>CM053611.1:50975149-51060062 GCA_028646535.1 Procyon lotor
TCACAGACATGTACCCCGGGGCAAATAATACATTATATGTTAATAAAAATTAATTAAAGTGAAAAAAAAAAAAAAAAAAGAACTCCTCAAACTCAACACCCACAAAACCAATAATCACATCAAAAAAAAAAAAAAAAAAAAAAGAGATGAGAGCTAGAGTTAGTGCCTAAAGACACTGAACCAGGACCAAAATTCTTTGTAGATGTTGCTATAATAATAGGATCAATTGATTGCATTAGTTAGTTTATGTTAGTTCATATTCCTATTAAGGAAAAACCCAGAAACTACACAGAAATGACGATTCATCCTCTAATGAAGAAGGTAGTTAATGCACAATAACTACATATTACTTATTAACTAATACAGTGGCTTTTTCTTTATGTCAGAGCATGTGTTTGGAGTTTTGCACTTGGGTTTTTACTTTCTTCTTCTTTTTTTTTATTCCTGTAATAATGGTGGATTTCCACGGATCTGTTTCTCTCCTCTGGAACCCCTAGTGACTAGGAGCATATATTTCCAGGATAGGAAGATGGGAACTGAATGGCGCAGCAATTAATCAATGGTCTAAGAATTGCAAGGGATAATAATGAATAGTCCACCCAGATGTTACATTGGATTTTAGAACTTGTTAGACCCCAATGTGACATAATGAATGGACAGTGTCATTCATCTTAAAGTACTATAGGATACCTCTTATCTCCTCTGTGCTCTCAGTTTAGCATTCTACCTTGTATGTTCTTACTGATTTGTAAATTAATGAATTCATTGAGGAGGAAAAATTAGTGTATTTGCCTGGATGTTTGTCAATATTACTATGAAAAAATATTTTAAATTCTGTACTGGTGCATTCTGTCCTACAAAAACAAGCACTATCTCTATCCATATGTGACAGAGAATCTGCCACACTAGTCAATTACAAAACCTAATCTTTTGAATTACTTTGAATTAAACATCAAAGGTTTAGATGCCAGAAAAGGTAACGACAGATTTTTTTTCCCCATATCTACATTATAAAACTGCAACTCTGAAAAATCCTTTTTTAGGAGTTTACTGCTTTCTAGAGTCCCTGTCATCAAGTTTTGACATAAAGTATTTCAGGCGCCCAATTTAGAAAACAAGCAGCTATTAAATGTCCAAAATGTCTATCGCTATAGATGTTCTAATAACAGAATAATGTTAATGTGCTTCTCTCTGCCTCCTTCTCAAAAAATAGGCAGCTCAAGGTGTGTTTATTCACTCTTACAAATATATTTCCCCACTCTGTCAAAAAGAGAAGCATAATTCAGTTGAAGTGCATCAGAACTGTGTTTCCTTATACCATATTACGTGACAAGCTGTAAATAAAATGAACTCTTTATGAATACATTATGTGTGGGATATGTTCCCAGGGTGGCATATAAAGAGTATTTTAATGACATACATTTTTCTAGGTAACCAAAGGCAAGTTGTTATTTCAACAACCCATGGACTTAATATAAAGCAATTTTAAAGTGTCCTAACACAACCCAGTGATCCTGGTCCCTGAAATATTGATATGTCAACACAATAAGCTTCATCTAGAAAATTATTCCTTTAGGAAATTATATTGACCACATGAACTTTTAAAAATGCCTTAAGTATTTAATACAATATGAATAGAATTTCTATTTTTATGTTAAATTTCTTTAAATGGTGTCTATCATTGGATACCTTTTAGATAAAAACGAGCTTATACAATTATTATACTGTTAATTATATGAATAATTGAGAAACATAACAGAACCCCAAATTTTATAATTTAGTAGAGAAAATAACAACCCAAAAACCATGTATAATATGAAAGTGCTCTCATACTATACTGTATTAAAAAGCTGCATATAAACTTTATATAAGGAATAATCCTGATCTCACAAAAAGAAAAAATACATATTCTTAGAAAAACCTAGAAGAAATCCAACAAAATGCTAACAGTAGATACTTCTTTGGGGATGGATGTTCTTTCTTTGTACATTTTCATATTTTTCTATTTTTTAATATAAGTATTAATTTTATTTTCAGAAATAATATCATTTCTTAATTAAACAAGTGTTTGTTGAGCACCTATAGTAGGCTGAGCCCCTGTGCCAGGCACTGCTCTAGGCACTGGGTGTAGAGAGGGAAACAAAACTAGGTCTTTGCCCTCACAGAGAATATGTTCTTCAAGCAGTGGGGTGAGGTGGGGAGGGGGCAGAGAGACAATTAACAAATCGGTGTGAAAATAAATAAAATATTAGGTGGTGATATTTGGAGTGGGGAAAGGCGGGTTAAGGAGATGGGGAAATACAGGAAATGGGGGAGTATGGGAAGGCATTACTGATGAGTCCACATGGAGGGAGGGTGAGACAGGCAGCATGTGCAAGAGTGAATCTCCCAGGTATCCAGGGGAGGAGTGATTGGAGGCAGAAGAAATGTGAGTGAAAGTCACCAGGGCAGAAGTTTGCGTGGCAGGCTTGAGAAAGGGGAACAGCTGGTGCTCGGGAAGAGGTGGAGAGTGGTAGATGATGAGCCCAGAGAGGCAGCTCACAATCAGGGCTAAAGACACTGGCTTAAGAAGACCTTGACCTGACTCACATTTGAAAGGCCCTGTGTAGAATAGACTGTGGAGGACAGAGGTGGAAGGCTGGGAGGCAAGTCAGAAATTGTTATGCGGATCCAGAGAGAGATGAAGGTGATTTGGGTAAGAATAGCATTGGTAGGGTGGTGAACAGTGATCAGATACCAGAGTGCCCTCTACAATAGGGGGAATGAGTGAGGGATTTGGGAATTATTCATAATAAAGTTAAACTGTGTTTTGCATATGGGATAGTTAATTTTGTGTGTCAGCTGGATTGGGCTCAAGGATGCTCAGATAGCTGGTAAAACCTTACTTCTGGGTGTGTTTGGAAGGGTGTCAGAAGAGATTAGCATTTGAGTCCAAACTGAGTCAGGTAGATGGCTCTCACCAATGCCAGTGGGCATCATTCAGTCCTTCGAGGGACTGAGTAGAAGAAAAAGATGGAAAAAGGTGAATTTGCTATTTCTGCTTGAGCTGGGACATTCATCTTCTCCAGCCCTTGGCCATCAGTGCTCCTGGTTCTTGAGTCTAGGGACTCCACTGAATTATCCCACTGGCATCCTGGTTCTCTGGCTTACACATAGCAGAGAGTATGACTTCTCAGCCTCTATAACTGCAGGGGCCAATTCTTATAATAAATCTCCTCTTACATCTATCTATCTATCAATCATCTATTATCCATCTATCTATCTATCCATCTATTCTATTGGTTCTCTTTCTCTGGAGAAACATGACTAATATAGTACATTTCCTTTTAGGAAATTTCTAATGTTTTCTGATGTTTAATAACTCAATGTCTCCATTTTTCTGTTAGTGTCTTAGTTTTAACAACTTTCTGCAAAAATATATTGAGTTTTTATTTTAGCAGAGAAAGGATTAGTAAAACTTTACCTTAATTATGCAAAGAAAAATTGCCAGGTACAGTTTATTTTTTAGACTATCTATATTCTTACTAGTTCTTGAAGAATTAGTGTTATGCATCCAGTGAATATAATAAATAAATTTTTCTAAAATATAATAGAATCATCTTTTAAACATTCCAGACTTCTAAAGTGAGGCAATGGACTTAATTACATCTTTAAATAAAGTGCCATCACTGTTTTCAGATAGGTAGTATAAGAGGAAAGCCACACACTGACCCTGAGGAATAGGTTGTATGAATAGAGGGACTTGGGGCACCCAAGTCGGTTGGTTCAGTCAGTTAAGTGTCTAACTCTTGATTTCTGCTCAGGTTATGACCTCAGGGTTGTAAGATCAAGCCCTGCGTCCAGCTCTACACCAGGTGTGGAGCCTGCTTGAGACTCTCTCTCTGCCCCTCCCCCTCAAAAAAATTAAAATTAAAAATAAAATAAAAATAGAGTGACTAAAATCACTAGCTCTTCAAAAGATATTGATTCTGAAATTCTTCAGGGAAAAAAGCACCTGTGTTTTTAATGTCAATTCCAAAATATGGAACACAAGCTCTCAGAAGCTAAGAATTCAGACTTAAAAGCAGATAGCCTTGAGTTTGAGTTCCTGCTCACCCTTTACCAGGCAGGTGACCTTGAACCAGTTACTGAAGTTCTTTGAACCTCAGTTTTCTCAGTTGTAAAATATAACAATGTGTATACTAGAGTACACATGAATGAATTCCTAAAGTCTCCTGAATATCAGAGTCTGTGCTTCTCTTTAACCTGACTTTCCACTCCAGCCAAATTTCCTCCTTATAGTCTCCCAAATGTGACAGCTCCTGATTACCATGCCCGGGTGGCTTCTGAAGGAGAAAATATATATAGAAGGCATCCTTTGGAAGTAGACATTACTTTCGTTTCTAGGTCTCCTTGGTGCTGCTACCTTTGGGCTATACCTTTACAATTTACCTGGTTATTAAACTGTTGTCTTCATTATTAACTACATTTACTCACTTTCTTCTTTGTGCCAGGTACATTTTGTTAGGCACTTCCATAAACTTATTTCATTTCATTTTCCACAGACACTTGAGGTGACAAAAGTTACTTTTCAGGGGTAGGAAGAAGAGTGGCTCTCTGAATGGGGCGCCTGGGTGGCTCAGTGGGTTAAGCTTCTGCCTTGGGCTCTGGTCATGATATCAGGGTCCTGGGATCGAGCCCCTGCATCGGGCTCTCTGCTCGGCAGGGAACCTGCTTCCCCCTCTCTCTCTGCCTGTCTCTCTGCCTACTTGTGATCTCTTTCTTTCTGTCAAATAAATAAATAAAATCTTAAAAAAAAAAAAATAGAGTGGCTCTCTGAAGATGACCATGTTCTAATTCCCAGGCCCTGTGATTATGTTATTTTAGGCACCAGAGGGAACTCTGCAGATGTGATTAAGGTTAAGGACCTTGGGATGGGGCAAATGATCCTGGATTACCCAGAAATCCCAATCCAATCACAGGCATCCTTCAAGGAGGAGAAATTTCCTGGTGATAGTCAGAAAGCCAGAGAGCAGTGTAAGATGGGTATGACCTGCCATCGATGGCTTTGAAGATAGAAGAAGGGAGCTAGAAGCCAAGAAATGCAGGTGCCCCCCAGAATTTGGAAAACATAAGGAAATGGTTTCTGTCCTGGAGATTCCAGAGGGAACGCAGCCCTGCTGATTTCCAGGTCTTAGCCCAGGGAGACCCTTGTGACTTCAGATCTCTAGCACGGTTAGGTAACAAATACAAGTTGTTTTAAGCCATTGATTTTGTGATCATTGATTACAACAGCAATAAAAACATTGATAAGTATCCCTTCTCATATTATTTTACAAATCTAGAGAAATAAGTTCTGTTCTAACTTTTGCTCAGCTTCAACTTCTGGGTCCCCTCTCCCTTCACTTTATCATCTACCTCTGTTGGCCCAGGTCTGGCCACCTACCTTTCTTCTAATGCTCTGTCACACACATTTCAAGCACAGATTACCACTTTTTTTATGTTGGTATCAAAGTGCCAAATCTTTTATCTATCCTTCATTTGGATATTAAGTGTACAGAAAAAAACATCATCATAAACTTTAAGCAAAATATAAACATGTAGGACCTTAACTATGTATAAGGAATTGAAATCTGATTGATTTGTAAAGGCCTTAATTAAGACTTAAATACATAGACTAGCTCTACCAGATTTCATGCAGTTACACTCTCCAAGTTGGGGCTTAGGAACATAAGATTTAACATGTCTGGCTTTTCCACCTGGGTCTAGTAGATAAGTCAGGTTGGCATTTCATTATGAGAAACCCAAAATGGAAAGATCCATTCTAGTCTCGGGCCTAAAACCATATTCACTCATTCCAGATTCACCTGAAAGCCCTGTATTTAGGGAATTATTGGTTTGTAATGAAGCTTTAATTTCCCAGTACATGAATACAAGAAATTGGATATTCTATTTGTGAATGCATCATATAATTACATATAATTATATGTATATATGTCTTTCCTTTAAATAGAATTGTGAGCTCCCTGAGGGCCTTGTTCAATGCTATGTTCTTAGCACCCAACACAATCCACATCACTGTGAGTAGAATCTCAATAAATCTTGAATAAATAAGTAATTAAATAAATAAGAGGGCAAATGAGGGAGTAGTTTGCCTGGCTGCCTTTGTACCCTCCCTAGCAGTGACGTTCTTCTATGTGTGGGTACTAGTTTCATTTTTCTGTCTCCCAATACTCCCCCATCCTGGTCCTTGGTATTCCTCTCACACAATCCTCTTTATAGTCCACCTGCTTCCAGCTCAGCTCATTCCTATACTTTCTCACAGAGGGGGAATAAAGGATGTGATGTTTGATTTTGAACTGACTCTTACAAGATACCTTCAATTCTCTGGACCAGTCAAATGTTTACAGATGACTCTTTTATTTTGGCGTACTTTAGAAGCTTTATCATAATGTCCTATCCTGGGTCCCTCTAGCTATAACTTTGATAAAGGGGATAGTATCTCTCCTTCCCCTGACCCCTTTTCCCTCAGTCTCTGGTTTTTGGTTTAACCTCCACATAGCATCTCTTCCAGGAAACGCTCTTGGACAGGACTTCCAATGGCTCTAGACAGCTGTATTTGCTGTGTGGACCATACCTATGTTACAAGAAGAATTCCACATCTTCTAGAAGAGATGCTCCCCCCCTCACTTGCTTCCCAGGCACAGCAACTTGTGTTTACTCTTTCACATGACTCACAGCTAGATCTCTCTCATCCTGAAGATCTCCTGGATGGCAATAAGATTTCAGGCTGCGGATGTCTCAAAATCCAGGACATGAATTTGAAGCTCTTGGAATAGTCTCAATGAGGCCCCCCTCTCTCTAGGTTTGAGAAAATGGTGCTAAAAACCTCCACCCTACCTCCATGAAAGGAACATATTGAAAAACAATGTGACAGAATTTCCCTCCTAAGAAGTCTTTTCTCAAATACTCTCTTTTTTCACTCTCCATCTTTAATGTCAATACAGTGATCAGCACTTGCCAGTTTGCCTGGGACTGTCCAAGTTTTAGCATGGAAAGTCCTGCATATCAGCAAACCCCCAGGCCTTGGCAAAGTGTAACCTATTTCTAGAAGACAGGTCCAAGAGTCATAAAACTGGTTTTTAGTCATATGTTTTTAAAATCTGAATTTTAATGTGCCACGTCACTTTAATATGTGGTATCAGTATCATCTTACTGTCTCAGATTTTCAACTTAACATCCCATTACTTATGTGCACATACATATATCCATGTATGCCAGATAGAACTGTTATGATTATGCCCACTTTACAGAAAAGTGAATGGAGGCTTACAGGATTCAATAACTTGTTCAAAGCCTCTGTGGGAATGTGGAACAACTAGAATTCTTATACATTGCTGGAAGGAATGTAAAATGATACATTTGGAAAACAGTTTGGCCGTTTCTTAAAAAGTTAAATGTACACTTCCCATATGATCCAGCAAGCCCACCTCTAGGATTTACCCAAGGGAAATTAAAATATTTGTCTACAAGAAGGTTTGCACATAAATGTTCATAACAGCTTCATTCATAATAACCAAAACTAGAAACAAGCTAAATGTTCACTAATAGAATAGATTTTTTAAAATTGTGATATGTCTATGCAATGGCATACTACTCTGCAATAAAAGTAAATAGACTATTGATACATTCAACAACATGGGTGACTCTCAAACCTATCAAGTAGCTGAACAAAAGAAGCCAGTCACCAAGACTACATAAGGTATAAGGAAACTCTAGACAAATGTAATTTATACTGATGGAAAACAGAGAAGTGGTTGCCCAGGGCCAAGAGTAGGGGAAGGGAGTTAACTTGGAAAGTACACAAAGGAATATTTTGTAGTGATGAATACCTAAAATATTTTGATTGTGGTGATGGTTCCCCAGGTGTATACATTTGTCAAAACTTATCAAACTGTACACTTAAAATTATACCTCAGTAAAATTATTTTTTAAAATTTTTTTTAAAGATTTTATTCATTTGACAGAGAGAAACACAGCGAGAGAGGGAACACAAGCAGAGGGAATGGTAGTGGGAGAAGCAGGCTTCCTGCCAAGCAGGGAGCCCGATGCGGGGCTCGATCCCAGGACCCTGGGATCATGACCTGAGCCGAAGGCAGACACTTAACGACTAAGTCACCCAGGTGCCCCTATTTTTCAAATTTAACTAGAAAAAGAACAAACTAAACCCAACTAGCAGGAAGAAAAAATAAAGATTAGAGCAAAGATAAATAAAAGACAAGAAAACAGTAGAAAAATCAATGAAACCAAAAGTTCATTCCTTGAAATGCTCAAAATTGACAAACTTTTTAGATAGACTTAGGAAAAAAGAAGACTCAAATCACTAAAATTAGAAATTTAACTGGGGACACCACAACTGATTCTACAGAAATAAAACAGATTATAAGAGAGTAATATGAACAACTGTAATCAAACAAATTGAATAACCTTGGTGAAATGGACAAATATCTGCAAATACAAACTTACCAAGGCTAACTCACCAAGAAAAAGAAAATCTGAATAGACCTATAGATCGCAAGGAGATTGATCAGTAATCAAAAAGCTCCCAACAAAGAAAAGCCTTGGTCATGATGGTGTCACCAGTGAATTCTAACAAACATTTATTTAAAAAAGTAACACCAATCTTTCTCAAACTTTTTGAGAAATTGAAGAAGAGTGAACACTTCCTAATTCATTCTTTGAGGTAGGCCTCAAAGGTATGGTATGGTATTAGGTACTCTAATACCAGAGCTAGAAAAAGATACTATGAAAAGAAAACCACAGATCAATATCCCTTATAAAATTCTCATCAAAATACTAACAAAATTCAGCAAACTGAATTTATAAAAACACAAACTATGAATAGAAACAAATGATCTCAACATCATAAAATCCATATATGAAAAACATCAGACTTAATGGTAAAAAAATTAAAAGCTTTTCGTATAAAATCAGGAACAAGGTAAAGGATATTCATTTTTGCCATTCTATTCAATATGGTATTATAAATTCTAACTAGCACACTTAGGAAAAGAAATAAAAGACATCTAAGTTGGAAAGAGAGAAATAAAATTATCTCTGCAGATGATATATATGATCTTATCTATAAAATCCCTGAAGTTTCCACAAAAACACTGTTAGAACTTATAAATGAATTCAGTAGGATACAAAGTTAATACACAAAAATCATTGGCATTTCTGTACGCTAACAATAAATAAAAAGGAAATAGCAAAAACAACTCCACTTACAATAGCATCAAAAAGAATAAAATTCTCAGGAATTAACTTAACCAAGGAGGTGAAAGTCTTGTAAAATGAAAAATACAAAACACTGCTGAAAGAAATTAAGAAAAATAAATGGAAAACGTATTCAATATTCATGCATTTGAAGATTTAATGTTGTTAAAATATCAACACTACCTAATGTTATCTACAGATTCAATGTAATCCCTAACAAAATCTCCATGATGTTTTTTGTAGAAATAGAAAAATCATCCTAAAATTCACATCGAATCTCAAAAAATGCTGAATAGCCAAACAATCTTGAAAAAAAAAGAAGTTAGAGGAATCACACTAATTTCAAAGCAACAATAATCAAAACAGTGTGATACCAGCATAAAGACAGATAAATAGACCAATGGAATAGAATAGAGAGCCCAAGACAAAGTCCTCACATATGTGGCCAAATGATTTTGACAAGGGGGTCAAAACTATTCAATGGAGAGAGAACAATCTAACTGACAAATAGAGCTGGGAAAATTGGATATTCACATGCAAAAGAATGAAGTTGTACCCTTACCTAACACCACTTACAAAAAGGAACTCAAATGAATCAAAGACCTAAAAACTATAACACTCTTTGAAGAAAACATAAGGAAAAGCTTCACGACATTGGATTTGTCAATGATTTTTGTGTATGGCAAGAAAGACACAGACAACAACAATAAAAATAGAAAAACTGGACTTCATAAAAATTTTTTAAATTGTGTATCATGAGATGCTATCAACAGAGTAAAAGGATACTACACGGACTGGAAGAAAATACTTGCAAATCATATATCTGATAAGGGATTAATATTAAGAATAGAAAACTCCTAAAACTCAACAACAAAGGAAACCAAACAACTCAATTCAAAAGTGTGCAAAAACGAGATGCCTTGGTAGTACAGTCAGTTAAGCATCAACTCTTGGTTTTGGCTCAGATCATGATCTCAGAGTCATGAGATTGAGCCCTACATTGGGCTCTGCACTCTGCATGGAGACTGCTTAAGTTTCTATCTCTCTGCCCCTCTCCCCTCCAAAATAAATAAATAAATCTTTAAAAAAAATAACTATAACAACAAAAGTGAGCAAAGGACTTGGGACTTGGATAGAGATTTCTCCAAAGAATATATGTAAATGGCCAATAAGCACATTGAAAGATGCTCAGTATCACTAATCATTAGAGAATTGCAAATCAAAACTATGAGATACCACATCACATCTATTAGAATGGCTACTGAAAACAAAACAAAACAAAACAAAAATAGGAAACAAGCGTTGGTGAGAATGTGGAGAAATTGCAACGTGTTCACTATTGAACAAAATGGTTCAGCTACTATGGAAAACAGTATGGTAGTTCCCCCAAAAAATTAAAAGTACAAATACCATATGATCCAGCAATTACACTCTGGGTATGTACCTAAAAGAATTGAAAGCAGAGTCTCAGATATTTGTATACTCGTGTTTATAGCAACATTATTCACAATAGCTAAAAAGTGGAGGCAACTCAATTGTCTGTCAGTGGGGCTCTAACTCACAATCTCATGATCAAGAGTCACATGCTTTTCCAACTGAGCCAGATAGGCACCCCAGGGAAGACAATTCTGACATGTGCCAAAACATGGATGAACCTTGAGGACATTATGTTGAATGAAATAAGCTAGTCACAAAAAGATAAATACTATATGATTCCACTCACATGAAGTACTTAGAATAGTCAAAATCAGAGACAGAAAATATAATGGTGATTTCCAGGGGCTGGGAGGGAGGGAGGGAGTATAGTTATTGCTTAATGGGTACAGAGTTTCAGTTTTTTAAGATAAAAAGAGTTCTGGAGATGGATGGTGGTGACTGTAGCCCAACATTATGAAAGTATCTAAACCACTAAACCTTATGGAATATTACTCAGCCATCAAAAAGAATGAAATCTTGTCATTTGCAATAACATGGATGGAACCAGAGGATATTATGCTATAATAAGAGAAATAAGTCAGTCAGAAAAAGACAAATACTGTATGACTTCACTCATATGTAGAATTTAAGAAACAAAACAGATGAACATAGGGGAAGGGAAGGAAAAATAAAATAAGATGAAAACAGAGAGGGAGACAAACCATAAGAGACACTGAATTCTAGGAAACAAACAGGATTGCTGGAGGGGATGTGGGTAGGGGGATGGGATAACTGGGTGATGGACATTAAGGAAGGCACTTGATGTAATGAGCACTGGGTATTATACACAACCCATGAATCACTAAATTCTACCCTTGAAGCTAATAATACAGTATATGTCAACTAAATTCAATTTAAATAAAGAATTTTAAAAAATATGATGGTGAATTTTATGTACAGTAAAAATAATGGAAAACTGTATGAATAGGGGTGCAGGATAATGGCTAAAAGAATTTAAGTGGCTGCCTGTCGGTTTTGGAATGTAAGAAACAGAAAACAAGAGACTTTTTTAAAATAAGACTTTTACCACTTTAAACTATATGCATGTGAAACTTGAAAAAAAAAATTCAATTCCTATTTGTTCTGTTTGTTTGTTTAGAGAGAGAAAGAGCACCAGAGTGTGGTGAGAGGCTGAGGGAGAGAGAGAATCTTAAGCAAGCTCCACTCCTAGCATGGAGTCTGATGTGGGGCTCAATCTCACAACCCGAAGATCATGACCTGAACTGAAATCAAAAGTAGGATAGTTAACCGACCGAGCCACCCAAGTGCTCCAGAAACACAATTCCTATTTGAAGCTATCATTTCTTTGGGGTTTTGGAAAATTTATTTCAATGAATCTGATTTTTCACCCATTACCATCTTTCATTTTCCCTTCCCCAGGGTTCTTACTAAAAGAAATTAGTGCCATTATACTGTCTCCTAATCCCCTGTGGATCCTGTCAGTGTAGGGACTCTACTAATTTCATGTCATGTAATAGGACACAAAATATTTTTGCTGTTTTTTTACCATGCTGTGGCACACACAAGCATATCTGCCTAGATATACAGACATCCTTCTTTCTTTGAGGTCTTGATATCCCTTTGGAATTCTGCCACGTTAAACTCAAAGCATAGGACCCATCTATTCAGAACACATTGATATTTCCAATTTTAGTATGTCTTCTTGGCTTCCACCCTTCATAACCTAGGTAATAAATTTCTAATAGGAGGAATACACCCCTCTCTCCATTTTATATTTTTTTCCTTCTCTTTCTTGTTGTTGGAGACATCTAGAATAATCTCCTTAATAAGGATGAACTTTTGGAACTCAAAACCTAGGAGAAATTTTTCTGCTTTTCTCCATGCCACGTCCTTCACCTGAGGCAAAGAATATAAAACTAACCACCATCTGTTTGAATTAAAGTGAAGGTAAAGAGAGAAATACTGGGGGGAAACTGGATGATATAAAAAAATATATGAAAAGAATTAAAGAAATGGAGAGATGATCAGATTGTCATTTGAAAGATTTTTAATTGTCGTGGCTCCTATTAGGACAAGATATTGGAGATATTCAGGAAAAAGTAAAATGAAACCAGCTTGAAAATTATTGCAGTAGTAAGACTAAGAATGGCCATAAAATGGGGGGGGGGGGAATGAATGAATTAAAGATATAAAAGCCTGCCATTCTTACCTACTGGGCTACATTGCCTCCCAATGAATGGTTCTGATAAACTCACTGGCCTAAGGCTTAATGCCTAGTTAAATTATTGGATTCTGCAGACCCAGGGCATCAGCATTTTAACAGAGGAATTTTCTTTAATAGAGTAGGGGAAATGATTAGGGGAGAGCTGAGGATTATTTACTCCTTATACCTTACTCAGAGGGAAACTAATCCTCTGATAGTTAAAATACTTGCTCAAGGTCCCAAGCTAGATGGTAGTGAAAGGATTTTAATGCCTAATAAAAATATCTCAGTGATGCCCTTTGCATGTTAGCAACTGACAGGTTGTGGAGTTGATATATTTTTTTTAATTTTTATTTATTTATTTGTCAGAGAGAGAGAGAGAGAGAGAGAGAGAGCACAAGCAGGCAGAATGGCAGACAGAGCAGAGGGAGAAGCAGACTCCCTGTTAAGCAAGGAGCCCAATATGGGACTTGATCCCAGGACCCTGGGATCATGACGCAAGCCGAAGGCAGCCGCCTAACCAACTGAGCCAGCCAGGCGTCCCTGGAGTTGATATTTTTTGAATGGAGAACTTTGTGCCTTGTTCATAGCATTCTTCCATTGGCAAACTATAAACAAGGGTAATAAAATAGAGACATTATGACACCCATGCCAAAACCATACTCCTGGGTCTGGCTGCTCTATGAAAGTCACAAGTAGGAAATTAATCATGTGCCATCTTAGAGAAATTTAATGAAGTGATACATTTATTGTTTATTTATCAATTAGAGATCCAGAGCTAAGGTAGCACCATTTAGCCTCCTGCTGGATATCAGCCAGATCACCTTAAGAATAAAAAGGCATTGGCCATAGTGGTGGATTTCTTGGCCTTCAGAGAACGCAGTATTGGGGGCTGAGTCATGGAGAGCCCTTGGAGTGTGCGGCCTACTGTGCTGTGGAGGAGAAGCCTTGCAGCCTCAAGAGTGAAGAGGTCAACAGTCTGCCAGGGCCTCCTAACTAGGTATGTAAGTGTCTCCTCATTATACAAACAAGTAAAATAAGTCATGGAGTGACTTATTTTGGTCACTTGGACAAGTGACCTTGTCCAAGGTCAGGCAGCTAAAGAACAATGGAGAAGAACTTGTATACAGATTAGTCTCACTCCAAGGCCCATGTGTGCTCCTCGGTACTCCTGCTGAACCACTGTGCTCATCTCTAAGCCATTTCAGGTTCACCTCATTGTTGCCAACCCACTGGCCTAAAATTCCAAACAACTCAGAAATGGCCATTGTATAAACTCAGGTGCTGAATTTCACAATGATTGTTCCTAAGACACACGTGATCTCAGGAAAAAAGAAACTAAAGATGGCACAGTCCTCGTTTGAGCAGGACAGCATATGGCACACATTCCCACCAGCAGAGGTGGCAAGAGGAGGCAAAAGAAGGGGGGGGCACCTGGGTGGCTCAGCTCATTGATTTCAGCTCAGGTCATGATCTCAGGATTGTGAGAAGGAGCCCTGCATTGGGCTCGACACTCAGCAGGGTATCTGCTTAAGACTCTCTACCTCTCTCTCTCTGCCCCCCTCCCCTGCTAGTGTATGTACTCTCTTGATCTCTCTCTCAAATAAATAAAATAAATCTTTAAAAAAAAAAAAAGAAGAGGGGCACCTGGGTAGCTCAGTGGGTTAAAGCCTCTGCCTTCGGCTCAGGTCATGATCCCAGGGTCCTGGGATCGAGCCCCACATCGGGCTCTCTGCTCAGCAGGGAGCCTGCTTCCCCGTCTCTTTCTGCCTGCCTCTCTGCCTACTTGTGATCTCTCTCTCTGTCAAATAAATAAATAAATAAAAAATCTTAAAAAAAAAAAAAAAGAAGAGAGGGAAAGTGATAAGAGGGAGACTGAAAGGAAGAAAGGAATTTGGGAACTTAATAGTCCACATTATGTATCTACCCTGATCTTTTCACTCTATTTGCCTCTTTTCTCAAACCCAGTGTCTTAGCTCAGGCTGCTATAACAAACTACCATAGTGGCTTAAACAACAGACATTTACTCTCATGATTTTGGAGGCTGGAAATGCAAGATCCACGGTCAAATTCCCAGCGAAGGCCCTCTTCACATGGCCCTTCTTTGGTAGGTGAACACAGAAAGAGATCACATGTCTCTGCCTCTTTTTATAAAAAAACTAATCTCATCATGGGGACTTTACTTACATGACCCATCTAAACCTAAACATCCCTAAAGCCCTACCTCCAAATACCAAATACCATTGGAAATGAGGGCTTCAACATATAAATTTGCAGAAGGGGATAAAACACAAATATTCAGTCCATAGCACCCAGTCAATATTACTATTACAAGTTCAAAGAAGCAACAATAACTAAACTCAATGGCTGATATTGAATGTTTGCTTTTAAATTACCATGTAGCTTGAAATACCAACACCTGTAAAATTGATTTAGTTTTAGGTCAGGCAGTGAACTAATACCTCTTGCCCAAAATAACTGAATTATATTGATTATACTAACAACTTTAGTTAAAGAACATGATTACAAATTTTCAAGTGCCAAGTTTCATAAGATCTAAGCATAAATAGTTCTAAATACCTTTAATGCAGAGCTATTTATTGGCAAGGAAAAAGATGTTTTAAAAAAGACAAAATGTTAGTGTTTATCTACATGGTAGAAAAATGGGTAATTATTTCCTACTTTCCCCTTTCACTTCTTTGCCTGATCCAAATTTACTAAAATGTGGATTTCTCACTTTCATAGTTAAAAGAAAAATTACCAGACTTTTGACTTTTTTTTTAGGGACAGGAAGAGAGAAAAAGAGATCAGGAAAGAGAGAGAGAAAGGCAGAGGGAGAGAGAGAAGCTCAAGCAGGCTCCATCTCATGACCCTGAGAACATGACCTGAGCTGACTCAAGAGTCAGACATTCAACCAACTGAGCCAACCGGGCGCCCCCAGACTTCTGACTTTTAATGCTACTTCTGGTAGCAGCACATGAAATAATCTCCCCTCACCAAAATAATAAATAATGAAAATACTGAAGAAAGATGAAGGGATCACACTGGAAATTGGGCTTGAGATTCAAGCAAGATGCAAGGCAGTCTCCTACTCATCAACCTCCTGGCCCATTAGAGTGACCTGTATAAGTATTCTAAAGTCACACTCTCTGCACTTTGGTGTTTCCTGGGGTATTCTAAACTCCTAAGCAAAATCATGATGGAAGGAAGTCAGTTAAATTCAACAGCAAACCTTCCAGAGGGAAAAAAAAACAGTAAAATGTTATTAGCATTGAAGTCAAAATAGATATCATCCATCTTCGTTAAGAAAAGGAAAAGTAACCAACATTGGTCACTTTTCACTCTATTAAAGGAATAATTAGAAAAATGTAACAATGCCACCAAAATTAAATAACATTGAGTCCAGAACATCATAAGCATGACAATGACCTGGACTACAATAATCCATGTAAAGAAAAAGAAAATAGATACCTGAGTGCTAATGGCATCTACATTCTACATTCTACAACTACAATTAGACATTGTCTCTGTATTATTATTTCATAGATAACCTTTTATATATTTGCTCTTCCTGTAAATAATTTTAATGCTCTTTATGTTCATACAATATGACAAAAAAGGGGTTAGGACAAACTTTTTTAATCTAGTAAAATAAATCTCCTAATTTTCTTTATTTCTAATGAAAAAATTAATTGACATTCAAAATGTTTGGATTATCTTCCACCTCTCAAAAACACTATTGTCGGTTATATCAAAAGGTAAAAAAGGTAGCCTTTTGAAAAGTTAGAAATGTACATTTAACATAATTATCATTTTTGATGTCAGGGAATATGAATGATTATTTTATGTATTCTTTCTGGTAACTTAAAACTTTGGAGATTTGCTAAGTTAAATTAAATAATAGCAATTTACATGGCTAGATCACTTCTAAATAAGATAAAATATTAAATATTAAACATTAAGAAACCCAGATTGGATAATCTGAGTATTTTAAAATTAAGATATATTAATAAGTTAAGAAAGATAGTATCTCACCAAGCTCCTCTTCATATTATTTTTTCATATAAGATACACACACACACAGACACACGCGGTCCCTGGGTGGCTCAGTAGGTCAAAGCCTCTGCCTTCAGCTCAGGTCGTGATCTCAGGGTCCTGGGATCGAGCTCCACATCGGGCTCTCTGCTCAGCAGGGAGCCTGCTTCCCCTTCTCTCTCTGCCTGCCTCTCTGCCTACTTGTGATCTCTCTCCCCTCTGTCGAATAAATAAATAAAAAATCTTTAAAAAAAAAAAAAAGATACACACACACACATATATAAATAACATTGGGAAACTGTAAAAACAAAATCTTCTCCCAACCCAAAAATCTCACAAAGGTAATAAAAAAAACCCAAACTTTTAATATATTAAATAAGCATTAAAGTGGAATGTGATGTCCACCATAGACAATGCACTAAAAAACCACAGAGAGAATCTCACCTCCTTATGTAGCCAAGCTCACTCAACTCCTTACATGCGTTCACAAGATAAACAGTAACTAGTTTTAAGAGTACGTTACAGCACCGCTTGTTACACATCATACTCCTCAACTTACCTGGTCATTGGGTGGCCATCTGGGTTAAATAACTGGCGTTACCCAGAAGAGAAACAAATTTCTCATAGCTTTTTGGCCGGAGGTAGTTTTGCAATGTGGAGCAAAGCACCCCCCCAGGTGTAGGCTCCTACCTTCCCACAGAAACTAGAAGAGAAGGGCATCACCTCTCTTGAAGTCTACATTCAAAAAGATGGTTTCTGGTCTGGGAGAAATAAGTTCCTGGTTCCTAAAGCTGACAAAAGGCCCATCTGGTCTTTAAAAGATTTTATATACATTTCAAAGAAAGGAGGAAGTACTTACAAGTTTTCTAAAGTAAATATTCCAAGTAAAAGGAGAATTCTCTTCCCTTGTTTTCAACAGGGAAAGCTCAGTCTATTTTTTATTTTTATTTGCCTCTAAAATAACTATGTATAAAACTATATACATATGTGTGTGCATATACAACTATATAAAAACTTTTACGTACATTTGTGTACATACATAATATACATACAGTATATTAACCACATATAATAAAAATTGATGGCAAAAAGACAAGACGGTAAATGACGGTAACAAAAAAGACTAGATGGTAAAAATTCACCAAAAAGTTAACATCAGTTATGTCTGCTTCATAATTTTTATTTCCTTCCTTCTGCTCTACATTAAATGATTTTATCACCAACATGCATTCTTTTGTTTTTAGTTGAAATTAAAGGAAAAAGAACATCGGTTGTTTTGAAAATATGAAAAAAATATTTCCTGAGAATTCTCTGCAAAAACTTCCTCATCTGTGAGAAAATAAAATGCCATTTTTTAAAATTAAAAATAATGTGAGGCTGCATTCAGTGCATCATTTGTCATGCTTTGTTTGATGGGTTTCAAAGCGGTTTATTAGCCAGTAAGGCCGAGACCAATGGTGAGGCTCTCTGAGCTCGGTTTCTACATGGCTGGCAGTGTTCACATGGGGGCCAAGGAGAAAAGTTGTTTGTTCTTCAGCGTGGTGAGTGCAGAGAGCCAGCCAGGTTCAGCGGCTGAGTCAATGAGCAATAAACATAATGTTTCATAGCAACAGGATTCAAGGCACAGTAACTGGACTATTTTCAGAAAGCTTCTCTCATCTGAGATAGAGGACCTTATGACTGCCTCTCTCCCTTAGGAATTCTTTTCTCACAAGAGAAATGGACGTCATTTCTCGGATGCATCTCAACCCTCACAAGTGGACGCCCAGCTCAAATATTTCCAAAAAAGAGTCTCAGCCTCCGTGAAAACAAGTTGCTATCTGGATTGTCTCACCAGATCGCCGAACATATGGTAAAGCATCTGAAGCCAAAAATCAAACCTTCTGGGCTCAGGTTGACAGTTCCACCACAAAAGAAACAAAGCATGGAAATCAAAGTGTGCGAGAGAAGCAACTGGTTGAAATCTCTGCAACTGGAGTGCTTGGGACACCAGAAGCCTCAAGGCCGAGAGCCCTGGGAAACGCGGATCCTCTAAGGTGTAATGCAACACGCAGAAACGCACATAGGCCCAGGAGTCAGGCAGGACTGACCCCAAATATCTGCTGTGTTACTTATGAGTCCTATGACTTTGGGCAAGTTACTCTTAGTGACCTTTGTTTCCTCATCGGAAAAATAAGGACATTAATGGTTTTACTAAAGGGTTGCTCTAAAGATTGAAAAAAATATATAAAATTCCTGGCACAATGGAGGCACTCAATAATTGGTAGCTACATAGTATCCCTACAGTACCTCTATGTGATATGATTGGACATCAAGAAGATTTGATTTGGTTGGGAATTAGCCTACATCCGCAATTATTGGACTTAACCCAAGTGACCTCTCTTTTGCGTATTTCTTCAACATTTTTATCCATATTATGCCTTGAAGCTATGTATTCACCTTGTATTCTTAAATTTATTATTTCCCACACTAGAGTTGAGCTCTTTGAAAACAGCAACCACTGAACTTATGATGGATTAATGTTTCGTGCTTCAGGCAAATTTATCTACCTTATGATAGGAACCGATACCAGGTGGGAAGTTGTATTTTCTAAGAGTCAGAAAAAAAGAGACACGTACACCCATGTATATTGCCTTTATAGCTATGTTTACAACTAACCATTCTATGAAGAACGCAAAACAAAAATAACAGTAAAATTTAATCCAATGGTTTGTGAAATTTTGCTTATATTTATCCCATTAAGCACAAAAAGTGCTTTAAAGAGCTACAATGTAAACCACAGGTATATGGATTAGAAGAATGCATGCAAACACCATTACATAGATGTGGTTTGAAAGAAAGGGCAAAGATATTCACTTAGTCCAATTTAAAAATGAGTTAGTCTTCCCTTCTTCCTTTCATCCCCTCCGTTCCTCCCCCGCCCCTCCTTTCTGGGTAGTTGAGTGCTAAAGCCACAGGGTAGAGTAGAGCAAAGCAAGGCAATCTTCAATTTGCCCCTCCATCAGCATGCTCCTACTGCTCCCTTTCATGTACTCTGCTCCAGCTAAATTAAAGCACTTGCTCCCTCCACCTCTGCACTTCTATTCACCCTCATGACTCTTCTGCCTGGTGCATCCATGCTTCACTCCCAGCCTCCTCCCCTACCACCCCTGCCCAGTATCTGAACCTGTCCCATTCACCCTGTGAGACGTAAAATCTCTAGAGCAACCACCACCACCAGATAACATTTTCCCCCTCGTAACTTTTTTAGAATTTTCTCTGGGTCTCTCTCATGGCCCATCACTTTCTCCGTTGCATTATTATGACTTGAGAGTCTTATCCTATCCTATCCTATCATCTCAACCAGATTGTAAACTCATTCAGAACACAGAGGGGAAAATTTCTATCTGATGAATCTTGTGATTCCCTAAAGCGTATGGTGTAGTATCCATAACACACTACCAGAATCTGTTGATGATTTATTAGGAGACTAAAAGGAGGAAGGCCATATTAGATAACGAGAACAAAGAAATGAGGATGGAAATTGGTAACATTCACTCATTGATTCAACATGCACTGAGTTCTGGCTATGTGCCAGGTGCAGTGAAGAAAGAAAGACTGAGACAGAAATAGTGGAAGACAAAGATAGACTGTGGTGGCAGAAGCCATATGGCTCCATGGGGCTCTCCCAAGGTCAGCCTAAGACTAGGGATTTCAGATCAGAGTTGATAAGAAGTCAGTATAATGATTTATAATTACTTATGATTTATCATATTATTAATGAATTAGTACTTATAATGATTCATTAATTATTTACAATGCCTCTTAATAGATACTATTTCACTTAACCATCACAGTAACTCTGTGATATTTGCAGATGAAGAAACTAGTCTAAAGAGATTAAGAAACCTGCCCAAGGTTAATATCAAGGTTAATAAGATTAATACTTGCTGCAGTTGTACAAGGCAGGGCTACAATAAAAACCTAGGATAGTGTGGCTCAGACCATTTCCATGCCATGCTCTACACCTACCATCCTTAGGTGGAGGAAAGCCTGGAGAAAGAGGGTAATTGTCAGAAAATTCCTATGACAGCAGCCTATTGGATTAAGGAGTTTGAAAGGAGCCAAAGAGGACATACTGAAGATATGTCCAGTGATTCCCTTCCTTCATACACTAAGCTAGGTTCTCAAAAGTCTCCAGAAAATAACCTTAATCAAATCCTAATCCAAATCTGTTGTAGAAGAAGTACAACATCAGAAATGCACAGGTATATAAAGGCTTAACACAAATGTTTGTGTTTGTTTTTCCAGAAAAGGCACCTAATTAATTAGCATTAAACTACATTTAAAAACTTGAAGAGACAAAGACAACTAAATGTTGTGTGTGATCCTTGATTGAGTCCTGGATTTTTTTTCTAAGGGGGCTGTAAGGAACATTATTGGTATAGTTGAGGAAATTTGAGTACTGATTATATATTAGACAATATTATTGTATCAATATTAAAACTGTGAGTATAACAATGGCATTACAATATGTGGGGAAACAGCTTGGTTCTTAAGAAATAATGCTGAGATGCAGTGGCATGGTGTTTACAACTTATTATTTTTTAATTTTTTTAAGATTTGTTTGTTTTTTTGAGAGAGAGAGAAAGAGAGCAAGCACAAGTTGGGGGGAGAAGCAGAGGGAGAGGGAGAGAGAGAAACTTAAGCAGACTCTGAGCAGAGTGCAGAGCCCAATGTGGGGCTCGATCTCATGACCCTGAGATCATGAGCTGAGGGGAAACCAAGAGTCAGACACTTAACCAACTGAGCTATCCAGGAGCCCCACTGCAACTTATTTTTAACTGATCCTGCAAAACAAACAATCACATATGTGTATATGATGTGAAAGAGAAAAATTTCAAAGTGGGAATGTTAACAACTGGTGCACCTAGGTGACATTTAGCAGGTGTTCATTATTTTAACTTTGAAACATTTCAAAGCAAAAAGGTAGAGAAAACATGTCCTCATCCTACAAGAGTGGGGAGCATTTACAGATCTATATGAGTAACTTTTAAAATACACACAAACACTAACAGAAATATCTATTTGCGAAATTGACACCAACTGGAAAGTTCTTATAATTGGTATGGAAATATCCAATACCATCACCAGGTCTCCTAAATCTTGAAGTATATTGTGTCCTTTACCATTTGTGTGAACTTTCAAAGCAGAAGCAAGCCTTGGCTAAAATTTCAAACTGAAATAATTAGGAAACTAAACAGTGAATGTTCAAAGCCCTCTAACAGTTTCCTGTAATAATGAGAGAGCTTTGAAAGTCTTAACCATAATATTCCTGTGGCTTTTTACAAGGATTAAAGTTTAAAAAATATATATTTTTTTAGTAATCTCTGAAACCGTGGAGTGAGAGGGGGTAATACGTATAAAAATCATTAAGCAGAAAATCCTCAAGAATTACAGTCTTCAGAAATTCATTTGTTATTTTCTCCCTACAGCTCTTCTGCACGAGAAAGGACTGAGGTGGTGCCAAGAATTTTTTACTATAAAACGTTATGATGCCAGGGTGGCTCACATATCCAGGCAACATCTGGCGCACCCAGTAAAGCGGACTGCAATTAGTGAAGGGCCTGCTAAAGATACAAGACACATTCAAGAGTTAACTCGTGATTTCTTTTAATGATGAACTCAGTTTGGAGATGGGAAAAAACAGTTTCAGACCCTGATTCCTTAAATGCTACGAACAGTGGGAAGAACACAAACCCATTTTTTTTCCCTCACACTTGAATTCTCAAAATCCTTACTGAATTTCTAATTCATTGTGTGACTTCAAAATATGTCTGAAAGCTAGCTTTTCTCTGTTGCTGTATTTGATCTTACAATACTGCTCTAGATCTTTACGATAGACACATTTTCCAAGACATTTAAGTAAATGACATTTTCGTGAAGTAGCTGCTTACATCTAGAGTGACTTGACAGTCCTTCAAAATGTAATTTATAAAGGGCTAAACAAATGCAAGATCGTTTTAGGGGCCAAAAAAAATTATTTAATTGTGTGCCTTCTCAATTTGTGTTGCCTTTTTTTTTTTTTTTAGGATTTTATTTATTTATTTAAGAGAGAGAGGTAGCAAGAGAGAGTGCAGAAGCAGGGGGTAGAGGGAGAAGCAGGCTCTGCACTGATCCAGGAAAGGGATGCAGGGCTCCATCTAAGGACCGTGGACCATGACCCAAACTGAAGGCAGATGCTTAACCAACTGAGCCACCCAGGCAACCCTTGTGTTACTTTTTGACCATATCTCATAGTCATCACCACTATGCTGGGGTTTCAAAACCTAAACATCATCAAGAATTAACTTGAAATGTATCACACACACAGCTCACTAAACTAGGGAAATAGACCATGACCACAGAGTCACAATTTTTCCCATTTATCACAGCAAAGGTTCCTTGGTCCCTTATGAATGGGACATTATCCAAGAAATCTTAATCATGAATTTCCTCATAAAATTCTATCGTAATACATGCACTGTTTCAAGAAACATATTTCTAAAAAAAAAAAGAAACATATTTCTATATGACAAAAAGTTCACTAAGCCATAGGACAAACGGTCCATTTTTTTTTGAATGACTATTCAAGACGTTAATATCCTACTCTTCAAAATCACAGAAATTCGGGTTCACCTAATTATCCTCTTCCTTCTCTGGTCATCATTGGCGATGTCCACAAAATATTTGGGAACCTGATAGGATGCCCTTCTGGGCTTACTTGAAGTCACATTGACCATGTGACTTGCTTTGGCCAATGAAATATGAGCATAAGTGCCAGGCAGATATTTGAAGAGCCAGTGCTTAATAATAAAGACTGCATGGCTCTCTTTCCCTTTGCACAGGGACCAGCAACCTCCAGCTACAGCAGCTTCACCAGACTGAGTTCTGACAAGGACACTATAGAGTGGAATCCTCGAATTACCCATCATGGGCATGCCACAAGAAATAAGCCTTATAGTAACTTTAGGCCACTAAGGTTTGGCTGTTTATTAGACACCACAACTTAACCAGGCTTATCCTGAATGGTACACCTCCTGTATTTTATTAAAGATAACTGTTAGGCTCTTGAAGTTTCAAAGAATAGAGAGATAAGCTATGGATACTTGGCTGATGGGTATTTATTATAATAGTATATAGAGAAGGAAGTAAGGAGTTAGAGAAAAGGGTCCTGGTTGCACCAGACCAAGACTTACGGATCCAGGATACCAAGTAGTGCCTGTTTTCCTATGGTCCTCTTGGTAGGGTCACCTGCTGATCGATAGTCAAGTGTTCTCACATCACGGGGACTCAGTTACCCTCCATCCCTCATCTTCTACAGTCCCTGTAAAAACTGTCAGTTTATAAGCCTTTTGGGGCGCCTGGGTGGCTCAGTCAGTTAAACGCCTGCCTTTGGCTATCAGGTCCTGGGATCAAGCCCCGGAGTGGGCTCCCTGCCCATCGGGCAGTCTGCTTCTCCCTCTGCCCTCCCACCCCCCACAACTTGTGATTTCTCTCTCTCTCAAATAAATAAATAAATAATAATAAATAAATAATAAATGTGTGAGGCTTTTGTAACAGTGACAGTGGGTCTACCGTTGCCCCAGCATTTAGAGATATTTCAAACTACTTGGTCAGGTCCATCACAGGGTGCCCCCATCCACCCACAGGAAGTACAGGCTCCTGAGTTCTGGAGGCCCAACCAATGTCCAAGATTCTTGAACCTCAATTTGATTTCAAGCCACAGGCAAGTGAGGGACCTGCACTCAAAGACAGCTCGCCTGGCATCTCTTCTACTTTATTATCTATTCTTTGTGGCCCTCCTTCTTCTCACTCAGAGAAATCCCACTTTCCTACACGTTCTCCTCTCTTTCCAGTCACCCCCCTGCACCCTCACTTCTCCACTTCTCAAGACTTATTTTTTTTCAGAGCAGTGAAAAACGATTCTTTGTGTAAGCATGGAAACTCTGGTTTCAAACTCGGTGAGCAGTTTCTTAAATCTTTGTTTCTGCTACTGGTGCAGAGTAAGGAGCCTTCAATACACCAGGGAAGAAGAGCTAGAAAGTAACAATGGATATGTTGGTACATAATGCTTCAAAATTCCATTCAAAGTTTCTAAGAATGAAAATCTGATTATGTGCCCGCTGACCAGTCAGTAGCTATATGGGCACACTACACTCCATGGTGAGCCTGCCAATGTTTGACTCCAGGTCAAACTTTGATCCTTGGGCTTATCAATTGAAGTCAAAGTACCAGGGTCACTTGAAAAGAAGGCATTCTCTATAAAGCGTTGGCCATAGCCACTATTGTTAAAAAGCAGCTTTCCTCAGAAGGTTAGACTACATCAAAAACTAATGATGTACTGTACGGTGACTAACACAATAAAAAATTAATTAATTAATTTTTAAAAAGAAGAAGGTTAGAGATAAGCCAGCCAGCCCATATTGGGTTCAGTTCACTGCTCTCATCTAAAACCTCATTTTAAAAATGTAGTTATTTAATCTCTACATACAATTCAAACTTTCATCTCACTGAATTGAAAATCCACTGCCCCTCACTCAGTAGGAATTCCCTGCCCAATTCATAATGGGCATTGTAGTGGTAAGAGAGAACTCTTTATACTCGCCCAACAAAAGGAGAATGACAATGTATCCCAGCAAAGAGAAGCAGAAAGAAAATGTATAGTGATACATTGCATAAACATGATATATTTACATGCCCTTTATAGTTTATAAGGTATTTTTGCATACTTTAACAAAAATACTGATCCAACGATTAGAAATGTTCCTTGCTTGGTCTATTGCTAATTTTATGAGTCTGCCTCTATCTGTAAACTGGAAATAATAACAGGATCTAGATTTCATATTTGGTGTGAAGGTTAAATAAAACAGGTAATATGAAAATTATATAATAATATACTTTATAAAATCATCCATTTTGATGATCACTTTTAATGTGCCAGATTATATGCTGTATGCTGGGAATATAAAGATAAATAACACATAACGCCTATGCTTAAAAAGCTTGTAGTTTCATGGGGAAAAACATGGGGGAAATGATTTCAGTAAAATATGGCATGCTTGTAATAAGTGTGCATACATTCTGAGGGTGCATAGATGAGGCCATTAGTCTAATCTTGAGGTGCAAGAAAGCATCTTTAAGAAGTGAATGCTTAGTCTACCTACCCCATCTAGCCCATCTGAGCTACTCATGGGAGACAAGGAGTCAGAGGTGTCAAAGGTTAGCCAAAGAATGAAGGCTAGAGAAGGGCAGCTCCATAAGCTTCCACTAACAACTCTTTAGCCCCATGGAAGAAAGAACATCCCAAGAATGTGGTCTGATCCTCTTACCATAGCCTTAAAGAAGCAAGGAAATCATAAAGGCCACGTTCATTTACTCTTTCAACTCAGTACAAGGAAGCTTCTGCCCATTAGCACAAAGAATATTAAATTATCTCCAAAATGCCTGACACTCTCCTGAAAAAAAAAAAAACACTGAATTGTTTTAGGGGTGGGTCATCTATGAGGTTTCCTTGGCCTACAACCAACATTTCTTAAGGGGTTGAACAGAAAAATTCCAAACAAGCAACTTTGAAATGTTGGAACTTTTACATACAAAAATACACAGACAAAAGAATTATGTACATATACTCAAAATACTAAAACAGAGATGTCAAGTGAATAAATGAAGCAATTTATCTTTTTCAACATTAAATCATAGCCAGAATATTCATGCCTATACCCTTCCTCTGAGAATATTAAAGGAAATTTTTCTACCTTTAAAATATTAGCCTTTTTCTTCTGGTGGCTTTTGATATATTTTCATACACATTACTCATCCCACCAGCTTCTTACTTTGCCTTCTTACTTTGGTACTTAAAACAGTAAAACCATTAAACATCTTCAGTGATAGAATTTGTGTTACTCTTAGAAGGTTCCAGAGATCTATGAATATGGACTATCTTTGTATTTATTTGTGTCTTCAATTTTTTTTAAGCTATGTCTTACAATTCTCAGTGCGCAGGGTTGGGAGTTTGCTCCCCTTCTCAGGTAGAGCCATAGCCAGCACTGTTTCTTTCTTTCTTTTTTTTTAAGATTTTATTTATTTGACACAGCGAGAGAGGGAACACAAGCAGAGGGAATGGTAACGGGAGAAACAGGCTTCCTGCCCAGCAGGGAGCCTGATGCGGGGTTCGATCCCAGGACCCTGGGATCATGATCTGAGCCGAAGGCAGACGCTTAACGACTGAACCACCCAGGTGCCCCACCAGTACTGTTTCTATCAATCTTCTGATACATCTGAACTGCTGGATTTCCTTTGGTATTACAATCCCCTCAAAAACCCAAATTCCATCATTCTATTTAAAAGCAAATTCTACTACCATGTCCTATATCACTTGGGAATTTTGAGATGTGATATCTTCCCTTGACATAGGAAGTAAGTAGTTAATTAAGACACATGTCCAAGCTATGAGTATTTTGCATTTTTGTCTATGTATTCTTAATTGTTTGGATTCAGTAAGTTTGGGGCTTATCAGCTTAGTGTTTGATAGTGAATGACAGAAGGGAAATCAATGTTATGTCATTCTATCAGTCAGGGTTCTTGCAAGTCCTGGTGATAAAATCCAACCTCAAACTAAGTCGAGCAAAAAAGAGAAGCCATTTGCTTACATAAATGAAAGTTCATAGGTATCTAGCATCAAGCAAAGCGGGATCCGGGTGCTCACATATGGCTCTCACTCTTCCTATCTTGGACAGCTCTTCTAAGCTCAATAAATATCTGCAGCCCACAAGACGCAGAGCGTGCTGTCTTTGCAACCCGCCACAGGGGTTCTAGCAGGTAATCACCAGGGACAACTCTTCCAAACTAAGTACTATGGCCAGGGGTCTGAGTGTTCTAATTAGTCAGGCCTGGGGCACGCGTCCTCTTCTGCATCTGGATGATAAAGTCATCCATGCTCAAATCATATGGAATGGGTTCTCTACAAGAATGGATGGGATTTGGGACGCCTGGGTGGCTTAGTCGGTTAAGCAGCTGCTTTCGGCTCAGGTCATGATCCCAGGGTCTTGGGATCGAGTCCCACATCAGGCTCCCAGTTCAGCAGGGAGCCAGCCTGCTTCTCCCTCTGCCTGCTGCTCTCCTTGCTTGTGCTCAGTCGCTCTTTCTCTCTCTCTGATAAATGAATGAATAAAATCTTTAAACATACATACATACATATATACATATATACATACATAAATGAATAAAAATGGATGGGATTTGTAAACAGGCATGAAAAGAGATGCTGGGCAGATAAAGCACAGATCTTTTTTACAGTTTTCAAAAAGATGACAATGTTCTCAAAGATGTATCCACAAGATAATAGGTGTTTTGTTTTGTTTTTTTTTCCCATAAACTATGCAGGTAAAATATACTCAAGTGCCAACATGTAGAAGGCAAACGGTACTTGTACCATAGAAAATCAGACAACTTTCTTGGAGAGAGTTATCATGAAAAACATTTGGGAGCAGTGAGATTACAACAGTCTTGCACCCCTCCTTGCTTTTCATACTATACACTGCCAAATCAATCTTTCTAAAGTGATGCTAAAGAACCTTTGTTAGCTTCTCAATACTTACATAATAAGACACAGACATCTTAGTCTGAAGATAACCAGACATAATTCTATTCAAATTCAGTCAGTACATATAACTTAGGACCTTCAATGAACTATCAAATCTCCTTAAGCCTCAGTTTACTCTTTTGTAAAAATAAAATATAATGCCTACTGTAATGGATATTGGAGAACTATATGACCCTATTACAGTATCTGGCACATAACAGATGCTCAACAATTAGAGGACGTATTTATTATTGCACACATTCCTCCATAGGAACAGCGTATTTTTCTTTTGTCAGTTCCTCCCAATACTTTCCTAACCCAGCGGAAACTTGATAAAGGCAGGGATTCTGGCTGTTTTACTTTCTAAGGGCTCCCCAAGGCTTAGAACTGTTCCTGTAACATAGTAGGTGCCCAATAGAGATTTGTTGAGTGAATAAATGAATACCCTACCTTATCTCCCACCTCCAGTAGTTAACTCCCTGAGGAAATGATTCCCTTTCAGTTTAGTTTATGTTACCCCAAATTCCTAGTTCAGAGCCTGGAACAAATAAATATTTGTTGAATGAATGACAGAATTGACGACAACCCGAATAATTGCCTCAGTGCTCCATTTTCATTTCTCACACCCTAATATTGTTAGAAAACATTTTCAACTACAGTCATAACTATCATTCTTAACATTTTAAGGTCCATAATCAGCGGGAAAGAGTGCTACACATAATATGCCTTCATGATTACTCAAACACACAAAGTTAAAAGCATAAGGAGTGGCATTTATGTTGTTCAATGGCATTAAAGAGTTAAAGACTGCTCAGTGATTTGGAGTGCTGGTTTTTTTTTTAAAGATTTATTTATTTTCAAGAAAGAGAGGGAGAGATAAAGAGAGCATGAGGTGGGGGAGAGGGTGAGAATCCTCAAGCAGACTCCATGCTGAGCCCAGAGCCTGGCACAAAGCTCAGTCCCAGGACCCTGAGATCATGATGTGAGCCAACATCAAGAGATGGGCACTTAACCGATTGAGCCACCTGGGTGCCCCTAGAATGCTTTTTTCTGTCTGTTTTTCAATCTTAGACAATGAATAGTAAGTAGTATTATTTAATAATACATTTCTAAAATCAGAGCACATTACTGAATGATCAATGAAATGATCAATGCTTTTTAACATATATGCAGGACTGATATAATCAGCTTTTTAATGAATCCCAAGACTGTAGCAGAAACTTTTATAAATTCCAAACAGTGAGATTTTTTTTAATGAAAATTATTAGCATACTCACCAAAGAATTTTACACCATTTTCTGGGATTTTTAACTGTTTTAATGAGCCAACAGTTACAGAGAGGCTTAAAGCGTAAACTTTACTGGGGGTATAATAGAATAAAGATCTATTTAGCCATGACTTAAGTCATTCTCAAGCACTTGTGTATTTAGCGAAGTATGATAAAATATGGAAGAGATGACTTGTTTTCTCCAAATTCTAATGGGACTGTGTATTTGAACATGATTTGAACCCACATAAGTGGATTTCCTAATGGAAAAATATGACCTCTTACCTTTAAAAATTAAATGACCCTTTGGAGACCTACAAGAAAGAAGGCTCACCTCAACAAATCAATCTCCATACAAATCAAGGTCTTGATGTATTAGTATATGAATCAGAAACATCTGGATCAAGTTTGGCTTAAAATATACATCGATTTGAAAATAAAATGAAACATTTTTATAAAAATGTGTACTTTGTTTCAAAGGTTATAAACCATTAAACACATTTTTTATTCTATTCTAAAATTTAAGTCAATTATTTGAAATAAAGATCAGAGAAATCTATCTTTCTTCTTGATGTGAGACTACATAGACACTTCTAGCAGAAAGTTTTGACCTGAGATCAGCTGACTCAGGGTAGGGTTTAGGAAGACTCTCATACCTCTGAAATGGTGTTCAAAATTTTGTGGGTATACGCAGACATGTCTTCATCTAGAGTAGAACTTCTTGATCTTGACATTCTGACATCTGTGGCCAGATAATTTTTTGCTGTGGGAACTGTCCTATGCCTTGTAGGATATCTAGTATTATCCCTGGCCTTTGCCCACAAAATGGCACTAGCAAAGCCCCCATCATCACTATCAATAATGCCTCCAGATATTACCAATGTCCTTGGAGAACAACAGATAGAGAGAGAGGGTCCACTGCTTTCATCAGATTCCCAAAAACAGGTTAAGAGCCACTGCTTTAGTCTGTGGAACAGAGGTCCTACTTACCTTCCCATAGATTAGGGCCCATCAGGCCCCATAGATAAGCATGCTGGTCTGGTCTTTGGAATTCCCCTCGAAATTAAACCCATTGCTGTGGCATTGTCCCACTCTTCTGGCTGACAAAGTGATGGGACACATTCACCACCCTTCTCCCTGTTAGGTACAATCACCTAAAGATCTGTTATTTCAAATATCTTTGACTAACATCTCCCAATTGCCAAATGGCTTCAGAAAGTCTATGGATTAATTTTAAAGAAGGGGAGTTATAAGCTTCTTACTCTGTTTATCCTGTTTTGATACCCCACCATACACCCCCCAGTGCCTGACTCATGTAGTCAATACATATTTGGCTAATGACTGAATAACTGAATTGTGGAACCCAGAGCATCTACAAGAGCTTATTCTTTTTTTTAACATTTTATTTTTAAGCAGTCTCCACACCTAATATGGGGCTCAAACTCACAACCCCAAAATCAAGAGTTGCGTGCTCCACCAACTGAGCCAGCAGGGTGCTCCTATGAGAGCTTATTCTTAATTAAAAGATCCATAGTATGAGGTGGTTCTGGAGTTAGTCCATACCATTACCTTGGACTCCTTGGCAACAGACTCCTTCTTTTCTCCATGGAGGTCTGGCCCATGTGCAGGTCACCAGTATTCCTCAAGGCATGCAGCATCCCAAGTATCCTTGTCATCTCCATTGGAACCCTTGTGGGGTATAGGATACTTCTCAAGCTTTGCTTTCCTTTTGCCAACAGATCCATGGATTTTATAATTTGCTTTCCTTTTCTCTTTAAAACTACTACCCCTCCCCACTGCCCTTGGTGTTCTTTTCCAAATCTAATTCTGAAGTAGAATATAGTATCTCTAGTGCCCTACACACACACACACACACACACACACCCCTACCTTTCTTGCTGACCCTACACAGACTGGATTAAGCAAAACAAAACTGAGCTACATAGTGTTTCAAGAGATAACCTAAAATATAAAGACATAAAAAGATTAAGAGTACAAATGTGAAATACCTCCCAAAAGAAGGCTGATGTAGCAGGTATAACAGCATCACCGAAGTTAAAGAGGTTTGCTACATGACCAAAAGGTCTGATTCACTGGGAATACAAATCAAATGTCATATGTACTAATAAAATAACTTCAAACTACATGAAGCAAAATATGATAGAAATGTACAAGCAACTTGACAAATCCTCTATTATTTTATAACATTCTCAGTAACTGGATCAAACAAACCTTAAATTAATAAGTATATAAAGATTTGGCAATACTCCTAACAAGCTTGATTTAATACACACACATATTTCAAACCTTGCCCATTCATTCCATTCTTCAATTAAATATTTCACACCAGTTTCTCTATGTAATCCTTTACAAATATCTCATTTCTGTTCTCTCTTGGCTGATTTCCTTGCTACCTCACTGGGAAATTCTAAGCAGTAAAAATTTTCTCCAGACTCCCTCTACCACATCTACTCATTCACTAGTATCTACACTCATCCACACTTTGCCTTCCGACATTTACTATAGTGGGAGTAGAGCTTCTCTGTAGACCTGGTCCCTGCTCTTGTACCTGGGAGCCTAGCAGCTTTGGCCTTCGACCCCAAGCCCTTTCTCTCTCATTGTGTGGGATCACTCCTATTAGCATGACCCCATCTGTCCTGTGAATATTACCTCTTTCTCTGTTCCCCTCTGCCAATAACCACCTTCTGCCTCCCAACACCTCTCCCTTGATACTCTCAATACTACCTGCTCTAGCCTGGCTTTCTCATTCATGTCTCCATGAAACTGCTCTTGTTGATGTCTCCGCTGCTAAAATGTCTCTTCTGAGTTCCCATCTTACTTACTTACTTACTATTATCAACATCGATCCCGTTGATCACTCTCTCTTTTCTTCATTAGCTTCTAGGACACTCATCTTGTTGGCATTTCTCCCACTTCAAAGCTTGATGCTTCTCTCTTTTACTGGTTCCTCATTTCCTCTCAAACCTCTTACCATTGGAGAGCCCAAGGGCTCTCTCCCCTCTTCCCATACTCACTCCCCTGGCACCCTCATCCAGTCTCTGTGTTTAAATGCCATCCATAAGTGGTAGCTACACTTGTGCTGAGTGAGCACAGTATTATACATAGAAAAATTGAATCACTATGTTGTACACTTGAAACTAATGTATGTCAACTATACTCAAATAAAAACATAAAAATTAAAATTTTTAAAAATTTAAATCCTGTCTATATACAAATGACTCCCAAATATATATCTGTAGCCCAGGCTTCTATCCCGAAATCTAAGTTTGTGTATCTAATTACCTACTGGACATCTCCACCTAAAGAGCTCATTGACATCACGAACTTAACATGTTTAAAATATAACTTATGACCCACCTCCCCTCAAAAAAACCCTAGCTCACCCAGAGACTTCCCTATCTCAATGAATGATGATTGCATCCCTCCATAAGCCCAGGCAAAAACCGTGGAGTCATCCTTATCCCTTTTGTCTCATACCACCTTGATTCTGGCAAGAAATCCACTGGCTCTATCTTTAAAATAAATCCAGAATTCAATCATTTCTCTCTATTACCATGTTATTACCATGATCCAAGCTGCCATTATCTCCTCCAACTGTTACACTAACCTTCTGAATTTCCTTCTTTCATCCTTCTCCTTGTAGTCTCTTCTCAACCCAGTAGCCACAGTGACCCCTAAAAATATAAATCACATCATGTCACTTCCCTGATCCCCCTCACTCAGAGTAATAGCCAAAGGTCTTATTATCTGACCTCATCTTTCACTATCCTCTGTTGCTTTCTCCCCTCCCATCACACTATCTCCTCGCTGTCCTTTGAACATACCACACGGGAATCCCACTGACCAGGATCTCTATCCATATACTCTGTCTTCCCACTTAGATCCTTTGCAGTCTCCATTCTCGCTGCCTGAAATGTTCTTTCCCCAGATACCCACATAACTAATGTCCTCAGCTGCTTCAGGTCTTTGCTCAAACGTCATCCCTGGTGAAGGCTTCCCTGAGCCCTTATTTATAACTGCAAAACACGCCCCTGGCCCTCTTGTATTATTTTCCCCCCTTTATCAGATTTTTTACATGCTTCTAATTTACTTACATACTACATTCATTATTTATTATCTTTCTCTACTAGAATATAAGCTCTTAAGGGCAAGGATTCCTGTCTGTCTCTTTCACTGATGTATTTCATACACCTCCTGGCACATTGTCCATGCTTACTAGATATTTGTTAAGTGAAGGAATGAATAACTGTGGTCAGACACATATTAATGGAAGAAATAATACCTAGGATATTGTAAAGATATGTATGGCTTAGGTTGGAAAGTGGAGCACAATGAGGATAGAGTGTTCTAGGCAGAATGAAAGAACATGAGCAAAGTCTCCAAGGCAGTAGTAAGAGAATAAAGAGAAAGAAAAAAGCTGAAGTGAGGAGATGGTGATGAATGATGAGGTCAGACTGAAAATTAAGTAAAGACCACTTCACAAAGATCCATGCATGGTCTATTAAAGAATTTCAACTTTACCCTAAAAGCAACGGGATTTCTAGTTCCTTCATCTCTCCATCACCAATGACCTTTCTTTCCATCCTGTCAGCCACCTATCCCCATGGTTTAATCCTAGACCTCGCCGGCACCAGAAACTACATGACTTCTAAAATCTTAATTTCAGATATTTCACTTTCCAATCACTAGATAACTTTTTTATATCATCTAAAAACTTTCACCTTCACCAAGATCCCCAATATATTGATCCCATGACTTTCTCCTTGATAATCAGTCCCTGCTGCTTCTTTCCTTCCCTCGTCTAGCCTGGATTCCATGGTCCATCATCATAATCATGCTCTTTCCCAAGACTGTGCTCTCTCTCCAGGGTCTTTATGCTTTCATACTACTCTCCTGGCAAAACTCTATTAATCTGCTTTCCTCATATACACATTGGCACTTGAAAATTGGTAGAGAAGAACCAAATATGTAAACTTACTTGTTTCACTTGAAATTCATACTCTAGACCACAAATAGGTACTCAAAAAGACCCAGAAATCTTCCTCTGTTTCTCTGACAGATTTTCTCCCTTACCTCCTCTTTTGTTTACTCTCCCTTTCCTCTAACCTCCCATCACCCATTTACCTATCTATCTATCTATCTATCTATCTATCTATCTATCTATCTATCTATCTATCTATTTATTTCACAGAGACAGGGAGATCACAGGTAGGCAGAAAGGCAGGCAGAGAGAGAGGAGGAAGCAGGCTCCCCGCTGAGCGGAGAGCCCGACGTGGGGCTCGATCCCAGGACCCCGAGATCATGACCTGAGCCGAAGGCAGAGGCTTTAACTCACTGAGCCACCCAGGTGCCCCCCATCACCCTTTCTCAGACTTCACCTTCACTCTCAGTGGAGGACTGTCTTACGCTTCGGTAAGAAGCCATGAACGAGAGGAGCAGTTGTGTCTACACTGCTCTTCTCTACACTGCTCCTCGAGAATTCTAGGAGCTCCTAGGGCTAGGAGAAAATTCTAGGAGTTTCTAGGGCTCCTAGAAAATTCTCACTCGTCCTGAAGGAAGGCCTCTCTTAAGCCCAGCTCTCCAGCCAATGCCTCTTGCTGCCATCAAAATTGGCTCCTCTCTCCCTGTCTGACATTGTCATCACTCCCTCTCCATTCAATCACTTTATTGTTATCCTAATATTCCCTAGTAATTCCAATTTAAAAAGACCTCACTTCACTGTATAAAACCCAGCTTCCACATTCTCTCTCCACTCCCCTACACAGCAAAACTGCTTCGAACTTTGGTATACTCAATCCTGTCTGCTGTCTTTTCATTCTCTCTTCAATCCCCCCAGCCTGGCTTTCACTTTCTACCATTCCAGTCAACATCACTATCATTCTCTCTGTTGTCAAATCCAAAGAACCTTTCTCTCCTTATCTTACCTTTCAGCAGGATTCCAGGGTCCTCTTCCACTCTTTTCTCTCCACAATTTTTATATGGTCCCATAAAATAGTTTTAAGGACCACCTAGATCTCGATGACTCCCAAACTGATATCCCCAGGAATGGTATCTCCTCTTAACCCTAAATGCCCATAACCAGCTTTAACCAATGCCCAGTTGAATGACTTGCTAGCTTAATGAGTTCAAAATTGAATATCCAGTCCAAACCTACTCCTCATACCTTCACCATCTAAGAAATGCCTTCATTGCTCACTTTATTGCTCAACCCATAAGCCTCAGAATCTTTGTGATCCCTTCATTTCCCTTATCTGTCACATTTAACCCATCAGAAAGCCCCACTGTTTCTAGCTTCAAAACTTGTCTCAAATATGTCCATTTCTTTCTGTTTAAAAAACCATCAGCTTTGTCCACTGCCATTTCTCTATTTCTCATCTAGTCTAATGAGCAGGCTTTCTCTTTCTCTTTCCCTTTCTTTTTTTTTTTTAATATTTATTTATTTACTTGATAGAGAGATTACAAGGAGGCAGAGAGGCAGGCAGAGAGAGGGGGAAGCAGGCTCCCTGCTGAGCAGAGAGCCCGATGTGGGGCTCGATCCTAGGACCCCAAGATCATGACCTGAGCCGAAGGCAGAGGCTTTAACCCACTGAGCCACCCAGGCGCCCCTCTTTCCCTCTTTTTCTTTTCTTTTCTTTTCTCTTTTCTTTTCTTTTCTCTTTTCTTTTCTTTTCTTCTTTTCTTTCTTTCTTTCTTTCTTTCCTTTCTTTCTTTCCTTTCTCTTTCTTTTTTCCTTTCTTTCTTTCTTTCTCTCTCTCTCTCTCTCCCTCCCTCCCTCTCTTTCCCTTCCCTTCCCTTAACTTCCCTCCCTCCCTCCCTTCCTTCCTTCCTTCCTTCCTTCCTTCCTTCCTTCCTTCTTTCCTTCTTTCTAATTTATACTTTCTTATTGACTTAGACAATTTACTAAATTTGAATATAAGCTGTGTGGGCAATGGCCACATCTAACTTGCTCACCATTATATTCCTATACTCTAGTACAGAGCCTCGTGCAACACATAATTGTTGAATGAATTAAATAAGGAATCAATAAAATATTAAGAGGAGAGTGACATCATCAAATCCATGTTTCAGGACTGTGGTTCTTACCTGGGGGCAATTCCCTTCCTCCCACCCTGGGGTATTTGGCAGGTCTGGAAATGCTCTTTATTGCCATGACAGAGGTGAAGGAGGATTTGCTGCTAATGGGTAGAGGCTAGGTTGCTGATAAGCATTCCACAAGGCACAAGACAGCCCCGCACAACCAATTATTTGACCCAAAATCCCCATAGTGCTAAGGTTAAGAAATCCTGTTGTACAGAGCTAAAGGTAAAGTTGAAAGAATAAACTATTGTTAATTAGTCTCTTCCTCCACTGGCAATAGGAAGACCCCTTAAGAAGTCATTCCAAGTAAGGGAGGATATCCTGGAATAGAATAAAGCATGTGTTATAAAGAGAAGTAAACACATGCTTAAGATATATGGATATAAGAGAAATGTTTAGAGCTGACTGTATTTTGCGATCAACTATACAGGGGGACAAGAGAGTCAGACGAACAGACAAAGATATCCAGGATTACTTGCAGGCTTCTGGTTTAGATGTCTAGATACAAGCAGCGTGTTCACAGAGTCTAAAGATATAGGAAGTTTAGTTCACTTGCATAGGAAGATGCAATCAGTCTTGAATAAAACATGAAGTTAATAAATGGTTGTGGAACTCTCAAGATGAGTCTAACAAATTCCATTGCTAATGTAGACCCAAGATAGAAATTCTCAGCGATAAATCAAGACAAAGCTTATAAAGGTAAAAACAATATGGCATGAATAAATAGCATGCAGTATAGTTACTATAGATATTTAACAAAAGGGAAGCAAAGGGAATAACATGATGTAAGGTAAAAAGGAATAAAACTTCAAAAATTCAGTGACCAAAAACACCCAGTGAAAATAGTAGATCACACAATAAAATGAGAACTGAACTTAAAACAAATAAAGATGATAAAAAGAATAGAAAATCTTTAAATTGAATATGTAATTTTTCTAAAAAAAGATTTTATTTATTTATGTGTGTGAGAGAGAGAGAGAGTAAGAGCAAGGCAGGGAGGAACAGAGGGAGAGGGAAAAGCAAGCTCCCTGCTAAGCAGGAAGCAGGATTTAAGTCCAGGTCCCTGAGATCATGACCTGAGCAGAAAGCAGACGTCTGACTGACTAAGCCATTCAGGTGCCCCCAACGTGCAATCTCTTTTAGCACAAGTGATCATTTCCATGTAAGTAGTTTAGAAGTATTTGTATTATTTGTATTATTACAAATGATATTTGTATAATACAATTTGTATTATTTGCATGAAAGTAGAAGTTTTATGATATATGGAGAAAAGATAATAGTATTCCATTTAAAACATAAGGCTTTAGGGCTCCTGATTTTATTTCTGACCTTAATGACTTGAAGTTCTTCATTACAAAGAAGATTACTATATGTTTACAGGACCACAATAGAAAAACATACTTTTGACCAACAGAAAGTGTACTTTAAGATCAAGGCTTAATTGTAAAAGACTAGGTTATCTTAAAATGAGGGTTGCAGCAGGCTGAAAAACACCACACCCCACACCCCCACGCCAAGATAGCAGGTCCTAAGCCCTGGCATCTGTAAATTTTACCTTATCTGGGAAAAGGATTTTTGCAGATGTGATTAGGGGTCTTGAGATAAAGAAACTACCCTAGATTGTGTGAGTGAGCCCTACATGTAATCACACGTAATCTGACAAAAGGAGGGAACAGGGAGATCTGATACAGCCAGGAAAAGAGTAAACAGACGGAAGAGGAGGCCGAGTGATTATGGACACAAACTGAAGCAATACAGCCACGAGCCAAAGAATGCCGGCAGCCCTCAAAAGCTGGAAGACGCAAGGAACAGATTCTCCCCTAGAACCTGCAGAAGAAGCCAGCCTTGCTGACACCTGGATGTCAGCCCTGTTATATTGATCCTGGACTTCCTGCTCCTGGAACTGTGAGAGAACACATTTCTGTTATTTTAAGGCCATCTAGTTTACAGCAATCTGTTATTACAGCAGCTACGGGAACTTAATACAAATGTATCTCTTAAATGTTTATAATGTTAAAATACAGTTTCAAATGTACCAATATAGAATAGAATACAACATAGATAATACTGTTATAAACTGGATTGTGCCATTCCAAAATTCATATGTTGAAGGCCTAACCCCCAGTGTGTTATATTTGGACAGAGAGCCTTTACAGAGGTCATTAAGGCTAAATGAGGTCATCAGGGTAGGGCCCTAAAACGACAGAATGGTGACCATATAAGAAGAGACACCAGAGTCTTCTCTCTCTCCCCCATATGCACAGAAGAAAGGCCATGTGAACACACAGTGAGAAGGTCATCTGCAAACCAGGAAGTAAGGTCTCATCAAAACCAAACTTGCTGTTGCCTTGATCTTGGACTTCCAGCCTCCAGAACTATGAGAAAATAAATTTCTGCTATTTAAGCCACCAAGTCTATGGTATTCAGTTATAACAGCATAACTTCAGTAATACAAATATGCTTTCTAGTTTACCCTTATCAAAAAGCCATTTTACATCATCATATTACCAATTGCTTACATTTTCCTCCACAATTGGAGTTTGTGCTCAATGTTATACCACATAAGAAGAAAAGGACTGGACTGTAGAAAACTATTGCATTTCATGCTGCACCTGCCAAACTTCGGAAATGGTCATGCCTAGCCTCGGCTGACAGAGGCCAGCTCTGCATACCACCACCACACTTCCCTGGCTTCCCTGGCTCACTCATTACTTCATCTAATAAGAGAGCTCTAGAAAAGACAAATACGTGAGAAAACTGGAAGGAAACTCACATATCATTTAATTTCAAATCAAACAAATATATTCATTATGGAATTACTGAATTCCAGGCTCCCTGCTAGCATTAATGATGGAAAGGGGAAAATACAGAGAGGTTTTCTGACCTTACAGAGCTTAAAGTCTATCTAGATTCATAAGGTCAGGAAGACGAAAGATGAACAAGTAATTACAAGGGTGGTGAGGGTGTTGGAAGAGGGAACACACAGGAGAGACCTGAAGGCTGGGTGAGAGTAGGTGAGGAGAAATGTCTGTCGGTGGGGAGCAGAGGAGGTTAGCATTCTGGGATTAGCTTGCACAAAGGCTTGGGAGAGTTACAAGTGTGTATGAAATTTAAGGAAATGGAGAAAACCCAACATGTCTGGAATGTAGAGAACAAGAAGGGAAGTGAAGAGAGATGAGAACCCAAAGAGGATCGGAAACAGATCTCAGAGGACACCGTAAACCAGGTAGGGGAGATTGGTCTTGGTCTTAGCTTGGGGAAGAACCACAGAAAGATATTAATGGGAAGTATGGCATGATTAGATTTGAACGTTAAAATAATCAGTCACCTACAGGCTGGAGTAGGAGTTGGAAGGAAGCTAGAAAGAATGCCAAAAGATCTGGGATTCTCATGGCCTGTGGGGCTGGACAGAGGGGCACAGACGGAAGACATGTTTAGGCAATGCATACACCAGCTTTGGCAGTCAGCTCTATATGATGGGAGTGGGGAGCAAAGAGGCAAACTGACTCCTACATTGCTGAATTCATTGTCCTACTTTGCCATTTACTGAAAGAAAATGCTGGTAAAGACTAGAGGTGAAAGAAGAGCTCATTTGAATTTGAGATGTCTGTGAGACAGCCATATCAAGATGTGCATTTTCTGATTTTAAAAGTAATATGATTTAGACTCAATTATCTGGAAAAAGAATGAGGAAAAAAAAAATCAAACATCATCTTTAACCCCACTACCCAGAGACAGCTACAGTTCATATATGTTTGTATAGCCTTGTCTCTAAGTAAACCTGTACATTCTCTCTCTCTCTCTCTCTCACACACACACACACACACACAATTAGGCTATTTTTCCCTTTAACAATGAATTCTAGCCATGTTTATAGATCATTTTTTTCTATAATATCAATTTCAATGGCTGCATAACATTTCATTACATAAATTTGCTAAAGTTGATTTAACCAATTCCCTATTAAAATATAATTTTATATTATGACAGGGCTTTTCAGACAGTGAAACTACTTTATAATACGATACTCTAATGGTAGATACATGTTATTACTCATTTGTCAAAACCCCTAGAATGTACAAGACCAAGAGTGAATTCTAACATAAGCTATGGACTTCAGGTAATAATGATGTGTCAGTGTAAGTCCTTCAGTTGTACAAAAGTACCACTCTGATGCAAAATATTGATAGTGGGGTGGCTATGCATAAGTGAGGATGGTGGACATATGGGACATCTCTATACCTTCTGCTCAATTTTTCTGTGAACCCAAAACTGCTCTAAAAAATAAAGTCAAATATATTTTGACGAGTACTTTTCTATATAAAATTGTTGGCACATTTGTATTTCTTAAAGATAAATTCCAGTAAGTGGCATTGTCTAGTCAAAGGATATGCTCATTTAATAGCTTGTTTGTGTTACCAAATTGCCCTCCACAAAGTTTTGTTTTGTTGTTTTTTTTTTAAGATTTTATTTATCTATTTGACAAAGAGAGAGAGATCACAAGTAGGCAGAGAGGCAGACAGAGGGGGGGGAAGCAGGCTCCCCGCTGAGCAGAGAGCCCAATGCAGGGCTTGATCCCAGGACCCTGAGATAGTGACCTAAGCCGAAGGCAGAGGCTTTAACCCACTGAGCCACCCAGGTGCCCCCACAAAGTTTTTGATAACTTACACTCCTACTAAAAGAGTACACTTGAGTTGATTTTTGATCCCTGACTCAACACTGCCCATATTGTGTTTCACTCCACAACTCCATTTACCCCATCATCAAAATAGTGCTGTAAAAACATCATTGGATGTTTCTGTCAATAACATTCCTATTTTCTTACCCACAATATAGTACCAAATCATTCTGTCTTTTGATTACAGCTAGCTGCATCTCTGAGAAAATGTATGCCATGCTAATTTGTCTTTATTTAAAATTTCAAAGAAATTCCCACATGGATCCCAGATGTTCACCATTTAATACAAGAAGGTGTTTCCTCATTATACAAATATGGTATGTGTCCAAAATATTGGCATTGTTTAGTTTATGAATCACTTAAAATAACGGTATCACAAAAAACAATGGTTCATGTGTGAGTCATAAATTAAACAATGCCAATTTTTTGATGTGCACTACATTTGTATAATAAGGAAGGAAACACCTTCTTGGATTAAATGGTCAACATCTGGAATCCATGTGAGGGCTTTAAAAAATTAGGGCTGCATTTTCTTAAATTGTAGTGTACAAAGAAATCCAAAATGGAGGCAATTTCTGGAAAAATTTCCCTGCCCCAAATACTCTTGTTAAGTAGTGCAGTGCTTAATTGATACAAAATCTTAAGTCAAAGCAATAGGAGTCAAATTCCATCAAAGTCCATTCTATTACATTCCATTACAGCAATATAAGTCAAATTCCAATGCCAAAGAAATCTGAGTCTTTTGTTGTTTTTCTAGATCTTTTGCTCTGATATTGTAGGATACAGTCATGGTGTGCTGAATAGTGGTTTCCAGAAAGATATGTCCATATCCTAACTCCTGGAACCTGTGGATGTGACCTTATTTGAAAAAGGACCTTCGCAGATGCAGGTAAGTTAAGGATCTTGAGATATGATTATCCTGACTTAGAGTCAGCTCTGAAACCAATGACAGGGGTCATTAGAGAAAGGCAGAGAAAAAATTTGTGACACAGACACATAGGAGAGGAAACCATATGAGTCTGACGAAAGAGGTTGAAGTCACACAGCCCAACCCAAGGAACTCCCTAGAGCCACTAGAAGCTAGAAAGGGCAGCTCGCTAAAATCTTCTGAGGGACAATGGCTCTGCTGACATCTTGATTTTGGACTTTTGGCCTCCACAACTGTAAGAGAATAGATTTCTGTTGTCTTAAGCCATACTGTCTGTAATAATCTCTTATGGTTGCTCTAGGAAACTATAATGGAAATTCATCATAATAGGATTAACTATATATTATGAATTAATTACATCACTTTATTTTATTCAGAGTGATGTACCCAATTTTTTTACTTCTGGTTAGCGTCAAACAGTTGATGATTCTGAATGCTTTGGGTTTAAATAACCCTGAAGGCTACGTTTTAAACTCAGAATGCTCTGATCCCAAAAGTTTCTCCTCATAATTTCGGGTAAGCAACTTTGAGAGAACGTCCACAGAGTTGTGGGAATTGTGGAATTCTGGACTAACTAGACAAAGCAGCCTTACCATCTCAGTCTTCAAAACGGTGACAGATGCCAGACACCAGACATTTTGCTTGACTTCTACCCACATTGTGGGCAATAAAACATAGCGAAAATGAGGTATCAGTGTGACTGTAAAGCACAATTAAAGAAAGGTAGAAGATTGCCCTACATTAGTATGTTTGTTGCTGGCAAGGTATTGAAATCCAAGTGTGTACACTCCCTTGGACCTTGACTGGATGGATGTGTTCTGACGAACTTCATGGTGGCTTTTTGGAAGAGGTTCTCCATTTGGTACAGAAGCTCCATGATCATTCTTTTCATGATCTGCCATCCCCCAGCCCCATCCCCTGGTCCACCTCAAGAAGTGAAGGAGTTAGCAATGGAAAATTATATAGCCAAATAAATAAATAAGAAAAAGGAAAAAAAAAAGAAAATTATATAGCCATAATAAATAGTTTCAGCATTTATTGAATGGCATGGGGAAATGTTCTCTGTAAAAAGTTGAGTTAAAAAAAGCAGGATAGACTGTATACATACTATGACCAAATCTGTTTAGTCATACACACCTTTACATGTACATACATTCAAAGTGAAAGCTTTTCATAAAAGAGCTAAATTGGCTATCTCCAAATGGTGGAATTACACATGAATTTTTGTTAGCTGTATTTTCAAGTGTGTTTCTTCATAATGAGCATGTATAACTCTTACAACCAAGAATAACACTGTAATGGAACTCAACTAATGGCTGGAAAATTAAGAACCATCTTTGTGGGGCTTGTACAACATTCTTAAGGTCGTTGCTTATTCCAGAGATGGTTTATAATGGATATAAATTAATTCTGCAAAATTTTCCTTATATATTCGAGAATACTTATCATCCTGATTTCCCCCTCCCCTTGTGTTATTTGCTATTCCTTCACCGTTCCCACCCACCATGGGTACAGGTTGATCTGAGGCTGAGAAGGTAGAAAGACAAAAGTAGAGGGTAGGATGCACTATCAACAAAACAAAATAATGAAGTCTTCCCTTGGGCTCTGACTCCTCTTGGGACCAATGTGGCCTGAATGGAAGAGAGAGAAAAAAATCAACAATGCCAGGTAGCTTGTATTTTTCTGAATAGTGGAGCACTCAATAAACTTTGCATCACCCCCGTCCATCAACTGCACATGAAGAGATGGCAGTTTTAGAGGATGTTAGATGACTATTTTTGCCCCAAATTTACTGGATCTAGTTACTGACACATGGAATATATCAAAAGTTGTTTGGCAAAAAGACTAATTCTAAGTTTCTTGAGGGCAAGGACAACGTTCTCCCTCACATTTGTTTACCCAGAGCCTAGGACTGTGCCTCATAATGAGTACCCAATAAATGTTGAAATCCAGAAAGAAAAAATATTTTTGTGGATTTCAGATGACTGCAGAGGCAGGGTCTAACAAGCTTATGAACACAATGGAATGAGTTTTGCTGTATAAAAGGCGAGCAGAGCTTGAAGAAATCACTGGTCATTAGCAGGTAAGTCATGGAACATGCTGAGGAGTATGTAGCTTTTAAAAAAAATGAGTCAGAATGCAGAATGAGAGGGGCCAAAAAGGACATGGGTAGCTTGAATGAGCATTATGACTTAATATTTGAAGAAAGAAAAACATGGGTAATGATTTTCAGGGGGCAGCATGGGAGGTATGGCTGCTGAAGAGAATGTATGAAGTTATGCACAAATCTGAGCACATACCCAAACTGGTTGGAAGGTACGAAATGCTCATATGTATGGATTTTTAAAGTTTGAGCATCAACGGACTAAACAACTGGGTTCCCCATTCAACCCACTTCATCACTAAGAAAACAGAAATTGCCTTTTCAACTTCCAATGGCCTTCACTGTCTCCAGACCCAGAACCATTCCTAACCCACTATATACTTCCAACGCTTTATATTTAGCTTTACAAAATATTTATCTTTGTAAAAGCTAGAGGATGGTGCTAACCATTTTTCCCTTCTCATCTGCCTAAAATTCATGTGACAATATCTTCTAAAAATTTTAAAATACCTTCACCTCCAGGCTTCTCTGGTTTTGGTGCTTACCAGAGCAGAATTTGCCTAGAAAGCTGACAATGAATACACTAATATGTGACCACATGGAGAAAGGGAATTTGCATCTAGAGAACAGAGGAAAATACATGTGTACGTCTTTGAGGTAGAGGGAGGTAGAGTAGGAGGAGAGAGAGTTGGCAGAGTACAAATTAAGAGGGAAGGGAGACCCCTGTCAATTAGAATACCAAGCTAAGCAGTTCTCTCAAGTAATTCAGGTAAGTGAAGTCAAAGTGAAGGCACAACAGGCTTATGTATGTGCACCAAGTGTATGTGTCTGTGTGTGTGTCCCAAGTATCCCTAATATAGTCATCTAAAGTGTACTTTCCCTAAGCCTTAAGGCATTCCAGAGTAGAAACTAATTAAATTATCTATCTGCATATTTGAATATCAGGCAACCTAACAGAAAAAAATCCTCTGCTGAGTCTCACAGCTTGGGGTGAAAGTCTGGGGGAAGATCATTTAAGTACCAATTAGCCCACACAAAACCTGGCTTATCAGGTGGCCAAGAAGCGGGTTGCTCTCATTTGATCTTCAAGTTATTCTCAAGAAACATTAACCATAGATAAGCAGTTCCAAATTTTTAGCAGTGAGTGAAAAAAAAAAAAAAAACAGTTTCATTTCACTTAAACACTCCTAATGGACTATTTTCTATAGAGGCTTCATAATTGAAGGCTTTTGCATTTCTTTACTTTCCCTAAACTTCAAAGTTAATAGAGAAGAGAACGCTAGAAAGAAAACCATTCCCCAAGTAAGAGATCATAAAGTACAATATGCTTCTGAATTTATTTAATAAATCTTACTGCAATCCCCAAAACGTTATGTCTTACAATGCATCCCATTGCTGGTGAATACATTCTACAGTGGTATGCAAACCCGTAGGGTTGGTAGGATTTCAAGATTTGAAACTTGATGGCCAGAGTCCAAATCCCATTTATTAACCTCATGACCTTGGGCCACCACCCTTACTGTCTTAAGCCCCTGTCTGGGTAACAGGAATCCTGACAGTAATAGTGCCTACCTCCTAGGGCTACTACCATGAGGGCCACCATGAATTAATTCACCCTAAAGGCTTAGCACAGTCTCTGGTGCATAGAAAGGGCCTAATAAAGGTAGGTGAGGTTAACATTCTACCAAGAAAAAAAAATGCTATAAATCATTTTAAGACAGGTTTTAAATTTTAAAATTGTTGTCAGCAGATCCCAGCTCCTCCTTCCCACAGAGACACTGAGACAAGCTTCTTCTGAGAGGACTTTTAAGTAAAACATCTCATGATAAAGACACAGGCTACCACACCCCAATTCAAATCACGTTCAGACAGAACCATTTCCTGATGCTGACTAAAACCATTGTCTTCTGAGATATTACCTTCTCTAAACCCTAAAGCCTCCAAGTCTATAACCAGGAATGTAAGCAAATTAGAAGCCACTCCCTTTACGCAGCTTTCTCACTAACAAAATTCCACATCATGAACTTCTAATAACGTTTCTTGTCCACAGATTAATAATAACCTAGTTCAAAACCACATCATTTCCTTTTTCTGCCTCATTTCCTTCAAAGTGAAACATAATTTTTTTTTGGACTTGGAATAAAAATTTCTAGATTAACTAAGCAAATCGTTACCAGAAATGCAATTTTATAATACTACTATTTCAGGAACAACAAAACACACAAAACATCTGTGTGGTGCTTGTTAATACATAAAAATAACCTAATGTATAAAGTGTATACCACCTAAGTGGAAAATTAAGTCTATAACTAGAAGTGCAAACAGACATCCACTACCAGTTCCATCAATATTGTGTTTTGAAGTCCAGTTGGGAACATTTTAGGAACTGTGACATTTCTTTAAGTCTTGGCCGGAGGTCATAAAATGCTTGGCATAGATGTTTCATTTGCCCAACACAATATTTTTAAAATTATTAAACTCAAATATTTTCAGGTGGGCCACACCCTTTCTTTACTAACAGGCCCTTAAAGGCATTTCATTTTGCAAACCTTGATTAAGGCCCATTCTTACAGAGAAGAGATCAAAAGATAATCATTAGTTAAATTGGTACCTCCCTCAATGATGTCCTGATGGAGTCCAGAGACTTGGAAAATTAAGGGTTCTAATAGTTTCATTCAGAAATTCTTCTAGTTTTCTTGTTGGATTACTTTTAAGTATATACTTTCAGTGTATATATCTAACAGTGGCTCATTCGATTAGGGTAGCTGAGCTGAGTTGTTAAGGTTCATTTATAGCTGGACACTGAAAGAAACCAGAAAATAGGGAATTTAAAAAAAAAAATGTCGGACCAAAATCCAAATTTTACATTATTTTCAAAAAATTAATAACATTTGGTCGATAGTTGGTTTTTCCTCATGTAAGAGGAAATGAATTTGCATGGTACAATATTTAAAGAGGAACTAGTTCTTATCCATGTATTTCAATGAATATTTATATATATATATATATACACACACACATAGAGACACACACATATATACACACATACTCAGAGCAGGGACTGAGCTAACTATAACTCTCATTCTTTTCTGTTCCTTCATACTTTCTGGGAGAATCCATTCCACTTAAAAATTAAGCCTGAGTCTGGGAGCCAAAGAAGAGAGCACTGGAGAGCGTTTCCTAAAGCATTAGTTCATGCATCACTCCAAAAGTATTACGTTTTAGGCACTGATGAGGCACAAGCTAGCTGGCTTTAGAGTCCAAATGGTATTAGTTAAGCATCCTTTTAAGTTAACATAGAGGCTTTGATTCAGACCATCCGAGCAAGTACACTCTTGTCTCCAGCTTCTTCCGAACACAAATACAAGGTACCCTGCAGTGACTTTGCTTCTGGGGGCGCTGCCCCTGAACTCTCCTGGATGAGTCTTTCTGAAGGTTCTGGCGAATTCTCCCTCCATCTTGGACTCTTGTGCTGCTGGGAGACTTCCCAGAGCGAAGGACATGGAGAAGGGAACCCCAGAGCGGACCGTGAGAGGGGATCCTCTGGAAGGCCTACTTCCTGGACACACCTGTTGGAAAGCACTTCCTTCTCTTTGGAATTCCGCCACTTCATTCTTCTGTTCTGAAACCAAATTTTCACCTATTGACAAAATAATTAGACAAAATGATCACTTACTCCACGTTACTTAACTTCAGCATTGTAAACTGTAATGCCGTCGATGAAATAACCACTGTGAGAGCCAGCCTAGCAAAGTCCTTATGGCTTTTCCCTGGGCTCCTTCAAAAATATCTGAATAATTGCTTTCGTATAATATCCTCACACTGATGAAACAAAACGACCGTGATAAACAGGTCACATCCTGCAAGTCTGACATCTTTCAAAACCAATTTAACCCTTGACAGTTTAAAACATCATTTAATCCACGCCAAATTATTTATACAAAGGAAAGGCTATCAGCTAGTAATAGTGTTTACTTTATACCAGGTGTCGGGCCATGCATGTTGTGTGCATTACATTAATTTGATCCTCATGATGATTGCAACAAGTCCTCATTTCACATGTGTGAAAATTGAGGTTTAGAGTGATAAATCAGTTCAAGATCACTCAGCCAGTAAAATGGGAGCACTTAAAATAGCATCCATGACTGTCCCATGCCAGTGCCCAGGCTCTTCCAACATTCAGATTTCATTAGGAACTTCTGGGAAACTAAATTAGGAATACATTTTATAATGCTTTGATAAATTCCAGGCTTCGTACAGTTTCCAAGTATGATTACTCCTAGGATTTATCAGACTTGAAGAATTAGGCTCAATAAATAACAATCAGTCACAATTAACCCAAAAGGGCTTATGATGGGGGTTTCTAATTTGAGCCATACTTCCGCCCCACCCCACCCCACCAGTCTGTCTTTACTACTAACTCCCCCTTTATCGACTGTGTAGTCAACCATGCCTGATCAGAAAAATTCACAACTGTTTTCTTAATATTTTAAAAGCCAATCACATTGTTCTCCTGAGCCTTACACTGCATCTTTACGTGAAAAATTTAGTGGATTTCTATTTTTAAAACAAAGACCAGAAAGTTTTTATACTAAAAAATAATTACAAAGTGTTACCAACCAAATGTTTCTCCCGATGAAGGAAAAATGTCTATCTGAGACGATCTTTCCAGATTGGCAAAACAATTTCTTCATGCTTTCAACTTGACTGGTAATTTCAAAACGGCTAGAAAGAACCTGACCCCAGGCGAGTGAGTCTGAAAGACTGCCATCTCGGTTACAATCCTGTGGTTAAGGCTTTTCATAAGAAAACAGTACTAATGTGTACATACCAGAGCATTTGGTTCTATTCATGAACTCAATTATTATTTGCAGTGGGCATTTACTCCTAGAAAGCCTGCCAAGTATTCCTAGTGGGTTTTCACTAAGACATTTTATTTGTGCCCATTGGTGATTCTTGCCCTTCTCATCATATTCATTATTTTCTTCTTTCCTTAGCTTTTCTGTAGACATAGATTTTTTTTCTGAGTATATCTCAATGAAAAAAATCATAAAAGAAAGTTCTTCACAATCAACAGTATTGAAACAAACGTATATTTTTGGGAAAACCATAAATTAAAAGTTCTACCTCTCAAAAAAAACAAAAACAAATTCCAAATGTATTAAACAGCTAAACACAAAAACAAAACTATAAAAGTTCTAGAAAAAACTGTAATAGATTTTCATTACAGTTTTGGAGAGATGAATTTTTTTTTAAGAATTGACATAAAACACTAAGACCACAAAAGAATAGAGCTGACAACATAAAAATGAGAAATTTCTGTGTAAATAAAGACACCACAAACATATGAAACATAGCCACAAACTACCTAAAAGAATTAAAAGCAGAGACTTGAAGACACATTTTTATATCCACATTCACAGCATTATTCACAACAGCCAAAAGATAGAAGCAACCAAAACATCCACTGATGGGTAAATGTATAATCAAAATATGGTATATACATAAAATGGAATGTTATTCAGTGTTAAAAAGGAAGGCAATTCTGAGTCATGCGACAACAGAGATGAATTATGCTAAGTGAAAAAACCAATCATAAAAGGACAAACACAAATGATTCCACTGATTTGAGGTACCTAGAACAGTCAAATCAGAGAGACACAAGGTGGTGGTTGCTAGGGCCTGGGGGGCAGAGGAATCCATCATTGTCTGATGGATACAGAGTTTCAGCTGTACAAGATGAAAGAAGTTCTACAGATGAATGGTAGCCATGGTTGCTCAACAATGTGAATGTACTTACTGTCACTAAATCGTACCCCTAAAAAAAGTTTAAATGGTAAATTTTATGTCATGTCTATTTTACCACAATTTAAAATAACCTTTAAACTTGAAGAGTTTGCAATGGTTCTAACAGGAAAATGTTACTAACCACAGTATTCCAAATATTTTGATAGCAGCTAAAACAATTGCTACAAATAATATTAATAATAGCCAAAAGTTGGAAGCAATCCAAATACCCATCATCAGAGCAGAAAAACTGGGGTAGACAGTGTAATGGAATATTTCACAGCAATGAGCACAAAAGAGCACCTGCTGTATGCAACTGCACGAATGTATCTCACAGACATAATGTTAAGGAAAAGAAGTCACATATACCAAAGAATTTGTACTGAATAATTCTGCTTATACAAACGACACAAATAGGCAGAACTAATATATGTGGTAAGCAGTCAGGAGAGTGGGTAGTCTTGGAAGGAGGAGGCGATAACCGGGGGGGAGTACACACAGGGCTACTGGCCCCGTGAGAAGGTTCTACTGCTTCTGTGTGTGGGTTATACAGGTGATTAGTACTCTCCTTCAGAAAGTCAAGATATATGTAAAATAGGATCCCGTTTTTATTTAAAATCATATATGCACAACTCAGTCTGGATTCTAGGTCCCTATTATAAAATAGGAATAAAATAGGTATAATCAAAGTGGCTACCTCACAGGGTCATTGTGAGGATAAAGGGCATTAAATGTAGGGACACATGTAGGCACGGTGCAAGTGCTGGTGTTACCCTGTGTTTACGTGTATACAACACACATACACATTTACTTTAAAGATAATACATGGTACATCAAATAAATTCAAACAAGAGCCATTTATAAATGACAGTAATAATTAAGGAGTTGGGTTGGAAGGGAGGAGATGAATTTTCATTTTTAATTTTGCCAATTTCTCCTTTGTTTGAATTTACCGTAATAAATACCATGTGTTAATTGTGTAATTAGATGTCTATGCAAATAAGAAAATGTGAAATTACTTCTGAGATGTTTACCAAATTTAATAACATGAATAAAAGTATTCATTCTTCAAGGCACTTGAATTTTAAAAACAATATAATCAACTACGTAAAACTATGCACCTGTGAATATGAACAGGAAGATAAAATACAAAATAGGAAAATAGTTTGTTTTCTTGGAATGGACAGATTATGGTAATCGCCTCATAAATGTTCTCCAGTGCGCTTGCTGCATTCTCATTCCAATAATCTATTTTCAGGAAGATGATAAGTACTATCAAAGATGTTCACACTGTCTTAGCACTATCGGATCAAACCTAGCCATCTTTTCTCTTTTTTTTTCCTATTAGTATCTTAAAATTTTTCCTTAAAAAAAAATTTTTTTTTACTTTTGTTTTTTGGTGGTGGTGGTGGTGTTTTGTTTTTTTTAACTTTTATTGTGTTATGTTAGTCACCAAACACTGGGTATTATATGTAAACAATGAATCTTAGAACACTGCAGCAAAAACTAATGATGTATTGTATGGTGACTTTTTCTCTTTTAATACCTACTTCAAGTTCTGACTCTACCAGGGGCCCCTTGCAACCTCCCAAACCTGCACATTTTCTCCACTCCAACTCTGGAGGTTTTGTTTGTTTTTTTTTTTTAATCCATACCAGTGAGATGCAGACCAGTCCTACTGAGCTTCTGTGTCTTAGTTAGGCCCAACGATTCCTCTAAGGATGAGACACTTCCTCACTAGACTCCCCAGGGGCATAAGGACCAGTCATGGAGATTAACATAAATTTCCAGAGAGACACATAACTTTGAGGACCACTGATCTAGCTCCTTTATTTGACAGCTTATCTAACCTACCAGATGATGTCTCCTATGTTACTGTCTTACACTATTATCTAAGTGTTCATGAGCTTCTGCCCTGTTCCCCAGTTGCTCATATGAATTCCTGGGTGCACAGGGTGTGTCTTAATCAGTACTTAATCAACACTCCCTCTTACTGCCCACATTATTAGCACAGCATCTTGCACACAACAGACTATCAAGATACAGCTACTGATTTATCTATCATATATGCAAAATCGCTCTGCGACATAAATAGAACTCCGTTATTTGTCCCTGTTTTTTATGTGAGAAACTGAGGCATAGAGCAGTCAGTTAAGGTTAGGGACTCCTTAGTACCACACAATGAGGAAAGCACAGACTGGCTGATATAGGCCAATTACCCTCTACTACACTATGTACTGCTTCCTACAACTGGAAAAAGCTGGGGGGTGGGGACAGATCACTTCCCTAGGGAAAGGAAGCAAGGTTAAGGAGAGTTTCATCCAAAAATAACTGGCTTAATAAAATCCAAAGTTAGAAACCAGGTCATTTGTATTGCGCAAAGAACAGTAGAGCATGGTAGTTACGCAGAGCCTCTGCTAGCCCTTCAGTGCCTTTATGCTAACTCAAAAAATCCAGGTGGATGATCTTGCACCAGGAAAGCCAATTTGGCAGGCAGAGCACCTGCTACATTTCAGTTGCCGCCATGTCTCTTAGCCCTTGTGCCCTTGTGCAGTGCATAGCCTGCACAACGATACGTGATAGCTCCAGGTTAAGTAGAAGACAAACTCCAGAGTCAGGTTGCCTGGGTGAGAGCCCAGCTCCAGAGCAGCTTCACTACACGACACCACACCCGTGTTTACTTCTCTACACTTTCTCATCTAGAAAATGATGATGATGATTGTGCTTCTTTTATATGGTGATAATAAAACGATTAGTCGTAAAATAGTAGTACCTTAATGTAGAAGAAAGGTTTGTAGGTGTTGCAAATAGGAAACTGCTTTACTGTACATGACATAAACCCAGAGTGTGGAGTAATGAAATCTATTTGGAGGTATTTATAAGTCACACATTTATGACTGGATTTTGGATTGGGAGTGAAGAAAAAGACAGGAAAATTGGTTCCTGCTCTTGTAGATTACGTAGTCCTACTTCTCTAAAACCAGAGCAAACAATTAATGATGTAAATGCCACACTCTTAGTGGTTCTCTTCATTTGGGAAGAATTAATCATGCAAAAACCTAGACCTCTCAGCAAATGGGCCTATTTTCAAATAGGAATTGTAACATGTATTTCCACCCACTCAACAACTGTGAAAATCATTTCAATAACACTTTAGGGTCCAGCAACATACCTAGTACAACAGACATTTGCCAAATGTATGGATTTCATTGCATTCCTTCAAAAATCAGGAGCAGTGGACATTTTCCTGCTCATTAGTACCTGCGATTCCTTTAGTCCCAAGCTGATGGCAAGTTTCTTTCGGTCTGTTTTGCTGATATATTTCTGCTTCTGAAACATCTTCTCCAGAGCCTTTCTCTGATCCTCAGAAAAAACAGCTCTTCTTAAAATACCTCTCCGAGCTTTGGAGTTAGAGTCCTGTGTCAGGAGAGGCAGCACACTCTCTTCTCCTAGGGGGGAAGACAGGTACAGAAGCGCAGTTAGCTTTAGTGAGAAGTCAGTCTGCCTTTCCCAGGACAGTATCCTCCTTCTCTGTACCATGGGCAAATCATCTCACCTCTGAACTCTGCACACTTAAAGCAGTGCTTCTTCCATGGTTTTGACCATGGACTCTATTGAGAATCCAATAAATACTCTTCACTCCCCAATGAGAGAAAAGTACATATGCTTGCCCTCCCAATTTGGGTGCCATGTTGGAAAGCCCATGGTCCCACGTTACAAAGTTCAAAGGCAGAACAAATAGTATGTGATTTAAACACTCTATTTTTCTCAAATTCTTCATTTATTCATTTGTTTTTTTCTCTCACCAAGTTTTAAACACTTACCATATGCCAAGTACTCTGCTCAATGTTACGCACTGAGAAACAAGACAAATGTGTTTTATTATATGCATTACCTGTAAGATTTAATGGAAGGCATTTATTGAACTAGCATCACAAATATGAGGATGTATTCCAAAGGAGGCTGCCTTGGGCGTACAAAACAAGGATCTAATCTTCATCTGGGATTTCAGAGAAAGCTTGTAGGAGTCAGAGATGTTGAGTCTAAGAAGGGAGGGTTAGAAGATCCCCCACCGCTATCACTCCTTGATCCAGTTGATCATTAACTCCTTCAAGTCAGAGACAGTTACTACTTTTTCTGCCTTCCGTGGCTAGCACAACTGGTTCCCACAGTCTAAGAGTTTTATTCATCATTCACCATTCATTCATTCATTCATTCAATCATTCAGCTTCCCAACTGTGGTAGGAATAATAATGGCCTTCCCAAAGATGCCTATGTGAATGTGTTCTCTAGAACCTAGAAATAGATTACACAACATCACAAGGGGGAATTACGGTTGCAAATGGAATAACAGCTGCTAACAAGCCAACCCTGAGATTAAAGAGTATCCTGGAGGACCAAAGAGAGCAATGTAATCACAAGGGTCCTTATCAGTGGAAAAAGGAGGGAAAAAAGGAAGTCACAGAGAGAGATTTACTTTCTCTGATGTTATACACTTCTTGCTTTGAGGATGGAAGAAGGGGTCACAAGCCAAGAAATGCAGACAATCACTAGAAACTGGAAAAGGCAAGAAACAAATTCTTCCTTAGAGCCTCCAAAAAGAACCTGGCCCTTTTGACATCTTGATTTTAGTCCAGTGAGACCCATTTCAGGCTTCTGACACCCCATAACTGTAAGATAATAAGCTTGTATTAAGACGGTAGGTTTGTGGAAATTTGTTACGGCAGCAAGAGGACACTCATACCTGGTGTCAGGCTAACTGAACTTATTTGAGGAAACTAGACCAACAGCACATGGTGCCTGCTTCTCATGGGAGAACTGACATGAAGATCACAGTGGAATACAGGCACCGGGGGAACAGGATCGCCAGTTTATGGCTGTAGCTGGTAGGTATTTTGGTGCTTGATAATTATTTCTAAATAATTTTTTAGAAATTATTTAGAAATAATTTTCTAAATATTTCTAAATTATTTTTCTAGTAAAAAATAAAAAAATAAAAAATTAATGTCTTAAGTACTATACTAGAATGATCTATGAAATGCTCTGGCATCACAAAGGCAGAACTGGTGGTGGGTATTAAGGAGGGCACGTATTGCAAGGAGCACTGGGTGTTGTTCATAAACAGTGAATCTTGGAACACTGAAAAAATAAAATAAAATAAGGGGCGCCTGGATGGCTCTGTGGGTTAAAGTCTCTGCCTTACGCTCAGGTCATGATCTCAGGGTCATGGGATCGAGCCCCACATCGGGCTCTCTGCTCAGCAGGGAGCCTGCTTCCCCCTCTCTCTCTGCCTGCCTCTCTGCCTACTTGCGATCTCTCTCTCTGTCAAATAAATAAATAAAGTCTATAAAATAAAATAAAATTAAAAATTCAGAGAAAACAGGCTGAGCCAAGTCTAAAAGACCAACCCAGTTCAAGAGAGAAAGAACCAAGGCCAAGGTAGGCAGAGCAACCGGCACGTCCAGAAAAACCAAGGCACACCTATAAATACAAAGAACAAACTGCTGATTGCCAAAGGTGAGAGAGATGAAGGATGGGACACAAAATGAGTGGAGGGGAGTGCAAGATACAGGCTTCCAGTTATGGAATGAGTGAATTATGGGAATAAAGGACAGCATAAAGAATGTAGTCAATGATACTGCAAGAGTGATGTATCAGGACAGAGGGCAGCTATACTTGGGGTGAGCACAGCATAATGTACAGTCTTGTTGAATCACTATCTTATACACCTGAAACTAAAGTAACCTTGTGGGCCAACAATACTCAACATTTTTTTTTAAAAAGCACTAAGGTATGAAGGATTAAAATTTATTGCAGGAAAACTAAGCTGTCTGCAAGGCTGGGAAGGGCATAAAGCAGAGAGCGGCAAGCTGGCAACCATATCCAGCCTACAGAGGGGCTTTGTTTGGCCTTACAATTCTGATGTAGTTGTTCACCTTTAATAATTAGGAGATTTCATGTGAGGTCCAGGTTTCTGACATCTCTTCAAAGGTAGCCACACTAGGCTCATCTTCCCAGAAAGCAAAGAGCTACTGGAGTGAATAGCAGGTGCCCCCTTATGATGGAATGTGTGGCCCTCCGTTTGCCATAACCTCACCTAGCTTGCTTTTTACCTGCCAGGTTCTTAAAGATACTTGGGCCTTTGACATAGAGATTCTAGAGTGGAGCAGAGCCAGATCAGAGAGTACTACAAGAGTTTGGGACTGTATCCAAGAGGAGTGAAGATCAGTAGCAGTTTCAGATACTAGTAGTTTCATCAGGGTGTGACTGACATGATAATAATAAACTCACATGAAGTACTCTGTACCATTATATTTACTCTGTGTTAAGCCAATGACATGCATTAATTCATTTAACCCTGCCCAGCCTATGTCCTAAATGTTAAACTATTATTCTCCCCACTTCACAGATGAGTAAAATGAAGATTAGGTAGCTTAAGAAACTTTGTCCAAGGGGCATATGACTAGGGTTCCAAACCCAGACAACCAATTTCAAAACAAATGCTCCTAACACTACACAATATATCCTAACCCAATCTGGCTTGTATTTTAGGGGGAAAATGTCAACAAATGAATGAATCTTGTCAAATCTACTTCTGTAATATGACAGCTTCCTACTTCCTACTTGCCTAAAAGACTGTAGATTATCTCCCAGCGAGTCTCTCGATCCTGTTTACCCCTCATTCTGTTTCATCCTCACATTGCAAGAACAACCGGTCTCTCTCTCTTCCTTCCAGCTCTGTAACATTTGCATCTCCTCAGAAATGCCACGCTCCTGGGATGTAATCAAGCCAAATTCTTTACAAAAGTTTATTTTTGTTGATGCTCTTTCCATTCATTGGATGAGATCTTGGTTAATTCTCCATCTACAGCATCTTTTTTTTTTTTTTTTTTTTGCCTGTCACATGCCGAGGCCATACCTTGAGGTCGCGTTTTGACAATAAGATTCACTACGTCTTTATCAAAGATTTAAATAGTTTTATGAAATACTGGTCAATCATGAAAAATATTCTAAATAACTCAGTATGTCCTTTTTCTAAATGCTCATCTTCTTTAACTTTCCTTGGTGTAGACACTATGGAATGGGGCCTTCTACGTTAGTTCTGAGATTCATCTGTTGGGGTGATCTCTCTCCAGGAAGGCTAGGACAAAGAAGTTTGGAATGTGTAATAGGGAAGAACCGGGTTTGGATCATGGCGCTTACCTGCATGACTTAAAGCCAGTCACCCAGCCTGTTTCAGCTAATCTTAGAGAGTTGCTCTAAGGATTTGATGACATCACACAATCAAATTTCAGTGCCTGGCCCACAGTAAGGATCCCATGAATCTATCTAGTTCTGCCTGTTGGATTTCATTTGATTCTTCTAAGAATCATAAGTCACAGACATCCTCCATACAGATGAAGAAGTATTCAGAACTGTAAAGGTCCTAAACCTCACCAAGAACACAGAGCTCAGCTAGTAGAGGACAGAATCCAAATTTTTTGGCTCCTTCCTCTATGCCACGCTGTTTCTTTACTCAGATGTCACATGTCAAAACAGAAGGGGAGAAACTTTTATAAACACAGTCAGAGCTCCTGTCTGTGCTTACAGGCTTCTGCACCCTGTCCTGGACCAGTGATGAGTGAGGACTCCAGGGCATCTCCTGTATAGCCTGATAATAGTGTCCTCAAGTTCCAGTGTGCCCTATCACTTGATATTTTGATTCTGACATTTTTCATTCGTAAACGTATATAATCTATCATTATTATAACCATATGTGTTAAAAATTGGGGAAAGAAACTTAAATATCCAAAGGTAAATGTGTAAGGACATGATGCCATATCCCCTTGGTGAAATTTTAAAGAACCATTAAAGATGAGAACTATGAAGATCAGGCAACAGCAAAGAAAATACGCTATACTGTATATAACAAATAAGACACATACTATGTTTATAACTAAGTAAAAATGCAGAGAAAAGAGACTGAAAAAGCAAAAATAAACGTAAAATAGGCTACCATAGAGTTATACACAAATAATTCATCTCTATTCTGCATTCTAAGTCTGGTTCTACTTTCTAAGGAAAACAAGCAAACATTATAGTAACCTTTTGGGGAATAATCTGGTGGGGTGATTGAGATGTTGCTGAGAGATAACTGAAGATGAAGCCAACTCATCCTCTAGGTGTTCACAGTTGATAAGGAGAGGTCCAAGAAATATACAGCCAGCCACAACACAGTCAGATAAATAACTGCAGACCATGGCAGAGAAAGTATTTAAGAACCAGACAGGGCGCCTGGGTGGCTCAGTGGGTTAAGCCTCTGCCTTTGGCTCAGGTCATGATCTCAACATCCTGGGATCCAGCACTGCATTGGCCTCTCTGCTCAGCAGGGAGCTTGCTTCCCCCTCTCCCTCTGCCTGCCTCTCTGCCTGCTTGTGATCTCTTTCTGTCAAATAAATAAATAAAATCTTTAAAAAAAAAAAAAAGAACCAGATAGGAAGTCACTTAGACTTGGAGGCTAGCAGAATAAGTTTCTGAGAGAGAAGAAAAGAGAAGAATAGCAATTCCTTTTGCAGGCAATCTAAACAAAGGCAGGCAGAGCAGAGGGGTTAAAATTTGCATGCCTATGAGTGGAGTGAGGACATGGGTGAAACATGGCGGGCCTGGAATCTTGGTATTTCCAGATTACAGGTGCCAAGAACACAGAAGATAAGCTGGAATCTTGGCATTTCCAGATTACAAGTGCCAAGAACATAGAAGATAAGCTGGAATGGTACATTAGGGCCAGGGGGTGATTGCAACGAGCTCAGATCATGACTTGCCCTATAGAAAAGCCTTTTGAGGAGGACTTGACCAACTCAGCATTGTTGAAAGGCCAGTATTTTCTTAGTTAATAAAGCTTTTTATATCTATGTAGAAATGCACAGCAAATTTGTGAGTCTACAAGCCTCAATTTTAAAAATCTACATACATTTTTTCTAAGTGGAGATTTTATAGGTAGGAACCATGAGTCTACCCATCTTAGCCCCTTCTTCACTAAGACCTACAAGTTTAAATAAAACAATGAGGTAACACATTTAAAGAACTCTGAAACTTTTTTTTTAAAAGATTTTATTTATTTGACAGCAAGAAACACAGCGAGAGAAGGGACACAAGCAGAGGGAATGGTAGCAGGAGAAGGAGGCTTCTTGCCGAGCAGGGAGCCCGATGCGGGGCTCGATCCCAGGACCCTGGGATCATGACCTGAGCCGAAGGCAGACGCTTAACGACTGAGCCACCCAGGCACCCTTCTAAAACTTTTTTTTAAGATTTTATTTATTGATTTTACAGAGAAAGAGAGAGAGAGCACAAGCAGGGAGAGCAGCAGGCAGAAGGAGAGGGAGAAGCAGGCTCCCCGCTGAGCAGAGACTCTGATGTGGGGCTCAGTCACAAGACCCTGGGATCATGACCTGAGCTGAAGGCAGACACTTAACTGACTGAGTCACTCAGGTGCCCCTAAGTATCCCTAAAGCTTTTAAAGAAACTCATAGATTTTCCTATGGGGCTATTTTTAAGTAAGAGAAAGAAGGTTCTGCTTGAAGGAAATCTACAAACAAATTACTCTCACCAATGTGACAAATACTAATATTTTGAAAGTCGTGGACCCAACAGACCTCAATCTCTGAAAGAGAGACCTGGAATGGTTATGATGGCCAAAGGGTTAATTCCTGGGTCTGGGTCTGACCCTCAGATTTTAGTGCCTGAAAATGAACATGGATATGACCAATGACAAGCACAAGAATATGGCAAAGATAAAGATTATCATATTCTTCTTTTCTAGTTACCCGCTTCCTCTTAGCACTGCTCTCCATACACACATCATGCTGGTTTTCCTAAGGTGATGAGCCTTAGGTTCCTGTGAAAAGTTGAGAAGATGCTACTTGTATTATTGATGCTCCTTTCCATCTCTCCCCAAGGTCTTTTGTGGGCTATCTCTGGATCTAAACATAAACCACACTGAGGGGGGCACCTGGGTGCTTCAGTCCATAAAGTGTCCTCCTAACTGATTTTTGGCTCAGGTCGTGATCTTAGGGTCCTAGGATTGAGCCCCATGTCAGGCTCCATGCTTGGCAGGGAATCTGCTTGAGAATTCTCTCCCTCTCCTGCCCCTCTCCCTGCTCGTGTGCTTTCTCTCCCTCCTTCCCTCCCTCCCTCTCTCTCAACAAATAAATCTTAAAAAAAAAAAAAGTGCACTGAGGAACCTACACCACTTCCATACCTTCTAAATCTAATATGCGCTGACATTTACACCTGCAAAACAAACATCAGGACTTCAAGAACTTCTTGGTGACTCAAAATTCTCTCAGAAATGACTACAAAGTTATAAGCAACAAATACCTCTGACAATGCCTGAACTCATGACACATGTCTGACTTGTATAGAAACTTCCAGGTGACAAAAAATAAACAAGTGAGTAATATAAAAATAAAAATAAACAGATAGAGAAGTTAAGACATGTAGAAAAGAGGCTTTAAAGGTCAGGACCACCAATTCAAGGTGTTACAGGCTCTACTATTTTGGGAAGATGATGGTGACAACGATGACAATTTTGTACCATGGTCTCCATATATATGTGGGGCTCAGCAGGTGCTATGGTTTGTGGCCACTATACACAGCATGTCATCTTTACAACAATCCCCAGAGGGAGGTACTAACACCTCCACTTTCCCTAGAAAAAACTAAGGCTCCGAAAAGTTAAGTTGTGCCCTTGAGGTCACATAAAAAGGAAGAGTGAGGTCCATCGATGTTCTTTATACTTATACCAAAGACTGTCAGAGCTGTAAGTAGGCAAAGAGGTCGAGAGGTGGGAAGAATTCTATTAAAGTGGCCGAGTGAGGATAGAAAAGTTTCATAGGCATGATTCCCTGGGTCCTGAGATGGCCCCACACACCATCTTCCAGGGAGCCCTGGCGTGTAATGGGGCTGGCCAAGGGCGCTCCAACTGGAGGTGTGCTGTGTGTAAAAGACACTGTTGGGTGGGGAGAGGTGGGGAGCAACAGAGGAATAGAACATAAGATAAACTAATGGACCCCTTCATATTTTCATGTGTGAGGATGTAGAAAGTGTGTGTGTGTGTATGTGTGTGTGTGTATATTTTATATCATTCCTGTGTATCTGAGGTGTGGAGAGAGAACATATACAACTTCCCTGGCTCGCCCCATTTAAACTAGAAGTCTATTTTCCATTCACTATATAATCTAGTATTGGGGAATGTTATGATACTTCATTATCATATATTATAACCAAATTAATTTGCTAAAAATCTTTCCCTAATATTAAGCCCAAATTCAATTCCAAGTAAACTCCACTCATTGGCTCCAATTCTCTCCTCTACACCTATACTGAATGCAGCATATCTAATTTGAAGATAACGCTCAGGTTCTCCCTGTTATTTCTCTCCTCCAGGCCAAACATACTCAATCACTTTAGAAAATTCACGACCAGGCATAGAGACCCTTCGCCATTTTAGTTGCGGACTATTCCTGACCTGGCTTTTATACACAAATGTGCTCACTTGCCTTTTAAAGTGGGGCTCCACAACTGAACAGGTGTAGGTTGTCTGACCATCACAGAGCCTAGTAGGACTCTTATCCCTCTTGTTCTGGGTATTGTATTTCTAAAAGTATAATCCAACATCCCCATATCATTCTGTAGACACACAGTGAGTTAAGAGTACAACCCTTTCCTTCTTTGTTCGGTTCAGCCAATTCTCTCCCTCTGTTTTGCCCTCATGCACTTCTTTGGGGGAATCTCAAATCAGGACTTTATCAACTGCCCCATTAAACATCACAGTATGTTCAGGCAAGGGCTGTAGACAAGATCAGGAACAAGCACCCTATATCACTAAATAGCTCTGCTTCCCATCCCCCCAGTCCCGAGTACTTAAGAACACATTGGGGAAAAAGGTAACTCCATTTCTGGAAAGTTACTCAAATACGTTCACTGCCTCTGCAGAACTGTTGAAGAGAGCCATCAACTTGGAAAATCTATTGTCTTTGAGTCTCTGACTCTTCTAAACATTCTTGCTGGTTCACCGAGTGTCATTTATCTCTGGAACACCCCTCACTTCACTATTGAGAAATCAAAACCTATATCCAACTTACTGCACAAACCTGATTATCTTTTCAACAAAATAATCATGCTTCTTTATTAGCACAAAATTCTCCATCCCTCTGAAGACCTTAGAGTGCTAACGATAAATCCTTACAGAAGGACTTCTGTAAGTCTTGTTAGTTGTTTTTTTTTTTTTTAATTTTTTTTTATTTGACAGAGAGAAACAGAGCGAGAGAGGGAACACAAGCAGAGGGAATGGTAGCAGGAGAAGCAGGCTTCCTGCAGAGCAGAGAGCCCGATGCGGGGCTCGATCCCAGGCCCCTGGGATCTGACCTGGGCCAAAAGCAGTCACTTAACCACTGAGCCACCCAGGCTCCCCTTCTTGTTAGTTTTCTCAGGGCACCCAGCACTCCAGCTGAGAATAGTGACAGAGAACACAAGCCAGGTCCAGTGGCAAGAATACTAATCAGAGCACTGCCTACCTTTGATAGTGACACTCACTGGACCAACCTACACTCTCAATAATAAAAGTAACAACCCTTTCCTGCTGCCTTCAACAAAATCCTAAACTCAAATTTGGAGAGTATATTATGTTCCTCTAAGTTTAACCAGGAAGAAAAAGAGTAACATGATCATAAGATGTAGAATATAAGTTCAAAATCTCCCAAGGAAAAAGCAGTTTGTTCCAGAAGAATATTTCCCTGATCATATTTTCACAATGTTGCTCCAAATTTAAACTTTGTCTTTTAAAGCATACATTTTTTGAAAGATCACATTCAAGTTGGGTACTCAAAGACAAAATGAAATAATCATCTGATTAATTCAATTAGCCATTCTACATAATTAAGACTCTTGTACTTTTTCAGGTCTTTTTTTTTTTAAAAGGTCATTCTCCACATAATTTCCACGACTTTCCATTTCATCTTAGCTGAGAAATGTGTGATTTTGAAAAGAACCTTATGGACATAATATCAAAGATTTTCCTTCTACTGCTTTGGGGGAGGGGAGAACTTTTACCACTGCCTTTTAATTTTTCCCCACTGTCAGGATTGTGCTTAAAGAACCTATTAAACCATTTATTATATGTGAGAAGGGCACTGGAGGAATGAATGTTTCCACATTGCAACAAGTTAATCATAAATCTAAAAGGTTAACAAGAAAAATGAAATCAATTTTATACATGTGAATCATGTTAAAAGAATCAAAATGATGTTTACTTGCTCGTTATGAACCTGTTGATCTGATCCTACCCTTTTCAGATTTTATTGCTCATTAAAATGTTTAGTATAAACCTTGATTTTGGCTGTCCACACATGTCAGCACATTTTGGCTGAAATTTAATACTATATTACTTGGACAGTTCATTTTCCTTCTCCTGTGTGATGGAAAAAAAATGTTAATGCTTGGGCATAAAAATTGTTCTTCTTATTAAACAAAGAAGAAAAAGAAAATCTAGTAAATGTCTTAAATAATAGAGTACTGCACAGATGTAAGCCTTATTAACGTTCCTTGGTATCATGGTTATTTATGTAAAATTCTTTATTGACAGCATAAATCCACCATTTCATTATTATTTGCTGCTAACACAGTGAACATTAAGAACAAAAAAAATAAAAAATTCATTTCAGATTTATAGCTAATGAGACACCAAAGTTTATGAAAAACACTTGTGGCATCTCTAAAGTGTTCTAAAATGCCAACTTCAGAAATGGAGACAGACCAAGTACAGAATTCTCTATGCTTCATCTGAGCTGTGCTGATTTACCCCCTTGAATGTTTTATTGAATTAAAAAAGATAAACATAGAACTTTAGAAGCCTCCAGGGAGAGATACCACAATTTACAACGGTCATGCCAAAGGCATAAAGTGGGAAGAACCAAGAGGGAGATGGAGGAAAATAAGTCTTGCTTAAAGTAATTTTTCAAGCAATTGAAAAGTTGAAGTTCTCTAGGAAATGTCTTTAGAATTACTTTTATGTGCTCTATTGATCACACTGGCCCAAGCATTAGTATACACTTAGGGCTTAGAGATGTTTACAAAAACACTGCTATATGAAATGAATAAACCTATACATGCACACACACATGAATGTCCACCTGTTACATGGGATTTTTTTGTTCATTTTCACCCACCTAACCTACACTGCTAGATGTTCTCTAAAATGAAGTCCAGTATTCTATCAAGGTGGAGTAACCAAAAGTAGGTATGGGATCTCTTTCAATCTCTATCCTGGGGCTGCAACACCAAAGATTCAATTCCAGAGATGCCTCGACACCACAGTATCAGCTCTCTAGGACTTAAGTCTCCACTCCAGCAGCCTTTTCCTGATACTCTTATCTATGGTGACAAATGTGTCCTTAATTTGCACAACACTTTTCAATTGCCCTCATAGGAGACCACCTTGAAGGAGCGAGTAAAAGGTTTAGTCATGGTTTCTATTTTTCTATTTGAATCAATACATTCTAGTTAAATGGACAATTAATAGGTCACTTCCAAAATAGTAGTGTATCAGTCCTGGTTAATAAACAATCCCCAGAGTTGATAATGGGCCCTATGTATTCAGCAAGTCCTGTATACACTCAGCTCATCCACTAAATCCCTTTTCAGGTGGACAGAGTTATATGGGAAGATGAGCTAGAATGAGTCTATAAAAGTCAGTTTCATTCACTGCTTTATTTTTCAGTCAAGTGCTTTAAATGGTGTCCAGAAATTCACTCGGAATGTGAGACAGGAGAAAAGATGGACACACAGAGCCTTGCTTTATGACCATACAAAAGGGCAACTGACCCTTGCCCGAGCCTTTTCCATGTGAAATGGCTCCTAAAGTTCATCTGCACAGTGAAAAATCGTGGTGAGGTCGCGTGTGGATGAGTCAAGTGAAAGTGATGATTGGTCACGGGTCTGTCACCCATTGTGGCTGGGTCCCTGCCATGTAAAGTGCTCTGTGGGAAAGTATCGGCCCCCTAAAGAGATGCTCAGAGGCCTGCAGCTCATTAAACGGCCAGCATTTGCTGCCTCACTTGTCAGGAATCATTCTGTTGAGCAACTGCTCTCCTGAAACATTCATAAAACACATTAACCAAGAGACAGCAGGGACCTGAATTCATCCATGATAGAGCTCTGTACTTCAGCCTGACTCAACTCTGATTTCACTTTTCACCTGACAGAGGGGTTAACCTGAATAAATGTTTTCTCTTGGGCAGCCGAATAAATGTGCCCCTTTATTGGGACTCCTTTTTCATCAGCTTAGATTCTCTGCCTACAAATTCTTATTTGACCTAGAAATCTCAAGATCAAGGTGAATTTTATTTCTTTTTAGTTCAATATTGTTTTCTTTGGCTATGTGAGTGTGCATACATGCACACTCTGAAAGTTTTTCAAAGTTGTCGTTCTCACTTCATCCCTGGACACTTTAAATTCTGTTAATGTTTAAGTAAAAATTCTCTTGAAAATATTTCCTACAACTCTGCTTGGTTTTCTTCAAGATCATAAAGAGGAGGTCTTTGTCTCCCTTTACAACCTGGACAATTTTAATTATTTTCTATGGACACTCAGTGACTTTCTGTGTCACATTTTAAGCTGAATGGAAATTTTACACAGCACAATTTCTTAGCCTTCCTTCCTTTCTTTTTTCTTCTCTAAATGAGTATTGCTACACGTTTCAGAAAGAGCCAAACTGGTCCCTCTGAGATCTTTTATATCGAATGGAAAACAAGTCACTTTCCTTGGTGTGTCAGCCCTGGGTTTCAATGCCATTAGAAAGTGCTCACAATTGCTCAGTGTGCTGAGGTCTGATAAATCTCTGGAAACCTCCTGAATAGGATCGCTGTGATTTTTTAGTGAGGATTTAGCTCCTTGCCATTGCATTACCAATTAGTTTTCCAGAGCACATTAAATCCTGCTGCTTTGGTTTACAGAATAACTGAGGCATTGCTGATGAAGCATAAAAACTTACTTGCAAAAGCAGTGGGGGATGCAGGGCGCCGACAGGACCCACCGCAGCATGCCGAGTAGAATGGAGGGGCACTCAGGAAAAAAGGTTTGGAAGACACTGCAGAGAAAGCATTGATCTCATGGATGAGCCATGTCTTTTAAACAATATTCAAAATTCAAGTTTCCCAAAAGTCATTGAGTAAAACATTTCATTTTCTGAGACTTTACTTAGCTAGTTATAACTTTTACTGAAATTAAAGTCATTCTAAAGTAGCCTTTATCTCCCAAAGAGATTGCCAAAGAGTTTAATCAAGAGTTGGAAGGTGTGTTGGAAAGACTCAATGGATCAAAACCAAAACAGTTAATTTTCTGTGTGGTCATAATTATATGTAGCATGTATTCCTTTATTTAAAATATCCCAGAGCAACACTATCCAAGGGAATGATCTGTGATGATGGAATGTCCTTTATCTCTGCTGTCCATTTGAAAATAAATATTTTTATTACTCTCCCTACATATTCAATGGCAACTTTTTTCTTAATCATATTTACTGAATATTATTTTAATAGGATACACAGGTTTTTCAAGAACACAGTAATTTCAGACTTGTATTTTAACCAATTGATAAGCATGTGTTTATTTTCGCAAATATTTTTGAAGGATATGTCAAAATAAGTGTATTGCCCTATAAGAATTTAGGTTCTTAATGCCTTCAAATTGCAAATTAATCATAAATCATAATATAATGGAAAGTTGCCAATATTAATGTTCTCAGCTTTTTAGTATCCAAATTTTCAAATAATAAAATGCTTGTCTTAATAATATTTTGAAGCATACACAGCAGGCTCAGTCAGTGGAGTGTATGGCTCCATATCTGGGGGTTGTAAGTTTGAGCCCCACAGTGAGTAGAAAGATTATGTAAAAATAAAGTCTTATAAAAAATGATATTTTGAAAAAAAATATTTTGAAAATACAGCAACTAAGCAAAGTATGAAGTGGAAATCCATTTTGGTGTTTAAAAGTGCTCTCTAAAACTTTTTTTCTAATTTTTTCTTTAATAGGCTCCATGCCTAATGTTTGGCCTGAACTCACGACCCTGAGATCGAGAGTTGCACGCTCCATTGAATAAGCTACCCAGGCAGCCTATAAAACTTTTTAAAAATTTCACTGTTATCATAAGTCATTCTAATGTTGACTATAAAACCATCAAAGAAATGATAAATCATTCATTTTAATTAACATCTTATATTACAAGAAAATGGCATTATTTAGGCAGAGCTACATTTTCCATTATTCTCGGACTATAAGTACTTTGAAAAATAAAAACCTATTATTATGTATAAAAGTTGTCACATTATGTTTATTCTCAAGCATTTCTGTTAACTTATTTTACCTCCAAAATAAACATTCCATGGATAATTAAGTATGGCAACTGTGCTGTTTGGCACAAAATGCAATGCTGCATTTACATACATACAACGAAACATTTATAACGATAGCTGGAAAAACACACATAAAAGAAACATTTGTACTTAATAGAAAGCATAGAAAATAAGTACACTAGTGATACTATTACAATAACCATGTAAAATATGGACAAATTACAAATTTTACCATTCTAACCAAAATGTTTCTCAGTCTAACCCTATGGCCCTAAAAATAGAAAAAGATTTAAAAAAAATGAATGGTTCATTTGAGATAAGTGATCGATTCAATTCATTTGTGATAAATGAAGTTTTGAGATATATGATCCTAGTGTTAAGTTTAACCATAAAAAGTTTGCACTGAATAGTTTATTACTATGTATTACCTTATCTTAATGGAAGAAAGCCGTAATCAAAGTGACACGTTATCTACAGTAATAAACTCTTGTGGCTACAGAAATGCACATTATATGAGCAGGCTTCAGGTTCTATTCGTATAGAACTTCTTCACCATTTTATTTTTTAATTTTATTTTTTTTTATTTTATTTTTTCAGTGATCCAAGATTCGTTATTCATGCACCATTTTAAATCAACTCTGACATACATATATTTACACAGATTAGTTCACTCCTGATTTCCATACATAAATACACCTTGTTTAAGCTGGCTTATGTGAAAATTGCTGTGAAATTCCAATTAAGTGCTCCATTTTTTTTTTTAGCATGTGCCTACAAATTGACATAAGTCTAATGCTAATCCAGCTGAACATGTGATTGCAGGGGTGTCGAATGGTATGAGAAATAACATTTAAAAGAATGGAATGCAGAAAAGACATAATGAAATGTATTTTAAAATATATATTACATTTTTAAATTTTTGTAAACCACATGCTTTTTAAAGCAATGAACAAAAAAGGAAACTCAATTGTGATAAAAACAAAGTAACAAGTTGACAGACCTGTTAAAACTTTTGTAAGCCATCAAATGAACTACTCTGAAGATGCTCTGAAAAAGGTAGAAAACAAGGCAACTTCATCCCGGATGATAGGCATTTCAAAGCCCATCAGTGCAATCTAAATGTAATCTAAATGCTTTATCACTGATCATACTCCATGGGTTTACTGAATAATATTTATGACAATAATATTTAAGGAGTGTCTACTATACACCAGGCACTGGACTAGCTATGAATTTAACACATGCTATCTCATTCATTCATTAGTACTTAGACTCAAATGGGCCTGGAATGTGATGAGGACTCTTTTCAGCAAATTTTTTTTTAAAGGACAAGAGAAACATAAATATGTTAGCATAATATTTAGTTATTAGCTAGGAAAGATAAAGATTTCATGCACAGAGACTGCCAATTATTCCTAAAAGCTGGAACCCAGAAAAGAGACTCATCTCCCAAGCTTTCCATAGGAGAAAAACAAACGGCTTTTCCTATGGGGGAAAAAAGCACACTGTCAGGTGCTACAGCATGATGTTAGGTTCTGTTAGCACAACATTTAGGATACTCCGAATTTTGTATCCCACTGACAAATCTAGCTTCCAGTTTCTGTGGGAATCTGCTACAAGTCACAAACAAATCACTTAAAATTCTTGGAACTGAACGGTCTGGGTCCAAATGACTAAAATCACTTATTCATAGAGAACCTCATGAACTCTTCACTTCTTAATCAGATGCTCTGACCTAACTGAAGCAACAGGATCAAAATATCTATTAACTATTCTGCATATTTAATTAAGGTGGGAACTTCGAGCCAACTTAACGGCGAACTTGACTTTCTAGACTCAACTAGATGGTTTTGTGATACAAGCATCTCACAGCCAAGAATGGTTACAAGCCTAAAGACAGAGAAATTATTTTCAAAATTCTGTTGTTTAGAAAGCAAGCAATAATTTTTAAATTGCTTTTCTGTTGTTATTTTCACTTTTCTTTTACTGATGGAGCAGAACAAATGGGTATTTAAAAGGGGTGAAACCACATTCTTTTTCTTGTCCATGCAAAACTGTGGTACAGACTGACTTGAGTTGATGTTTCAAAGAAAGAATACTAAAGACTACTAATAAAACCTTCAAATAAATTTCAAGAGTCCACTGCAATGCTATGCCACTTGGCATCTTTTAAAGATGAGGAGAAATGAGAAAAGGTTCCAAGATGTCTTACGAAGGCAACCAAAGGGTCAAAACATACCTCCAGGAAATAACAGGGAATTAAATAATTTTTTTAAAATGGTTTTAAATAACCTTCTCCAAGTGCCTGGTACATGAGCACCAGAAATAAAGAAATCTAAACTTGTGACCTGAAAATAATACACAATTGGAATAGAGTGCACCCAAAAACAAGACTCCAAAGAATGGCAACCAGATGCCCTGAGTAGTAAAGACCTAAGGAATATCACTTACCTAATGAGGTGTGATTTATTTTATCACACAACCTGGCAGGAATTCATTTATGTGATCCACATGCAAATTTGCCTTCAGTCACAAGGGAAAGCAAGTTAAAAAATTCATCTTTTATCTTCCTGCTCATCAGAAAACAACAGAAGTCCACATTTTTTTTTCCTCAATGAGTATTTCAGCCACAGAAAAACAAAGATCTTAATGTTCTGGTACAGCTCATGGGAAGATAAATCAAGTGTAGTGTCTACTTGTTTGATTCTATCCTTTTAATTCTGTGCAAATAATATTTATTGCGTCTCTATCAAGTGCCACACGGTGTACTGTGTACTGGGATTATAAAGATGAAAAAGGACAGTTGACTTCCCTAGAAGAATTTCTACTTAGTGTTTCTTTACTTACGGATTTATATCTGCTGGTCAAAGAAATGAAATCCAAATTTTTCTGCTCTCCAAAGTCAATTTTGTTCTGTAAAATCTAAGGCATTCCCCAAGAAAGAGAGGAGACTTGAAAAAATTCATACGCTGCATTTCCCTAACCATTGATTCTCAACCCTGAATACACACTAGAATTAACTGGAGTGCTTTTCAAAGATACAGATGTCCAGACCACACACCAATGGGGTTAAATCACACTGGCTAAGGGTGGGCTCCTTAGCACGGCATTGTTTCAAAGGCTGCACAGGTCATTACAATGCATCGCCAGGATGGAAACACTGAAAAGAACACAAAACAGTGTCTGACACAGCAGGCACTCTATAAATGTTAGCCTTTACTCCTGCCATTATTATGTAATTTGAGATCAACTGTGAGACAACGTATAAAAAGAAGCAGCATGGTCAAGACTTCCAATGAAACAGAAAAGTAAAAAGAAAAGATAATTGTTAAGAAGGCTTTAATCAGGAACAACATCTTAATTCACACCTCAATTTGGAAGGTATCTGGAACGGCCAAGGATGAGAAAGAAGGCATTCCAACCAGGAAAGGTGGCATGAACAAAAGGCAGGGGGTGGGAGGAGGGACACGGAGGGCAGGTTAAGAAGACCAGCCCCACTGGTGGCACTAGGTCCAAAGACTGAACGTTAAGGAATGTAGTTGGAGAAGCTAAATGTTGCTGATGGAATGAAGGTGTTGAAGAACAGTATTTTTATTTGATTTGAACATCAGGTGGGGATAAAGAAGGCTTCCCCGAGTAGCTAGGTAATATAACAAACTCTATTTTGCGAAAATTCACCTGGCAGTACTAGGTGCAATATGGTGGAGCAAGGTAAGGCTATGCGAAAAGGTCCCACTGCAGTAGTAGTAGATGATGGCAACCCTTCGTTTGGACACTGCTGCCAGCATCTTCTCTGGCCTCACTTCACCAGCAGGTGGGTAGGTCTGGCTTCTTCTCAAGCTGTGGGGCCCCAGTTCATTGCAATCATCAAATATGGTCACTACCTCTGCTGCCTCTCTCTTCAAAGCATCTCCATAGCAGTTCTGACAAATTGAGCTAAATTTGAGGAAACCCATTGCTCTTTTTATGATAAACTCAATGTCCCAGAAGAGAATAGTATAGCAGAATAGAATCTGTATTTCTCAAATTCTAGAAGCCTTAATGAAGGCTCCTTGAGCTCTAAGCTACATCACTTTATGTGACTAATCCTTGCACTGGTCTACTCCAGCAGGAGACAGCCCTGGTAAGAACTGTATTGGATCCTTACCCTGATTTCATCCTGTGGCAGATTTTAAATGGCTGCAAATTATTTGGCACTCCTTCCCCTGACAGATATGGTCTCGAGTTCCCCTTGCCTTGTATTTGGAATGGTCTTGCTGCCCTGTTTGACAGAAGGCTATGGAAGAAGTGACATTCTAGAACTTCAATACCTAGACCACAAGAATCTTTGCAGCCATTCTCGGGGTTCTTAGAGTGTTTGTTCTTAGAACCTTTCCTTGCATAACCCAAGCATTGTGCTATTAAAAGCTCAAGATACTTGGGAAGTCCGAGTGTGGAATTACTGGAACAGCTCCAGTTGAGCACCCAATCAACAGTCAGCCATGTGTGCAGCCATTTTGGACGTCCAGACCAGCTGGGCCTTCAGAAGACCACAGCTCCAGCTGCCACGTAACTGTAATGAGGTTCCAAGTGAGAACCACCCAGTGGAGCCCAGTCGACCCACAGGACTGTGAGAGAAAATAACAAATTGCTCCTTTAAGCTTCTAAGCTTTGATATGGCTTTTTACACAGCAACACCCCTTTTTCCAAAATTTTGCTTATGGTGGAATGGTGGGAAGGAGTCATTCCCATCTTTCCCTGTATGTCATTAGAAGGCTTTTGCAGTATGTGTTTGAAAGTCAGATGCTGAGTCTAATCCCTGTTCTTTTTTTTTTTTTTTTTTTTTAAGATTTTTTTATTTATTTGACAGAGAGAAACACAGCGAGAGAGGGAACACAAGCAGAGGGAATGGTAGTGGGAGAAGCAGGCTTCCTGCTAAGCAGAGAGCCCGATGCGGGGCTCGATCCCAGGACTCTGAGATCATGACCTGAGCCGAAGGCAGAGGCTTAACCCACTGAGCCCCCCAGGCGCCCCCTAATCCCTGTTCTTATTTTGAAATGAGGAAATGGAGGCTCAAGGAGCTTCTGTGATTTATGACTATATAGTCAATAATATAAAGACCTCAGACATAACTCTAGGCTTTAAAATTATACAAATGCTGCTAAAATCAGCTCAGAAAACTGTATTGTTAAATTTACTCAACTGGCCATTTTTTCCTTTGGAGGAATTCTTGGCAAACTTTTACTATAAAAAGTACTTTAGGCTTTGCAGCCATAGGTCTCTGTTGCAACTATTCAATTTGTGATGCAAAAGTGCCTATAGAAAATATGTCAACAAACGGGAGTGATTCTTTTCCTGCTTCAAATAGTACTATCTTTTGGTTTCAGATCCAATATAACTATAGGATTGGTTCAATATACCCAAACTCAATCCAGCCCTAGGATAGTCTCTTTAAGAAATATTCCAGCAGTCATGGTTTTTATTCTCCTTTAATGTACAAAAATTTTCCCAAAGGATAACCTAACTCCTTCACATATTTTAATCTTTTTTTTTTTTTAAGAGCAGAGAGAGCACACATGTGCATGCAAGAGCAGGGTGGGACATGCAGAGGGAAAAAGAGAGAATCCTAAGCAGGCAGTACCTCACGTCCCTGGGACTATGACCTGAACCAAAATCAAGAGGCAGACACTTAACCAACTGAGCCACCCGGGCTCCCCCACATATTTTAATTTTAAAAGTTGTCAGAGATTTAACATTTTAAAGAACAAGAAATTTTGAGTCTTCCCAAGAGGACTGGTAAAAATGTATATATCACATATCTTATTTCTGATGGTCGCTTTGAATTAATAAAATTAAGGTTGTTTATGTCAAAGTGACTAAACATGAAAAAAAATGAAAAACCCAATTCATCACTGGAATATTGATAAACAAGAAGTCAATTAAGTATTCAGTAATATAGAAAAAGATGTAATCCTTTCTTTCCTTTTCCCAGATGCTTTCGTTCTGAAACAAAAGTCCAAAAACTTTAGAGGCTTTTTGATCTTTGACTTCAGAGAGAATTTTAGTGCCTTCAGTTTACTGTTCACATAACTCACAAAAATGTGCCCCTGAAATATTCCCCACTAATAGCTGGTTGACAAAATGAATAATGCTATTAAAAATAGGATCAGTTATGGTAACTTTATATAAAGTGATGAATCACTCAGCATTGCCAAATCAAGTACTGACTGGAGGCTAAAAAGAATAAAAGGGAGAGATTTCATTAAAAGTGGAAACATTACTGAAAGTAAAATAAAACATTTTGGAATAAAATATACAAGGGTCTGGTAAGCACATTATATATTAAGGCAAAAATCCAATTTCTTACTAAAAGAGTATAAAATAGAAAAGCATGATCTAATGAAGTCTTAAATAAGGATTCTAACAAGCATTCCTAGATAAAAATCATACTGTTTCTTTTTCCAATTTGCCTTTTTATTCCTGACAGACTCCAGGTGTATTTGAATGAAAACTTGTACTTCTTAACTGGCTTTAAAACTGTGTACTTTCACTATTAAAAAAAAAACTGTAATTAGGAAAAAACTTAATTTAGAACCTCTGTTAATCCAAGACTAAGCAGACAAACATTGTATTAAGAGCTACAAATCAAGTCCCCTTGAAAGATATAATAAGGGGCACCTGAGTGGCTCAGTAGGTTAAGTGTCTGCCTTTGGCTCAGGTCCTGATTCCAGGGTCCTAGGGTAGAATTCTGCTTCAGGCTCCCTGCTCAGTGTGGAGCCTGCTTCTCCCTCTCCTACCCGCCCCTGCCTGTGCATGTGCTCTCTCTTTCTGTCAAATAAATAAATAAAATCTTTAAAAAAAGGAACGATATGATAAGATGTATTTTAAAGTTATAAACAATACAACAACAGAAGTAGGATGGTGAAAATAGGCTGAGTGAGGTGTAAATGAAATATTTCACCACCAGCCCCCGTAAACCTAAAGACACATGTGTTTAAGTATGTTAAAGATAAGAACATTTCACTTCTGTAGAAAGTTTCATAGCAAAGCATCTCGAAGTATTTTATGAGCACATCTATTACCTGTTTTGCTTCCCTTACTTTCATGCTGCTCTCATTTCTATCATCGTTCGGCAGCAAACCTAAGGCATAAAGTGATTTCTTACAGCAAAGGAGATTTTTTTTTTCTGGTGGGTACAAGAACAGGAGGAAGGAGGCACACTCAAAGAGTGATACAATGGAGTCTAATTCACAGCTTCAGTTCCAATATGTGAGGCCCATTTATGGCAAATAAATGTGGATAAAATCATTGTCGACAATCCTTTTAAATCACCCACAACATATGGCATCCTTTGGCTTCCTGCACGTAACTCTGAACTCTCTGAAACCCATGTTTACTTATGCATAAATGTGTACACAATTTTCTGGGCATTCAAACCACTATGCCTCTTAAAATAATCCTCAAATCTCCTAAGTCAATAGGACTTCAGGGGAAAGTTCTAAAATGTTCCTACTTGCCTGTTGGATTCACTCCTGTTTTATTGTTAAACCTCAATAGCTTCAATATATGTTAACAGATTGAGATTCCTTGTTAAAGTGGACTCAAGAAGGTAAAGAAGCATATGTTAGGGGTTGGGAGTGGAATAGGTACTATAGTCAGAGGCAAATTAAATGCACATAAATTGCTACGCCATTATAGCTCCAACTCAGGTGCTATTCTGTAAAGAGGGTGGCTTACTGAATCACTACCGGAAGGGAAGGGAGTATCTACAGTCCTGTTCTCTTCACTGCAACAATTTCTCCATGAATCTGAAGCAGTCCATTAACTTGAGGAACATAGAACAGTTTGTACAGAGCTGATTCTCATGAACTATGGGATACAAAAAAATATGCACATGTAGTAAGAATATGCAAAGTAAGAATGTCTACAAATTCCACCAAAGGATGGTTAAGGGTGATGGCCCGAGCAAGGAACCACTGGAATGGGGTCCATCCTTATCCTGGATTCTCCATTCTCCACCCTGGTTCTGGGTCGGCATCACCAACATTCAAGATGCTGTGATTTTAATTTGCCAGAACAAATCTAGAGCATAGTGGTAGCAAAAATAAGTGACAAATTCTGGTTTAATAAATTAGATCACAAAGTCCTCAAGTAGGCCTAGACAAAACTAAGTGCAATTAATTTAAGACAGAGTCATGGATTAACAGATAAATAGTAACTGGAATTGGGAGGTGGACAAGAAAACTAGAGTGCATATTAAGCATTAACGGTAAGAAGCAATCCTAACAAGGGGCCAGAAAAATGCCATGATCTAATTCCTTTCCTATGGTATACAGTACAACTTACTTGACAAAATTAAAAAAAAGAAAAAAAAAGATTCATCTATCTAGAAGAAACATCTGCTTTCTAATCCGTTTAAGGAGTAGATTTAATAATCAATAAATAATATTCAGGAAATTATCTTTATGTCAAATGTTTTTTTAATGTTTAAAATAACAAATATCATTAAAAAGGAAGGCTATTTCCACTTATTTTTGAATAAAACTGGTGACATAACCAAGAGAAATTTAAATTTCTCAGCTTTTTACATTTCAAGGTTTTCTTTTATATACAAAAACAATAATATTTTAATCTAGCACAATAGTCACCAAATAATGACATAAATGAACTTTTGGCGAAGGCTCTCTGATGATTCTAATTTATTTGCAAAACCTCCTGGTTTCCCCTAATAAACTATAACAGATCCAAAGATTCAACCCTGGAGGTGAACTATTTACTACCTTCTATTGCACTAAATGTACCCGTCTCGAGCCTTGAGGAATGCCCTTTGATTTTTAAGGTTTTAAAATTACTCTGTATAAACCACTTGATGACATATAGCTACAGAGTGTTTTTTTCCTACTCAAAACACTCAAGTACTTACCACTTTTCAGGGATGAAGCACTGAGAGCGATCCTCTCATTTATTACCTGTAAATCCCTTCTACTGCCTAACTATCTCCACCTTGCAGACCCACAGCAAGATGAATGGGAAGGCCAATTTCTTTCCTTCTGGGCTCAGACACAAAAATCACAATTGATTTATTATTGTGACACGTGTAATTGGTTATCACTAGTTTCTGATATTCAATGAAAGACTAATATAAGGAATATGAAGATATGAGGCAATTTTTTTCTCTTTCACAAGTCCACGGAAGTTTTCACTGTTACTTTTGACAAAAACAAAATTGGGAAATGAAGTAAATCACTGTAGAAAAAAACTGGCCTACTGCAAAGATTAAAGCAGCTAACAATTATGGAAATGCTTGGTAAGCCACAGAGCAGTATAAAATGGAATATAGGCTCCACAGGGGCAGAGACAGTCATCCATGTTGTGCATTGACTGTCCCAGTGGCCTAGGACTGAGCCTGACACATGGGAAATAGTCAGTAAGCATTTGCTGAACGAATGAAATACATGGTACAATTAAAAATGGGTAACAAAGATAACGAAGCACAAATAGCACGCAGTGGCAGAAGTCTCTTAAATGGTTCTGCAGTTCACCAATACACCAATAAAAAGAAATCTGGGGCTTTTTCATAAGACATTTGGATTGGCACACCCAACAAGTTACGGTTGGGGGGAAAAAAAGCGAGTAGTCAATATGTTGAAATGATTAAAAATCACATTTTGTGATCCATGGACTCCAACATAAGTGTCTGAAGGATCAGAAGCGGTCATTCACTGACATCTCAGAAAGAAATATAGAGAAATCCTGTTATCTTTCCAAAAACAGTAGCTCTTCTATCTCCTCTATATTCTCTACAGAACATCAATCACTATGTCATCAGTCAGCTAATTTTTAGGTGATCGTAACCTTGTCAGTACTCATTATAACTTCATAATTCTACACAGTAGAAAAGAATTCCCACAACATTTGGTAGGACAAAAACCTGCCACTTAAATAAAACTAGGGCAATGTTCAGAAAACTAAATTCTGTGTCAAATTACAAAGATAAAAGAATTTAAATGCTGGTTTAAGCAGCATATTTGTAGGAACAAATATAGAGAATTTTAATTTTCTTAAGATACTTCTCTAGATTCAAAAAAAATAAAAAATACTTCTCTAGATTCAAAAATTAATTGCACTCCTTTATTTTTTTAAATAAAAAGTTATTTGCTCAAATGAAAATTAACCTAGGAGAATATCATATCTTCAATGAGGGCTGAATATTGGGAAATATATGCTTACACTATATTAGAATACTTAAAAGGGAAATATAAATTCTTGTACTCTCATTCCAAAAAACCATTTTTGCATTTTGACACTTTAATAAGTGTACAAGAATGAATATATTCTTGAAAATTTTTAAAAATGTAGTTAGAAATGCCTTTATCCAATAATTACAATATTTTTAATGAAACAGATACACAAAATTCTTTTTCAGTTATTGAAATATCTGCACTTGATTTGCATTTGGCTTATTTAAATTTAATCTGTAAAATCTACAAAGGTGAAAATTAAGTAAATTCCAGTGGTTGAGTAGCCAATCATGATCAGGAGCAATTAAAAATCCTTAAAAATAATTTCAATGAACACAATGTCAAACCACTAAAAGTTATGCAAGTCATCAATCTTTTCCAAAATGTTATTTTCATGACACAACATTATTTACTAACTCTTGCTTAGGTGAACCTGCTATATACGTTTCTAATTTTCCAAATACTTCAGAAATAACAGAATGGCCCAAATTTCCAAGAACAAAAACTCAGCCTTTAACTGTATGTTGTTCCTTTCTCAAGGTACAAAAAGATTTCTAGAGTTTAGGTTTTACACTATGTGAATGAGACTGGTGCTTATATAATTATATTTGTTCCATTCTGTTAGTAACGATTTCAAACTGAAAGACCAGGACAGGTTCTAAACATGTTAAATTCTATAAAGCCATTAGCAATAAATTTGATCCGGCAGTTTGCCGGGACAATGGAATCTGCTGAAAAAGCGTCTATTAGTCATTCTGGACAAACCCATCAGGATTAAAACAATGAGTTAAGATCGTCTAAGGACGCAGTGAAAAAAAAAATTAATCCAACTGGATCTCCGCTTCTGAGTTTCTAAGAGACTTTGCCTTTTCTCACTGCCCATTTCGGCTGCCTCTCCATACGCTTTAGCTAATGTCTGTCTAAGCCATCAGCATCCTCTTCCCAATCACACCACTTAGGTTTTATCTTAAAATGAAAACAAACCAAAATTGCCTTTCTCTGGGTAAGTAAATTCCCATTTACTGGTGAATTTCCTATTCCAGGTGCCAATTCAGCTGTTTCGGCTCAGCTCAAAGAAAAAGTCGGCCTTGATTTCCTTGCGACTTAGTGATCCAAAACGTTAAGAATGGAAAAAGCCAAGTTTGCGCAACTCTCCTTCCAAAGATCTTTGCGAACGTTCCTGAACTGCCTCGGCCATCACCAACAGTTTGAGAAGGGAAAGCCCCCAAAGCGGGCCTGGCGAACTTCTCCTTGCCAAGAACTTCCCAGGGAGCTGGTGTCGCGCGGCCTCCAGGAAAGGAGCCGACGGGCAGAAACGCTCAACTTGGGAAACCCCGTAAAACTGGTCCAGCGAGCCCAGAGATCTTGGGGACTGGGTTAGTTTCCCGCTAACCCAAGGAGGTGCATTCAGGGTTTCTCCGGAAAGGCCTGAAAATCAAGGTAGCCGTACCACTTGTTGAAAGGAGACCGAGAGGAAGCCAGTGGTTTGGGATGGGGGAGGGGAGGTGTCACAGTTAGTGGTGGTACCCTCTTCACCCCCGAAGTGGCATCCCCACGAAAGCTCGAGACGCTCTAGGAAGGTCCCAGCCCAGAGCGGATTTCTGCGCCCTGGGGCCGGGGCTCCTCCGCGTAGAGCGCACCGCGGAGCGCCGGCCCCTCCGGGCAGGAGGCTCCGGGCGCGGCAGGGGAGGGAAGAGCTAACTCACCTGGGGCTGAAGGCTGGAAGGTACAGTCTCGGTCCGCCGGGGCCCGGCCGGGCAGCCTGGCGCCGTCCGCCGAGGGGCTGAGCACTTGAAAAGCCCAACGCGTGCCGTAGGGCGCGCCGCCGGCGCTGACTTGTTCCGCCGCAGGGCACAGCTTGAGGGGAACGGGGCTGGCCGGCAGGGGCCGGACCTGCGCGCCGGCGGCCGTGGCGGCGGCGACTAAAGCCGACGCCGGGCCGTGGGGCGCGGGTGGCTGCAGCCCGTGCGGCGGGGCGCCCCCAGCCCGCAGCAAGTTCTCGATCAGGAAACTCTTGCCCAGGTTGCCAAAGCCCGGCGCTGTGGGAAAGTTGAGGAGCGCGGAGGACGCTACCACGTCCCAGTACGCGCCGGCGTGAGCCGCCACGGCGCTGGGGAGCATAGTGCGGCGCCGGCGGGCCGCCCGCGCGCCCCTCTAGCTCCGCGCCCCGCACCGGGCCCCCGCCGCCGCCTCCGGTCGCAGCCTCCCGCAGAACTGGAGCGCGCTGAGCCGGGGAAGGAGGAGAGGGCACCGAGGACGCCGGCAGGCTTGGAACGATATTATTTATTTGGGTTGGGCGTTTTTCTTAAAGGATGGGAGGAGTGAGTGTGGGAGGGAGAAGCTGTGCGTATGTCGGACCCGCGGCGTAGGCTCTGGGGGCGCCGAAGGAGTCCCTCCCGCTCCCTATGCAGATCCGGACCTTTTTTTTTTTTTCTAGAAGGCTGGAAGGTGTGTCTAGCCCATCCATTCACGTCACCCGGCCCACAAAGTGACAGGCGCGGCCAACAATAAGGGCGGCCCCGAGAGTCTGAGCTTTGGCGAAGGGAGGGGACGCTTAGCTGGGGGGAGGTGGGCGTGGAGGCGACGTGAACCGGGCGCGCTCGCCCCCTCCCCGCGGCCTGGGCCCGGGCTCCAGAGCCCACGCAGCCCCCGGGGCGCGAGAGCGCGCGGCTGCGCAAGCCGAGTGCCCTGAGGGCGGGCGACGCTCGCTTCTAGTGAGAGCTCGGTGTACCACCTGTTGGTCGACCCCTGGCTCTCCAGTGTTGATGTCACTTCTTCAGGAACGAAGGGGCGTCCAAGGGAAACGAATAGTAGTCACTAGTGTCTTGAAGGGTTGTAGGCATCAGAGAAAGTCGCAAGTGTTAACTGAGATATCGCAGTCTTACAGATGAAAACTTTTTAAATGTGGGTTGCATATTAGATGTGCCCCACCCGCCTTGTTAAGGCAAAAGAAATGAGTTTTTCTTGAAGACCTTTTAAGAAATTTCGTAGTTTTTAGTAATTCGTTTCTAGTAACTTTTTAATAAGATTTGATTTAGGAATCACTCCAGAAGAGATGTTCTAATAAATTTTGATTTAGAGAAAGGGATCTTAGTTGGAGTTGGTTAAATGGTTGGGTCCAAAACCCAGAAAGGAAAGCCACCAAGTTTTCCTAACCAAACTTGGCTGGGTTTTCCTCCACAGAGACCAGGATGAGAATTACTTAGGATTACAGTTGCTCTTTTTTCCCTGCCATAGAAATCTGGGCAGTTTCCAGTTTATTAACAGCCTGCTAGAGACTGGACAGGGAAAAAGGGGTGTGTGTGTGTGTGTGTGTGTGTGTGTAGTTAAAAGTTCCTTTAACCACAGAACAATTTAAAGCTCCTCGTTTTAGAAACTGTATGAATGGAGTTTTAAAACTGACTTCTCCGTCCGTTAACATTTCCCATTGCTACTCTCCTGTGCAAATCTAGATGAATCTATTTAAAATAAAAATTGTAAAGAATGTCTGAAAGGTTTGGGATTGCACATATAGTTTTCCTCTTTATCCTAATAGCTTCAGTTTAATTAAAAGCTTGCCAGCAGTTGCCAGGCTAGTGAGATAAATTTCCTTTAAAAATTCACCTGGTTGATTTGTGTTTCATTTACACTAGGTATGTCAAAAGCTTTCTAGAAATCTACTCACTCTACCTGCTGCTTAATGGAAGGGAAGTTATTTGCAAGGCTTACTTGCAAATTCATTTCACTTGAATTTAGTGAAATTCACTTACAGATTTAGTCAACAAATCTTTACTGAGAATTTCATATTTTTTGACCATTTGTGGTGGTCCTGGGAATATATAGAAAGAGAAAAGTAAGGTCTGGCCTTTGCTTTGTAGAAGTTCAAAGCTTAGTGAGGGATAAAAACAAGTAATATCTGAGAAAGGGACTGTAATTTGGAAGGAAAAGTGTGAGAAAACCTCCAGAGTAAAATTCCCCTAAACCAAGTCTTAAAAGGTGAACAGTGGTCAGGGATGGAATGTGAAGTAGAGATTATCATGTGTGAATGTGATGTGAAGTAGAGAAGTTTGAGATTATCAAGGAAAAGAGAGATTACATCATCCTTGCCAGTCCTATATCATAGCCACCACTTATTCAGTGTTTACATTTGGCCAAGTGTAGACTAAACAATTTGTACATATTAACTTGTTTAACTTCATAATAATATTATAAGGTTGGTACTATTATTGGTCCAGTATTACTGATGGGGCGCAGAAAACTTAAGTAACTTTCCTAAAACTACGCAACTACCAGAGTGATGAGGTTAAGATACAATCTAGGGGTGCCTGGGTGGCTCAGTGGGTTAAAGCCTCTGCCTTCAGCTCAGGTCATGATCTCAGGGTCCTGAGATCGAGCCCCACATCGGACTCTCTGCTCAGCGGGGAGCCTGCTTCCCCCTCTCTCCCTGCCTGCCTCTCTGCCTACTTGTGATCTCTGTCAAATAAATAAATCTTTTTTTTTTTTTAAAAGATACAATCTAAACTGGATGATTCCAAAGCCTTTAAGTTCAACTGTTACTCTCTTCACAAATCTGCTTGCTATGCAAAATGGTATCATCTGGCCATGCAGAGGAGGCTAAGAAACAAGTGCTCTGTTTTCCTGTAGAAGAAGGTGGCAATGAAGACCTGACTCAAGAATAACTGTTGAGTCAGTCAACTTTCCACAACCAGATATGAGGCAACTGGAGAAATCCAGACACAAAGTGATGTGGAATTTAACCAAATTAATGGCAAGGAAATGGAATGGAGAGGATAAATATTACAGTGGGTTGAATCTATAGGACCGGATAATGCAATTCTCAACTGGGGGTGAACCCCTCCCTACTCAAGAGACATTTGCCAATGCCTGGAAATACTGTTGTTTGACACAACTTGACAAGAGGATGAGGCAATTAGCCACTGTCATCTAGTAGCTAGAAGCCAAGGATGCTGCTCAACATCCTATAATGAATAGGACAGCCCCCCAACAAAGAATTATCCAGCCTGGAATGTCAATAGTGTGGTGGTTGAGAAACATCGATTATAGAAGATAAGTAAGATAATGTAAGATAACTTCCAGTTTTCTAGTGGAAAACTTCCAGTTTTCTGGTGACTGAGCTCACTTAATCAGGATGGAGACTTATAAGATGAGGAGCAGGTTTTCCATGGAGATATGACCAGAAAGATGGAGACAGATGTTCTGACTATTTGTGAAAACTTCCAGGGATAATAGTGGATTGAGAAGAGAAATGGGCCAAGAGACAAATGCTGGGGAATACTAATATTAAGGGGATGAATAGAAGAAAGAAGAGCCTTTCTTATACACTAACAATGAAAATATGGAAAGGGAAATTAGAGAATCAATTCCATTTACTGTAGCACCAAGAACCCTAAGATACCTGGGAATAAACCTAACCAAAGCAGTAAAGGATCTGTATTCAAGGAACTACAGACCACTCATAAAAGAAATTGAGGACACAAAAAAAGTGGAAAAGCATTCCATGCCCATGGATCGGAAGAATAAACATTGTTAAGATGTCTATACTGCCCAGAGCAATCTATACTTTCAATGCCATCCTGATCAAAATTCCACCAGCATTTTTCAAAGGGCTGGAACAAACAATCTTAAAATTTGTACAGAACCAGAAAAGACCCCGAATTGCTAAGGAAATGTTGAAAAAGAAAAACAAAGCTGGGAGCATCACGTTGCCTGATTTGAAGCTTTACTACAAAACTGTGATATACCAGTATGCATGGCACTGGCACAAAAACAGACTCAGATCAGTGGAACAGTAGAGAGCCCAGATATGGACCCACAACTCTATGGTCAAATAATCTTCAACAAAGCAGGAAAAAATATTCCTTGGAAAAAAGACAGTTTCTTCAAAAAATGATGCTGGGAAAATTGGACAGCTATATATAGAAGAATGAAACTTGACCATTCTCTTATACCATACACAAAGATAAACTTGAAATGGATAAAAGACCTCAACGTGAGGCAGGAATCTATCAAAAGCCTAGAGGAGAGCATAGGCAGTAACCTCTCTGACATCAGCCACAGAAACTTCTTTCAAGACATGTCTCCAAAGGCAAAGAAACAAAAGCGACAATGAACTTTTGGGACTTCATCAAGATAAAAAGCTTCTGGGATGCCTGAGTGGCTCAGTGGGTTAAAGCCTTTGCCTTTGGCTCAGGTCATGATCTCAGAGTCCTGGGATCAAGCCCCACATCAGGCTCTCTGCTCAGCAAGGAGCCTGCTTCCCCTTCTTTCTCTGCCTGCCTCTCTGCCTACTTATGATCTCTCTCTCTCTCTCTCTCTCTCTCTGTCAAATAAAAAAAACAAAATCTTTTTAAAAAATTAAATAAATAAAAAGCTTCTGCACATCAAAGGAAACAGTCAACAAAACAAACAGGCAACCTACAAAATGGGAGAAGATATTCACAAATGACACTACAGACAAAGATCTGATATCTGATAGGAGATCTATAAAGAACTCCTCAAACTCAACACTCAAAAAGCAAATAATCATGTCAAAAAATGGGCAGAAGACATGAACAGACACTTCTCCAAAGAAGACATACAAATGGCTAACAGACACATGAAAAACATTAGCCATCAGGGAGACTCAAATCAAAACCATGTTGAGATACCACCTTACACCAGTTAGAATGGCCAAAATCAACAAGACAGTAAACAACAAGAGTTGGAGAGGATGTGGAGAAAGGGGAACTCTCTTCCACTGTTGGTGGGAATGCAAGTTGGTGCAGCCACTTTGGAAAACAGTGTGGAGATTCCTTAAGAAATTAAAAATAGAGCTACCCTATGACTCTGTAATTGCACTACTGGGTATTTACCCCAAAGATACAGATGACGTGAAAAGAAGGGCCACATGTACCCCAATGTTCATAGCAGCAA
>CM053611.1:51066438-51126066 GCA_028646535.1 Procyon lotor
ATCACAGGTGCATGGGCTCCAGGAGTGTTTCTATACACTACACAAAGTAACAAAAAGAGAACTCCATTTACAATTGCGTCAAAAGGATAAAATACCTAGGAGTAAACTTAGTCGAAGAGATAGAAGACCTGTACTCCAAAAACTATAAAACACCGATGAAAGAAATGGAACATGATACAAACAAATGGATAGTTCATGCTTATGAACATGCTAGTAACAGTTATTATTGCCAAAATGTCCTTATTACCCAAAGCAATCTACAGAGTCACTGCAGTTCTTATCAAAACACAAATAGCATCTTTCACAAAGCTAGAACAAATAATACTAAAATTTATATTGAAATACAGAAGAGCCTGGATAGCTAAAGCCATTTTGAGAAAAAAGAACAAAGCTGGAAGTATCACAATACCAGATTTCAAGGTATACTACAAAGCTTTAGTAGTCAAAACAGTATAGTATTGGCACAAAAATGGACTCAGAGATCAATAAAACAGAATAGAGACCCCAGAAATAAATCCACAATTACATGGTCAATTAATTTATGACAAAAGAAGGAAAAATATACAACAAATGATGCTGGGGAAACTGGAAAGTGACATATAAAAGAATCAAACTGGACCACTACTGGGTATTTATAGAAAAGAGAAGAAGAAGGAGGGGTAAGGGGAGGAAAAAAGAAAAGAAAAAACACTGGGGGCGCCTGGGTGGCTCAGTGGTTTAAAGCCACTGCCTTCAGCTTAGGTCATGATCTCAGGGTCCTGGGATCAAACTCCACATCAGGCTCTCTGCTCAGCAGGGAGCCTGCTTCCCCCTCTCTCTCTGCCTACTTCTCTGCCTACTTGTGATCTCTCGCTTTCTGTCAAATAAATAAATAAAATCTTAAAAAAAAAAAAGAAAGAAAACACTAATTTGAAAAGATACATGCAGACCTGTGTTTATTACAGTATTTTTTACAATAGCCAGGATATGGAAGTAACCTAAGTGTCCATCAGTACATGAATAGATAAGGAAAATGTGTACATATATGTATGTATATACAATGAAATAGTATACAGCCCTAAGAAAGGATGAAATTGTGCCATTAGAGACAATATGGATGGACCCAGAGGGTATTATGCTGAGATAGGTCAGACTGAGGAAGAAAAATACCATATAATTCCATGCATAAATAGAATCTAAAAAATTTGAATAACAAAAAGCAGAATCAGAACTCTGATTCTGAGAATAAACTGATGGTTGCCAGAAGGAAGGGTGTGAGAGGTTGGGCAAAATGGATGAAGGGAAGAGGAAGATACAGGTCTCTAGTTATGGATCAATGAATTTAAAACCCCCCTGGCATCAAAGAATTGTTAAATTCAGAGTGTTGAGGAACTGAGTTAAAATATAGAAGGTGGTACTCTAGAGACAGTTGCACGCTTGCTCTTGGGAGTGTTATGGACTGAATGTGTCCCCTCCAAATTCTTGTGGGGTGGTATCAGGTGATGGGGCCTCTGAGAGGTAATCAGGTCTTAAGATTGGTGCCCTCATGAATGACATAAGTGTACTGAAAAGAGATTTAAGAGAAATGGTTTTTCTCTCAGCAATGTACAGTGAGAAAATGGCTGCAAACCAGGAAGATGGGCAGGGAGCCTGACGCGGGACTCCATCCCAGGACCCTGGGATCATGACCTGAGCTGAAGGCAGTTGCTTTATCGACTGAGACTCCCCGGTTCCCTGAAACTTTCCCACATTCTTACCCAGTCAAGATTCATCTCTCCACATACGTCTATAATTGCCTAACATAATCTGCCAGTTCTCTATTCATTTATGTATAATTATTTCTCCCCAATAGATTATGCTTGCTTGAACTGCAAATATGGGGTGGCTTATAATTTCCAGAGTACCTAGAACTGTTGTCAAAGGGCAAAAGAAATGTAATTGATTGAATTCTCCCCTTTATTCACTCTGAGACCTCCAGACTCCAGCACTGCACCCATGATGGTGGTAGATGACCCATAAAAGATCCAAATACATGTGGCCCTTTGCTGCCTTGACCTCAGTTTCCCTCATCCCAGACAAGTCTGGCCAGTGCCTTTCAGGGATAGACAACCTGGGACTGTGAATAGTCATGTTTGATTTGTGAACAATGAAAGTACCCACATAAGGAGTGAAAATAAAATATTGCCCAAGTAGGGCTGGAAACTGGAAAAAACTAGAATTACATGCTCTCTTTTTTTATATGTAAAAATACAACCAACACAGCATGGAAGTCAAAAGACTTTGGTGTCATAGTGATGATTAGAGCCAAGGATAAGTTAATTTCACAAGTTACTTTGTTTACCAATTCTAAACCCTCCCCCCCACACACACACACTTATAAAAGCTAATATTTGTTTATATAATTAAAACTACTTAAGGACATTTTAAATCAATTATATCTCCTTTTATTACAATAGGTGATAAATAGGTATAATTATTCTGTTATAATGTAATAGTATGCATATAATATTTAATGTACTGTGAAGTGAAAATATGATGATTTCACAGTTTTACAACTTTTTCCCTACATAAGCATATTTTACTGTTTTAACTTTGCTGAAAAGATTTATTTTAAGATGTACCCATTTTATTTTTAAATGTGCCCTTGTATTTCATGTTTCTTTTTCTGCTTAGTGATACTTAATCTTCTTATTATAAACCTTTTATGTGATTTGTATGCATATTACTGCTTTTCAAAGTTGATGAGCTGTTCTCACATTCTTTCAAACACACATAATAGATTGATTTTTCAATTCCCAAATGTTATAAATAATTATTTCTAAAGAATTCTATGTGAAATTAAAGTTTTTCTGTGGAAAACAGATGAATTTGAGCTTATATAAGATTCTCAAAGCTTGTCAACTAATTGGTGTGAATACTATAATAGAGCATAACAAAGACTTTGAGGGTGGCACTAAGACTCTGTGTACTCAGGTTATTTTATCGGTTCTGGGGTGAGTATTAAGTTATAGTTAAAATTCATTGCTTTTACAGTCATACACAAGGTCAAGGATGCATGGGCATTCAGAGTGTAGTCTCCAGAGTCAGGCTGCCCAGATTCAAATCCCAGCTTTACCACTTACAAGAAATATGACCTTGAGTGAGTTACTTGAGCTGTCTATGATAGGAACTATTGTTCCTTATACAAAAACATTCTCTACCTATTCTCCTCTGCCTTTTTCTTGTTGACAGAGCCTTCACACCCTTACAGAAGCCTAGAATACCAACTGTTCTGGCTTCCCTTGAAGTTAGGTATTGGCCTGTGATCCAATCCTGTCCAATGGGATGTGAAGAAAGTCTGCCAAAAATATTCTAGGACAGGTTTTCCTTCCTTTTAAATGGAGAATGGGAGACAATGCAGTTCTTTTTTGGCCAATATTGTTCTGTCTCTCTGTTGCAGCCAATTTGTGAACTATGAAAAGACAAGCCATAGAGCCAACCTGAGAGGGACAAAGCAGAAAGAGCTTGGGTCCTTGATGACATCTCTAAGCCACTGGGAAAATCCAGGAACTTTTTATCAAGAGTTCCTGTTGTGTTAGGAAAATTTCATGATTTAATCCATATCTAGTTGGATATTCTGTTACTTGCTCATAAAAGTATCTTAATATACTCTCCAATTCAATGTAGGATAGATACAATGAGAGCAGATAACCTGGTCTTGTTTTTTATTTCAAGGGAAAGTTTTCAACATTGTGCTGCTCTGTATGATGACATTTATAAGGTTTTTTAGAAACTTTTTATAAATAAACCATTTCTAGTTTACTATAAGTGTTGCTTAAATTATCAATGGAGGTTGAGTTTGTCTGCATTTCTTGAAATGATCATATGACTTTTCTCCTTTATTTTGTTAATGTGACATAATTTATTTGCAAATTGTATCTAACCTAGAATTCCTAAGACCCCAACTTGTTTGTGATGTAATTAATCTGTTACCATTTTGGATATTGTTGAATTTGGTTTGCTATGTTTCTTCATGTTTTAAATAAGATTGACCTTTAATTTTCCTTTCTCAGATGCCCTTGTCAGATTTTGGATTGAAGATATGCTGGATTGATAAAACAGTAACTGTAAGAACATTGAGATTTTCAATTTCTTTTTATGTCAATATTGGACCAATATGTTTTTCCAAGAATGTATTTCACTAAATTTTTTAATATATTGGTATAAATCACCTATCACATTGTTTCACTATCTTTTTTAATATCTTCATTGTTTGTAAAAATGTGATCTTTTGGTTTCTTAATGTATTATTTATGTCTTGCATATTTTTTCTCTTAATCAGTCTCTTTTTATTGCATTAATTTCTGCTTTTATATTCATTATTTTCCACTATTTATTTTCTTAAGGTTATTTTTGCTATAACCTTTTGCTATAAAAAAAGAAAGTTCTTCTTTTAACTTCTTGAGCTGCTTAGATATTTAATTTCAAATTTTTTCCCAAGTATTTGCATTGAAGGCTGCATATTTTCTAAGGTTCTTATATCTTTACATTTCCATTACATCTAAATTATTACATTATGTTGTTTAAATCTTCCATATACTTGTTTTGTTTTATGTTTGGTTTGCTTTTTCACAACTGTTACTTAGTATAATTGTGGCTTTGTATTTTTTTCTTATAGTTCTGTCAATTTCTTTGTTTCTTAAGTAACATTATTGTTTATACACTTTTATAATTGTTCTATCTACCTGCAAAAATGAGTCTTTTCTATCCTTTTACCTTTAGCTTTTCTGAATATATAGCATACATGCTCTGGGCATATCTCTTATAAAGATATAAAGTTAGATATTTTAATCCAGTCTGATACTCTGTTTTTTAATTGGAACATTTAATCTCTTAATGGTTAATGTAAATGCTGATTTACTTGATTTAAAATACATCATATTTCTCAGTGTTTTTTTTTAAAGATTTTATTTATTTGACAGCGAGAAACACAGCAAGAGAGGAAACACAAGCAGAGGGAATGGTAGCGGGAGAAGCAGGCCTCCTGCCGAGCAAGGAGCCTGATGTGGGGCTTGATCCCAGGATCCTGGGATCATGACCTGAGCCGAAGGCAGACGCTTAATGACTGAGCCACCCAGGTGCCCCATATTACTCAGTTTTTTATTTGTCCCATGTATCTTATGCTCCTTGTCTTCTCCTTTCTGCCCTTCTTTTAGATCAATTGTTTTGTATTTCATATTTTTCCTCAGTCAGCTTGGAAATTAGTTATATGCTCTTTTATTATTCTTTAGCGATTATCCAGAGATTTCAATATGCATACTTGATTTATAAAAATAATCTTAGTTGATACTTTTACTCTCTTCTTAGGCAATGAAAGGACCTTAAAATACTTTAATGCTATTAACTCGCTTCCCAACTTATATGCTGTTATATATGCTGTTATTATATGCTGTCATATATTTCAAGTCCTCTATATTTTTTAAACTACTTAACTCAGGGTGCCTGGGTAGCTCCGTTGATTGGGCCTCTGACTTTTGATTTCCACTCAAGTCATGATCTCAGTGTCATAAGATTAGATCCCTACATCAGGCTCTGCACTCAGCAGGGAGTTGAATCGGGATTCTCCCCCCACCTCTCCCTCTGCCATCCCCCTGCTCATGTGTACTCCCTCTTACTAAGATAAATAAATCCTTAAAAAAAAAAAAACTTACCTAAGTCATAGTAATTATTGTTTTATACAGTTTTGATTTATATTTACCCAATTTTTTTTTACCATTTCTTTTACTCATCTTCCCATTCTTACTCTGGATTTCTGTTTGGTATAATTTTCCTTCTTTCTAAAAAATATGTTTTAGGTTTTGTTTACTGTGGATCTTCTGAAAATAAATTCTCTCCATTTTTGTTTACTCTGGAAAGATGTTTTGGTTAGGTAAAGAATTCTAGATTGGTGCATCAGATATTTCATACTATTGCCTTTAGCTTTCACTAAAGTTTCTATTGACACAGCAGCTCTCAGACCTTTTTTTTTTTAATGTAATCTCTTTTTTCCTGGGTGTTTTTCCTCTTTTTAATTGTTCTTCAGTTTTACTAGATGTATTTAGATGTGGTATCATATTTATCCTGAATCCATTTATATAGTTTCTTAAACCTATGATTTGTTGTCTTTCAGCAATTTTTGAAAAAAATCATCCTTTATCTCTTTGAATATTGATTCTTTCCATTTCTCTATTTAGTCTTCCTGGCATTCCAATTAAATGTAGGTTAGACTCTTACATTCTTTCCTCTGTGTTTTTATCTTTCTCTTTCTCTCCACATTTTGTCTTATATCTCCATCTGTTTAGATATTTTCTTCCAAGCTCTCTCAATTCACTAATTCTTTCTTCATTTGTATTTAATTTACTGTTGATCATCCACTAATTTCTTAATTTTTATCAAGACTATAAAATTTTGGGGCGCCTGGGTGGCTCAGTCGTTAAGTGTCTGCCTTCAGCCCAGGTCAGATCCCAGGGGCCTGGGACTGAGCCCCGCATTGGGCTCTCTGCTCTGCAGGAAGCCTGCTTCTCCCGCTACCATTCCCTCTGCTTGTGTTCCCTCTCTCGCTGTGTTTCTCTCTGTCAAATAAATAAAATCTTTAAAAAAAAAAAGACTATAAAATTTATATTCTGATAAGGGATTTTTTGGGAGCAGTCAAATGTGCTGTGTCTTTTTTTGTAGTTTCTAGCTCTCAACCGAATTTGTTTTAGTTTTTATCTCCTTGAACTTGGCATCCAACCTATTTTGAAAGCAGCATTTTATTAATTTAATATCCAGTGGTCTTAGGGTTCTGTGTTTATTATCTGTTTTTTCTACTGATTGTCTTTATGCTAACTAGTCTCATTATAGCCATGTGATTATTAACTGACCACATATTGTATACAGAAATTTGTGAAATCATTCGAGACCTAGGATAATGTTGTCTTTCTCTAGAGAGGATTTTTCATTTGCTTTTGTCAAGCACCTGGGGATATAACCAATTCAGAATACCTTTATTTAATTTCAAGAATTGAGATTTTCTAGGGCATGTTGATATGTGGGCTAAATTATATGTAGTTCACCTTTAATAGTAAAATTTAGCCCTTCAGGGTCTCAAGCCAAAGTGTTTACCTGAGCCCCCAACTCAAAAAGGTCCTGGACTCCAACTTTTGTTGCCCTCACTCTATAAACCTAAAGTGTTCTACTTGGCTATCTTTTGCAAACCTTCAAGTTCCAACAGAGAAAACATTCCCCTCTTCCTGTGTACCTTGTCCTCAAATACTAAGCTCACATTTCTGGATTTGTGTAATCTTCTGGTTTGAGGGCTAGTTATTCTCTATCTCATCAGGAGTCTGATGCCTTCAAGCAAAGTTTTCTTGGGGTTCCCCTCTGACTTTTCTAGTTGCCTATGATAAATCTAACTTGCCTTATCTTCCATTTTCTAAAGCCACTGATACACTCTCTAGACTTTGATCTTCTCAGCTGGAAAGTGAGGGAGGGTAATAATTACATTTCCATCTTATAGGTTAAAGAATTAAATAAAACTAATATAAGTAAGTATTTAGCAAAGTGCTCACATGTAGTAAGTGCTCAGTAAGTGTTGGCAACAATAATAAATGATAATAATACCGTTCTGATTATTATGGTATTTGAGAAATATTTTTTTCTTAGCTATGAACAGTTCATAACCAAACTATTAAAGCAAAGAGAACTTTAAAGAAATGCTTTGTACTAACCAAACCAGATATAAATACCATTCCAAACATGTTTCCCTAATGTCTGGCAGCATTTGGTTTAAAGTTTTAATGCTAATAATCCCATATATTTTTCCAACCAGTGATTTTATCATAGGCCATAGGGAGAATTTATCCAAATCATAAACATTTACAGATTAAAATAGATACTTAGCTATCAGAAACACATATCTAAAAAGAAAATTGCTGAGTATAAAAATTCCAGCTGAGTTAAGCTGTCTCTCTTTTTTCTTCTTGTGATTTTTTTTAATAGTTTAAGTTTCTGCTAGTCATGTCAAACTATCCTTTTTTTTCCTCCTTAACCTTTCCCCATAATTGAGTCAGGGTGTATCTATTACAATTACTTCAGTTGTGTATAACAGAGATATCTAACACGGCTCAGGACTAGAATGACAGCTCCATAAAGTTACCGAAGACTCAGGATCCTAGCTCTGCTCTCTATAGGATGTGATTTCAGTCCTCCAAGTCCAAATAGCTGCTAGAGCTCCAGCATCACATCTATATTCCAGGCAGATTTCCTGGAGGACCCACACAATACTTTCGTTTACATTTTATTGGCTAGACCACAGTTATATCAGCACAACAAACCATGGGAAGGCTGAGAAATATAGTCCATTACCTATGTAAAATGTGTGTTTATTCATGAAAGAGAAAGGGGTGAATCAATATTAGGAATTCACAGATAGCTTCTACTTCAAAGGACTGTGGACTAAGAAATAAAGAGAGTGAATTTATGAGAAATACTAAATTAAATTGTGAAAATGTAATATTTTCCAGGTTATTTATCCCTAAGGTAACCAATAGCAAGGAGGGCATCATGAGGAAAGAAATCAAGGCTTGAGAAAAAAAAAAAATTGGACCAAAAAAGGGATAAAAATCTGTACACAAAAATAGGTGAAGAGTGACTTTCTGGGCAGCTTGGTACAGCTCAGAAAAGTTGTAAACTAAATGCCAAGCTCATATTTTTCAGATGAGATCTTTTTGTCCTGTGCAAGAATGAAAACCAGACCACTTATACAGGTATGCGTGTCACTTTCATGATGAATGCTTTCGGAAAAGATCCTCAAATACCTGTGTCTACACATTCTTAATTAAACACATGACAATTTGATTTCTCGCTCATGAAATATCTTCTCTGGGCCACATGCAGAATAGCACTTTGGCTGACCAGGTTTGCGAGGAATTATGCACGGCACCTGCCTGTGCTGAATTCCACGGGACTCTGGAGGATTTTACCCAGTGATGTCAAAAGGCAGCACAGGATGTTGTACTAAGCAGGTTAATATAAATCTTACCAAATAATTACTTGGTTTGGAGGCTATCTACTCACCTAAAATATTTTCCGATGATTCTCATATTTAGTAAACTCCTTCTGAGCCTCAAATCGGCATATATATTTATGCTGTTACTTTTCCAGTGACTCCTCTAAAATATGTCACTCTCGATCAATGGATCTAAATTCTAAGTGCTGTCATGTTTTAAAATGCAAATCTGTATTGTACAATGTCCCTAGCCTTCTTTTTCTTTCAGGGCATTCTTACCACTGGCCTGCGTGTGTGTGCTTTAAAATACTACAGCTTATAATAATCTGCCTTTGTTGCTAGAAACCAAAGTTAAGAAAATCCATTTAATTCAACAACAACAACAACAATAACAACAACAACAACAAATTCTTTGAGGAAAAAGAATGTACTTTTTTCCTTGGTTTATTTAAAAGCAAATGAAAGTTTAGCTTTAAGGAGGAAAGAGAGATAGGTCAGACTGTCTTTTGCCTGCTTGCCAGATGATGCTAACAAGCCATTGTCTTTCCTCACTCAGGCATGAATGCCTGAGAACTCCTTTTTCTTCTGCTTACCATTGCCTTAACCAGTAATACTCTTCTCAGACAGCAAGATACCTGAATGTCTAAACATTTATCTGCACTAATTCAGGCTCATTCCATGTGAATGCCTGCCAGGCAGGAACTAGGCTGTCAGCTTCATCCCATCAAAAAGACTTTCAGTCCCAAGGACTGATGGCAGGTTCCAATTGTTAAGTCATTCTTGCTCGAACTGAATTTTAAAGTCAGGCTCCTACTGTTAAAGAATGGAGCTCAAAGAGGGTATTTAGCCAGAAATGTTGCAATTCTAAATATAATACTCTTGGCTATGGATTTTGTTCTTGTTGTCATTATTTTTTAAATTTGGGTACTGAGTGAAACTGGAGGGCGGCAAATATTGTGTAAGGGCAACCAATACTGCATAATAGTTCTTGTTTTGGTACATTTGCTTTGTAGTGATTTATTAAGGGAGACTGAAAAAGCCTGATTAAAATGCATAAACAGTGCTGAACAGTAAACAACCATGTCTAAGGATGAAAAAATGGGACCCACATGCTGTGCATGGAAATTGCCCTTAACAACATGGCCTATTGTTGAACAGATAGGAAGCCAAAGGTTGCTTGTAATCAAATTTGAAGTTTCCCATCACTTATAAAAGCAACACTTCCTTGTGCAAACGTTTCAATTTGTTGTAGTTAAAAACTGCTTCCTGACTTAATCCTTACAGAAACCAGGAGTTCTTTTGACTGTCAGGTGGATAGAAAAATTTAGACAGAGAGCCCACTAGATTCAAAAAGACAAAATGAAACTAAGTTTGTATGTTGAGGGAAAAATTACATCTAAAGAATTAGCAGCAGCAAATTAGGACAGCCATAGAGCTCAAGATATTTTTTTTCTTTTTTAGTATTTTATTTAAACAGGAAAAAAAGGAGTTTAATAACTTGGCTAGGTGTTCACATCACTTCTTTTTTCTCATTCAAGAATGAAATAAATTTTAAAGAATATAAAAAACAAAAGAAAACTGGCTCACTATAGCCTGGATCCAGTCTATGGGAAAAGACTCAAAGAAAAAAATCATTAGCAATATGACAAGACTGATCTGATGGACTGAATTATATAAGTATCAATTATTGTATAATCCTAAAATTTATGGTTTGAAGAATACTGATTGCTAATTAAAAAGACACAAAAATTAACTGTAAACTTTTAAGCCGTGTTTATTCTTCCACTATATGGATAGTAGAGTATAAAGAAAAATAAGGAAGGAAGTTTAAATAATTTCTTTTAAAATACTATTTGTATTATAATCTATAATGTCTTAATAACATGGAGAGCACTTTTAAACTGCTTTAATACTGTTCTCAAAGAAATTTAAAGAATGAACAAAAAGTCATCTTCCATCCTCCTAACCAATTACCCTTGGAGCAGCAACTAAGACACAATTTATAAATCTCTTATTCTTAAGTATTTAGGTCTTTTTCATTTTCCAACAATAATACTGTAGTGAACATCCTTATACCATAATCTTTTACACCTTTCTAATTATTTATCTGGCACACATTTCCTCACATATAATTTCTAGATCATGGGGCGTGAAAATTTCACTTATCAAAAATTGGCTTTTCAGAAAAGTCTTACCAATTTTCATCCTAGTAGTAGTACCTGAAACTATATTGAAACCAGCACTTGAAGTTATTTCTTCTTAGTATGTACCAAGTTAATAAGTAAAAATGGCATCTTTTAAAAATAATTTACATGTCTTTGAGATACCTTTTAGAATTTTAATAATTGCCATGATATTTTCATTGTTCTTCCTATATGAATTATCTCTTAATAACATTTTTGATCCTTTCATAGGATAGTGGGAAGATTAAATGAGATAATTCATATAAATTAATACAGTGACTAGAAAATCTGTAGTGTTTAATAATAGTTAATGACTTTTAGTTACCATTATGGGTATTGATTTGTTTTATCTCTTATTACAGATATAAATAAAGGTGGTCAGTGAAGAAATTCAAACTAAGAGAATTAAGCATATAAATGAAGATACATGCTTAATAGTAAAAATAAAATTATCTTTTCCATAAAGAACATGAAATTACAAATCTATAGAGGGAAGATGGTTCTTGGTAAATAATTTAATTCATGCTTCCCTTTATATTAAGATGAGAGTGGTGAGTCCAAGTTTTCAGTCCAGAGAGGTTTAGGGATATTTGTTATCCCAAGAACTGTCCTAGGTACCACTTGGATGTGCAGGGGGATACAGAACTGCCCGCTGTGAGAAGGAAAATGGCAGGTCTGGGTTCAATAGGACATCAGAGGCCAAGATCAATAACAGAAGGGGCATTGAAGGGGCTCTTATTTCACTTCTACACCAGAAAGTAGGCTTTTCAGTACATTAAAGAGAAAGTGGCTAATTTTTCCTAAAATCATGAGTATAATTCCCCACTTTTCCATAATTGCAATCACCCTGTTAAGTTAAAACTCCCTGCCTCTGAACTCTTGCCTCACCCACCCATCATTACATTGCTACAGATGTGTCATCCTAATCACAAGATGGATTTATGCTCTTCTCATCTCAGAACACTTTAGGCTCAAACAATAACAAAAACAACAGAACCTGTAGGCTCTTCCTCCACCTCCATACCTTTGCTCATGAAAGTAAGTCTTAACAATTAGCATAACCTCTGAGACCATCCTCCATCCGGCCCTAACCTAGCATTTTCGGCATCAACTCCACCTCATTTCTCTGCACATTCTGTGCTCCTGGTACTGGTCTACTCACTACTTCTCAAACATGGACCACAAGCATTTATCCCTCCCATATTTTGCTCATGTTTACTGTTCCCTGAGCCTGAAACACCCTTTCTCCCTTCTCTCTTGACAGAGATGCTGCATATTCTTTGAAGTTCTATCCAGATTCTTTCTATCAAATTTAATCACTCCTTCTGTAGTCTCAATACACAGTCTATTTGGCACATTTCCTTCTGCCTTGTATTATTGATGGTTATTTCCACAAATGCTTTTCCCTTTACATCATGAACATGGAAGAAACTGACGATATTTTAATCATGTTTGATTTCCCCACAGCCTAGCACAATAGTTCACAAAACAGAAGTCCTGCCCAGTAATTGTTTCATGAGTCGAATTGAATATTCAATTCCCAGTTTTAGTTGCTTTCTATATAAATATGAAGAGTACGTCTATGAAAAAAACACTCCCCATTAGTTCCAAAGTAGAGTTGCCAGACAAAATACAGAACACATAGTTAAATTTGAATTTGACTTTGAAATTCAAAGTCAGCTGGATGCCCCACATTTTTATTTGCTAAATCTGGCAACTTTAGCCTAAAGACACGCCAGTTTTACCACTATCAGGGTTAACTTCAGGGCAACAGTGAATTAGTGTGGATGTACATCTGTCCCCATCCAATTCTGCTATAGTGATGTGTACATAGCCACCATGAATCCTCTTCATGTAAGGGGAAGGTAATACTTTTCTTAAAAAAGATCAGAAGAACAAAAGCAGTCATTTATAACTGATCCTTGCTTTCTCACAAATGTAGTGGATATTTGAGGAACTCAGGAGAATAGTTCTAGGTATTAATACAAATTCTTTAAATAGCTAGTTGTTCTGATCAACAAGATAGCAAGGTAAACCTTTGAGGTCCCTGAGGCATTTCTGGTTTTGTATCATCATCCAGGACATTTCTTCACGCTGCCCTTGCTCTCTCTCATAATCTCTCTAGTATCCCAACCACAATGGGGTCATTGTGTCGGGTCTTCTTAGGCCAACCTTCCATGTTCAGCTCTGAGGTTCCACATCTACCCCAGGTTATTTGATAACATCCTCTAACTTTACCTGCACTTACCTCTCACCCCCACCACTTTTCTGGTTTCCTAGGGAACAGTTTGTTGGTCTAATAATAAACCAATGCTTGCCATTGTACAATGAGAGATCAGTAGAACCCCCAGGATTCTCTTTTGCTCCTAGATAACATCTCCAGTTTAACCTTCTGGGGACAATTCCTGGCTCTCCCTAAGTTGTCTGATCAAAGAAGGTTGGAATTTCCTGTAGGAGTGGGTGATGTACTCTGTGAGGGAATTATTTTTTGGAAAGAGAAACCTTGCAATATTCTTCAAATCAAATTATGTGAGCAGCTGTCTACTGATGAGTTAAGCAGAATCTCTTACTTTAGGAAACGTAACTAATACATTCATACCTCACCATTTTGACTACAAAGTAATTTTCTATTTATTCAAATGACACCTAAGTTGAGCTCCTATTTGCCCATAAGGAACTCTGTAGCTCCTCAGAAGGGTACTCTCATTGTCTCCTCTGAGGCTGAGACTGTTAAAGAAGACACTCCTTATGGTCTTGAAGCCTGGCCTCCTCATATTCCTCTACTTCTGCAGACAAAAGCTCCCAGGAGTCCATGGCTTCACTGGAAAAATACTACCACAGAACCACAGACACATTTAAAGTAACACAATTGATTAATTGCAGAAAATATGTTTTCTGGCCATGCAACATATTGAAAAAGCAACTGTGAGAAGGATAAAGCTAATGACCTTGGCCATTTTAGCAACTGCAGTGGATCAGTCACACAAACTATTAACATATGTGAAGGAACCTGTAGAGAAACTATGCCTGCTGAATTAAGCAGAATAGAGCTGTACTCCTATCAGAATACCTTCTGATAGGAGAGTAAACAGCCTTCCGTCTGCCAGCATATCATTCCACATGCTAACGTTGTGAAGGCCAACATGTAATATGTGTGTTAGCACTGTGGCTCCTGCTTTCTGAAACCAACTGTAGATAGCTTTCCTACCTCTCTGCTCACCTTCTCTGTTTTTCATTCCTTTTTTTTTCTGCCATCAATTTCCTCTACTTCCAAATCTTCATGGAGATTTGACCCACCACATTGTAGTCAGTACCATAAATATAATAAAAGTTGCCCTTGAAGGGTGTTCTATTTTTCAAAATGGCTTCCAGGGGCCCAGCCTCAGTAGGACAGGAGGGTCCCGTCGTGGGGTCATTGCAACCTGGGCAAACACTGCAAAGCTGTCAATTCCTAACAGTCACATCTACTATTTCCCTAGTTTTTGCCTCATTAAGGCACACCTGGAAGAGGAAATAGTGGAGGTGCTAGATATCTGGTTATATGCTGATGTTAAAATTAAATGACAAAGTGAATTTAGAGTAGTAGTAAAGCATAAAAAAAAATGTAACTCAGGGATGCCTGGGTGGCTCGGTTCGTTAAGCGGCTGCCTTCAGCTCAGGTCGTGATCCCAGGATGCTGTGATCAAGTCCCACATCCAGCTCCCTGCTTGGCAGAGAGCCCGCTTCTCCCTCTCACTCTGCCTGCTGCTCTCCCTGCTTATACTCTCTCTGTCAAATGAATAAATAAAATCTTAAAAAAAAAAAAGTAACTCAAAGAATGGTATGTACTATGCATATATCAGAAACTCCTATCCAAGGAACCCTACCAGTGCCTTTATCTGTCTTCCTTAATTGCTAAGCAGGACATCTCTTAGAAATAAAACTTAGTTTAACTGATTTAAAATAACATTCCATTTGGGTTCATAAAGTTTGTTATGTTTTTTGTTTTTAATTTTTGTTTTTTTACTGTAAAATTACTGCTAGTTTACCACTGGCACAGTTTGGACCTCCTGCCTGAATAAATTTCCTTAGTGCAATCAGATTTCATTCAAATACTCTCAAAAGAAGTGAAAACCCATCTTATAAAAAATAACTTTTGGATGCCGTTCAGCTCTGTGATGGGGAGCTAATACATATGAATGAAATTTTACTCAGTGTTTCTCTTCATTTTTAATCTTTTCTTTGGTGCCTCTTTCACTAACAGTTATACTTTCTAGTTATCTCTTACAGTCATTTCCAAGGCATTTCTGTGCACCCCTGCCATTAAAAAAAAAATCAGTACATTCCTCCAATTTATGTTTATTTACTAAGCATATGCATTATAAAATGAATAAATAATAAAAACTTTACAAGGTGATCTGCGGTAAATATAAGCAGAAGTTCTAATATTTTTTTCCTCCGCCCCAAAAATCATGAGCTGGTCTATTGTCACAGGTCAGTCAGTCTATCTAAGCTGAGTTGTTGTCAGTGCATTCTTTCACATCCTAATGGATAGTTGTGAACTTTAGGTACAAGGTGTTCTTGGTTCGTGTTCACCTTAAAATGAATTCTCCAAGGCTAAACTTTTCATTGTGTAAGTCCCATGAATATTTGTCGACAGTACCAAAAACCACTGAATGGGTGTAAAAGTGACCTTCATCTTACCAGCAAAGTAAATTTTCTGAAAAAAAAAAAATTGGAAAATGTTAGACATGGGGGTATGGCTGGGCTTTGGCAATAAGGCTACACACACTTAAAGAGGCAGAGCAGTGGTTCAAGCTGTGGCTGACCTAACAAACAGGACCCTACAAGAGAAGGGAAACCAGTTCAGTAATGATGCTCTCCAATGACCAAGTACTGTTGCGTTTTCTTTACATTTTTTCCTTCTGTCCACTCTCAGGCACTGAGACCCTGAAGTGATGCTGCCCGTGCCAGAATTTCAGACCAAAAGGAAATCATGAGAGATAATAACAAATAAACCAGCACTCCTATCTTTTAATAAAGTCCTTATCACAAAAGGAATGACTAAAAATTTTATTTTATTTTATTTATTTGACAGAGAGAGATCACAAGTAGGCAGAGAGGCAGGCAGAGAGTGAGGGGAAAGCAGGCTCCCCGCTGAGCAGAGAGCCCGATGTGGGGCTCGATCCCAGGACCCTGAGATCATGACCTGAGCTGAAGGCAGAGGCTTAACCACTGAGTCCCCCAGGTGCCCCAGGAATGACTAAAATTTAACAGCAGACAAAAAATTTATTAAAAGAATGGCAGGCAAAGGATTAATATCTCTGATCTAAAATAAGTACATACAAGTTAATGGGAACAATGACTAAAATTTAACAGCAGACAAAAAATAATATTTATTAAAAGAATGGCAGGCAAAGGATTAATATCTCTGATCTAAAATAAGTACATACAAATTAATGAGAACAGTAAGTCTTGCCTCTAAGTAAATCAACAGAGACTAGTCACAGAAGAAATGATTGATTAGCAAGTGTTTCGGAAAATGTTCAATTTTCATTTCTTTTTAAAAGTCATAAGTTAAAACAACATATTCTCCTTCCTATATGAAATTAGCAAAGATTTTAGGCTGTCATAAAGGTGGTAACCAGAGCAGTGAAATGAGCAGTTGAATTCATCACAGGTAGAAGGATATATTAACCTGATCCTTTGGATATCAATATTTCATTACAGATTGACAGCGGTAAGATGTATATTTCTTTCCACTTAGTAACTCTTCTTCTACTAATTTGTCTTAGGAAAATCAAAAACAAAGATTTAGGGACCAATATTTTTACTGACACGTGTATAAAGCATTAAGAAAAGTTAACTGGTTATTTTATGATATGAAAATAGGTAAATTATGATGTAGCTATGCAATACATCATCATTCAGCTTTTAAAATTTAGTTTATTAGGAGAGCTTGGTAGCATGATGGATGCTTCCCTTAAAGTCATCATTGAAAAAAGTAGGATATGCAGTTGGACTATAGTAATAACAACCAAGAAACAAAATACATAGAAGGCTTTAGGTAGAAGTAGCCAAAAATTATGAGTTATTTTTCTTGATTGATGGATGTATGAATGATTTTAGTTTCTTTTTTCTATAGTTTCTATTTTTATATGTCTTTTCAAATTTATATTCATGTAACATATTTATTGAGGATATATCTACCATGTTCCAGACATTGTCCTAAGTGCTTAGAATAAAACAATGGCAAAAACAAATTTTCCACTCTCAGTATTGCTGCCAGATTTAGCATAAAAATATAGGCATCTAGTTAAATTAGAATTTCAGATAAACAATGAGTAATTCTTTAGTGTATGTATAGTATTTTATTTGGCATCCCTGTCAAGGAGTTTAATTTAGTGGAATTTCTATGATGAGCATGATTAAATTTTTTAAATTTATTTTTTTATTGCAGCAAAATACACCTAACATGCAATTTACCATATTAAAGTGTACCAGGCAGTGGTATTAAGTCCATTCACTTAATGGACTTATAAGTCCAATGGACTTATAATTGGACTTATAAGTCCAATGCTGTCTAGTTCTGGAACTTCTTCATCACCTCAAAGGGAGAACTCTATACATATCAGGTATTTATTCCTTATTTCCCACTCTCCCCCAGTGCCTGACAACCATGAATTTGCTTTTTGTCTCTATAGATTTGCCCATCCTGGGATATCTCATGTAAACAGAATCTTATAATATGCGGCCTTTTGTGTCTGGCATCTTTCAGCTGATGATGTTTTTAAGGTTCATCCATGCTGTGGCATGTATCAGAATGCCATTCGGTTTTGTGGCTGGATAATACTCTACTGTGTGTATATACCACATCTTGATTATCCATATGTCTCTTGATGGACATTTGGATTGTTTCCACCATTTGGCTATTGTGAGGTATGTATTAATTTTATACTTAAAAAAATAAGTTTGAGTTAAACTATTAAAAAGGCCCAAGGGACAATGAAAATCTTTCTCAGAGCATCCTCTCTCTCAGTGTTACGTGTTTAAATAACTGAGTAAAGTACAGGTCCAGGCAATATTCAATCAAGACAAACTAGTGTATTAAGCAAAATAAAATGTGGCAGATATAAAGAAGTATAAAATATAGATTTTACCATCAAGAAGCTTATACCAAATTATGGGAAATGAAAGTCAAAAGTCCAGCATGTAATCACAGCAAGGCTACTACACCTCTGTTAGAAACAGCTGAGTTTAGGGACTCATCGGTCGCTCAGTGGGCTAAAGCCTCTTACTTCAGCTCAGGTCATGATCTCAGGGTCCTGGGATCGAGCCTGCATCAGGCTTTCTGCTCAGCAGGGAGCCTGCTTCCCCCCCCCCCAACCCCCACCTGCCTCTCTGCCTACTTGTGATCTCTCTCTGTCAAATAAATAAATAAAATCTTTAAAAAAAAAAAAACAGCTAAATTTAGAGGATCAATTCAGGGATGCTCCTAGAACAATAAATAGGGCACATCATATCTTCAGGATTAAAAAGCTCACCAAAAATCTGTGCCTCAAAGAAAAAAAAAGCAAGACCCTTATCCAAAGATAGGCCATATTTTCCAACCCTTAAAGCTACAAAAGTTCAGAAATATTGGAGTCCCTCTTCTAACACCTCCTCACAGCCCATGTGAGAGGACTGATTCCTGCCTTCCCATTTTTGAGAATGTTCTTTTGTTTTAGGTCCTCTGAGGTTTTCAGACTTACATCAGTAAATTCTTCTTCTAATAGCTGGGGGAAGCTGGCTTGCAAAACCCTGTGTTGGTATCATCTCAGAGCATTATGAAGCAGAGGAGATAGAAGCAACATAGGGGGGCGCCCTTCACACTCTTTCGTTTGGCAGGAGCACAAACAACCAGTGCCCATCTCAAAGCCAAAGGAGACATACAAGGAGTGATGGCAAGTAAGATAGGGTGCTGAAGAGCAGAATCAGAAACTCCAGAGTCAAATGTCTTCTGTGGCTCAATTGGCTCATTTCCTTTTCCAGAATTTGCCAGACTTTCGTTCCTTTGCATTTGCTCAAGTTACCTGCCTTACCTTGCCTCCTATTACCCACTGATGAGAATGTTACGCATTTTTTTCCTTAAGGTTTCCTTAGGGTTCAGTACAAACCCTGCCTTCTTCAAAGAGGCTTTGCCAGTCTTGTTCTACTTTGAAAGTGTTCGGAAAGCCTTCCAAAGAGGTTTTGCTGATACTGATCACTTCCTTCCAAAGAAGGAAGATGTGATTTCTTCCTTCTTTGGACTTTATCTCCCCATATGTATCATAATTGCTGAATATTCTACTTATTTATATTTGTGTGTTTGGGTTAGCACTTATTCCCCTTACCCTACTGCCAATGGTTTTGGGGAAAGCCCCAAAACTTTGTCTCCTTGTGGTAACAGCTACATTCCACTTGTTTCTAAATCCTCCACATCGTTTCATTGATTCTGCCAACATCCTTGACAGGTTGAGCAGTGTCATACACAGGTTTATGTTCAAAAGAAAGCATTTAATGGATGAATAGTTACCTTTTTTAGAGTCAAGTTTCAGAGGCAAAAAAAGTCTCTTCAAATGCAAAATGCCTGAATAACAGGGTAGTGGTGTTTACATGCTCACTGCAGGCTGGGAGCATTTGATTCTCTGCATTATCTGTTAGATGGGGTATATCTTCTCTCCTTTTGTTTTTAAAAGAATTTATCTTTGAGGGTGTAAAAGGGAGAATTTAGCTGTCACCTTTTGGAAATGTCCCAAAGAGGACCCTTCCTTCCTTTTCATTTTTTTCCTTCATTTTCATTTTTTTCCTTTAACCATTATTTTCTACACTTAGTTTCTCAACTTAATTTCCTGCACCAAGTCATACAAATTTTTATCCTGTTAATATTTTAAGAATTTTTTTCTGTAGTATTAGTCTAGTGATAGTACACTAGACTAATTGCCATATTTATGTGAAAAGTGGGAAAACAGCACTCTCGGATGGAGAAAATAACCAAAGCATTAATGTCCTTAACCCAAAGCACCTGCGGGTATTGTTGTTATCGTTGTGATGAATCATGCTGCTGATCTTCCGTATTGCTCCAACTGCAGTAGAGTTGTCAACACTTGATTTTATTAACTTATCCATCCCTTCAACAAATACTTTTGACTAAGATGTCTGAGATGCTGAACTAAGTACTACAATACTATACACTGGCTCGTTTTCCTCCTGACTCTGTTCTTGTTCTCTTTTACCTGCACAAACTTTCCTACTGTCCCTTAAGGACTGGTGTTCTCTAGGGGTTTGATCTTGAGTCCCTTTTTTTTTCTTACTGGGAATAGCTAATATCTGACTCTTCCCTCCCTGGAGCCAGTGGTGGATATAATCATCATCCGCGGTGCTCTTTCCCACTCTGCCTGAAGGGGGCCTTAAATTCTTTCTCAACAGGGCATCTTGGAAAGCTCGCTGTCATCTGTAGGTGATACGCACCAGAAAATGTTTCTGGTTCGCCTGAACGTCTCTTCCTGAGTGATTTCAGCTATGGTTTCCGCATTCACTTCTGGTAAGATATTCCCAAACTCTACCTGACATGTTCCCTGAGTTCCAGATTCATAATTCCAATAAACTGAAGTGCTTCCCCAGTTAGTGTCTCAGATTCAGCATGCCCCAAACCAAACTTACCATGTTCTCCATGAACCTGCTCTTAGGAATTACTATTTACAGTCACCCAGTCGGGAGACTTTAGGCTTATCTCTCACTGCTCATCTGCATATGCAGTTGGTCATTAAGTTATATTAATTCTTCATATATGTCTCCTAAATATATCATTTCTTATCCTTTTGCACTTCTCTAGTTTAGGCCTTTATGGATTGCCTTCACGGATTCTTGTAATAGCCTCTATCATTCTCTGTGAACAGATTACTCCCTTTCCTGACTATCTTCCACCTTGCCATCAATTATCTTCCTAGAGCAATGATCTGACTGTATTAGTGGTTTCTTTTATTTCCCTCAATGGATCCTTGAACTCCTTCAGTGTCACCAAGAGAAATGTCAAATTCCTTCTTAGCAGGATATCCAGTGCTAGCACTTCCTGACCTTCCCACGCACATTTCTCATCACTTCCCCAACTCCTGGCTTCCTGCCTCAGGTGTGCAATTAGAGCTACTCCCTAAATACACCAGGAATTTTTACACCTGTTTGTCTTTCCTCATGCTGTGCAATCTGCATAGAATGCCTTTCCCCCACTAATTACCTAGGAAAATTCTCCTCCTTCAAAGTTTCTTCTTCCCTTCTTCTTCTTTCCCCTTATACTCCCCTCCTGTCCCAGCCTCTATTAATGGTACATGTTTCTATGTTGTATGGTGGTTAGTTCAGTCTGCTCCACCAAGCTGTTTACTCCTAGCATAGTCTTATCCAATTTTATATCTATAATATGAATAGCAATGTTCCTAACATAGTAAAAGATGAGGGAATGTTTTTGACTTTTGCCAAAGTAAAGCATGCCCTATATTCTAAGTCACTTTTCTCTTTAAAGAGTAACTAGTTAGTTTAAGAAAAAAAAGATGGCAAATTTGGCTTATAGTTGAGTCTTATCACATGGTCTCAAGTTGGAAATTATTGAGTTGCCAATATTTTCCCAAGCCACCAATAAAATTTTTTAGAAAATTATGCAGTGACGTGATTCATCCAGATTTTGTAAAACAAAATTGTCCCTTCATTTTCCTGTTTTAGAAACAAAAATAAAACCATCAATGATTGATTGACATAAGCAGAGAAATCCTTTTGTGTAATCCAGTGTTTTCATTAAGTAATTTGCAGAGTATGAAGAGGAAAAGAGTCTTTGTAGAAGGTTCCAGAGGCATTCTGCCCACAAAAATCTGATTAATTTGAATAGTAGAGTTGGAATCTCCAACTGTACCTCATAAAAACCATCCTTAGGGAAAAGGACTTCACAGAAACGAACTGCTTCTACTTCTGGATAGAAATCCCATTATCCTATTTCATGCTGCCTACAAGCCCCTGGAATAAAATGTTTCATGACACTCTCAGACTAAAATCTGTTTTAGAAAGGGAAACCTGCTTGTGGTGGTTGGGCATAGTAATATGATATAATCAAATTCTGGTCTATGTAATGAATGACATAACTCTTTAAAATTTTAAACATGAGAAGGTATATCAGAGAGTTAATGCACACTAGACTTTAAAATAAGGCTAAAGTAGCAGTGTTGGTGGCAGGTGCCCTTAAGCCAATCTAATAATATTAATTGCGTTATAAAACTGTATTTAATAAGGCAAATAGGATTAGTGAACTATAGTGTCGTTTATGAGAGAATAAGGGCCTGCTGTCCAGATACTGCTGTCAGCACTTCCCACTGGAAGTGTTTCATGAACCGTGAAAGTTGATTTAAATTACACAACCCAAATTTTAGGTGGAAGCTTTAAGAAATGGGTCAAGACATAGAAAAGGAGAAAAAAAAATCCTACTAAGCCAGAATACTAGCAAGTGAATCTTTCCTACAAAGAAAAAGATGCCAGATTACAAATGAGCACTCTCTTTAGTTAGCAGGCTGAATCAGTGTGCAGGCCTGGATAAAGGGAACAATGGACACCTTCTGACACCAGGCTGTGTGTCTGGTGAGCATCCCTCAGTGGAAATGTTAGTACTGTGTGAGTATTTATTGTGTTTCTATAAAGTCCTAATGAGCTCCTTGGGTGAGAGTGAAACCCTTTGCTTTTTCACACTGTGCTCAAGACCCCTAAACTTCATGGGGTCAAATCTAAAGAAAGGGTAATGGACCATGAGGTCCAGCTTAATAGACCTGATATTAACACAGCAGCAAGAATGTCACCAAATGCAAAGTTTAGGGCAAGCAATGAATGAAGTATTTGTTACACTTAAATAATATACAAAGGTTATAACAGAGTAGTGGCACTATATCAATGTCATCATTGCAGGACTTTGAAAATCTGCCATGTATGAAATAGCCCCGTAACACACATCTTTAGGTTCCAATAGACGAATTTGCTTTTCAAATAATAGATTAGAATAGAAAGTTAAGCCACTACAGTGACTACCTATAGTTACTTTTAGATATTAAAAACCTCTTTAGAAATAATCAGGATACTTTCAACATCTATTATTTATGTATCAGAAATACACTGCCCTCTATGTTGGTGATATAGTTCATATACATTTTTTTCTAAAAAAATAGAATATACAATTTTTTCTAAAAGAAGTAGATTTTTCTCCTCGAGTGGTCTGGTTTCTTTAGGATAGGACAGATGTTCCTTGCTTTGAAATGAGTAAAACATAACCACACCGAGTATGAGGTCATAAAGCAGAACCATGTATATAAATACAGGACTCTTACCAGACTCCTTCGTCCGCGTACTTTTTGGCTCGTCCCAATAAGCCTGGTCTGTTGTTACAGTGAACTTCAGTTAAGATGATGCAATGTTCTCCACAGACTTGGGATCTGAGAGCACTGCCTTCTGTGGTTTTGTTCAATGATGAACACGTCATCAGTCTCTCACATGGGTAAGAATAGGAAGACCTGAGGGTTTTGTGTGCTTGTTCACCTTCAGGTTTTTATTTCCTGCTGGGCTAAATACTTTTCTTTGGAATCAACTCAAGTCGGTTGTAAATTGTTTGAGGACAAGGACTGTATTTCAACTCTGTTGTTTTATGTTTCTATTCCCAACACCGAAGACAAAGCCACGGTATTGTCTACACACTCCACACCTCATGCGTATATATAAAAGAAATGTTCATCATTACTTACCATTACCTCTTTGTTTCCATGACTTGATTATCACAAAAGTGGAAAATTGTATTTGTTCAGAAAATCCAGGCAGTATACTGTCAGATTAGCTAACATATGCTGTCATGAACTTTCAACGGCTTACTATCTGCTAAGTCTCCATTTCATTTTGCATTAACTTGATTTCAAGGAGTCTGCCCCACCCACCAATTGTCAGAGGTTACTAGAAAGTCACTTTTATATTTGTAAAATGAGACCAGGTTCAAAGAGATGAAAAACCTCACAGGTTTCAGAAAAACTAGTTTCAGTGCTTCAGTACATAAAGCAAGGACATTTAGAATCAAACAAACAAAAAAAATGCTTCTGGATTCTTTAAGTTCCATGGTTAAATGTTGTCATTTTTCTTTGACTGTTCTCTTAGGACTAATAGGGATGGAAAGAATGACATGACCCTTACTTTTACTTGTTGCTCTTTTTAAAGGAAATACAGAGAAATTAAAAAGTTAGAGCCAATTTTTATTAATAAAGGAAAAGCCAAAAGCATTCATCTGTTGATGATGTTGACCCTAAAAAAAGGGAGACTAGGAGTCAGCCAAATGTGTCTGATACAGGAACATCAAAATTCTGACCTGTCTCAAAATATCACTTCCACCAACCTGCCAGAACACCTAGAATTTCTGTCATTGGAGTCTTTACTGTGTATTGGAACATCATTTACAGACAGTCCATTAAGATGCAGACACAGTGCACTTACCCAATAATATCTATTCTCTCTGTGGTTTGTATTAGCCAAGGGCAGGCTATAGTCCAGAGCAGATGTCTGAACCAAAAGAGAGTAAAGACTTGAGTAAAAGAGGATGTGAGGGGAATTCTGGAGACTCAGGAGGTCCCAAGGCACTGGCCATGGGTATTAAGAAGACCCCAAATGAGAAAATAGGGTGATACTGAAGACTGCCCTCCTCAAAAGTGGGCATGAAGCCTAGTTATGCCTCTTAGTGAACTGTTTCTAAAGGTTTCCCTAAGATTAGCAGTTCTTAAAGGAATTTAGACATACAAAGGTGAAATTTTTACACAAAAATTTAGTGTAGAATTCATTTCTTCTGATATAATTGATCAGTGAGTCCAACACAAACCTTAGAAAAGAGGCACTTTTCCTTCCAGGAAGACAGCGTCAAACAGACAAGATTCACCCTCCCACCATACTACATAGATCCATAAATTGGAAGTGATTATTTTTAAGACAGTGAACATTAGGGAGTGAAGGACAGTGATACCCAAATGATGATTTTTTTGAAAATAGACTGTATTTTAAGAGTAGCTTTAGATTCACACAAAAATGAAGCAGAAAGTACAGAGAGCTCCCATACATTCTCTTCTTGCCTCGACACACAGCATCTCCAAGTATCAACATCCCACACCAGAGTCATACACTCATTACAGTTAATGAACATATATTGCTACATCCTCATCTCCCAAAGTCCATAGTTTACATTAGGGTTCACTCTTGGTGTACATTCTATGGGTTTTAACAAGTGTATAATGACATGTATCCACTATTATAGTATCATACAACATAGTTTCACTACCCTTAAAATCAGAGGGGGAGATGAACCATGAGAGACTATGGACTCCAGGAATCAAACTGAGAGTTTTTTGGGGGGAGGGGATGGGTGAGCCCAGTGATGGGTATTAAGGAGGGCACGTATTACATGGAGCACTGGGTGTTATATGCAAACAATGAATCATGAACACTACATCAAAAACTAATGAAGTACTGTATGGTGACTAACATAACATAATAAAAAATTAAAAAAAAAATAAAAATCTGACCTATGGGGGGAAAAGATCTACTATGTTCTGCCTATTTGTCCCTCCCTCCCTGTTAATCCCTGGAAACCACTGATCTTTTTACTTTCTCTACAGTTTGCATTTTCCAGAATGTCATATAGTTAGAATCATATAGTAGGTGGCCTTTTCAGATTGGCTTCTTTCACTTAGTAATGTACATTTGAGATTCCCCCATCTCTTTTCATAGCTTGATGTTCATTCCCTTTTAGCATGTAATGATATTCTATCTTTGGGCTCTACTACATTTTATTTATCCATTCACCTACCGAAGGACATCTTGGTTGCTTCCAAGTTTTGGCAATTATGAATAAAGCTGCTATAAACATCCATGTGCACATTTTTGTGTGGACATAAGTTTCAGCTCCTTTGGGTAAATAACAAGGAATGCAATTTCTGGATCAGATGGTAAGAATATTTTTAGTTTTGTAAGAAGCTGCCAAAACTGTCTTCCAAAGTGGTTGTATTATTTTGCATTCCTGCCAGCGATGAATGAGAGCTCCTATTGCTCCACATCCTCTCCAGCATTTATTGTTATCAGTGTTTTAGATTTTAGCCATTCTAATAGATATGTAACATTACCTTATTATTTTAATTTGCATTTTCCCTAATGACATACGATGTTGAGCATCTCTTCATATGGTTATTTGCCATCTTTTTATCTTCTTTGGTGAAGTGTCTTTTCAGATCTTTTGCCCATTTTTTAAATTGGGTTGTTAGTTATTGTTGAGTTTTAAGAGTTCTTTGTATATTTTGGATAACAATCCTTTATCTGATATGCCTTTTGCAAACATTTTCTCCCAGTTTGTGGGTTGACTTCTCATTCTCTTGGCAGTATTTTTCACAGAGCAGATTTTAATTATAATGAAGTCCAGCTTATCAAGTGTTTCTTTCATGGATCATGCCTTTGGTGTTGTAGCTAAGAAGCCATTAATTTGCCCAAGGTTATATAGATTTTCTGTGTTATTTTCTAAGAGTTTCATTGTTTTGTGCTTTGTATCAATCCTGTGATCAGTTTTTATTTAATTTTTGCTGAAGTGTGTAAGATCTATGTCTAGATTCATTTTGCGTATGAGTGGATGTCCAATTATTTTAGTGTCATTTCTTGAAAAGACCTTTCTCCATTGTATTGTTTTTGTTAAACATCAATTGACTTTATGTATATGAATCTATTTCTGAGTTCTTTATTCTGTTCCACTCATCTATTTTTCCATTATTTTGGCAATACCACGCTCTCTTGATTATTGTGGTTAATAGTAAATCTTAAAGTCGGGTAGCGTCAGTCCTCCAACTTTGTTCTTCTCCTTCAATATTGTGTTGCTACTCTGAGTCTTTTGTCTGTGAATAAAGTTAAAATCAGTTTGTCAATATTCTCAAAATAACTTACTAGGATTTTGATTACTATTACATTGAATCTATAGATAAAGTTGGGAAGAACTAACATCTTCACAATATTGAATCTTCCTATTCATGGGAAGGATACCTATGGATAGGAAGAACATGGATACCTAAGGTGGTAGATTTCTAAAATATTTTGCATATAAGTAGATAGATAAGAGATGCTTTAATTGGGAAAATTACTGATACATTATTTAAAAACAGTAATAAAGTCAGCATTTTTTAAAAAGAATACTTTTGATGATTTTAATTATAAAAATTAAATATCCCCAAATTTTCTTACAAATCCTAAACAATTCATTTATTCAAGAAGCCAAACCCTACCCAAGATGCTGAGAATATGAAAGCATATAAGACAAGGTTTTTCTCCTCTACAAGCTCAGTTTGGAGGGGAATGAGAAATAGGGGATTTCATCATTGTGTCATAAGGGTTACTGATAGACATAAAAGCTACAGGGTCCTCTGGGATCAACTAGGGGGAAAACTTACCTTGAAGGGTTAGGGAAGGCTTCCTGCAGAGGGTGACATTTAAACTGAGATGACTCCTTCTCTTCCCAACTTTTAAATATTGAGGGACTCCATCCACTTCCCTATCTACCTCCAGTCCCTAGATGATTGCATCCATTTCAAGACTAAACAACAACTTCAGCTCCTGGGTCCCAGCACTGATTCAAGCATTCCTGACTTCTTTCTTGAACTCTAAACTCAGATATCTAACTGCCTACTAGACATTTGGATGTCTAAGGAGGGTCTCAAATTTAAGACAATAGTCTCGATTTTCTTCTCCAGACTCAGTTTCTCCCTAGTCTTCCCACCTTAGCAAACCCTATTGCATCATCTGAAGACCTTGGAGTCACCCATGACTCCCATCTTTCTCTCTCATTCCACAGTTGATTCATCAACAAGTCCTATTAACTAATTTTAAAATAAATCCCAACTTCAGTGACCTCCCCTCCTATCCCTCTAGCTCACACCCATCATCTCCTATCTGAACTATTGTGATAAATTACTGGCTCTTCTAATTCCAGCATTGTTCCTTCAGAGCAGCCTGAGTGATGTGTTTTTGTGGGGTTTTTGTTTTGTTTTTTAATACCTGTGGTGTCAGTTTCCTGCTCTCAGTTTTCAAAAGACTTACTTAGACTAAAATCCAAATTTCATACAATGGCACACTTAAGATTGTTAGGCTTTTGCTTACTTCTCCTTTGTTTCCTACTGATACATCCTTGGCTTACCTTCCTCTTGCTACAACTGGCCTGTGTGCTGATCCTCATAGGGCCATTCTCATTTTCATATTAAAGCCTTTGCATTTGCTCTTCCCTCAGCCCAGAACTTTCTTTCCTCGGATCTTGGCAGGGTTCTAGACCAGTCCCTCACATTGCAAGGGCCCAGGGCAAAAGTGAAAATGGAGTTTTCTGCATCTTGTGTTTATAATGATAAGACAACAAACTGCCAAGTAAAATCTATTATATTCTCTAGCCTTGACAAATAGATGTTCACGATGATATTTTCTTCAGTGTAAAGCTGTGGTTATGATAGAGTAGACAAAATATCAAAAATTACTACCTTTAATAATTTTTATAGTGACTATCAAAATTTTAATTAAATTGGTTAAGTAAAGATGACCTTGTATTTCTTTTTGGAAAAAGTATTGTGGTAATTGTAGTAAATATAGGTGGATTGTAGTAAATATTTTTATACATACAAAATGATCCACAAGTCTAGTGTTCAGTGTCCTCCTAATTTCAATGTTAAAAGTCAAATTAATTTCTATCTCCAAAACTACAAATCAGAGGATGAGGAGAAGGAAGGAGGTGGACATTTAGCACTAATGGGAAATAATTTGTCATTATGCAAGAATCCATTCTCTCCTGAGAAGAATCTGACAAGTCAATTAACATGTCTTTTACCTTGCACTGCTCTTCCTCCTTCTCTCCCCAGCACAACTCAGCCATGCTTAGCAGCACTGGGACAGTTGTGGCCTTTTGTTTTGAGGTCATGGCACAAGATATTTTTTTAACAAGAGTTTCCCTGGGGCTTGAGCGGTTTTATTCCCAAGAAGAGACATTTAGGGACACTCGTTGTGCTATGGCCAGCACTCAGTGCCAGGCCCTAAGAAAGAGAAGCACTCGTGTGTTCTTTGATAAACGTATTAGTGTTTGTGATATGTGCGTCCCTCTAAGGAGCAGAGCCTGGGGAAGCTGCCCTCTTGCCTGTGTCTCAGGGTGGTAGTACAAAGCTCATGCCTGGGATTCTTGCAGGTTTTGATTCAAATGCCACCTTATAAGCTACTACCAACACACATATACACGCATGCGCACATAAATGTCCATGTACTCACACATATGCCCTCATAATTCTCTAGTCCCTCTTCCGGATTTCATTTTCTTTAGAGTACTTATTCATGCCTGATATCTGTGTTATGTCCGGATTGAGACCCTCCCAAAAGAACCCACAAAAGGCAGGCTGGATGCAAGAGCAAGAGGGTTTATTTCCAGCTAGCTGGGGCTCCCACCGGCACACATGACGCAGTGCAGTGCTAAGGCAAGAAGCCCCACCTCTCCCCTTTGCAGCATTTTTATGCACAAGTATGCAAGCACATACGTCACTACACACGTCACTACACACGTAGGTGAGTTCCTTAATCTTTATATGGCAATTACCTAAATCTATGCATTTCATTGGTGCATTTGAACAACTCAGGGCTAGGTGTCACACAGGGAAGCTAAATTCCAGGAATAGTTTTCATGCCCATACCCTTAGGCCTGTCTTTTTCTGGCTTAAAATGAAGCCTGTCATGGAGGAACGGTAATCTACTTAAAAACTGAACTCCACATCTGCTGTGTATTAATTTTTTTTATTTTGTATGTACCCAACTCAAATGTAAGCTCTGTAAATAAATACTCCCATCCTCTTTCCTCTCTAAGTTATTGGTGGGCAGTGCACATGTATGTTCAGGGGAGTGGGAACAGGAGAGTCAGCTAGAAAGAAGGTTCCCCAATTCAACGGTGCTCAGGGATACTTCTGACAAATATCGTAAGATACTACTGTGTTCCAGATTTCTGTGTTTACGATTGAAACTAAGGAACTCTTCTGCTAGAATTTTAGTTTGGAAGTTGAGAAATGAAGGCAACTTGCAGACATTCGCTCTCCTTCAGTTTTCTGCAATGAGAACTTGAGGGCATCCTCTGAGTCCTCTCTCAATTACTGTGGCCACCCCAACTTGTAAATGTAAATGTAAATGAGAAAGATAAGGATATTGTCCTAGCCCAGTAAAACTCAGTGGGAGAGCAATTGGCAAGACAACTGCCGTCTAAGTGCAAATAAAAAATAAATACTCTTTTTTTTTTTAAAGACTTTATTTTAGAAAGAGTGAGACAGAGAGAGAGCAGGAACAGGGGGAAGGGCAGAGGGAGAAGCAGGCTCCCCGCTGAGCAGGGAGCCCAGTGTAGAGTCAATCCCAGGAAATTGGTATCATGACCTGAGCTGAAGGCAGAGGCTTCAGAGTCACCCAGGTGCCCCTGCCCAAAATAACTATTCTCATAAATAGAAGACTACTGTATTTCCTGAGCTTTTTTTTTTTTTCTTTCTTGCCTTCTTTTTTTTCTTTTCTTTTTTTTTTTTTTTTTGGTCTTTTTCCATTCTCTCAATCTCTCTCTCAAACCGTCACTCATAGATCATACCATTAAAAAGTACATAAGGGAAATCATTGTAAAAATAAAGTTACTATATCATGACTGAAGCCAAAAATATATAGTTTCTTTATAATAGCAGTGAAGGAAAAAAATGTAGAACTCATCCCATTAAAAGGGTTATTAATAACACTTCACTAATAACATAGACTTCACTATGTCAGCAGTTTAGCTGAAACAGTCCCTGATAGCAAGCAACCTCATCAGAGTTTGGTTCCTTTTTTCTTTTGAAATGTTTCTTCATGAAATTGTTTCTGGTGTGCCTGTGTCAATGGCTTCAAAGCATTCCTCTTTTCTTTTTTTTATTTTAAACTTTAAAATGTATGCTCTCCCCACAGAATTTTCACGCAGTCTTCTAAGCTGTTGGAAATTGAATCTTTTCATGGCAGTAATGATGATCAGTTAGCTGATGTAAACATTCGGGAGCTATCCAAAACGTCTGCATCAAACGCTAAGTGAAAATAAGAGATTTCATGTTTCATTCTAAAGACTTAGATAGACTCTTTTATAAATAGACATCAAGAATGAATAGTGATTTGTGCTTTCCTTGGAAAATTCTGCCACCTAGAATTTATATATAGGAATCTACAGTTAGAAAAATGAGGTAGACCTCATAGTTTTAGGGAGAAGACATGTACAATTCTATATACAATAACCTGGGGGAAATGGGGGGACAAAGGAAAGGAGATCTTAGTTACAGATTCACAGTGTTTCAGGACAAGAATTCTCAAATTAACTTTACTTCAGGTATGAGTAATTCTCTAGGTACAAATTGCATGTGTTTAGTAATCATGGCTCTATACCTTCCTTAGATAAAACCTCCAGTTATCTGTCAAAGAGTATGTTTTATTAACAAGCCTTTATTAAATTACTATGTGCCAGGAAGTGTGCTACCCACTAAAAATGTGAAATTTAGTTCACATTCCACGGAGAAAGAGCTATCTATAAAACATACAAACACACACACACATACACACACACACCATTTAATACCCAAAAGAACTGAAAGCAGAGTCTTGAAGAGATCATTGTTCACCTGTGTTCATTGCAGCATTACACACAATAGCTAAAACTTGGAAGCAACCCAAATGTCCCTGGAGAAATGGATGGATAAACAAAATGTGATATATACATACAATGGAATATCATTCAGCCTCAAAAAGGAAGGAAGGGGCCCCTGGGTGGCTCAGTGGGTTAAAGCCTCTGCCTTCGGCTCGGGTCGTGATCTCAGGGTCCTGAGATCGAGCCCCATATCGGGCTCTCTGCTCAGCAGGGAGCCTGCTTCCCCGTCTCTCTTTCCCTGCCTCTCTGCCTACTTGTGATCTCATTCTCTGTCAAATAAATAAATAAAATCTTTAAAAAAAAAAAAAAGGAAGGAAATTCTGGCACATGCTACAGCATGGATGACCCTTGAGGACATTATGCTAAGTTAACTAAGGCAATTCACACAAACTAACACTGTGTGATTCCACTGGTGTGAGGTACCTATTATATTTAAAATCATAGGCACAGAAGTAAAACAGTGATTGCCAGCGACTGGGGGAAGGGGCAATGGAGAGTTATTGTTTAATGGGTACAGAGTTTCAGCTTTGCAAGATGAAAAGAGTTCTGGAGGTGGATGGCGGTGATGGTTGCATAACAATGTAAATGTAATTAATGCCACTGAACTGTACCCACAAAAATGGTAAATTTATGGGGCACCTGGGTGGCTCAGTGGGTTAAAGCCTCTGCCTTCAGCTCAGGTCATGATCTCAATGTTCTGGGATCGAGCCCCGCATCGGGCTCTCTGCTCAGCAGGGAGCCTGCTTCCCCCTCTCTCTCTCTGCCTGCCTCTCTGCCTACTTGTGATCTCTCTCTGTCAAACAAATAAATAAAATTTTTAAAAAATGGTAAATTTATGCTATGTGTATTTTACCACAATAAAAAATACAAAAACACACTACATTTAAAAATGATAAGTATGTAATAGAAACATAACATGCGATAGAGTCACTGAAGAGGAAGCAGTTCCCTCTGTGCCAGGTGGAGACATAAGTAGAGAAGGCAGTGGAGGGGATAGCTGAGCCCTCTGAGGACACAGAATACATTAGCACTTGCTTAGTCTCCTTCACCTACACCAGATAAGCCAACCCCCCTGTCCCCTCTATACACCTACTGCCTGGAAACCATGGCTTCTGGTTCCTGACCAGAGTCCCTGTCCCCCGGAGCCTCCTAGACTTTCCCTCTTGCTCATGACTTGTGTCCCTATCAAGTGAGAGGTGTTGTTTCCCCAGGGTCTATGCCAGTAGTAGTAACTATTGTCATTACTCAAACCAAATGTTATGTGAGCCAATTCTTTTTCAGCATGAAAAGAAAGAGAATTCTTGGCGTATAAAAACAAATGCTTTGGAAAGCCTCCCTAAATTAATTACTACAAAAAAAAATGGAAGTTGTTTTTGCACTGTGTAGGTCAGACACTAAAAATAACTGGAGGACACCTATAGACATCTCAATGGATTTTGTGCTCATTACTCTGCACATGCATTTCAATTTCTGTCTTCAATGAAATGAAAGCTAGAAATTATAGAACCATGCAAAAAGGACAAAAATAACTCAAGATCAACTTGAAGAAATTTCAAGCAGCAGACTCCTCAAAGAAAAAGCCTAGGCCCTGCATTGAAGTTTGACCACTTGCAACATTTGTATTTTAATTTTAAACAGTTAAATAAATATAGATACATAATCTTTTACCAATTCCCTTTCTCTACCACAATACCAATTACAGGTGTGAATTCCTTGGTTAAGAAACATAATCGTTTAGAGCATATACTCTGAAACCAGGTTGCCTGGGTTCAATTATGGCTCTACCACTTATGAGCTATCTGACTTGAAGCAAATTAATCTCTTTGCATTTTAATTTTATCTTCTATTTAATGAGCCTAATAATAGTACCTATCTAAGACATTTAGTGTATACAAAGCCTTAGAAAAGTGCCTGTCACAATAAATGCTATATAAGTGTTAGCTATTCCCAGTACTAGTAATGGTACTGGTACTATGACTAGTAACTGTATTCTGCCAGGGAAAGAGGAGACCGAAGGAAGATGCAAAAAGGAGCAGGTATTTGGAAAAGGGAATGGTCTGCAAACTACAGAGTTGTGATCATGCCAACTGGAGGTGTAGTACCTGTGGGAAAGATGAATGATGAGATTGCCCCCAGTCTAGATGGGGAAGGTGCTTTTCTGCCACCCCACCGCTAACCCAACCTGTATTTCTAATCCTCTCTGCTCTTCTTGGTCACTGGCATGCCTGGTTTCGAGATCCTAAGATTGAGGATTGAAGATTGAGTGGTCTCAAACCCTAAGCAATTTACAATTTAGAAAAAGATTCTCACACATAAATAATACAAGAGAATACATGTTGTTAAGAATACATTATATAGGGGCGCCTGGGTGGCTCAGTCGTTAAGCGTCTGCCTTCAGCTCAGGTCATGATCCCAGGGTCCTGGGATCGAGCCCCGCATTGGGCTCTCTGTGCAGCAGGGAGCCTGCTTCTCCCCGCTACCATCCCCTCTGCTCGTGTTCCCTCTCTCGCTGTGTTTCTCTCTGTCAAATAAATAAAATCTTTAAAAAAAAAAAGGAATACATTATATATTCTGTATGTAAAAATGTGTTACTGCTGCAAAGAGGAAGGTGCAACAATCTGACCCGAGAGAAGATGATTGAAAGTCCACATAGAGCTGGCTGAATAAGCGTTTATCCATAAATGGTAGCATAAAATAATAAGTATCCAACTTGCATAATTGCCATGGCTCGAATTAATAAAAGAGGTCATCAGAGTGCCCTTTGCAAGTTGAGCAACAAAGAAACCTTCTGCCCTACACTAAAGGATTTGGAATATATAACATCTGTATCACAAGGTCATGGGTATTTTCAGTTCGACTTTTCCCTGATGAAACTCTGAAATATGTCACTGAGCCAAACCACCTATCTATGATTAAGTCATATGACTTCTGAAATATTTCTTTCTTCCATCTTCCTATTTTTTAGCTCTCTAGCTTAGACAACTGGCAAGATAAAAATGAACATGAAATGTTGAGAACAACCAAGAAAAGGCTATAACCATTGTTCACTGTCTCTCCCTTCAATACAACACAATAAAAGGAGATTCCATAAAATCGTTCCACTTTGGTATCAGACTTTATGGGCAGTGTCATTCTGGCATCATTATTCTGTGTCTCATGTTAACATTCTAGAAATGGAGATGGAAACTTTTTCCTGACTGCTCACTAAAGATTGGAAATGGACAATGAGATCAAGCACTCAGCACAGAAAAGCAGGTGCTGACTCCTGCTTGAAAATTTATTCACTATGTGACAATGGAAAAGCTACAGAACATCTGTAAAACGCAGACACTAATTCTTATCCTCTCGCATTTCTGGAAAATTAAGAAAAATAATCAAGATAGAAAACCTGGCACATCAGCCACAGCAACTTCTTGCAGGACATGTCTCCAAAGGCAAAGGAAACAAAAGCGAAACTGAACTTTTGGGACTTCATCAAGATAAAAAGCTTCTGCACAGCTAAGGAAACAGTCAACAAAACAAACAGGCAACCCACAGAATGGAAGAAGATATTTGCAAATAACAGTACAAAGGTCTGATATCTAAGATCTATAAAGAACTCCTCAAACTCAATACTCAAAGAACAGATAATCACGTCAAAAAATGGGCAGAAGACATGAACAGACACTTCTCCAAGGAAGACATACAAGTGTCTAACAGACACATGAAAAAATGTTCATCCTCATTAGCCATCAGGAAGACTCAAATCAAAACCATGTTGAGATACCACCTTACACCAGTTAGAATGGCCAAAATCAAGAAGACAGTAAACAACAAGTGTTGGAGAGGATGTGGAGAAAGGGGAACCCTCTTCCACTGTTGGTGGGACTACAAGCTGGTGCAGCCACTTTAGAAAACAGTGTGGAGATTCCTCAAGAAATTAAAAATAGAGCGGCCCTATGACCCTGCAATTGCTCTACTGGGTATTTACCCCAAAGAAGCAGATGCAGTGAAAAGAAGGGCCACATGTACCCCAATGTTCATAGCAGCAATGGCCACAATTGCCAAACTGTGGAAAGAGCCAAGATGCCCTTCAACAGATGAATGGATAAAGAAGATATGGTCCATATATACAATGGAATATTATGCCTCCATCAGAAAGGATGAATACCCAACTTTTGTATCAACATGGACAGGACTGGAAGAGAGTATGCTGAATGAAATAAGTCAAGCAGAGTCAGTTATCATATGGTTTCACTTATGTGTGGTGCATAAGGAAAAACATAGAGGACATTGGGAGAAGGAAAGGAAGGGTGAATTGGGGGAAATCGGAGGGGGAGATGAACCAGGAGATTCTATGGCCTCTGAGCAACAAACTGAGGGTTTTGGAGGGGAAGGGGGTGGGGGGTTGGTGAGCCTGGTGGTGGGTGTTAAGGAGGGCACGTATTGCATGGAGCACTGGGTGTGGTGCATGAACAAGGAATCATGGAACACTGAAAAAATAAAATTAATTAATTTAAAAAAAAAAGAAAACCTGGCACATTATAGATACTTAGTAATGTTTCTTGAATAAATAAACTTACAAAGTGCAGTTCTTTTTATTCTTTACCTTTTTCAAAAATATTTTATTGGTTTTTGATTTCAGGAGTGATTGTATTTGTTTGCTAGGGCTGCCAACAGAAAGGACTACAAAGCAGGAGGTTTAAGCAACAGAAATTTGTTGTCTCACAGTTCTGGAGGCTGGAAATCCAAGAGCAAGGTGTTGACAGCAAGATGGGCTCCTTCCAAGGTCTCTGAGGGAAGGCGGTGGCTGCTCCAGGCCTCTCCTCTTGGCTATAGATAGCCATCTTCTTGTGTTTTCCCATCGTCTTCCCTGATTCTGTGTCTTAAGTTTCCCCTTTATAGGGCACCTGGGTGGCTCAGTCAGTTAAGCCTCTGCCTTTGGTTCAGGTCATGATCTCTGGGTCCTTGAATTGAGTCCCACATCAGGCTCCCTGCTAAGTGGGGAGTCTGCTTCTCCCTCTCACTCTGCTGCTCCCTGCTGCTCCTTCCCTTCTCTCTCTCAAATAAATAAAATATTTAATATATATTTCTCCTTTTTATAAGGACACCAGTCATAAGGACAACTACTCCAGTATGATCTCATTTTAGTTTAGCTAATTACACCTATAGCTAATTTCAAATAAGATCACATTCTGAAGTACTGGGGGGTTAGGGCTTCGACATATGAATTTGAGGGGGGACATAATTCGTAAGAGTAATGAAGGCTTCGTGCAGTAATTCAAGCAATAAAGAGATATAAAAAGTTAATGCTCTCCCCCTCCAATTTAGTCCCATTCTTCTGCTTCCAACATTTTGGGATATATCCTTCCATATGTCTGTCTGTGATCCCCTACATACCCTAGGTATTACATAGTTCTATATTTAGACATGCAACCAGATATATAGCCTTTTTATAAAAAATCAAATGTGTTACACCTATTGTTTAGCCCCTGCTTTTTTCACTTCACAATATATCATATTTTTCTAAATCTATGAGTGTAGACCTATGTAAATATTTGAATAATATTCTATAGTCTACGTAAATAATAATCAGTCTTGTTGGTTGATGTTTAGGGTACTTTGGAGGGTTTGGGAGAGTTCATTTCTTAAATGCAGCAATAGGCAGTTTCACTCAGCTTTTTCCTTAAAACTAGCACTTTTATTTATGTAAGTTAGATTCCTAGAAGTGGCGTTTCTAGGTCAAAGATATGCACATTTAAATTTCATGTTACCAGGTGACTTTCATAAATGTTGTTAGCAATGTACACATTCGCCAATAGTGCCTAAGAGGTATGTTTTCTCCACACTTTTGCCAAAGTTAATTGGATCCACTTTTTAAAATTCTTGTCTCTTTGATACACGAAAACTCTCTATTTCTTTAGTATACATATCCGTGACCAACACTGTAGTATAGCATCTTTTTAAATGTTTACTGGCTATTTGTATCCCTCATTAGATAATTGCTAAATCATCTGGTGTACCCATTTTTCTGTTATATTTCTTGTCTTTTGTTTATTCACAAGAGTCACTGTCATTACTTAAAGGAATTAATGTCTTGTCATGTTTGGTGCAAATATTCTTTCCCAGTCTGTCATTTGTCCCTCAACTTTTTTTTTTTAAGGATTTTATTTATTTATTTGACAGAGAGGAGAGAGATCACAAGTAGGCAGAGAGGCAGGCAGAGAGAGAAGGGGAAGCAGGCTCCCTGCTGAGCAGAGAGCCCCATGCAGGGCTCTATCCCAGGACCCTGAGATCATGACCTGAGCCAAAGGCAGAGGCTATAAGCCACTGAGCCACCCAGGCGCCCCTGTCCCTCAACTTTTTAATGGTGCCTTTGACATTCAGAAATTTTAGGTTTCTATGTAGACACATCAATCTATTTTTTAATTATTCGTGGATTTTTTTTTAAAGATTTTATGAGAGAGAGAGAGAAGGAGAGAGAGTGAGCGCACCAGTGGAAGGAAGGAGAAGTAGACTCCCTGCTGATCAGGGAGCCTGATGTGGTACTCGATCCCAGGACCCTGGGATCATACCTGAGCTGAAAGCAGATGCTTAACAGACTGAGCCACCCAGGTGCCCCCGATTTGTGGATTTTTTCTGTCTAACCTTTGAATGCCCCTTCCCTACCCCCAAGATTCATAATCTTCATTATATCCTAATACTCTCTTTATATTTATTCAAGTTACAAATCTCTTTCTTTCTTTCTTTCTTTCTTTCTTTCTTTCTTTCTTTCTTTCTTTCTTTCTTTCTTTCTGTTTCTTTTTCTCTCTCCCTCTCTCCCTCTCTCCCTCTCTTTCTTTCTTTCTTTTTTTCTTTCTTTCTTTCTTTCTTTCTTTCTTTCTTTCTTTCTTTCTTTCTTTCTTTCTTTCTTTCTTTCTTTCTTTCTTTCTTTCTTTCATTGCTTTAATGCTCTATATAAGGTAGTTGTTCCTTTTCTCACTAAATTGAAATGTAAGCATCACCATACACAAAGTTCATATTTTAAAGAAAACTTGAATCGGTTTCTGTGCTCTCTGTTCTGTTTCATTGATCAATTTTTTCACCCCTGAGCTAATATTCATATTACTTTGATTGTAGCAGCCATGCAGGAAAGTTTAATCTCCGATATGGCAAGTTCCCCTTCATTGTTTTCTTTCAAAACTTTCTTGACAAAACTGGCACACTTTTTCTTCCATGTAGTAACTTCAGAATTATTTTGACCGGTTAAAACCAACAATAATAACAACGGTGGGACTCTGACCCAAATTGCTTCAAATGTACGTATTTGGGAATATTAATGATTTTCCCTATACAGGAATCGCATGCATCAACTACCTAAGCTTAACAGGAAAGCTGTGGCTTAGAAAGGTCGTATTCCTTGCCCAAGGCCATGCAGCTGGCAAAAGACAGAAACTGCCTTGCCTTTCTCCCTGGCACAAATACCACAACATTAATCACCTCCTTCATTCATATCAGAGAAGGAAAGTGATAAACTAAGTTTCTGAGATTCTCCTAACTAAACTACACAGCAGCTTAACTAGTCACAAAGCCGTCAGAGGCAAGCAGAACTTGACCAAGCGTGGCACCAGTTTATAAGCAAATCGTTAGCTTTTATCCCAGTACATGGTTTCTCATCCTTCAAGAGATGGAGCTAGAATAAGATTGAGAATAAACTTCCACTCCGTAAGTACCTGGAAGATTCCTGGTTCAAACACATCTTTACTGATACAAGGTTGGTCATCATCGCTTCACTTATTTTGGTTTAGACACTTATTTTTCTAAAATGTAAATATTCTGATACAGATTACAGCATATATTGGTATGAAATGGTTTAATTGCTACTCTTTTAACAACCAGCTAGTGGAATCTCAATTCATAAAAGTTTGCTCTGGGATGGTGGGGCATGGAAAGGGGAATGGATTTGGAAAGACGTGACCTCAGAGCAGGCAGGGTTAGACAGAATGCTGGAGGCTAGAAGAAGCCTAGATAGATGGACAGACTGACCAGCAGACAACGCGAAGGTGCCCAAGGGCCGGGAGGTGGGGCTGAGTAAGAGGCAAGTTACTTCACACTTTCCTTGGAGCTCATCCCTTCTGCCCAGCCACCAGGTGACAAATGAAGCAAATCCTCTCTAAGAAATGGACGGCTGCCTTTGGTCTGCTCTGCCCTCCTCCACTGACAAGACTGGTAGCTCGCCTATTCCCAGAACAACCGCATTTCTTCAAGGGAAATCTGGCCCCGGTTTGCCATCTCTGCTGCTCAAAAATAAAGCCCTTTTCAAAACATTTCAGAAAATAAAACAACAGCAAGAAGGTCAGTTTCAAGCGAAGAGCCTAGCCTAAAGCTGGAAACTAGTTAACAGATGGACCCACCATGCAGCAAATAGGAAAACCAGCAAGGACTAAACCAGGCAAATCAGGAACTTACCAAAGTCGGTCAACTGACCCATCAGTACTATTGAGCACCAGCTATGTGCAAAGTGCTGGTTAAATCAAGTTTTAAAAAATTCATCAGGATAACAGACTGATGTGGGCTACATATCACCTGAGGGCTCACGAATTTTCCATGTCTCCACCCTCTTCTTATTCTTGGTAGAACAAAAGTAGATTCTGCCCCTCACATGGAATCAAAGTGGTGATGTCGAGCATAAATTTTCTACTCATTCTGTTAGTGCACGATGCATATTTCTTTAAATTATTGGGTCAGAGTCATGTTTCTAATATTTCCTCAGAAAAAGCAATGTGTACGGCATAAATTGATGAGCAAATAATTTTCAGTACAGAGGGCAATAATATCAAATTATTACATCAGAATGTAGAATGAAGTATCAGTCAAATATTCATTAACTTAGAAAAAGAGAAAGAAACCAAGAAACAGACTCTCAAGTATAGAACAAACTGGTGGTTACTAGAGGGGAGGTGGCCTGGGGGGGGCGGGTGTGAAATAGGTGATGGGGATTTGAGTCCACTTGTGATGAGTACCAGGTCACATATGGAAGTGTTGAATCTCTATATTGTACTAAGATTACACCGTATGTTAACTAATTGAGATTAAATAAGAACTTAAAAAAACATTATCTTATTAAGAAGATGGGCATCTATCCTAAATTTGCCATATGTGGGTTTGCTTGAAACATTCTCATAGAGAAGGGAGGTTATTTTAAAATGTAATACAGGGGCGCCTGAGTGGCTCAGTCGTTAAGCGTCTGCCTTCGGCTCAGGTCATGATCCCAGAGTCCTGGGATCGAGCCCCGCATCGGGCTCTTTGCTCAGCAGGGACCCTGCTTCTCCCACTACCATTCCCTCTGCTTGTGTTCCCTCTCTAGCTGTGTTTCTCTCTGTTAAATAAAATCTTAAAAAAAATAAAAAATAAATAAAATGTAATACAAAATGTTCATCATTTTTTCAAAAGATTTTCCTTGACAGAGAGAGAGCCCAAGCAGGAGGAGTGGGAGAGGGAGAAGCAGGCTCCTCGCTGAGCAAGGAGCCTGATGCGGGACTCGAGCCTGGGACTCGGGGATCATGACCTGAGCTGAAAGCAGATGCTTAACCAACTGGGCCACCCAGGTGCCCCTCAAATGTCCATCACTTAAGAGTTTAAAAGGTATGTCTCAATACTGTCCACTAAACGCTAGCAGTATTTTAATACAGACAGTGTCCAAGCAAATACATGTTATCTACAGTAGACATATACCTCCGCTAAAAAAAATCCAAACAAACCACACACAGCAAACAAACACACAAACAAAATGCCTGTGTAGGAATGGGGTGGGTGGAACTGGTGCTGAGTTAGAGGTCACGGCTACCAGGCTGCAGGGGGCCGTGGTGGGCGGGTGTTGATTGCACACAGCTGGTGGAAGATGCAAATCAGAGGAGACCCAGCAATAGGCTCTTTTGCAAACTGCAAAAACCTACCAAATGCAAAACATCCTACTCTCATGTGAAAATCAGGGTGCTTTACTCTGGCATGCCAGAGTAAAAATTATAAAATTTTACAATTGTAAAATTTATAAGTGCTGTAAAATTGTAAACACTGATTTCAAAATTTATATTCTGTAGGAAAGCTCACTATTTGAAGGATTTTGCAGGTTTTTCATAATGCAAACATACCATCCCTAAATCAGTGTGTTTTTGTGAATTTAATATATTTGGTTTTCTTAAAATGAAATTGCTTTACTGGACATCTATGACAGTTTCATGTTTGTTCATCTAATTGATTCCAATCATTCTGTACTCAAACGTCCCCCGAAGTGCGCTGTTCGGTAGTGAACACTTTCAGTTCCAAGAGGGGCCACAGAGAGCAAAGGCAGTACTACCACCACCAGGAGCTCTAGCATCTCCACTGAAACTCAGTGCTCCAGGTTCCCTACTTAGAGTTGTCGTAAAGAAACTAAAGCATGGTATGGGCAACAGGAAAAAAATGGAAAAGAGCTCCTTAGTTGCGTGAAACTTAAATTTAAAACTGAAAATCCCATCCTGTGACAGCAACAGTGACAACAAAAGGCATTGCAGAATAATAGACTCTAAGGCAGAGATTCTGGAGTGGGGTGCAATACGGACCTCCTCAGTAGTGATCGATCTCTATTCAACCTTTAATAAGGGGTCCCCAGGAAAATATTCTTCCTTGTCTAGATGACTAACATACAAAGAATAAAAGCCAAAGAAAATATTAGCATGCATTTAGTAAAGAATGTGGTTGGCATAATGTATTTTCATGACTGTACTCGTGTATGAGTATAGATGTATAATTTGCACTCCACTTGCTGCAAACTTCGGCTTTTATTGCAAAAATAAAGGTTTCATGTTTTACAAGCATTATTTAAGCGACCAGAAAAAGTGGAATACTAACATTTCAAAAGTATACAAAATGATTTTTCTTAAAACCAAAGGTTCATATAATTATAATTTATAATTATTAACTTATTTATAGGAATTATGACAATATAGGATATAATTTTTAACATAGCTATTTATATTGATTTATATTACAAACATGCATATTAAAATTTGGACACAATTGAAAGCGAGTATGTATATCCATATAAGGCTTTTCCAACTCTTACATTCAAAGGGTCTCATGGTCCTTGATCTAGAAACATCTTTGTGAGCATTGTGGGAAATTAAAAAATGTTCTCTCTGTAGTCACAACCCAGAGAAGAAAATTGTGGGTTGCCATTAAGCCCCAGCTCCTCCCATTCATTTTTAAACTACTCAACCCTTCTCATTTTAAATAGCTCAAAATTACAAAAGACCAAATTCCTCATTCATTTTCACCCACACAAATCCCATTGCCTTTTTTTTTGTAAGTTGTATTAAGCACATCTGAAGCTACATTTATCCAAAGTGAATATGGTATTTGTTTATTTGACTTCCAGTTTATATTTGTTTGGTGTTAAAGAAATTTCTTAGAATTTTCATGAAAATCATCAGAGATCTTAGAAAACCTGTTTTAGTCCGTGTGTGTTTAATTCTCGACTTTCAACCACCTAGTAAGCACTTACTGTATGGTGGCCCCTGTCTCAGGTCGCAAGTGTGCAGAATACAATCTTCTCGATTCTAAAACTAAGAATTAATAAAGGAATAATTTTTTAAGTCTAAGCAATGAAAATATTTATTTGCAGATACTCCAACTAGAATTCACAAAATAAATACAAGAGGATAAAATAGCAATTATTGGTGAAATTTGACAGCTGATAATTTCCTTACCTTGTTCCATCCACTTCTTAAGTACTCTGTGTCGGTATCAGCATTTCTGAGTAAGTAATGTCGCTTTTTCCTTCTATCACATGACATTATTAGGCTACACTACCGTGAGTGTGTAATTCTTTAAAAATAAAAATGACATATTTAACCCTCCTCAAAAGGGCGGAGAGCACAGATGGGTTCCAAATTCTTCCACCCCCACTTCTTCTTTCCTAGCAACCTCTCTAGCCATAGCACACAGCTGTAGGATGTTGGTGATTTGAGCTGTGGTCCTGCATCTTGGCCTCAGGACTCACTGCGTGCCAATCCTTTCTCTATACACTCGATCACTTTATGTCTACTTAAAACCCTTCAGTGTTGTTTTAAACCCATCGGTTTAAAATCCAAGCTTGTTGGGATGGCATTTGAGAGCCTTCATGATCTGGCTCTTAGGTGCAGCTCTATGAACTTATTGCAGTCCCCAAAACATACCCTGCTCTCCTTTGCCTCCTGACCTTTGTCTCTTTTAACCCCTAGAATTCCTCTCTTCCCACTGTTCCCTTTCTCTGGTAAATGTTTATGTGTCCTTCAGTGCTCGCTTAGCCATCTTCTTCCCCCAAACCTTCCCTGATGAGCAAAGAGGTCAAGTGACTGTCATAGCGTAGGTTAGGTGCCTATCAAAAATTATCCCATAGAGGGGTGCCTGGGCAACTCAGTCAGTTAAGAGTCTGCCTTCGGCTCAGGTCATGATTCCAGGGTCCTGGGATGAAGCCCTGCATTTGGCTCCCTGCTTCTCCTTTCCCTCTGCCTGTCACTCCCCTTGCTTGTGCTCTCTTTCTCTCTCTCTCTCCGTCAAATAAATAAATGAAATCTTTAAGAAAAAATTGTCCCGTAGAACCTTGTGCTTACCCGATTCTCAGTGCCTGTTGTTCTGTTGTGACCATCTGTTTAATTATCTATTTCCCCAGTTACAAAAATAGTCAGCCTTATTCACCTTTGAATCTTCAATCCGTGACATACAGTAGGCGCTCAATAAAAAATTCTGAAGCACTGAGGAGTAAATCTGCTCTCCCTAAAATGAAACCTATGAGTTGGCTCACATTAAAATGAGGTTCTAATCTACCAAACTGAGTACTCATGGAGGGTGGATAACTCGTAGAAGATTATCTCGCTATAAATTATGCAGATGAGAATCTATATATGAGAATAACTGTTCAAAACACTTTCATTTGGCTAGATGCATTCAACTTGCATCTGATTTTTAGTTTACTGATGGACAAGGCAATCAGTACATCACACGAGGAAAGGGATGGAGAGCTCAATACAGACTGAGGAGTCTACAAATAGCCATGTCTATTTGTCCCAAAGAGCTGCCCATTGAAGGTTGGTTAACAACCAACAGTCAGTCTAATCACCTTCACACTTTGTCAAAAGGCCAGTTGTCCTCCCCAGATGACACCTTTGTCACCTCCCAACTAGAACACATGCCCATACATGAGTATCCAGAATTAGACTCATTACTCACAGAGTAAAAGATCAATACAGGCTGACTGAAGACCCACTCAGGAAAGTCAGCCTGGTCAACACAAATTCCCATGGCTGCTTCCAGTCCCGGATCTTCTTCATCCCCCAGATACGTGCACCTAGACCAGGTAATCCTTCCCAGCACTGCAGTCTAGGATTTCATTCTCAGTCTTGGCACTTCTGGGTTGTTGTGAGTTCTGGGTTTTTTTTTTTTTCATTTATGTGTTGCTATTGCTTTTAATTAGTATAACTTCTTGAGCTTTAAAAGGAAACCACGTGCAGCAAATGTCAAAAATTACTTGGCACTGGAAATGACTAGCCAGGTGGAGAAAAACACTTCTGCTGCTGGTACCATGTCTTCTCTTCACTTGCGGGAGCAAATTCCTCTAGCTCTCTAGGATTTTCACTTTAAATGCCGAAAATGAAGCTGGGGGGAAGAAGCTGAAAATAAAAAAAAAGAAGTGTTCAAAATAACAATACACAAAATTTCATACCAAGGGTACTGTTTACCACTGAAATAAACAGTAGATGTATCTTGGTAACATTTTTCGTTCTTAGGTTTAACAAAAATGTCTATATAAAATAACTTTATTTTATTAGGTTACATGGTGTCACTGGTAAAAGCAATATATTGGAGTTTACTACAGGGAAGTCTCACTCTGCCAGCATTGGATTAACATTTTTTTGACTGCTATTTCCCTTAGCTACAGGATGATAAATGGCATACATAAAAGTTAGCCTAAAGCATTGTAAGATTGTGTGACTTGTGATCGTCAAACAGTAATTACATAATGGTTAGTCTTGTTCTGAGATTTAAGTGTGTTTTATGGTATTTGGTAGCTGCGGAGAAGTAAAAGGTATTGAGCTCTGAGTCTCAGTCCGACCTGTGTGCCTCTAGGTTTGTGCTTCGGGGGTAGGTCCATTCATCATCCCTGCCTGCCTGCCTTCCTTTACTCACTGGGTGAGGCAGTGAAAATACAAAGACAATTTAGCCAAGGTCCTATGAGAAGTCTCTGATTCTTAGTTCTTTTCCCTATAAAATGGGGCTTCTTCATGAGGATTAAATGAAATAAAATATGTTGAAGTACTTTGTAAATGGTTCGAACCATGCAGGTATTGTTATTTATTTAATAGCTAAAAATAATGACAAGAATGTTTAATGAATCGAGGACCTCATTAAAGTATTTGTTTCACTTCTTAAAATATTTGTTATTTGGAAATAAATTCAAACTTATGGAAAAGTTGCACAAATAAGAATAGCACAGAGGCCCCTGGCTGGCTCAGTTGGAGGGGTGTGGGACTTTGATCTCAAGGTTGTAAATTTAAGTCCCACGGTGGATGTAGAGATTACTTAAAATCAAATAAAAAAAAATAGCACAAGGAATACCTATTTACCTTTCATCCAGATCATCTACTTATATCATTTTACCCCACCTGCTCACTTTCTCTTTCACTCTCTCTCTCTCTCAATATATTTTCTCCTGAACCATTTAGGGATAAGTTACATGCATCATGGCCCACCACTCCTAAATAGGGGTATTTGCTTACATAACCATAGTACAGTTTTCAACTTTAGTAAACTTAGCATTGACATAGTACTTTTCCTTCATTTGCTATCCATATTCCAATTCTTGACCAATAAGGTTTTATGGCATCGTTTTGTCTCCTCTAGTAGGGGATTCAGCATTGAAGATCAGAGATCGTATGTATTCATCATGTCTCTTTAGCCTTCTTTAATCTGGAACATTTCTATAACTTTTTTTGTCTTCTATGTTGACAATTTTAAAATGTAGTCCTCCTCCTAAAGAAAAATAGAACATTTCTCATTCTTCAGTTGTTTCTCTTTTTAAATGATTATTATTTTACATTCATCCATTGAAGATATTCCTGCCACAGGAAACCCAGAAGCCATCCCTGCATGTAAAAAGATGGTGTACACACGGTGTCTGACTTTCCAAGAGTGATAATGTAGTGTTAATTCCATAGTCCTCCTCTCCTGCCCTATTTCTCCCCCCTCACTTTTCTGTTGATCCTTGGACTGTGACATCCAACTTATCCTCCCTTCCTGTTACCAGTGCGAAAAGGATTGTGGACAAAGACTGTATCTGTTCCCATCATTCCCAACAGGGGGAGAGAGGGACCAGGAAGAGCTGATGGTTTTGACATCCCCACCAGAAGGCACCTTCAGGTTTTGTTTCTGGTTCTAAAACACCTTGATTGTTCTACTGTATCCCTTACCTTTCTAAGCTCTTTAAATGATGGTTCCCACCAGACTTGCCCTTCCAAGTTTTCAGCATCTTACTTTGAATCTTATTTCACTTGAACCTTCAACCAAGTGTATTCAGCGGAATAGGTTATCACCATTTTGCAGATAAGGAAACATAAGCTCAGACACATTAAAGTGATTTTCCCCCACAATCAGGTGCTCGGAGGATGAGAGGTTCAGGCTGAAATCCAAGGCTTCCCCCACTGTATTTTGATGCCTTTTGATGTATTTTGATATAGTACAATTACTGTAAGGATCCTGTGCAATCCCCTGACATCATGGCCCAAGGCACAGTACACTAAGGTTAATCTGCCTTTTATAGAAAATGGTAGAGGGGTTTTTTGATGGCATACTTAGGGCACATATGATGCTTAAACTCACTTAAAAGAAACTTAAAATTTGGCAAAAATGAGAAATACACTTGTAACATACATTTAGCAAATTTGAAAGAAACTTAGAGCTCTGAGAAATTTTCCAAAAGTAGTCATCAAAATTAATCTGAGATCTTAAGAGTAATAGCTTTTAAATGAAGAACTCATATTGCAAGGAAACTAATTTGCAAGTATACACGATGGCAAAAAGAAAATATCAAACAAGACGCAGGGAAGGAATCTAAGAGATTCTACCCAAAGTCCTTATTAATAGTATAAACAGGCTGATTTAAGAAAATTTAGAAATACATTGAATTTGAAAAGGGAGAGACACTAACCACCTGACAAATGTGAAAACCAAAAGAGATTGAGAAATGTCCTGTCCATGGCCCCACTGGTTGTTTGAAACAGACCTAGGATTAGACCTTCCATCTCCTGGCTAGTCATCCAGTGCTCTTATCTACATCTTAGGAGTTTTTTTATGACTTATAAATTCAAAAAATTTCCAATTCTTTCATATAGAACACAAGTATACACTGATCTAAGTTACATAGAACCAAGATAGACTTTTAGAAAAATTAAACATTAAATTGAGCAAATACTTTTTTTTTTAAGAAAGAAAATTCATCATAAGCAGCCATTGCTGAGAAAAATTCGGGTGAGGTATGGTTAGCCTCAGGGGAGTAGGAGAGAGTAAGATGTCCTAGAGCTGTCTTGTTTCTCCAAGGAGGTCCTTAAATTGGCCATTGAGCTGAGACTTGGGGGATTTGTGAAAATTGCATCCATTTCCAGTTAATGTTTGTATGTGCTGCCAGCTAAGAGTTGAGGTTCATTTTTTTTTTTAATCTGGTTGTCCATTTGTTCCAGCACCATTTGTTTGGTGTTCTGACTTAATAAGTTATGAGATTGACACTGGAGAAGCCCACACATCAAAACTAAACATAGGTGATATGTAAATCGTTTCACAGAGGCAAGCTTTCTTCCCCTTTAAATAGACTGCCCTAGGAAATAGGATTAATATTTTAAAAGTTCGCCCAAAGGTAATGAGAAACTTGTTTTCTCTCAGGAGGTAGGAAGATGAAAAGTAAGCACCCATGTTACTGTACTTCGTAAATGCTTTCCTTGGGAATTTTCTTAAATCACAAGTAGGAGTTAAGGAGAATAACATTTCAAGATGTACAAGGGAAACAGTTGTTAGAATTCATCAAACATCCTAGGTAGAAGAATGCAGAGTGTGAAATCTGCCATTCCATGAACGAACTGGCCACAAATGGTTTATGAGTTGGGTTGTTCAAAAACTGTCCACTTGGTGGCACCATAGCGCTGCGACAAGACCAAGCCTGTTGCTTTGGGTAAAGGTTCAGTTAGGGACTAACTTCTTAATGTAGGGTTTCATGATTCTTAAACATGTGGTCATACCACAGTACGTGCCAACTACAGACAATTGCCCTAGTCATTTGCACAAGAGAAGAAAAAAAAAAAGCATTGTAGGTTGTTCAAGCAAAGACAGAAGGGGCAGGATTTAAGAGGACTTGTAGGGCAGGTTGAACTGGTGGATGGATGAAAGCCAACCCAACCTGTCTTTTATCCACATTCTTAGACAGAAATGTGTCTGCTGGGTTTTTTTTTTCTTTCCCTTATGACTCGATTCTGAGCAGAAAAAGACACTAACGACATCAGCCCAAATGAAAGCTGCATTATTAATATTTATTGAGCATCTGCTGTGCCATCAGTCTTTGGCACCACAAGACACACTGTAGAAGGCTAAACACACTTCTTACCCTAATGTCCTCACAGTCTACCAGAGAAGACAGGCTATATGCATGAAACGGTAACTGCTGAATTGTGTGCTGAAAAGAGCCAACTGGAAGCCTAATTAGGAAAGCCTTCCCAGAGCAGGTGGGGCTCTAGCTGGTCTTAAAGAATGGCTTCATTGTGGCACACAGCCTGTTGCTACACAGCTGGGTGGAAACAGTGCAGGAGGGAGCAGGGCTTCCATGGGCGGTCTTTCCAGGGGCTGGCTGGGGAAGAGAGAGGTCAGAGCCTTCTGCTCTGCAGCAGTCAGCGAAGCAGCCATCCCAACTGGATTTCCCTGCTTCCCCATCCAATTGACCCATTACTGAAGGGATCTATCGATGCTTTGACCCATTTTTGAAATTATGTAGACATTTTTCTTCCAGAGTTGAGGTAAACACAACTATTGATTTACTTCATTTATATTTTATGTATTTGAGCTAGAAATCCGAACACCAAATGTGTGGGGTGTCTATACTGAAATATGGAGGGGTGAAGTGATACAAAGCTGGGGGTAGACCTTTGCATATTTTAGCAAAGAATAAAACAATACATATGACAGTGCTGTGTAATTTTGAAAATTGTTGATTCTGGGTGATGGGTAGGTTGGAATTTATTGCGCTATTCTATTTTGTGGATATGTGAAATGTTTTCTATGATTCCTTTTTTTTTTTAAATTAGTTGATAGTTTGAAAAGATAATTCTGGAAATGGGCAAAACTGAGCTTGGAGATGAAGGAAGTAGATCCAAGAGAGGGCATAGAGGATGAGAAAATGGAGCAGAAGTTAGCAGGGAGACCTCCAGCTGGGAAAAGCACTAGTCACCAAATTATTCTACCCAGGGCATGATGGAAATGATATCTCTCTTCCTGGAGAGATGTCCCAGTTAAAAAAAGAATGTTTAGGAAATGGAATGCTGCTTCTGGTTTCAACCCACTTGTCCAAATGAGACAAGTAGGAGTTAAAGAGGTAATCAGTCGTATGTGGGTTATCAGGGACTGGGTATTGAGAAGACCTTAGCCCCTGTTAAGCAAGGAATGTGTATATACTTAACTATTAAAGTATTTTTATACAAATTCTCTCAAACATATGTAAAACCACTCTTTCATCTGTTCTGTAGATCTCTTGCATTCTTTTCTCTCATCTGCAGGCTAAAGAGAAAGAGGCTAGGAAATCAAGAAACATTAAAAAAGGAAAAGATTTTTAAATGAGCCATTGTGTTAAAGCGGAAGAGCACAGGACCGAAAGGTAAGAAAACTTAGCATAAAATTTTGGTTTTCCCACTTTCGAATTACAGGACCAAGGACAGTCATTTCACTTTTCAAAAATTCATTTTATGCCTCTATGATACAGAGGTGCTAATAACTTCAAAGTCGGCTCGTAAGGTGTAGACAGTATAATGAAGTGTTTTTGAAGAGTTTAATTGTGGCCATTGTTTGCAAACACTCTCTCCTCCACCTTCCCTTGTATTCACCCCACAAGCCTTTAAGTCCACAGCAGATAGGAAAAATACACAAGATTACAAATTATAGGTTCAGTAGAGACTCAACTGGGTATGAGATGAAAGCCACCTGGGAATGACAGAACCTGGTTAATCTTCCCCAGGAGGAAGGCAAGCTGTAAGAGCAAGCAAGAGGGTTAGAGAGGGAGGAAGAAAAGTGTGAGGAACAGCCTTCAAAAGGAGAATGATACACGGACACCTGTATGACTCAGTCAGTTAAGCCTCTGCCTTCGGCTCAGGTCATGATCTCGGGGTCCTAGGATTGAATCCTGCATCAGGCTCTTTGCTCAGCGGGGAGCCTGCTTCCCCCTCTCTCTCTGCCTGCCTCTCTGCCTACTTGTGATCTCTCTCCTCACTGTCAAATAAATAAATAAAATCTTTAAAAAAAAAAAAAAAGAGTGATACAAGGAAAAGCACTTCTCACTCCCAGCATTTCTTTCCCTGTGGAGGGAGTTTTTCTAAAGTGACACTCCTGGCCTTTTTTTGCCTTCTCACTTCAGTCCCTGCAGAAGCGAAGGAGTGCATCAGGTTGGTGAGTCTGGAGTGAGACACACGACAAGCAGAAGCTAGCTCTTTGCTCATTCTTTCTCTCGTGGCATCTGCCCGCCTGCCTGCCCAGAGCCCAAATTCTCTACTGCCTTCTGACTAAGAGCACGCAGTAACTATAGCGTGCTACCTGGCAAAATGGGCTTTCTCATACTGAAATCCAGCATCAGATGGAATTATCCACATATTCCATGGATGCTAGAAAAGTGCGGGCCTACCCCACATAGGGCAAATCCCCACTTACAGCTAAGGGTTATCGGAGGGGCCACCCAACCCGCCATGAAATATGTTGAGAAGAGACAGATGGTGTTATGTATTGCACGTTTGTGCCCACTCCTCCCCCCATTGATATATTGAAATTCTAACCCCCACTGTGATGTTATTAGGAGGTGGGGCCACTGGGAAGTAATTAGGTCATGAGGGCGGAGCCCTCACGAATGGGATTAGTGTCCTTATAAAAGGGACCCAGAGCCTGTTGGCTCTGCTCTCTGCCATGTGAGGTCACGATGAGAAGCCAACCCTCTCAAAACCAGGAAGTGGGTCCTCACCATACACCGGATCTGCCCGCCCTTTGATCTTGGGCTTTCCAGCTTCCAGAACCTGTGACAAATAAATTTCTGTTGGTTACGTCTAGGGTACTTTGTTATAGCTGTCCCAACTAAACAGAGTGGTCTTTAAAAAGCACATCAGTTGTCATTCCTCTGCTTAAAACCTCCATGGCTTCCCACTTCTGGAATAACATCCAAAGTTGGGGTCTTCTAGCCCCTGCAAGATCTGTCTACCTCTGCTACCCTCCTGTCTCACCTCGGAGACAGCCCCCCGCCCCCATGCTGGCTCTCTAACAGGCTCCTAAAAAGTGAAGACATTTCCACTGCCCTTCTGTCCGCCCGGAACTTCCATTCTAGACCTTCAGTCACATGACTACCTTCTGATGCTCTAAGCCTCCATTTCAGGATCACCTGCTCACAAAGCCTTTACCTAATCACCTGTGTAATGTCTGAGTGCAGCATCCTGCTTTGTCCCCTAACATCCGTAATAATTAATAATTATTTCAGATAGCTATGTACCTACTTGATTATTTGTTTTCTGAGATATAATTGACAGGTTACATTGCGTAAGTTTAAGGCATACAGTGTGTTTATTTGATACACTTATATGTTGTGGAAGGATTACCAACATAAGGTTAGTAAACATTTCCATCACCTGATATAATTATCATTTCTTTTTTGCGGTTAGAACCCTCAGATCTATTCTCCTAGCAACTTTCAAGTGTATAGTACAGTACTGTTAACTAAAATCACCACCTTCTATATTAGTTTCCAGAATATATTCATCTTAGAACTGTAAGTCTGAACCCTTTGACCAACATCCTCCCATTTCCCCCTGAACTCCCCAACCCTGTTTCCATCATTCTATTCTCTGATTCTATGAATTTGGCTTTTTATTTTTATTTTTTTTTAAAGATTTTATTTATTTATTTGACAGAGAGAGATCACAAGTAGGCAGAGAGGCAGGCAGAGAGGGAGGAGGAAGCAGGCTCCCTGCTGAGCAAAGAGCCCGATGCGGGGCTCGATCCCAGGATCCTGAGATCATGACCTGAGCTGAAGGCAGAGGCTTTAACCCACTGAGCCACCAAGGCGCCCCAAATTTGGCTTTTTTAGATTCTACATGTAAATGTTAGTATAGATTATTTGTTTTTCTCTGACTTATCTCACTTAGCATAATGTCCTCAAGGTCCATCCATATTGTTGCAAGTGGCAGGGTTTCCTTCCTTCTCATAGCTACATAATATTCCATTGTGTGTATATGTTATACATATATATGTGTGTATATATATTTTATATGTTTATATGTGTATATATATCTTATATATGTTTATATGTGCACATGTATAATTATATGTTTATATGTACACATATATTTTATATATAATTCTATTATATAGGTATATGTGTGTATATATATCTTGTGTATTACATATTAATATATATATAATATGTAATTATATTTAGTCATCTATCTTGTTTTCATTGGTATGTCCAGGATCTAGCACAATGTGTGGCTTAATAAATATTTGTTGGTTGACAAAAGGAATGAAAGATTATTGAGTCAGAGTTTGTCTAAATTATAAAGGGAAATTTACAGAGAATCTCAGGTTCAAGTAGACTTTTGAAGTTCTCTAAAGGGACAAGGGAACAGCACATTCAAGGTAGGGAGAACGCTGGAGTTCTTGGAACCTCTAGCCTAGATAAATGCCTGTCCCTCCCAGTATGCTTCAGGGGGATAGTAGAACATCCATTAGTATTTATTTTTATTTTATCCTTTTCTATTTTTTATATATTATACATTTACATAATGTATTACTACAGTAATGCATGTAGATAAATTTTATGTAAAAAAAAAATAGGACCATAAAAGAAATTCAAGCCTCAAATTATTTTGATTAAAGAGTTATATGATCAAAAAAGGCAAGGAACCTCCACCAGAGAGAATAAAGAAGCCACACATGGGATCTAAGGCTGAGAAAGCAGCAAGTATGTCCATGAGACTCTTACACGTTGCACTAAGGCGGTAAGACTGTTATTTAGGCCATGAGAAGCTACTAAAAATTAGGATTTTCACTTTTTCCTGAAAGAATGCCTACTCTTGATGTTAGTGACTTTTTAAAAATTCTCCTTTTTAGAAAATTAAATGAAAGACTTTAACGATATTATAAAAATAACTGTGCTTGCCACCCAAATGTAACAAACATTAACATTTTGTTGTATTTGTCTTTTTTCAAAGAACTAAAACATGACAGATAACTGTAAAGCCTGTGTCCTTCCCTCTCCAATTTAACTCCCTCTCTCCCTCAACAATGTACACGTAAACAGCATACTGCTTTTTTTCACTCATCTTTTCAAATCTATCTTTACTGAAAATTGCTTCATAGTGTCCTGCTGTATGAATAAACCCTATTACTTATGAATTCCCCTACTAATGAACATTTGGATTGTTTCAAATTTTTTTCCATTACTAGTTTCTGGTATACCTTCATTGAATTTAAGAAGATTCCTTATATTTATAATCTGTCAGGACTTTTTTTAATAGCAAATGAATCTTAAACTTTATCAAATATTTTTATTATGATTATCTGCTAAGATGTTTATATAATTTTACTTTCTCAATTAATGTATTAAATTACTTGGGCAGATTTTCCAGTGTTAAACTATGCTTGATTTGTGAGTTAAGGTCAATGTTGGGCATAATTACAGTTTTAAAATATTGCTACCTGGATTTAATTTGCTAATAATTTATTTCATAATTTTGCCTCTGTGTCTATAAATGACATTTGTCAATAAGCTTATTGCTTAGTTTTAGCATACAGGTTATGCTAGGCATGTACAAATTGATTATCTTGCCCTTTTTTTTCCTCTTGTCTAAAATGTTTATCTATTTCTTGAAATTTCATACAACTTATCTTTTGTTACCTAAAATAAATTCTTTGGAAGAATAGATCTGAGAAAACTGGTCCAATTTAGCAATTATTCACTTATTTGGCTTTTCTGTTTCTTTTGAGTTTGTTTTAGTATTTATATTTCCCTAGGAAACTGTCCATATTATTTATATTTTTCAATGGTTAGTCTATGAGTGTATATATATATATATATATACTCATATATTTACAATATTTGTGATTATGTCCCTATGTTCCTATTGCAGTTCATTATTAATGCCTGCCTTTCATTTTTTTATTTTTTGATACGTTTTCTTACGGATATATATTTTTTAGCAGCCTTTTCACAAAATTGGTTTTGAGTTTGTTAATTATTACTATTGGTGATTTTTTGCATATCTTTGCTATTCATTTCTGCCCTCATTGTGATTAACTTCTTATATTGTTTTATAAGTTTACTGCTCTATGTACAGTATCTTAAATGATGAAATCATTTATTGAAAATGATTTTTATTGTTTTTAGGTAAATACATTAAAGTATAAATTTCCTCACAAATATTATAACTGCCTAATATAACTTTTGAAATGTAGTGGGGTTTTTTTGTTGTTCAGCCTTAAATATTTTATCATTTTCTGTGTGATTTCCTCTTTAGCCCATGAATTGTTTGAGAGTTTCAGGGTTTTGTAAAACTATCACATTACTATTACTTTCTAACTTAATTATATTAAAGAACATGGTTTTTGTGACAGCATTTCTTTGGAATCTGTTGGAAGATTCTGTTACTTGATACATGTTCAATTTTTATAAATGTTCTGTGCTTGAAAAGAATGCTTATGCTATATATATTGGGCCAAATGTTTTTTGTGTACCTGTTTATGTACAATAAACTCTTAATTTAGCAGACCAACTATTATTTATCCTTACTGATTTTATTTTTGTCTCTTTTATCTCTGTTCTTGATCGAGGTTTTTAAAATTATTCAACCATGATTGTAGGTATTTCCATTCCATCCAAAATGTTGTGTTTTGTAGTTCGAGGCTATGTTGTCAGGTTTATACATGCTCATGATTATTATTATATATTATTATATATTATATAAAATATAATTATATATTATGCTCTTCTTGTAGATTGTTCTTTTATCATTGTGTACGTCTGCCTCAATCCTATTAATGCATTTGACTTAAATTTTCTTCTGTTTGACTAACATTGCCACAGCAGGTTTTGTTTTGAGTATGATCCCAGTGTATTTTATTTTGTGTTTTTATTTTATGGGTTTGCCTATAAGCTATAAATAGCTTGATTTTTATGAAATCTTTTATTGGTATTTTAATAGTTAAGTTTAATCCATTTATACTTATTTTGATTATTGAAACATTTAGAGTTATTTATATATCATGTGTTTTATGTTTACCATACTTTTTCTTTCCTTTTCCCCCCCAATATTTCTTTCCTTTAGTTGATTTGATAAAGGTATTGTAATAAAAATGTAAAGGTTTCAGTATCTCATTCCTTATAATACATTATATTAATTCTTCACACACTGAACTTTCCTTTCTGATTTATAAGCATCACTTAATTAATTTACAAATGTTTTCCCCAATTTGGCATCATACTTCCTCTCTACAGATTTTTTTGTTGTTAATCTTTGTAAAAAAAACTCTTTAATCAAGGGCCTCTGGACAGAAAACTATTTTTGTGTATCTGAATAATGTCTGTATTTTAAATTCAATTTAAAATAATACTTTAGCTGGGGATAAAATTATATTTTTTGATGCTAGCAAAACTCCAAAAATTGGGACAAACAAGTCCTTCTTTGAAGGAATCTAGGTAGTTCTTCACAGAGTCCACTATACCACAATTCTTCTTCTGTTCTGTCCCTTGATTTGAGGGACATCACAAATTGAGTCCCCATGTAAGCAGTGTGGCTCACATTCTAATTGCTCAACTGTTTCATCCTCCCTTACTATCTTGTATAGACTACTTAACATAAATTATGATGCTCTGGCAGGTGTCACAGCCCATTTTTAGCTTACCTTTATAGTCTGGAGGATCTACCACTGTCCCTGTTTCCTTTTACACAATTAGTCTGGCATAAGTTTCCAATGATATATGGAGCAAATGTTGTCAGATCTTGGTTGTCATTGTTGTTGTTGGTTGTCATTTGATCTGGGAGGATCTGAATTTTTATCAATCCAACCTGTTTATATTTATTTTGATTTGTGCTTGTTAGAACACACTTATGCTTGGGGCGCCTGGGTGGCTCAGTGGGTTAAAGCCTCTGCTTTCAGCTCAGCTCATGATCTCAGGGTCCTGGGATCAAGCCCCACATTGGGCTCTCTGCTCAGCAGGGAGCCTCTTCCTCTTCTCTCTCTGCCTGCCTCTCTGCCTACTTGTGATCTCTCTCTCTCTCTCTGTCAAATAAATAAATAATCTTTAGAACATACTTATGCTGTCTTATTTTATATTTTCTACTGACTGTATTTGATTCTGATTTTCTATCTTCCACTTGGTAGATAAAACTTTGGCTGATGTGAAAGTTATACATTCTGTTTTTCTTCTTATGAGTATTCATCCTTATATTTATTTTTCTATAAATTTCTTAACCATGAGAATGTTCTATTTTTTCCTGAATAAGACAAGAACTTTACATCCTCTTTTTCCTTTGATCTCCTCTTCTATCCTACCTTTATCCTGAAGTGTAACAATATTACCATCTAGATTTTTATACTTCATTAAGGGTTGTTAGACATATTTTAAAGTCTGGTTTTATAGGCAAAGGTTGACTTTAATAAATTATTGAATCATTATTATTACTCAAATATTTCTGTATTAAAATAAATGATGGGGTGCCTGGGTGGCACACACACACACACACACACACACACAGGCATATCACAATCTAGACAAAATTAAACCATGAACTATTTAGGAAAAATTGCTGAACTTCAAGGATAATGAAAAATTTCTATGACCTTTCAGGGAAAAAATTTTGTTTCCTACAAAGAAGGAAAATTAGCCTCACCTCAAACTTTTCTTGTGTAACACTAATGCCAGAAGACCATGAAACAAAGATCACAAGTTAGAAAGGGGAAATTGTGAAACCCAAGTATGTAATAACCTGATGAATTGTTGACTATTTACTTAAGCTATAGATAAATACTTAAAATATATTCTGCCCTGGAAATAAAATAGTAAAAACTTAGAATGGGAAATATGGGATATAAAAAAATTGAAAATATGAAAATTAATCAGAATTTATTGTAAATAATCATTGTAAATAATAAATTTATTGTAAATAATACAGTTACAAAATCAAATGTGTATAGTAAAATCAATTCAAAAGAGAATCTGAAAGATTATAATTTAATAAACATAATCTGGATACCAAATTATAGCAACAATTTGGGACATAGCTACCAGGATACAGAGGGAGAGAGAGAGACTTATGCATATGGGACTGATTCTTTCTTCCCTGGAGATGAAATTTCAGGTCAGTTCCAGTACTTCTCCTTACCCTCTGGTAGTAATTAGTATGTCAAATAATAATCAAAATTTAAACTTTATTCAAAGATTATCACCTCTCCCAACTCAGGCCTTTTACAAACAAATTCTCTGTGAGAAAAGTATTGTTTGTTGGCTTCTCTTTTCTGGCACTGTTATTGCTCCTACCCATCTTCTAAGCTGGTTTTTGGACTCAATTATGTTGGAACCTAGAGAAAGAGAAAAGTAAATCAGCAAGAGAAAGAACTAACCCCATGAATAAATTTGAAGGAGTACCAGTAAATTAAAGTTGCCCAATGATTACGTTCCATGGGTCATACTTGTTCAATATATGTAATAGTCTCACAATTATATCCTTTGTTTTGTCTCCTGTCATATCTCCAGCATCATGGACTGCCTGGCACACCACAGGAACTCAGCAAATATTTGTGATTAATGAGTGGATAAATAAGGAAGTATATGATAAACAGAAGAGATGCACTAAAACAAAAAGGCAAAGGTTAAAAAAAAAAAGAATGTGCCAAGGTTTTCCAGTCAAGTGTAAATTAAAATAAAGTAGAGGAAGCAGGATAAGTTGTATAAAATAGAATCCAAGTCAGAAAGAAACAGTATAGGGATACCTGAGTGGCTCAGTCAGTTAAGTGTCTGCCTTCATCTCAGGTCATGATCCCAGGGTGCTGGGTTGGAGTCCTGCCTTGGGCTCCCTGCTCAGCGGGGTGTCTGCTTCTCACTCTGCCCCTCCCCCTGCTCGTATTTGCTATCTCTCTCTATCTCTGTCTCTTGCGAAAATAAATAAAATCTTTTTTAAAAAGACAGTATAAAAGGCATTAGTCCATAATAAAAATATATCAATGAGCTTTAAGCACTAAATACGATAGCTTTAAAATATAGAAAGTATGAAAAAAATATAGAAATTATGATTGTTAAAAATCAAAGAAGAGGGGCACCTGGGTGGCTCAGTGGGTTAAAGCCTCTGCCTTCGGCTCAGGTCATGATCTCAGGGTCCTGGGATCGAGCCCCACATCGGGCTCTCTGCTAAGCGGGGAGCCTGCTTCCCCCCCCTCTCTCTGCCTGCCTCTCTGTCTACTTGTGATCTCTCTCT
>CM053611.1:51126166-51138514 GCA_028646535.1 Procyon lotor
TCTTTGTGTCTTGGGTATATTTATGAAAAGTGATATTGTAGAGATTCCCTATGTTGGCCTACCCATTATTAGTCCAAACTTGATTCTCTACAAAATAGGTAGCTTTTCAGTTTTCCAATCTCTATATGTAGGCTCTCCTGTGGCTGGGGGTGCCCATGGGCTTTAGTTCTGACCAAAGACGTATCGACAAGGACCAACTGGTACTGCCTCTTGGCCTTCCTCCCTCTTCCTGCCTCTAGCATTCACCGAATGCCTGAGATGCAGCCTCTTCTCTGCATATCAGCAGAACAGGAAAAGGGAACCAACCCTGTTCCTTCATAGCAGTCCTGGACTTCTTACTGTGGACTCTTCTAGGACAAGAACCGGCCCTTTACTCATGCAAGCCCCTTACCAGGTCTTCTGGTACTGCCTGTTAGGCACAGTGCTAACTTACATGGTCACAAAACACATCAATAAATACACCAACACAGAGCCTGTCGAGGCCACATCCTCTAACCATAATTCAATAAAACTGGAAACAAGTGATAAGAGTTTTAAAGTCAGTTATAAAATTTAAGGTGCTCTCAATAAGTACTGGCAAAGAAGGAAATAAGAATGCAAATATATGCTAGTTGGACAAAAATAAGGTGTTAAATTAAGAATTCTCAAGATACAATAACTTAATTACAAATTCTACACATACATCCTTAGGAATTTTTTTTAAGGTTGATTGATTTGTCAGAGAGAGAGAGAGAGCACAAGCAGAGTGAGAGAGAGAGAGAGAGTATGAACGGTGGTTGAGGGAGTCAGAGGGAGAAGCAGCTTCCCTGCTGAGCAAGGAACCTAATTAGGGGCTTGATCCCAGGACCCCAGCATCATGACCTGAGCCAAAGGCAGAGGCTTAACCAACTGAACCATCCACATGTCCCCCACTTAGGATTCCTTATCAACTCTTTCTCCTTTATTTTTTCCCCTAAAATGTATCTCTTTCTCATATACTACATAAATAACTTTATCTTTTCCATCCTCTACCAATGTGAGCTCTATGAAGTCAGGGACTTATGTTTGCTTTGTTCACTGTGGCATCCCCAGTAGACATTCAATACAATTATGAAATGAATTAATACTTCCACTGAAGACAGAATACATAATCTTAATTTTTATTATTAAAACTAAATATGAAAATAAATAATCCAACTCAAGTTGAAAGAGATAAACATCAATCATCTAATAAATAAAATACCCAAGTAAAGCAGAGAGAAAAGTAATACAGATAAACCAAAGTGAATTTTGAAAATTAGGTTTTATATTAAATGAAAAACCTCTTGATGGAAAAAATACACTAGCTAAACCTTTGGTAAATCTGATCAAGAAAAGTGGAAAATCCCTAACAAAAATAGGGACAAAAAGCTGTTATAACAGATAGAAAGGAGAATAATTAATGATGGTAGAGAACTATTTTAATTCCCTGCCTATAATACTTAGACTTGGAAAATAGACAATTTTCTGTGAAAATATAAATTTAATAAAATTGACTTAAGAAGGTCAACAAAATCGGAATAGATCAATAATCATCAGTAAACTAGAAATGGAAGGTTACTAAATCATTATTTAAGAAATAAAAGACTTTTAGAAGGATTTTTTTTCAGTGTTTCAAACTGTCAAGGAAATAAAACATCTGTGCTATAGAAACTATTAAAGAGCATAGCAAAACATGAAATTGGTGATGAAGTTTATCAAGTGACTTTTCATTATCCATTGGTGGTATTTTCTTCCTGAGCCTATTGATTTGATTTATAGTCTTAATAAAAATCCTAGTAGTAAATCACTGCTGCATTGTTGTGGTGGAGAACTCTTTTACTATACTGTTGAATTTAGTTTGCTGGTCCAACCACACAACAGAATATTAATCAGCCAATTAAAGGGGAGGTTCTGAAGAAATTTTTATGACATGAGAAAATGCTTATGAAATAATAGTGCTTTCTTTATTCCATTTTATTCCCTCTAGTGAGGTGAAAGTTACACATCATTGTTCTTGCATACAGCATTTCTCAACCTTAAATTCTACCTTGTCTGGACTTCCACTGCCTCCTTGGTTTTTGGCGTTTCTTCTGGTGGGCTGTACTGATAACCAGTGTTCTCTGGGGACCAACGAATGGTCTGCCAGTAGTTTGATAATTTTAAAGAAAGAGGTGATGAAATCATCTGCTCATATACATTTCCTCAACCTGAAATATTGGATTCATAATGATTTTCATAGAAATCCCATCATAATCTCGTAACCCTTGTGTTTTTAAAAATTATGAACTGAAAGGGCATGTCATTTCATCTCAGGAATGCTAAGTTAAGAGTATGAAGTTCTTCTCAGTTAACTTTTCACATGATTTGCATATTTGCACATTTCCATTAATTAAAGGACTATATCCAAAGGTGCTGGACAAGTTAGACCTCTTTTCTCTCCCCTGCACCAAGTAACTGGTAAGAAGCCCATTTGCTTCCATATTAAAGTTGTGACAACTTCTGCCTGTGTTCTACTTGTGGAAAATTGGCATTTTTTTCACATTATTCACATATTTGCATTATTTGAACATTGTTTACATTTGGTATATTTGCATTTTGCCTTTTATGTTTTAACTCAAGTCAACAAAATGGACGGGTGGGTCAAAAGTGTTATATTAAAGAGTAAGCAGAGTCATTGACAGGCTGATTTGAAGATGTATATGGAAATCAAAGGATCTAGAGGAGTCAAAACTATCCTTAAAAAGGATGGGATTTATTTTATGAATTTTAAAAACTATTTTTTATGACTTTGAATGGCTTGTGTAGTGTACATATTAGCTTGTATAGCCTGAACCTGTCACTTTCAGACTGAAATGCATGGAACATAAGATATCAGAATATTTAATAAGACAAAGCAAATAGTACAATGGTAGAGCATTTGACCTTTTCCCGTTACTTGATCATTTTCTTCCCTTGTTCAAAAAGAGATTGACAATACTAGGTTTGTTTTTTTAAAAAAATCACATCCAGGGACATTTGGCTGGCTCAGTCAGAAGAACATGCGACTCTTGATCTCAGGGTTGTACGTTTGAGCCCCAAGTAGGGTGGAGAGATTAATTAAAAATAAGATCTTTTTAAAAAAATAGTAAAATAAATCAAAAATCACATCCAGATGTTGGAACTCTCTACATCCTCTGACTGGAAGAGGGGTCCAATTTCCAACATGGCAGGGGGTACTGGTGACTGATCCACTGGAATTGAGAGGTCCCTGTACTTCTTGGTCCTAGAGTCTGACAGTGCATTGCCCATGACAGAACACCTGCTACTAACCTCTGTTAGGATTTACTAACCTCTGTTAGCCTAGAAGAACATGCTGAAGTCTCTTTTTCCCTTTCCTCTTTCCTGCCCCTACTTATTAGAGAATTCCAGATGACTCCTGATCCTTTCTCCAGACGCACAGCTCAGGTTAGACTAGCACCAAGAATTTCATACACTCTATTTGAGAAAGGTTGTCACACGTTTAATCAGCTAGGTTGCTACCAGCTATTTGGTATAGGGAGTGAAAAGGTGTCCAGATCCATCAGATATAATTAATTATCCTGATCATTACCCTAAACACCCTCCCCCTTCATGCTCTTTGCATCAGTTGGCCCTGAGCTGGAGTGTCTGAACTTCCTGGGGAAGGATCCTTCCCTGTGTGAGCTGTGCCTATGGTTTTTATTCTTCTCTTTTCTGTCCCAGCAGAGAAGGAAACAGCAGAAAGGAGGAGGCTGACAATAAACGAGGGAAGAAATAATTGACAGAGTAAGTTTCCTGAGGGTCTGGAAAAGACAGAATTGAGAACACAGGTAGAACAGAAATAGCAACACTTTTTGTTAAAAAGACAGGAAAGCAGGGAACACGGATGGCCTTCGATACATTATCATGGTGCTTTGTGTGCAGTAGGGACTCAAATACTTACTGAATTCAGCAGGTATTAACTAACGACAAAAACTACCAGCTCTTAATGAATAAGAAAACATGTCACTGAAACATTATACCCAGCAATCAGCCATGTGGAAATTTAATACAGATATTTACAGAAAAGTACTGGGCTGGCTCAGCATGTGGTTGACCTAACAGAGTAAATGGTAAACTCAGTCAGTAGTCACCTATTCTTTTAATTACAATGATTACCAAATGCACCTTGTTAGTCACACCAGGACTAACCTGCACTGGCAGCAGAAATCCTCTCCCAGCTAACAAGGATTGAGCTCATAAGTGTCATGCTCTGTGCCAAATACCTAAATACATGGTGGTTTCATTTAATCTCCCACAACAACACAGTGAAAGAAAGTGACTAAGAGAAATGAAGTACTTTGCTAAGGCCAGAGGTCTAGAGAGCAGGGCTGAGATTCAAACTCAGATCTGCCCTGCTTGAAAGACCACTCCATATAATTAAAATTAATTAAAGATCAACCTTCAGTAAATTAATTTTATGCTAGAAAGATACTGTTGCGTTACCTAACAGAGACAATGTCCCACAGAAAAACACTACCACTTAATCCAACTCTGTGGTTTAGCTCTATAAAGTGTCATAGATTTGTGGATATTTTCAGGAAACTGACAACTTGCGGACAGAGCATAACTTTGTGTTCAGCACTAGCCTTCCTGTATTCCGGTGGGAAAGCAATTTTAAAATGCCTCCTATTTCTCTCCCTCTGAATTTGAGGTCCTCTATTATTTTCTGTTGTCAAAACTCAGACAAACCTTAGTATTTTATTAGGTCATTGGATATGATTTATTTGTCTCCCAGGAGGAGTGACTGTAGAAGAGGAGAGTGACAGGACTTATCAGGCCTCGAGTGGACTGAGCTCACCCATTAAGTTAGCCTGTCTGCCCTGTTCTTGACAGTTATTAATGCTTCCATCTCCTGCTGCTTCTACTGCCTCCTCTTTGGAGGAGGAGGAGGAGTGCCCATTCCAGATGTCATTGTTACGCTGTGACAGTACTCATAGCCCAAACAGACCAGTGGTTTCCATGTCTCGGGCACAGTCCTTCTGTAACAGTGCCCTGGTTGGCCACCTTCCCACGCATCCTTCAGGAAGCCCAAAACGACCAGCCTGAGCCAGTCACAGCCTCTGAAACAACCTGTACATCCTTGCTTGCACCAGTTTCAAGTTGAAATTGTTTCTCAGCAAGCCAACGTTGCACGTGGCTAATTCTCCATTAACCTGGCATTCCCGGCTTGACCTCCATCAGCCTTCATTGTGTTACTGCCTTACGTGCTTGATGAGCCCTACAAGCCTACTACTCTTTGGCCACAGTAACAGCTGTTCCGCCCAGAGGCTGGATGAATAGGAATAGTGAGAGAGACGATTTCATTGTATCAGTCAGATGGGCTAGGTTATGCTGTGGTAACAAATGACCCCAAGGTCTCAGTGGCAAATAGTGACAAAGGTCTATTTCCTATTCATATTCTATGTCCATTGTAGCTTGGTTCTCAGCTCTGCACCACACCAGCTTTGCTCCAGGATGAAGCTAAAGAGCAAACCTCTCCAGGGAGCATTAAGACTATGGTAGAGGAAAATGAAGCGTGACAAAACTCAAGATCATTCTTAAATCTCCTTTCCCCACTTCATCCACAAAGCGAGTTGTATATATGGCCACTCCCGATATCAACAGAGAATGTGTAGTCCTCCTCTAGGGACTAGCGCCCCATGGAGCGGCAACAACCATTTAAACATGAATACAATCTAACACCCTCACGTTTGACCCCTGTCAAAGCATCACCAAATTGTCTTAGAGGGAGCACCGTCTGTGGACCTTGAGTCTCAAGACTTCACAAGATTCTGCCAGAGCAGCAGAGACCTGATTGATCACTTTCTCAGCCATGCCGGCCACATTGAGTTGAGCTCCTCCAACACTGACAGATGGCACTGGTGTCCTAGAGACTCCCTGAGGTGAGTCAGGGTGTTGCTCCTGGTCTTTGTAATTCCTAGGGTCTGTGATCCCAATACCTTAAGAGGTGGGCCTCAACCCTTGCCCAACCCCTGGGGCAAAGCACACCGCGGAGCTCCTCCACCAGAGCCCACATTTGTGTCAGTGAAGGACACTCTGCCCTGAGTCACTTCTTTTTACAGCCTGTCAGAGATCAAATTAGATCACTTTGAAGGAATACATTATGACCCATCTGTCCATTCACATAAATCACTGACCTTCCTTTTTTTTCCCTAGCAGAAGGGTGATCAAAACAGTCGTGTCTGTGATAAATCTTGACCAGTTTAGTAGTATATATGTTGTTGTCCTTGATGTTTTATGCTATGATAGTTGCTTTATTGAAATGTGTAGGATTTAATAAGATAATGCTGTCCTCAGCAACATGAGGTACATATGAAATAAAGATGATTTGATGATTTGAATTTTATTAATATACAGAAAATGCCAGTGCAGGAAGTCCTTCTTCTAAATATAGTTATTCAAAACCCATTTGAAAATCATTTCAGAAGTGTTAATAATATAATTTTAAATACACCATATTGGAGCTGCACACACACACAAAATTATATATATGTGATATTGTGATCTATTATAAGAAATATATATAGTCTTCATCCCCATTTCTGGCTCACAGATCTCAAAAATCTTGGAATTTCCTAAGTGTTGAAAGTGATAAAGGTGCCTTCTGTCAAGCTAATGAGGTGGCTTTTGGAAGGCATGTAGGGATGGGGGCTGGTTGCCATTGGAGCCAACTACTTGTTTAGAGGGTTGGAACTTTCAGTCCCACCCCAGACCTCCAGAGAAGAAAGACGGGCTGGAGTCCAATAATGTCCAATGATTTAATCAGTCATGCCTATGTAATGAAGCTTCCACAAAAACCCAAAAGGATAGGGTTTGGAGAGGTTCCAGGTTGATGCACATGTGGAGATTTGGGGAGAATGACCCACTCTGAGAGAGCATGGAAGTGTTGAACCCTTCCCACATACCTTGCTCTATGCATCTATTCTGCCTGGCTGTTCGTGAGTTGTATCCTTTGGTAATAAACCAGTGATCTAGTAAGTAAAACGTTTGAGTTCTGGGAGCTGCTCTAGAAAAGTAAATGAGCCTGAGGAGGAGGTCCTGGGAGCCACTGGTTTGTAACTAGATGGTCAGAAGCACAAATGACAGCCTGGACTTACAATTGGCATGGGGTAGTGGGGATGCAGTCTTGTGGGACTGAACCCTTTTGAGTTGAACTGTAGGACACCCTACTAATGTTTGAAAATTGCTTGGTATTATGTAGGAAGTCATCCCCAGTATATATATGCACATACACATGGAAGTTGGGTCCAGGAACCTAAATATATATAATTCATATAATTAATTATCAAGCATTTATTACTCCTATAAATCAGGGAGACAAAGAGAACCAATGTAAAAAGTATCTCCCGTGGTAACATTTTATAAATAGCCTATAACTGCTATTCCATTGTAATTGAGCTTTTAAACTCACGTTAAAACAACTGGTATTTCTTCATCTAAGAAATATTTATCAAGCACCAACTGTAAGCCAAGCACTGTTCTAGGCACAGAGGATATATCGGGCAAAAATCCCAGTCCTCTTGGAACTTAGGTTCCAGTTGAGGAGAAAGACAGGAAATGAAATATAGTGGCGATCCTCTGTATGCTCTTCCTGACCTGCCCTCCAGCCTTCTCTACAGACCACATCAATAAACTCACTTGCCGTCTCATCTCCAATGGGATTTGGCTAATGGGAGTGACTGGGGACAAAAAAGTTGTGGACCTTGTTCATCATGGGATGGCTATATCCTTCTTCTAAACGTGTCTTCGTCAAGCTGTTATCCTTTCTAGATTTTTCTCTCACGTCTAGTAATTGCTCTTTCACTTTTCCCCTACGAGCCCGGAGGTGTCCATGGCCCCCCATCCCTAGCACCACTGTTGCCAGCCCCGCAGCCCTACATGAGCCCTCGCTGGTTTCCCTGAACCTTGCCCACATCTTTGTCACTATTTCTTTGATTATAATGTGCTCCAATCACCCAGTTCAAAGGATAATGTGTCTTGTTACGATACTGACCGATACACAAAATAAGGAAATAAGCTATATAGTAACTTAGATACTGGTAAGTGCTATTGAGAAACACAAAGCAGGGCAAGGGGATAAAGCTGCTGGCTCGGGGCAGATGGGTGCTTTCTAAACAGTGTGGTCAGTGAAGGCTTCTTCATAGAAGTATGTAAGGCTACAAATGTGCCTATCTCCCAGCAGAACTTTCCTTTCAAAGGAAAGCAAAAGTGGAAAAGGAGCTCCAAAATTTAAAACTTGGAATTGAGGAACATCACTGGTTGCAGTAGAGGCAAGAGTAGGGGTGAAGGCTCAGAGCGCTTGCATGTGACCCTGTCCTCCTTGCTGCCCTCATGTCATATACGACATCCTTCCAGAGAAACACAGAACTCCTCATCTCACCCTCAGGAATAGCTTTCATGGAACCATGATTTAATCTTTCACCCACAGCTGGAAAAAAAAAATGCTTCACCTGTATTTGTCCTTTCATCTCTACTTGTAGAATTGACATTAAGTTTCTTGTTCCTGTTTTTCTTTGTGTCTTCTTTACAAAGCTATAGGATAAATTACCTCAGATCTCAGGACAGGGAATGTTCTCTCTCTGGATGAACTTGGCTGCTTCCTTCTCCTGGACAATGAGAAGTGGGTACCCCTTTGTGTTTTCCCCTTGGCATTGGCTGACAGGAAGCTTAGAGCTACATGTCATGCTAAATTGCTATGACTTTTCTCAAAGATGTTTTCTTGATGTAATTTTCTTTTCTAGTTTCCTTTCTATGGTTTTTGTTTTATGTATCTTCTTTTATTGTATTTGTGATTTTCTTACAGAATTAGGTAGGCTATAAATAAATATTATAATGCAATCTAATTAAAACATCTTATTTTGATTTGACTATTTTTCCTATGTCTACATCAAAATATCCTATGAATTATGAATATGAGAACTTTAGCCAATTAAAATTACTGGTCTCCAGGCTAACAAAAGCAAGCAATTTGACTGATTTTTCTTTCCCACTCAAGAGACTGCATTTCTTCATTCCTGAAAAGAAAAAAACAATACTTCTAGGTAATTTATTATTGTCAGGATTGGTGCTCAGTACTGAGGGGTCAAAGCTGAATGTGGCACAGACCTTATCTTCAAGGAATTTACTGTCTAGAATTTAGTTTATTTATTCTTTCAAACTTCTCATTCAAAACCAGTATTTATTTGTAGCTAAAAACTAATTTGCAAAAGAATACATTTTTTAAAGCAAAATTAGCCTTCCTACTTAGTTCTGTTCTCTCATGCCAATAGAGATGAAAGAAATAAAAATTCTAAACATTATGCAACAGTAGCTTGCCCCCAAACAAACATGAGATTGGTTGTAAAATACTTCCCACAATAAGCACTTAAGGAGGCCCCACTACTTCTGAAAAGCCACTAGAGGCTAGGGCGTTTTTGCTCTCTATCCACCATACTCCCTTAAAACATTTCTTTTTCTTTTTATTTTTTAAGATTTTATTTATTTATTTGACACACAAAGAGAAATCACAAGTAGGTAGAGAGGCAGGCAGAGAGAGCGGGGAAGCGAGGCTCCATCCCAGGCCCCTGAGATCATGACCTGAGACTAAGGCAGAGGTTTTAACTCTTTGAGCCACCCAGGCGCCCCCCGACTTAAAACATTTCAAATCAATATCTGCCCTTGAAAGCCTGAAGTGTAGCAACCTAACAGGTCAAGCCATCTTTTCATATCAATCATAATTCCTAGCAAGTTTTACAATTTTCCAAGCTTAATAAATCACTGTGTGCCATTGATCTAGGCTAAAACTAGCCACCAAAGTATTTTAAGACCTCCCTGTTCCAGCTCTGACTAGCCCTGGTGAATCTCCAACTTCTCTAACATTCATTCTTTTGACATATATTCACTAAGCACTAGAGTGCTCCAGGCTCAATACTCTGTTTGCAGGGATTTAAAGGGTAAACGAGACAGATATGCTCTCTGCCCTCATGGAGCTGTGTCTAACAGAGAACACAAGGAGGAAACAAATAACTGAGGAGGACAGAGATCTGTGTATGTTGCTTTCACTGCCGTATCTCTCAAGCAGGTAACCATGCCAGGAAGTATTTGCTGGATAAATAGCATGAAGGAGGGGAGCACAGAATCTAGAAGGGTGTAAGCTAGGGGACTTCAGCCGGTCTGGGAAGCTGAAGATGGTCAGCTTAAAGAAATGGCATTTCCTCTGGTACTCAGATGAAGAGTTGAAGAGGAGAGGCAAGAGGGACACACGCGAAGAAAAACTTGGCTCAGAGGCCCAGGGGTAAAGGAACTGAAGTTTTATTTATACACTCATAGAGACAGACATACCCAGAATGGCTGGCATGGAAAGGGCATAGGGCAGAGAGGGACTGAAAAATGTGATATAAGCCCCAGCTCAGACCATCTTACCAAGCAAGTTAAGGATTTTGTACTTTATCCTCAGGCAGTGGGAAACCATTGACGTCGTGTTTCAAGTGCATGGGTGACGTGCTCAGATTTGTATTTTTAACAGATTCTTCTAGGGATAGAGAGAAGTCCTTGTAGCTGAGTTAGTTAAAGAGGGATGCCTTGATTCTCATAATCTTCCTGTTGCTCTACACTCGTTAGCCCCCTTTTTGCTTACTCTGTAGTGTTCAATTTATAAAACATCTTTGTCAAAATCCCATGTCCCTCCTGTGAGCCCAGCCTTTCCCCTCAGAGAGGGCAGCATCATTTTCTTATTAGAGACTTCGTTCCTTCATCCATGTTTTTTTATTCCATGTACCCTTCCAATCATAAACATACCATACCTTGATTTGCAATACCATAGACATGCATGTAATTTATTTATTTATTTAATTTATTTATTTATTTATTTAAGATTTTATTTATTTGACACAGAGAGAGATCACAAGCATGCAGAGAGGCAGGCAGAGGGAGAGGGGGAAGCAGGCTCCCTGCCGAGCAGAGAGCCCAATGCGGGGCTCAATCCCAGGACTCTGGAATCATGACCTGAGCTGAAGGCAGAGGCTTAACCCACTGAGTCACCCAGATGCGCACCCCCCCCCAGGCACATAATTATACCTCAAGATTCTTCTCTTCTTTGTGATGACTCAGTGTACTTAATACCCAAACAATCAAATTCAAGCTCCTCTGCCTCAGGAAACGCAAAGCTCTGCACGCTCCCGAGAATATCCAGACAATGTTCACATTCTTCTGGTGTGGTTTGCTCTCTTGTTCCAATCTGCTGCTCCCTAATTATTTCTGGTGGTCTCGTCATCACTTTTATATGCCGCCCCAACAGTCTGCAGGTGTATATTGCCCCCATTCACAGACCTCCTTTCAGGGGAAGCACAACTGAGGACTTTTTTTTAAGATTTTATTTATTTATTTGACAGAGAGAGAGTGAGAGAGAGGGAAGACAAGCAGGGGGAGTGGGAGAGGGAGAAGCAGGTTCCCCACTGAGCAGGAAGCCCGATGCGGGGCTCCATCCCAGGACCCTGGGATCATGACCCCCAGCCAAAGACAGACGCTTAATGACTGAGTCACCCAGGCACCCCACAATTGAGGACTTAAGAACAGAGGAGGATTTCAGAGAAGAGAAACAGAACCAAACATATCAGCTCTCACTGTTATCACATCCTTTAAGTGGAGGTCCCATGTTGGTTGGTGGTTTCCTCTTGAGCCTTCAGCCTGCTGCTCTGTTGTCGGAAACAATGTCAGTTCAAATGAGAGTCTGGTTCTTGCTCAACCTCCCTCCCTGTGGGTGGAGCCCAAACATTGCTTTTCCCTTAACCCCAACCAGAGGAGCTAAACCAGGCCATCCGGTAATAATCTGCAAGAGTCGCCAACTTATGCAGAATGATGATAGCTATTTACACTCCTCTGTGTTTCAACGTTTCCCTCTCAGACTAGCTGTTGGGATTTACTTAACTTGAAAAACCAAAAGGCCTGTTACAATGTCTTCTTCCACACTAAAAACCGACCTTCCTTTAAAAGACAATTCTGGAGGCAAGATGGCGGAAGTGTAGGAGGCACGGAGAGCACTGGGATCCAGAAAGAGGCTGAAAACCACTCTAAAAGCCGGCAAACACAACAGCAGAGAGAAGAGAATAAGAACAGCAATTCTAGGAGCAGAAAATCGACCCCTTTCAGAAGGTAGGATGTATGGAAAAGTGAATTTAAAGCGACGGGAAGAGAGACCCCGGGGGGAGGGGCCGGCTCCCAGCAGCCGCAGAGCCGCGGAGCACAAAATCCGGAACTTCTAGTCCGCTCCACTGAGGGACATCGCTCCGGAGGCCAACCGGGGGTTCAGCCCTCGCGGGAACAGTGTGATTT
>CM053611.1:51139014-51167313 GCA_028646535.1 Procyon lotor
ACACTGGACCAGATGGACATCACAGATATATTCAGAACATTCCATCCCAAAAAGGCAGGAAAGAATATCCAGTGGAAAAAAGACAGTGTCTTCAACAAATGGTGTTGGCAATCCAAAATCTATAAAGAACTTCTCAAACTCAACACCCAAAGAACAAATAATCCAATCAAAAAATGGGCAGAAGAGGTGAACAGACATTTCTGCAAAGAGGACATCCAAATGGCCAACAGACACATGATATATATGCAATGGAATACTATGCAGCCATCAAGAGAAACAAAATCTGGCCATTTGCAATGACGTGGATGGAACTGGAGGGTATCATGCTAAGCGAAATAAGTCAGTCAGAGAAAGACAATTATCACATGATCTCTCTGATATGAAGAATTTGAGAGGCAAGGAGGGAGTTTGGGGGGGTTGTGGGAGAGAAATGAAACAGGAAGGGATGGCGAGGGAGACAAACCATAAGAGACTCCTAGATTCACGAAACGAACTGAGGGTGGCTGGGAGGTGGGGGGGGCGGGTAGGGATAGGCTGGCTGGGTTGTGGACATTGGGGAGGGTATGTGCTGTTAAGTGCTGTGAAATGTGTAAGCCTGATGATTCACAGACATGTACCCCGGGGCAAATAATACATTATATATTAATAAAAATTAAAAAAAAAAAGACAATTCTGGAACATCTCCCTCGAACACAGACATGAAACAGTTTTTTAAGTAACATTTTTTATTCACTTTATAGATGTACAAAAATGTTTAATGGGGGGAAAATTATACATACACCCACACAGTGGTTCTCAAATTTTCCAAACTAATTACTCCTAACAAGTGAGAATTCCAAGAGAAGCTGAGCAGGTTATCTCAAAGCAGCCTGCAGCAAGCATATTATTTCTTTGGAGTCTTGTATTTTATCTTCTAAAATTCACATACAGGGGCACCTGGGTGGCTCAGTGGGTTAAAGCCTCTGCCTTCAGCTCAGGTCATGATTTCAGGGTTCTGGGATCGAGACCCACATCGGGCTCTCTGCTCAGCAGGGAGCCTGCTTCCCCCCCTCTCTCTGCCTGCCTCTCTGCCTACTTGTGATCTCTCTCTGTCAAATAAATAAATAAAATATATAAAAATAAAAAAATAAAATTCACATACATGTGTGCATCCACAGCATAACATGTCCCTTTATTTCAATACATAACAATAGAATGAAATACACTTAAGCCCAACCATAGTACCATAAGTGTGATTCACAAATTTCTATCATATAAAATAGATTATTGAAAATTATCATATATCATATGATATATATATCATATATTTTATCATATAAAATAATTATTGAAATTATTCAAGATTATTGAAATGATCTTGGTAAGCCTACAGAGGTGGGAGTTCTGGGAGGCCCCAAGTTATCTACACATTTGCATTATCATAGGCATCACTGATATCCTGATACTTTTTGAGAACAACTATAGTATATGACTTATAGCAAAAAAGCTTAATAAGGAATGAATATAGACTAATAAAGCTCCATTATAATATAGCAGTTTGGCACTTATCAGGGTTCACTCACTAGGTAAGTGACTCAATCCTACCCATCAACTTTGTTGAGAAAATCTAACTCAGCTTCTTGCCTCAAAGAAATTAGAAATTATTACATATAATGAAATCTTGATGTCACTTTCAAAGTGTTGAAACTTTAAATGTTTTCTTCACCATTGTCTCTTAAAAAAGAGCCTTAAAAAAAAAAAAAAGAAATAAAGAAAGAAAAGAGCCTAAAGTAAGGATTAAGATGCCAACATTTTACCTGAGAAGAGCAGGGCTGAAGCAATCAAGGTGATGGGAAAAGGGAAGTCAGGCAAAGTGCAAATATTGTTTTCAGAGAGGTTTGCTTATCTCAGGATCAAGAAAATAATCCTAAGGGAGGCTTCTTGGATTGATTCACTCAGTACAAGGAAACTCTCTGGAAGAGTGAGGTGGAGAAACCATGCTTTAGAGAAGTCCACGGGACAGAGAAAACACGGAGAATTGTTCTGCCTCTTTCCAGGCTTATTTCAAGAGCATCTAATTCCCCCCCACTCCATTCTCTGGGCACCTACTCGCAACAGTAGAGTCCTAGTTCTATAGTGAGGGGTTTCATCTAAATCCAAAAGTAGAAATGACCCCAGTGTAGGTGGAGAGCTGAACAAGAACAAGACGGATGTTGTCAAGAGCCTCTGAGAAGGTTCACAAGGTTTGTGTGCCCAAGACAAGCAAGTTACACACAAAGGGCAAAAATTCTATCCTGCTCAATGACTAGCAGATGTCCAACAAGAAAAGAGGATCATCTTAACCGAAAGATGAACAAACCTCACATAAAGTCTACAATATTGTCCCTCTGATTTGAACTCCCCAATCTATAAAAATGTTATAGCAGCTTCTAGTCTGTTATCCCCAAACTAGTATTTAAAATGCCTTCTCATACAGATTTCTAAGCGTGTATGTAATACTTACCCTTTCCTATCATGTTCTTGGTTGCTTTAAATCAGGAATGAAAATAATATAGCATAATAGTTAAGCACATTGACACTGGACAATTTATTAACCATTAGAATTCTGTTTCTTAATAAACTCAGTCTTTTACAGGAAATAAGCACCATAATGCATAAAAAACACTTTGTAACTGCCTGGTACCTGGTACTTAAATATTTTATATTGCTACTATCATTATTGTTATTATTTTTCATACCACAAATCAATTAATAAAGCCTGGAACATACCATAAATGTTCAGTCAAGTGCTTTTGTTCCATGACTGATTCATGTAGGCTATGCTTTTTTTTTTAAGATTTTATTTATTTATTTGACACAGAGAGAGAGATCAGAAGTAGGCAGAGAGGCAGGCAGAGAGAGGGGGGAATTAGGCTTCTTGCTGAGCAGAGAGCCCCCATGCAGGGCTTGATCCCAGGACTCTGAGATCATGACCTGAGCAGAAGGCAGAGGCTTTAAACCACTGAGCCACCAAGGCGCCCTTAGGCTATGCTTTTTAAAACACCCCTCCATGCAGGAAGGAATAAAATACTTTCTGGGTCCTTTTGATTTATTTGTCAAATGAAGGGATTAGCCTAAATGATCTCCAAGCTCCATCAATTTACTGGTTATCTCTTAAAGTTATTTGTTTTTGTTGAAACACCTACTTGCAATCTCTTTTAGGTACTAGCCAAGGTAAGTATGACAACAGGTGCTATTATGGAGAAATTATGAAAATGAGCCCCGGTGCGGGAGATACGAGTCACAGTGATGATGCAGATGAGTTCCACTTAGATATCTCACTGCTCTATCAAAACTGAGCAGCTACAAAACTAAACTCATCATCTCCTGCCATAAAATTTCTTTTTCTCTCTCTCACAGTGAGCAGTTTGTCCATATCCACCCAGGAGCTCACAAGCAAAGACCGTGGTGGCCTTTGCTTTAACCTCGGCCTGTCTTGTTATTTGCATCTACGACAAGTCTATCTGAAGCCTTGCAGTGCACCCACCCCCGAGCACCACCTCGGTCCAGCCTCCATCATCTCTCTCTTCATTATAGCACCACGATCGCCGTACTCGTTTCCCTACAATCATTCTCGAATCCTCTAATCCATTCTCCACATCCCCAAATACGCCCATTTTAAAATCAAACCTCTCTTCCCGGCTCCGGGGTTATAATCCCTCCGTGTCTTCGGCGGCAGATTAGAGAAAACACCCCCTCTCTCGCCCACCTGCCTCCTCCGGCGCCCCGGCGATGTGGGGCGTGGCCACGTGACTTCCTCCGGCCAGTAGGATGTTAGTCCGCGTGACGTGAGCAGAAGCCGAGCCCGTTGTTTGCTGCCAGTCTTGTTCTTTGGCGCTTCGGCTGGGACCATGAGAAAGAGCTTCCTTTGGCAGCTACTGGCCATCGGGCCTACACCACCGTGTAGACACCGTGTGTCTGTCACCGTGTGACACGTGTGGGGCAGAGTCTCTTTCGCTGACCCTCAGATCTGTGGCCTCTTAAAGCCAAGCCAACCCAGTCGACTTGTGTAAGCAAAAAGTAAATGCCTACTGTCTTATGCCCCTCAGCAATCGCTAACTGTTACAGCTTCGTGTAAAATCCACTCAGAAAGACCTCAGATGACCTGAAAGGCCCGTTATGGGTTTCAGCTTCTGCTTGTAGCATGCTCCCTCTTCTTCCCACACTATACTCTGACCACCCTCTCAGTCTTCAGATATGCCAAAGGCCTTTCCCAGCATGGAGTCTCTACCTGGAGTCTCTTGGCCTGGGTGCTATTTCTCAATCCTCTCAGCCCACTTCCACTCACAATCAATCTATCTATCCCTGCCTTAAAAAAAACAGCTTTAAACCTCCTCCTCACCGAATACCTGGCTGGGAATCATCCCCTTATTACATATTTCCTCCTCACTCTGTGCATTTCTTTCATTGCACTCAAAAGAATTGTGATTTATTGGCTTGGGGAAATACTTAATGTCTCTTCCACTAAATAGTGAGCTCTGTCATATCGAAAATGACGTCGGTCTTACTTACCTCTGTACCATCATGACTAGCTTGAATAAACAGTTTGATCACTCATATTTCCTTGATTGGAGCAGACTGAAATACACACTGTTTATCTTGTATCAAATGATGTCAATAAAACTAACATATGTTAGAGCCCTTCAAGTGCGGGTTGTTGCAATTGAGCAGACAATTTTCTTGTCTTTCGAGGATCCGGTCTAGTTCTCATATTCTCATCACTATGATACATCCAACTATGTCACCAGTCTGAAATGATAGCTAACAATCTGTCTTTTCCTTGTTTTATGGCTCACAATATCATTTGACAAATTGATTGATGATACCTCATTTGTAAACAGAAGTTGTAAAAGAAATTAGAATTTCTTTTTTAACGTTAAGGAAATTTTTAAATTAAAATGTTGCCAAGGGAGAAGGGTGAAATGAAAATATCTTGAGTCCAGAATTGTAATGGAGGAAGGGGCAAACCAGGTAACAGTGGGGGAAAAAAAACAAACCTGTTATCCCATATGTGTAAGAACTTGTAATTGGCAAGAAAAGAAAAAGAGAGAGGGGGAGGGAGAGGGAGGGAAAGAAGAGAGGAAGAAGGAAGGGTGGGAAGGAGAAAGAGAAGAGAAGGAAGGAAAAAAGACTTTCTGTGTCAGCAGCCCTGGTGTTTGACACTGAATTGGTACATAAGCTCCTGTCTATGAAATCATATCCCTCCTCAGGCTTCAAAAATAGCTGTGAAGGGGTTAACCCACAGTCTGAAGGCTGGAACTCTGCCTGGGCCACTCTCTGCCAAAGCAGCTGTGTAAGCAACAGACTCTGTAACCTTCAGAGCAGCTGTTAGGAGCAGCAGAGAATGAGGGTCAGCCCATATGGGAAAAATAGGTCAAATCAGCATTTTTACACAGAAAACCTCAAGGTAAACCTTCTTGCAGTGTTTTTTGATAGGCCCTTCTATAGTATCGAAAATCTGTTCTTCCATCGCTATAAACCATTAGCAAGCAAGACCAGGAAGGCTAGATTTTATCAGGCTTCTCTTCAAGCATGACCCACGGAGATGGGCCCCAAAGCACCTGTATTTCTCTGCTTGGGGACAAAACAATTTGATGATAAACTGAGCTGAATCTTAAGGTTGTTCGCATGCTGTGGCTGGATTCTCTTAAGTGATATGTGTAAGGTACTTAACATTACACCTATGTAGTGAATGTTTATGGTCTGACCCACCCCCAAATAACCCCCGTTCTTGTGTTGAGTTACTGCCTCTACTTAACCAGAGGATTAAAGGAAAAATTGCCATTTTCTTACAAATCCCAGCTAGTCGCCACCTTTGACTGATCCAGAGATACCTACCCAACAGAAACTGGATTAATAAGAGTATCCCACATCCCGGAACGGTTTATTGGCCTGGGATAGGGTACAGGTATCCTTGGTTTTTCTAAAGGTCTCCTTATGCCACTTCACTTTTAGGAAAAGACTTATATTAGTACTTGATTTCACTAATCAAAAGACATTTGAAGAGGATTTTTGCTTTTAAGAAAAAAGAAGAGTGAAAATAGCATTCAAACTTGGTTTGCAGCCCAGGGTCATCAAGGTAGCCCCTACCCTGAGCTACGAGTGGCGCCCCCAAGCTCCTTCCCTGGGAACTACACTCAGCATCTCCACATCAAGCCACCAGAGCTTTGAACTGTGTCTGTGAGCGTCTGTGCTGTATCTGGATTTTTTTTGTTTTGTTTTGTTTTGTTTTTGTGCATCTGTTAGCAAAACATGCTAAGGTATCAGAAAAGCACAAGAGAGGTAATTTGGAGGGGGTCTTGAAACGCTCGAAAAGTTTTTCCACATAGATTGATGTTGATTGCTTCTTCACTTTACACCATTTTAGGTTTTCATAGGAACGCTCTGCCTTCAGAGAGTGGGGGACACTTGTACCTGACTTCGGTTGAGGTAACTTATACTTTTCCTTGGGCTCATTTTGTTGGTTTGTTTGTTGTTTATTAACTTGGGACAAGAGAGAGGGAGAGAATTTGGATCCCTCAGTGGTGCAGTTGGGGAGGAATGAGGGGAAAAGCTGCTGGCATCTGTTTCCTGCTGTGTAGTAAAAGCCAGTGTGAGAGAACAAAAGCAGAGAGGAGTAGAGAAAAGAAAGCCCAACCTAGTGGCCGTCAAGTCACCTCTAAAACCAGCCAGAGTCCTGCTTTCTTTCACTTGCAACCCAGAGTTCTGATTACTATCCACTGACCTCTAGTAATAATTCAGTAAATGATGAATAGTACTGCTGAGTCTCCTTACTATATTTCAGAGACCCCAAATCAAGATTCTTGGTCGGAAAAAGCATCTCTCACATGTGTGATTTTTCTAAAGCAAAGTCTTACAAGTGTGTAAATGCCCACCAAAACTTTGTCAAATAGGTAACACATCATCATTTTAAAAAGGAATAAAATTACACGATGCTGAGAATGCCCTCAAATATCCAGTAAGCCTGGGTGCCCTAATCTGGAGTGCTGAAAGCAATAAACATCATATGGAAAGACACAGAATTGAACTGCTTCTCTGTAAAGGAAAACAATACTGAATTGAAAAAATGAGTTCAACTACAGTGCCTAAAATCTATATTAATATTGTTACTATACTCCTAAGGGTGTCAGAACAAATATGTGTTATCTTGTTCCTGTGGAGAATTTCATAGAAAGAACTGTGAAGAGAGAATGTGTGTGTGTGTGTGTGTGTGTGTGTGTGTGTATACACACATATGTATAATATAAAAATATTTATATATGATATTAAAATTAACAGAAATGCTCTCAAGCCCTAAGCAAAATGCCTCTAGCAACTAAGAGTCCAAAACTGTTCCTCCACCCAGGCTGGAGCCAATCAAAAGTGTGAAAGAGGCAAAACCTGTTTTCAGTCTTTCTCATGAACACTAGATATGTGCATCTCTCAAATCTAACTGTAAACACATTTCTTAGGAAACCGTCTTGGCAAAATTAATTGCTCCCTGCCCTGAACTCCTATAAGACTGGGCTTCTTGTTAAATCTCCCATCCTATATGGTATTTCTACTTTTTCTGCTCCAATATGAGCTTTTCAAGGGCAAAGATTGTTTTGAAAAAATAATGTGTTAACCAAATTGATTGTTCTCTCCTCAAAGAAGTGAAATGAAGAAATGAGTTAAACTTCAATAGCTAAAAAATTGCATTAAGATAAGCTCCTTGTGTTTCGATTCCCCGAGGACAAAAGCAATGACTGTTTTTGACCATGACCCAAAATAACAAACACATTTTGCTTTGTAACACAGTACACATGTACGTAGATACATAAAACCAAAACAGAGATTTCACAAAAACAATATTTATTTTTAAAACATGGGACAAGTTCTGACATCCAGTTCATTTTTTTCTTTTTAATAATAATGGTTGTGATTCATTAAAGCAACTTCATGACTCCTAATGAGTCATGACCCATAGTTTGAAAATATTGCTCTAATGAGACTGTGTGGTTTGGTGCATGCTTATCAGATAAAGTGAGAAAGTTGAGTGAAATCCTCAAACCAGGTGAAGTCTCAAAATGGCCAGGATGTCTATAGCTTACCGAACTTACAGGTCACAGAATTATGAATTCCTATAAACATTAGCCTGGAAGCAAAATTTAAGACTCTCCCACTCTCAATATATATATATATATATTTTATCTATATATTACACGATCCATGTAAGGTAAACAAAGTCTTGAAGGATTTATTCTTTCCTTCAACGATTTATTGGGCACCGTGCTTTAGGTGTTGGAGCTGTAAGGTGAATAAAATATACAAAGTCCCTGTCCTCATAGAGTTTACATTCTAGTGAGGAAGACGGAGAAGAAACACAGGCATATTTAATACAATTTCAGGGAGTGATAAATGTTATGGAAGAAAAACAAATTATGGCAAGAGTCTAGAAGGTGGTGGAAAAGAGAAAGGACTATTCTAGACAGGGTGGCCTGGAAAGGCTTCCCTGTGAAAGTGGTATTTGAACAGAGTCTGATTGAGCCAGTTGAATGTCTAAAGAGATATACCAAGCAGAGCAGCAAGTGTCATAAATATGTTTGCGCTCCAGAAAGGGGCTGCTGGGCAGGTGGCATGGTCAGTAGACATAGCAATCACATCTGTGGTATAGATGGACCCCACCACAGCCCCTTCCAAGAGAAACCACCTTGAACATAATCACTGGCCATCTGGCAGATTGGCAGTCATGACAATAACACATTCTCCATTCTTCTTCGAGCATGTCTGCCTTGAGGTTTGGCCACTAGACCCAAGATTCCTAGACTTGGAATTGGTTTCGATAACTTGATAGAAAATAGGGATTATTTCCTGTTATGGGTTGAATTGTGTCCCCCTCCAAATTTCGTATGTTGAAGTCCTAACTCTAATACCTCAAGGTGTGGAAAGAGGGCCATTGAAGATGTAATTAGTGAAGATGAGGTCCTACTGGAATACAGTGTTTCCCTAATCCAGTATGACTGGTGTGTCCTCACAAAAGGGGGAGGATTTGGACATAGATATGCCCTCAAGGAGGCCACTGCATGAGTATGGAGATGATCATCTACAAACCGAGGAGAGACGCCTGGAACAGCTCTTTCCCTAACCCTACCGATACCTTGCTATTGGCCTTCCAGCTTCCCGGACTGCAGGACAATAAATGTCTGTGATTAAGCCTCCCAGCTTGCGGAAGTTTGTTACAGCAGCCCTCGAAAACACATACATCTCCCTTGGGGAGGAGTTGAGTGGATTCTGTGTGTAGTAAGATGGTTAATGTATGAATGAATTGCAGCACATGTGGCAGACTATGACTCTATCATATGACTAGCCCCACTTTTTAGCTGAGCCGACTACATCTCCCACGCTCCAGGGCAGTTAAGTATGTGGCCAGATCTCGAAGCTCTGGCCAACGAACTGTGATCAGATGTATCTCATAGCCGCTTTCAGGAGCCTTCCTTAAAAATAGCTGGCAGCTGTCTTTTTTCTTTTTCTGTATCCCTCCTTCCTTCCTGGTGGCTGGAATGCAGACGGGCTGGTGGTATTTAAACCACAAGTGGCATCGGGAGTAAAAGCCGTGAAGGATGAAGAAGCAGAATGAAAGGAACATGGATGGTCAAAAGCTGTGTGGAACAGAGTCATCATCACACCAGCACTGAGTTGCCCCCACCTGGACTTTGACAGGAGAAAGAAACAGTCTTTTTTTTTAAATTAATTAATTAATTTATTTGACAGAGAAGAGAGAGATCGTAAGTGGGCAGAGAAGCAAGTAGAGAGAGAGGGGGAAGCAGGCTCCCCACTGAGCAGAGAGCCCGATGCGGGGCTGGATCCCAGGACCCTGAGATCATGACCTGAGCCAAAGGCAGAGGCTTTAACCCACTAAGCCACCTAGGCGCCCCAATAAACAGTCTTTTATCTGGTCTACACTATTGTTTGGGGAAGGAGGTTAACGATTACTTGCCATGGAATCTAATTGGAACCGATAGAAGCACGTGGAGTAAAAATAGGAGGAAAACAGAATCCAAGGGAGGATGTTAGCCATGGAGGAAGGAAAATTAGATTGAGAAGGAACAAGCAAAGTGATATGAAGAAAACCAGGAGAAAATTATATCCGGAAAGCTAAAAAATATCTTAAAGAAGGGGGAAATAAAGCATCAGATATTACTGAACTGATACAAGGATCAGGAAATGTCTCCTGTTTCTCCAACTTGGTGTGCATAAGAATCGTTCAGAGTGTCACTGACGTGCCCACTAAGATTCAGGAGGTCTGGGTGTGGAAGTTCTAAACATCCCCAAGTGATGTCTATGACCATGCTACTGGTACACTTGGAAGGTCAAAGGCTGAGGCCAGAGTGGTTCTCAAAGACAATTCCTGAAGCAGCAACATCAGCATCACCAGGAACCTATCAGAAATGCACATTGAGACCTACTGAACCAGAGGGAAGGGAGGTGGGCAGCAAGGGGGCAGAGGTGGGTCTGTTTTACCCATCAGGTGATTCTGTTCACCCATCAGGTGATTCTGATGCCTACTGAAGGCTGACAGCCACTGGTGAGAGCAATAATAGTAATAACAATGACTCCCACAGATGTCGACCACCAGCTATGGGCCAGCCCCGTTAACACCTTTCTTACATCATCTTATTAGCTCCTCACAACAATCTATTTTATCCGTGAGGAAAATACGACCGAGAGAGGTTATGTACTAGGCCATCGTCACACAACCCACCTTTGGTGGATCCAAGAAACCACATCTGTCCGGCCCCCAGTCCTGTTGTCAGGCTGCTTTGCCAACTGTCCTTCAAGGGTCAACAGTGATTATCAGTAGAAACGATTTCACCGAGTCTGAGGTCAGAAGCCATACTACAGCGGCTTTGGAAGGGAGGAAGTGGAAAAGCGGGTGCAGAACACTTTTTCAAGAACTTAGGCTTTGAAGGAGAAAAGAGAAATCAAGTAAGAGCTGGAAGGCAATGGAACGCCTGTGCGCGTTTCTTGCTTGATTGTCTGTTTTTAAGAGGAGGACTGCTCAGAACTTAAAGGAGAAAAGAGAATCACAAGATTTAGGGATGTGATAGAGATTTCAAAAGATCAAACCTGAGCACAAACGGGGAAGATGAATAAGGAAGGAAAGACAATTGATGATGGTAGGAGTGCCTGGAGGAAATGGGATCTTTATCCAGGAAAGGGGAGAGGCTGAGGCAGAACATAATTGTGAACTTTGAATATCTAGTGGGCTATTATATGGAAGGGAAACAAATCTTATTTTTATAGCTCTAGAGAGTAGTTCAAGGGATCGAAGTTAACAGGGGGCAGATTTTACCTTTAAATGAGAAGGAACTGTCTAATGATTTAAGTTATTTGGAAACAGAATGATTTGCCCTTTGAGATGGTGACTTTCTTACAGCTGAAAGCACTTAGGGAAAGGCTATTTGACTTCCACCAGGCAAGGTGTATAAAGAATTATTCCTGTGAATTCACTGGGGGTTTTAACTATGTTAAAATTTTATGCTATGTCCCTGCACTGCCTGTTCCTTTAGTAAACCACTGAAGTATAGTTACTGCTTATGGTAAGAAGGATTTTATTTGTTTGTGTAGTTTACATCTTGAAGCCTTCTTGCTCTACTTTACAAGTAATGGAGATTACCTATCATCTCTGACATTATCAAAATTATTTGAAATAATCTAAGGCACCATTTAGACTTAAAATCCGTGATTCTGAAATCTCACTTTTTTTAATGGATCCTGTTTCTAAGCTTCCACTCAGTGCACTGTTTCTTTTCCTAGATGATTTTTTTTAAAGATTTTATTTCTTTGAGAGAGAAAGAGGGCGTGTGTGTGTATAAGCAGGGGCAGAGGCAGATGCAGAGGCAGAGGGAGAGGGAGAGGGAGAGGCAGGCTCCCCACTGAGCAGGGAGCCTGATGCGGGGCTAGATCCTAGCTCCCTGGGATCCTGACCTGAGCAGATGGCAGACGCCCAGCCGACTGAGCGACCCAGGCATCCCTAGATGACTTTGGCTATACAACCAGTGACTGGATTTTCTTATTATGTTAAACTGGAGTCCATTTGCAGATATTGTTAAGACATTCTGTAGACATCACCATGATTTAACAGATAGATTGCCTTTTCTCCCATAAGATGCCATTATTTTCCAAAGAGAGAAAAATCAACTTTCAGTGAATTTATGAAAAGAAAACCCCCCGAAGTTGGCACATCTCAACAAATGCCAAATTCACCCTATGGAGGCTTGCTCTGTTCTTTTTCCTTATAGCCTAAAGGCCTCAGCATAACGTGAGAACTTTCTGGTCTCTCCACTGTGGACAACCAGGCCATGCGAAAGGAAGCCCAAATGAAAGCTCTCTGCCTTTCAAGAAAATGAACACAACTCACCAGGGTAAGTGGTGGCTTGTTTGGCCCATTGGCGAAAGGGCAGAACACAAGCGATGGGGGAGCACTGGGGAGCAACGCCATCTGTTGCATCTGTTGTGCAGAACAGTTGGTCCGGGGACCTTATTGTGTTCTGCACCCAAGAGCTGGCATTTACAGAATTGCTGTTTCTTTTTAGGTTCAGATTCACTGCAGCAGCTAGTGCTTTGTGAAACTTGATTTAAACTTTGATTTTTGCAAAGCGACCAGGACCTTCCCTCTCTTAGAGTAAACTGAAGCACTAGGGCACCAACCCTTGTTCTTGGCTCACGAACTTGGAAAGATGGTTTCTAAGGTTGTAGTTAAGTCTTTAACATGAATCACAATATGTGGGTATACTTTTGAGCAGAATGTCTTTCTCCTCACACATCTTTGTAATATTTTATAGAATATAGTGATTACTCTATAAGTATATATGCATTTGTGTGTGTGTATATGTTTGAGTGTATATACATATATACCAATACATTATATATATGAAATTTTGGACATTGGCTTCTCAAGCTTCAGACTGAAAATAACAATCCCACTTGATATACTGTCACATGATATTTGCATACACACATATTATTAGGATCATGCCAGAGAATGAAAAGAACATACACCAAGTGCAGTCCATTCTTTTGGTGAAATACTTTAAAGAGAAACAATGTTTCACATGGCAATGTTAGACTGCTAATATTTGAGTCCTTCTCACATATTTGAAGGTCAATAAAATTTACAAACTACGTAGTCCAGAAAGGCAGCATTCTAAGAGTCTAAGATGACCCTTGAAAATAATTTGCTGGTGGCACATACTACCATGTTTCAGTGTGTTTCAAAAACTGCTATACTTATTTTTCTGGCCTTTTAGAGTCCTAAATAATCCTCAGATGGGCCTTATAATTTATTTGCAATACAATCATGACATTTTAGTTAAACTAGAAGAATTTTTGATAAGGTCATCATTCGTCAAAATATTTGGAAGAACCAGTTTGAACACCGGTCTAAAAAGATTTCTTTCTGATTTAAGACCTGAATTTTTCTGTGATCGGTTAGTTAACCTGTTCTGTTTGTTCTTCTGAGAGAAGAGCCTTTTCACCCTGGTGCCTTTGGCAGCAGGGCTATTAACAGTAGACCACTAGGGGGCAGCAGGGAACCGGGAATCAGGACCCTTGGGTTTGGTTCTCAGCCCTAGCCTTCTCCATAGCTGCCCTGTAAATCCGCCAAGCATCGGCTTCCAAAGTACAGCCACACGCCGCAATTTTTATATAGCTATTGTTTTTAGAATGTGGTTAAGACGTGACCCACTTGGAAGGCCAGATGTACGGGGGGACATGGGCTGCGAACACAAGGGTAGGCCACCCAAGGTCTGTGTGCGAGGGGAGCCGGAACCTCCTGGGGACTCCCCGTCCTAGAGCCCAGTGGCTTGGTCCAAGTGCAGGAGAGGGTCGAGAGTGTTGGGAAAGCTGGAGACTTTGAGTACAGCCAGGGGTGTTTTGCTTACTCAGCTCCCTAGCTTCTCCTACACCTGATGTGGGATATGACGTGGTCAATTCTGAGGGCAGGACCTATGCAGATAAATAAATAGCAGTCTGTTCATTTGTAAGACATTAGCACTCAGGGACTCAAGACTCAAGACTCCTGTCTCTGCGATCAGAGCATTCTTTCCCTTTGGGCAGACCGACCTGGAAAACCAAACAATGATCCGAAAGTTGCGGGGTGACGGCTGTTGAAGGGCTCGTGGGTAGGGTGCCTCCGTCTCCCGAGGACGCGGTCTCAGGGCAACCAGAGCGCTCGGGGTCCGTAGCTAAAGCTGCCTTTCTGTTCTTCGTGGGGCACACGCACGGTCCGCTGGTTTACCCACGGGCCTGGAAAAACTGGTTCTGTATCTTAAAAAGAACTTGACTAAATCCCTGATTCCTCTGAGTTAGTGTTGTGATTCGGTGGAATGACCAAGCAGTAACATCGCTAGTAGAGAGCTCTAGCCCTGGAGCCGACCGCTGGGTTCCCGGGGCGCCTCTGGGGCTGGCAGTGCAGGGCGCAGTGCTGCCTCTCCATGCGACCCCGCCTTTTCCATCTCTAAAATGGGGGCAGTCGTGGTATCTCTTTTCCAAAACTGTCATGAAGATTACACGAGTTAACACATAAAGTTTTGACAGAGTGCCTGACACATGGTGAGCACTAACATTTTAGCTATTTTGAAAATGCACTTGCCTCTTTTCCTTGCAAAAATTTTGTGTGTGTGGCCTTAATGAGTCTAAGGAATGACTTAGTGTGCTTCCTAACAGGGTGGTATTGGAACATGGTCAAGAATTTAATATATGCATTTACACATGCTGATTAGTTAGTTCACAAGGACGGGTTTTTTTTTTTTTTATCAGAACTATTTTTTCTTATAAAGATTTTTATTTATTTGACAGAAACACAGCGAGAGAGGGAACATAAGCAGAGGGAATGGTAGCGGGAGAAGCCGGCTTCCTGCCGAGCCAGGAGCCCGATGCGGGGCTTGATCCCAGGACTCTGGGATCATGACTCCAGCCGAAGGCAGACGCTTAACGGCTGAGCCACTCAGGCGCCCCAGAACTATTTTTTATATACATGCTGATTAGATCATGGACCGAGCTAATTTTTTTCACAGTAGTACTATTACCATTCTCATCATAATGAATCACAATGCTAAAATAAACCTTTTTTTTTTTTTTTCCTAGTAATGAGCATGTATTCCTTAGGCACAAAGAAACTATTCCTGGTTGAAGTCTTTTTCAACCAGAATCATGGCCTTCAGAAGGAGACAATCTATTGATCACTTCCAGAGTTGTGCCATAGAGAAAAAAAAGAAGCGGAGCCTTGGGGACATGTTCTGCATGTGTTAGCTAAGTCCAATGTGAGCTTTCCACATTTGTGTGTCAAGATACATCCTGCTATCTTAGCCCCATTCCAGCTGTAAGGTCAGAGTAAATGAAGAAAACAAATAGTTCCAAAGTACTGGTTAAAAGTTACAAAATAAAAATAGAGGACAATTTTAAACCACATAAATGAAACTTATTTAGCAATTCTAAGTAGATGCAGTGGGATTTGGTTCCTTTGCAGTTGGTTTTGAATCATTTAATTCTTGTAAAATATATTATCCCAGGCAATTTTTTAATCTCATCTTTTGAGGGTTTAAGACTTAATAAGCAGCAAGCGAAAAATGTAGTTAAATGTGTAAATCATTTGTACAAATAATCGATAATAGGATTTATTAGAGAATATAATAGCCAGTGTAACACTTAATCTTGAGTAAATGAATAATTTGTGAAGTACTTCATGACTTTTCAGGAAATTTATAATCACATGGTTAGATTTAGATCAGCGCTTTGGGTAATTTCATAATATAAAATAATAAAAATATTATAGAATGAATTCTTAAAATTTGGGATAAAAAGAGCATGATTGATGTTATGAAACCATTGTTTTAATTACACTTTCCTTAGCTACTGGGTTATATCCACGGCCTCTTAATGCCAGTTTTTGTGATTTAAAAATTCCCCTTCACATTCATCCCTGTTTCTAGCACCAGTTCCCTGCTGGTTTACCTTTCCAGAGTTGCCCGTACATACCATGAGGAAAACCAGGGGCAGGGCAGGAGACACTGCCATTAACAACAAGACCAAAAGTCGGCATTTACTGTTTATAGTTGTCAACAAAGGTGGTATTTATGACTTGGTATAAGAACTGCACCCTCGTGTGGAAAGTAATAAGAACGGTCCAGAGTTCTCAGGGAGAGATGCCCATTGAACACCCAAAAGCAATGCCCAGGATGACAGTGTCTTCAGTGGGTCTCTAAGGACCATGCATGGGTTTGCTCTCAGCTGAGTAAAAACTCAGTCCACGTATCTCTTGGAGACTCACATTAACCAAATCGTCTCTGGTCAATGCATAAATCAGGATCCCAATTAATTAGGTTGCAGTGAAAAATCTGTACGCTTTCCTGTTACCACAGTATCTGAGCTGGCCAGGGATGGTGTGCCATTTTGCTCCCCACTGTGACCAAGGTGCCTAACACAGTATTTTGCAAATAACAGCCATTCAGTAGGTACTAACTAAATTTAAAGAACCGAGAAAAAGAGAGGGACAGAGAGAGAGAAAGGGAGTAACACTGAGGAAAAGATAATAGTTCCAAGTAAAGTGTCATTCAAATCTTAAAAGCTTAGTGTTCCATCCCACTCCTCAGGCAACATAGATGTGAGGTACTAGTTAATAGTAGTTCATATTAGTTCTTCAGATTCCATTGTTTTCTCTTGAGGGAAAAAAAAAATTGAATTCTTTCAGCCTCCTTTATTTTCAGCCTTTTTAATTCTCTTTATAATCCAGTCTTTCTGTAGAGAGATTACTTTATAACTGGTAAAATGCCAACTTTTCCAAGTAAACTTTTCCAGCCCTACCTCTCAGGGACTCAACAATGATCAGCTTGCTTGAACTTCCCAAATCTCCCCAGACACATATCAGTAGACAGTCTTTGTTCTTTGAGAGAGTCTCCTCCAAAATGAGGATCCCCTTCTTCACCTTTATGTACCATCTACCTAGAATATCTGAAAGATGAGTGAATGCTTCTTTGAGTAGAAAATATATTTCAACACATCTCCCCAACCCACCCCCAAAAGGTAATGGCACTTCCATGTCTGTACCCACCCACCCCCAGCAACACAAAGACAAAAGAAAAAGAAACTTCTATCCAATTGTAAATTCCTATATTTGAAACCGATTGCTACTTGTCACTTCAGAATTATGCATATGTATTGACAATACAAATTTCATCCTCTCTGACATTTTGGGGTCCAGGTTTGTGCAACAGTTTTCTACATTAAAAAGTCAAATAATAATTCCCTCATTCTAATTCTTGGCCCAAATCAGATGTCTGCATGTGTCAAAGAAAGAATTGCTGAGCTGACAGCTCATGGTGTCCGTGGCTGATCAATTACCTGAATTACCTGCAAAGCTCTGAATCCTGCTTAGAAAACATACAGGAAGCCTAGGACCAGATATGAGGCCAAGGAGTGCTGTGAGCCTTTTCCTGTCCTGGGTCACAGCCTCAAACACAGCACTGAGCTGGGAGAGAGCATGCACAGAATTCAGACTTCCTCTCTCGGTCTTCTTTCCCAGCAAATATCTAGGGAAATTTTCCCTGTTAAAGCTATTACTATTATCTTCATTATTCATGCTCAAAATAATAAAGATAATGTTGAGAATTACAGTCATTGTGATGATGCTAATAATGACTAATATTAATCAAAAGTCTCTTCTGGCCAAGTCTCTTCCTAGTGTTTCACAGATATTGTCTCATTTCATCTTCAGAACAACTCTGTGAAGTTTTATCTTTTTCATTATACAGATGAGGAAATTGAGGCCTAGGAAATTAAAAAAAAAAAACTTAAGATTAAACTATCACACAGCAATTGAATGGCATAACCAGTACTGGACTTCTGGACTGTTTGACACCTCTTTTTTTTTTTTAAGATTTTGTTTATTTGTTTGAGAGAGAATGTGTGTGAGAGACAGCAGGAGCAGGGGGAGCTGCAGAGAAAGAGAGGAAGAAGCAGATTTCCCGCTGAGCAGGGACCCCCCAAGACCCTGGGATCATGACCTGAGCCAAAGACAGAAGCTCAACCAACTGAGCCACTCAGGCATCCCATGTTTGACTTCTCATTTCTTAACAAGTACTTTTGGCCTCTCCTATCTTAAATCCCAGTAGGAAATTAGTTGCATGACACATGCCAACAAGAGAACCCCAGATTTCTTTTCTTTTCTTTTTTTATGTTTCGTAAGCCAACATGTAGTACATCTTTAGTTTTTGATGTCATGTTCAACGATTCATTAGTTGCGTATAACACCCAGTGCTCATCACCACACGTACCCTCCTTAATACCCATCACCCATTTACCTCATCGCCCCACCCCCATCCCTTCTGAAACCCTCAGTTTGTTTTCTGGAGTCCAGAGTGTCTCGTGGTTTGTCTCCCTTTCTGATTTCTTTGCCTTCAGTTTTCCCTCCCTTCCCCTATGGTCCTCCCTGCTACTCCTTATGTTCCGCATGTGGAACTGGAGGGGATTTTGCTAAGTGAAATAACTCAAGCAGAGAAAAGAATCTCAATTTTCTAAAAATCTCATTAGACTTCTGTTTACATATACCTTTTGGTCAACTTTGACTTATTTGGGGGACAAATGTGGATAGCTAGCCCTCTAGGTTCACCTACCTTTATGCTCTGCAAACTTTTTATGACTTTGGGATTTATGTCCAACCCTGTCCAGAGGGAAGGAGGGAGACAAAGAGGTAGAAGATAGAACAGTTAATTGTGTTACCATAACAGCTTTGGGTACAGCTGAGAGACTTTGAAACTAATGTAAAAAATTAAGCTTCAGGATTACCTACTTCTTTAGTACTTCATTCATCTGGATATAATGAGATGAGTCAGCCAGTAGCCAAATCCCACTAACAATTGTGATGTAAGTATTAGGAGGAAAAGCTTCATATATTATACTTCTGCCATTGTTGTCCTAAGAACATTTGCTTTATGTTTCTTTTTATAGGTGGAATTCTGTAAATATAACTTATGAATAGCATTTACATGCTCAGAAGCCATAATATTTCAATTTCTTAGCGATGACCCAGCTCTTGACATGTTTAAAAAGGCAAGCTAATGCATCAGTTGCTTTGATATTTATTTTGTCCTATTATTTTGCTTCTCAATGATTTTTTAGAAATTAGGAATATTAATAGCAGAAGAGTATACAGACAAATGAGAGTCTATCCTATGTTTAATGGCATCTAGAGAAGACAACCTTGATATTTCTTTCCAGAGTTTTTCAGTGTTCATTGAAGGAATTACTAATATCTAAATCCTATTCCTGTGAGTGAGTTGCATTTCCTCCTGCTCCATCCCCATGGAGATGGACAATAGTTTGTCACAGGAACAGGCAAGGGTTAACTTACATGCTATGAAATATTCTGAGTTTTATATATATGGAGAAGACCCAGGAATTAAATTTTAATAGGCCTCCAGATTTAGGCAGCAATCAAAGATTTTCTCTATAGCAACAATTACACACACCACTGATCTGAGATCAAATATTTATGTCTTCCCCTACATGCTAGAGGACTAGCATTTTGCTAGTTACTGTTATTACCAGGGCAATTCAATAGAGGGCAAAAGAGACTAAAGATGTCATTTCACAGTGGAAACTATAAGAGAAAGCAATAACAAGCCTGGAAAAGATTAAGCACAATTGGAAATGAGTCTAAACTGAAATAAAATACTGTATTTGAGTAGATTTTTTTAGGGCTATAATTTTAACTTCTACTAAAGGACTGTCGTTTCGCCTATCACTGAAACACACACAAAAGAAGACAAAGAAGCCTGATGCTAGCAGGAAACAAAAGCTCTTCCCCATTTCCTAAAAGTACTTTCTTTTGTAGAACTATATTGTTTGAAGAAGAAGACTCTTCCATTATGCCTTAGGGAAAATGTAGCCATTTTGAAAAATGAAGCATAAATTATACTTTCCTTTGGAAAAACTTCGTGTCCTTTGGCATTGCTAACACAGAAGGCGGTAACCGAGTTAATTCTGCTCATACAGGACCCCATCAAACGATACCAATGTCTCATTCGCCTTAACAGACTCGAGCTTTCTTTAGCCATCATTATTGCCACCACCATGATCACCACATTACCAACAGCTCTAGTGTTATAACTTTAGGCGTGCAATGTGGCCGTAAATTCCCCCAAACCAGCTGCTTTTCAGGTACTGTTACAGAGTTGCCCTTGAGGCATATATGATTTAAGAACTTACATTAGAGTATTATATTGCCATTCTCCCATGACTTTATTTCTTTTCTGTTCACATGTCTGGTGATTTTATTTGGTTCCAGGGAGGCTGTGAAATTCTGTTCTTTCTTCCCATTTGGTTCCAAGTGTAGAACCCTGTGAGCCTCCGCAGGACCTCTTCAGTCTTCACTGGGGTCTCTAACTGGGAATGATTCCAATAAGGATACGGTCCCTGGGCAAAGTGCTTGTATAATCCAGATGGGCACAAAAGACCAGAGATAAGAGAAAATAACTAGTAATAAAAGGAAGTTCTAAGTCGTAGAATAACATGCCTGGCCAGAGTTAAGAAGGAGAGAACACTAGGTCTACTGGAGATGAGAGATTCCCCCGTGGCCAAGACTAAAGGAAAGTTGGTCTCCAAATGATAGGACTATCCAATGTGAAGGCTCAGGAGGATGGGAGGGGTGGGGCTGGTCACGGGGCAGTAAATACCTCTCTCACCTCTGATATGGTATTTATGAAGGCAAGAAGTAGGAGATAAAATGGAAGAAGGAGCTTGTGGCAGGCCTTGAGTGAATGATAGGCTTAGAGATTTGAACTTTACTCTCCACTCATGTTGGAGTTGAAGATTTCTGGAAAGGGGAAGTGACAGGAGGAAGGTGATATTTTAAGAAGATTCATGTGGGAACAAAGTGCAGAACAGATGTGAGAGGAATGGAAATTCCCTTCCTGGAATGAGAAGACACATTAGGAATTCCTACAAAATGCCAGGCATCATTCATTCATCAGCAGACATTTATCGAGTATTTATTATGTGCTGGGCACCATTCCAGGCCCTAGGAATACAGCCATTAACAATGATGGGTCCAGGGTTTTGTGGGGCCTAAAGTTTAAACAATTTAAGGAGACTGCTTTGAGAAAAAGAATGCCAAATTACAAATACAAAATTAAATGTAGGGCTTTGGAAGAGGGACGTGCAAGTGAGGATCCATAAGAGTAAGTCTCATGAGCCTCAGGGTAAATCTCCATTTAGTGAGATAAACAAGGTGTCCTTTCCCTTGAAGCGTGTGTTCTAGATGAAGCCAGGTGGAAAGATAGACAGTAAGCTAGTAAACAAAGGAGATTTTTTTCAGAGAATGATATTTACCTTGAAGCAAATAAATGTCTCGATAAAGAGTAGGGGGTGGGAAAGAGAGAGCAGCTTCTGATGGGCTACCTGGGAAGGTAGCCAGCATTCCAGGCCAAGGGTCTGTCTAGGGGATGTGCTAAGACAGCATGGCTGAGGAACAGACGCAAGCCAGGATGGCAGAACATAGTGACTGGTTAGAACGTGAGGTCGAGGTAGGCAGGAGCCTGGTCATGTAGCACCTTGTCGAACCTTGGAGGCACCTCCAAGGAGGCGGTGGATTTAATTGTGTTTCAGTTACCTGTTACTAGGTAACAAACACTTCAAAACTGAGTGTTTTAAAATAATAATCATTTGACTGTCTCACAATTCTGGGAGCTGGCTGGAGTCAGCTGGGCCGTTGTACCTCACTGGGCACAGCTGTACCTCAGCTGGGCAGTTGTACCAGCTCAGGCTGCAGAGCTGGATGAGGCTGGGACAATGGAACAGTCAAGGTGATTCACTCGTGTGTCCAGTGCCTTGGCAGAGACAAATACACCATTGGACTCAGCTGGACCCTGGCAAGACTGGGTCTCTCCCTCTCTCTCTCCCTCCACGTAGATTCAGGCTCTCTCCCGTGAGATCCCACCAACAGGATAAGTAGATCACTTATATGGCAGCTCAGGGCTTCTGCAAGTACTAACACGAAAGCTGCCAAGTGTTCTTAAAGCCTCAGCCCAGAGTTGGCCCATTGTCACGTGTGCCGCATTCTGTTGGCTGAGGGGAGTGACGGGGCGCTCACCTTCAGTGAGGGTGTGAATACCGGGAGATGTGGCTCGTTGGAGACCAGCTATCACATAAACCACTTACTTTCTAAAGAGTACATCTGGGGGCACCTGGGTGGCCCAGTCGGTTAAGTGACTCTTGGTTTCAGCTCAGGTCATGATCTCAGGTTCCTGAGATGCGCCTCATCAGGCTCTGCATTCAGCAGGGAGTCTGCTTCTCTCTCATTCACTCTCTCTCCCCCTGTGCACATGCCCTTTCTCTCACTAAAATACATGAATGAATCTTTAAATAAATAAAAGACCATCCTGGCTGTGGAGAATGCACGGAGTGAGACAAGAATGAAAGCAGAGAGGCCAGTGGGGAGGTAATGTCCTGGTAAGGGGGTGGGGTTGCCTGGACTATGGCGTAGCTGTGCATGTGGAGAGAAGCACTTGGACTTGGGGATGGGGTGAAAAAGCTATGTTGGCCCAGTAGTTGGAGAAGCATGTCTGACTGCCATATGTTGAAATGAAAGGAAGAGTGAAGTATTAGGGTGTTTCGTCATCGGGGAACTATTGAGGATTTCTAGAGTGAGGACTTGGTAGTATGAAAGTGGGGTTTAAAAACTATTTGTGGGGAAGCAGAGTGCAAAATGGATTCAGGTAGAAACAGAGTATAGGACAGGGAAAGAAACCTGAGACAGGAGACGAGTTAACAAGTTCATTCTTCCTGCAGTCCAAGGATTAGATGGCAAACCCTAAACCGTAGTGATAGCCAATAAGGCAGAAAGGACAAGAAGTGATAGCGGAGAGGCACGTTGTGAAGGCAGAGCAGAGGGGACTAGAAAAAGTCAGTGATGGGTACATCAATCAAGATTAATTCATCCGGGTTCCAAGCCAGGGCAATGGAGATAGCCAGTACCACAGACAGAACTAGTAAGTTTCGGAGAAGGAGCTGGCCTGTGGGGAATAGGTCAGGACACATTGTATGACGCTGTCATACCTGTTGCTTTCGGTAGGGCCGTCCACAGAGAATACTCAGCTAGAAACGCTTGGGAAATACTCGGCTGGACCTCATGAGGAGGGAAGCCAGAGAGGTGGACCCATCTGAGTACACGTAGAGGTGCTGGGTGACTCTGTGGGAGAGAAAAGCCCGTACGGACTGGGCTGCTGGAGCAAAGGAACAGAGGTGTCAAGGGCAAAATTGTTTTAAAACTCAGATCTGAAAAAATGAGAGCTTCAAACAGAAAAGGAGTAGTCGGTTGTATCAAAGGCTACAAAGAGTTCTAGGATGGTATAAATATTGGCTTTGGCAATTAGGAGATCATTAGCAAGTTTTCAAAAAAGCATTTTGGAATGATGGGATCAAAGGTCGGGGAGACAGAATGTCAGGGACTCAGAAAAAGTGAAAGAAGAGGAAAGGGTTTGTGGCAACTGGTCCAGACAACTACCATCTAGTTAGTGATCACTGGGTGCAGGGGGGAAAGAAAGAGTATACGTTTTACAGCAAGAAGCTTTGAGGAGACCAAGAATGTTGAGTTATGCCCTAGCCCTTTGTATCACTGCAGGTAAGAATTGCATTTACTTATTTTTTTTAAAGATTTTATTTATTTGACACAAAGAGAGAGATCACAAGTAGGCAGAGAGGCAGGCAGAGACAGAAGGGGAAGCAGGCTCCCTGCTGAGCAGAGAGCCCGATGTGGGGCTCGATCCCAGGACCCTGAGATCATGACCTGAGCCAAAGGCAGAGGCTTTAACCCACTGAGTCACTCAGGTGCCCCTGCATTAACTTATAAAAATGAAAACAAAGCTTACCATGTCCAAGAAACAGTGGATTCAAATGAATGTGGCATTTGTTCAACTCTGAATGTTTACAGGGGCGATGGGAGAAAAGAAACCTCGGAGGGGAGAAGGCATTTCAGTCGGTCTTCCTGTTCAACTCTTCCCACATGTGCCAACTTTAACAAAACCTATAGCTTGCTGCACTTTCCTACCTTAAAAATATCACATCTTACAGATTTGGCAGGAGATGACAGGTTTTTTTTTTTTTTTTTGAAGTGGCTGAATTTTTTCCCTCTCTTTTGTGACCTATTTGACAACTAGTTCACATGAATCACAAGGCCAGGCTACTAGAAGCTTGAGATATCCAAGAAAACCGTGGGGGTGGTGGTGGAAATATTAGCATCTACAGGAAGAAAGGTTAAACACATGCACGCACGCACATGCATGCACACATACACGCACACCATGTTTGTGAGAAGTGGACTCATACTTCCAATTTCTTGATCCTAAACTATAACAACAAAAGTCATCATTATTATTATTGTTACTATTATTCTGCACTAGAGACAAATGGAAGAGTCAGAGTTCTCTAGCTCTTGTATCTAAGTGACAGTAATTGGATTCAAGCAAATCTAAGTTTGAATTTCTGCTTCATCACTTACTTACTGTGCCAGAGGCTATTAACTGCTCTAAGTGCTCATCGTCAACTTCTGTTTAGTAAGAGATCATCCCAAGTTTTAGCGGGACACATGGCTGGCTGCTCAGCCAGAGACTATATTTCTTAGTCTCCCCTGCTAAAAGGGGATGGCCTTGTGTCTCAGTTCAGGTCCATGGAGTGTGAGCAAGGATTTTCACAGGTTCTGGGTCCACTCCTTCAGGGCAAAGCTACTTGCTCTAAATATCCTTTTTCCTTCCTGTATGCTGAACACAGAAATAAGGTGGTGACTGCATGCTATTCCTTACGTCTTTCTCTGTTTGACTTATTTCACTTAGCATTATCTCCTCCATTTCCATCTATGTTGATTCATGGGGGACATTAGGAGGAGGGGGCGGGGAATCAGAGGGGGAGAACAACTGTGAGAGACTGTGAACTAGGAGAAATGGAAGGTTTTAGAGGGGAGGGGGGTTGGGGGGATGGGTGAGCCCAATGATGGGTATTAAGGAGGGCACGCAGTGCGTGGAGCACTGGGTGTTGTACGCAAACAATGAATCTTGGGACACTACATCAACAACTAATGATGTACTGTATGGTGACTAACGTAACATTAAAAAAATTATATATAAAAAAAATAAGGTGGTGACTGAGCGTTCGCCATGCAGGAGATGGCGGTAGTTTGCATAAAGGGAACCTGGGTCTCAAAATGATCTCATGGAGTATTGCTGCTCTGACAATCTGGAATGCTCACACTGGGGCTGTTAAGAAATAAACATTAACTTAATTAATTAAGCCGTTATACTTTCTGGTCTCTTTATTACAGAAGCTCAGACTATAACCTCAAAAATTCATTTGTTAAGATTCCTTGGTGTTTAACCCCTCCGGATCTCAGTTTCTTCTTCTATAAACTGGGGATAATGCCTTCCTCACATCTGTTGTGAAGATTGCATGAGAAAATGCATGGTGAGGGGGGCCGGAGGGGGGGTGCCCAGAGACTGACAGATGACTGGTATATGATAAATATTTGGGGCGTCCCCTTTGATCATGGAGGAACATGGGCTTCATATACCTTTTCAATGAGTATAGAAAATAGGGGCACCTGGGTGGCTCAGTCAGTTAAGCGTCTGCCTTTGGCTCAGGTCATAATCCTGGGGTCCTGGGATCAAACCCCAGCCTGGCTTCCTGCTTGGGGTGGAGCCTGCTTCTCACTCTCCTCCCCAATCATGCTCTCTCTTGCTCTCTCTGTCGCTGTCTCTGTCTCTCTCTTTCAGATAAATAAATGAAATATTTTTAAAAAGAATATAGAAAATAAAGAGACTGAGTGTCAAGTAGCTGAATAATATGATTTGCACTTCATGGGACACACCAAGAAACCCACCATAAGTTGGAAATACCTACGCCAAAAATGCGTTTCATACACCCCAGCTACCAAATACCATAGCTTAGCCTAGCCGACCTTCAATGTGCCCAGAGCACTTAACATTAGTAAAATCACCTAACACAAAACTTATTTTATACTAAAGTATTGCATATCTCACGTAACTTACTGAATACTATACTGAAAGTGAAAGACAGAACGGCCCTAGGGGTAAGTAGGCTTGTCAGCATATGGGCTGTTTACCCCCCAGATCCTGGGGCCGGGAGGGAGCTACAGCTCCCTGTCACTGCCCAGCATCACCAGAGCCTCATACCACCTATCGAGAGCCTGGGAAAAGATCAAAATGCAAAACTTGAGGTATGGTTTCTGCTGATTAGGTACCACTCTTGCAGCATCATAAAGTCAAAAAATCATTAAGTTGAGCCATCGTAAGTCGTGGACTGCCTGTGTATAAAAGGCACTCACAGGCTTCCATCAGACTATAAGCTTCTTAAGGACCAGTTCTAAGACTGTTTCCCATTGTATCCCAGGTGCACGCACATAGTAAGACTAAGTAATTGTCGAGTGAGGAGAATTGATAGAAAATGTGAGTCAGCTCTTTTTTACCTCCGTCACTTCCTTCCCTCCCCATGACCCCGCCCAACGAAAGAGGAAGCTGATGTACAGAGAGAAGCAACTTGCCCGAGGTGACCCAGTGTATAAGTAGCAGACTCGAGATTTGAGCCAAATCCAGGCCTTCCTGGATCCGTGTTTGGAGGTCTTCTCACCCTGAACCTACACAGATACTCTTTCTTGAGAGCAGACTTGGAGACAAGTAAGATATTTGTGCACCAAGGGATGGAGAAAAAAACGATCTGAGGGGAATAGGGGAAGTTAGAGGGAACATTTTTATATTTTAAAGTTGGGCTCGGTTCTGCACAAGCCCACAGCTGTAGTGATCCTGCCCCTTCCTTGCTTCATGGAGGATGGACACTGATCTAAAGCACCCTTCCCATCTTATTCCAACAGGCTGCAAAAGCTAGAGCGTTTGGATCCCTGTGGGTGAAAATGGTTTAATTACATTTCTGTAAAGACCCTTTGTTAAGTGGCCAGGTTGACAGACCTTCGGCCTTCAGCCCCAGGTGGTATTTACACTAAAGAGGAAAGAGAGCAGCACCCCCCCACCCCCCACCCTCGGACTAGTGTGTTCTAACTCCAGCTGGTTTGCCGGGCCCAGCACGGTCTTATTGTAACTGTCATAGTGACATGGGTCCCTGATTCTCAGCAAGAATAAGTCACTAGAACTAGTGCCTAGTTCCCCTGTGCGGAGGACTTGATGAATTATGATTATGAATAACGAATTAGAGGTGGATTGCTTTGGGCCACTATCTGATAAGAAAGTTAGTGGCTGACTAGGTTTTAGTTGGATGATTTACAGAGATGTTGGTATATTAAAATATCAGGTGAGGAAGAAAAATTACTGAAAAAAAAAATAGGGGAGGCCCCATAATAGCTCTTGTTCTCTGTTTAGATTCAGAAATGCTTCCTCCACGGTATCCCTGGGCTACTGGCTGACTCGCAAAACAGAAACTCAGAATTGATCATCTGTCCATATTTCTTCTCAGGACCCATTCACTCACAGTAAAATAAATTTGTATTTATTTGCATGAAATATTGTGTGTGTGTGTGTGTGTGTGTGTGCGCGCGCGCGCACGTGTGTGTTCCCAGGCTTAGAAAGTTTCTATAAGTATTATCTGCAAATACTGGATTTGGCCTCAGATATCTATGACAATATTACTTAATACTTTGAATTAACACTTTTCTGTCTTTATTCTTTCATTTTAACCCCTTCCTTCTCTTACTACTTATTCCTGTTTTTCTCTAACCTAAGTCACAAAGGTGGATATTGTTTAGAGTGAGCATTTGAAAACCATGTCAGTTCCTTTCCAGTTGTGTCCTGAGATGTGAGGAAGAAAGATGCTCTTATTTTTTTTTTTTTAAGATTTTATTTATTTGAGAGAGAGAGAGAGAGAGAAAGCATGAATACAAGCAGGGAGAGGGGCAGAGGGAGAGGGAAAAGCAGACTTCCTGTTGAGCAGGGAGCCCGACACGGGGCTTGATCCCAGGACCCCAAGATCATGACCGGAGCTGAAGGCAGATGCTTAACCAACTGAGCCACCCAGGTATCCCAAAGATGCTCTTGAGGTTTTGCCATCAGGGTCTAAACTTTGTGGACATGCTTTTGAGAAGATGTAGCCACAGAAGACCGTAGTAGAAAATGTCTTCCATCTAGATTGGTTCCTAGGGTCATGATTGCATCTATACATGGATGCTTTGTACTCATACAGAAATCGAGGCCACAGGGTGCCTGGATGGCGCAGTTGGTTAAGAGTCTGACTCTTGGTTTCAGTTCAGGC
>CM053611.1:51167413-51191424 GCA_028646535.1 Procyon lotor
AAAAAAATATTTATTTAATAAATATTTATTTTAAAAAATAATTTTTTTAAATAAAAATAAATAAATGTGGTACATGTTGGCCTCCCCAACATGTACCACAGTGGTGGTGACATATATAGACTGAGAAAATCCTGCCCTTTGTTGAATTTTGTATCATCTGAGGTTTGGATTAGATCCCAATAGAAAAAAATTGCTTTCAGGGGTACCTGGGTGGCTCAGTGGGTTAAAGCCTCTGGCTTCGGCTCAGGTCATGGTCTCAGGGTCCTGGGATCGAGCCCCTGCATCGGGCTCTCTGCTCAGCAGGGAGCCTGCCTCGCCCTCTCTTTCTGCCTACCTCTCTGCCTACTTGTGGTCTCTCTCTCTCTGTCAAATAAATAGTAAAATCTTTAAAAAAAAGAGAAGAAAAAAATTACTTTCAAATTACAACATATAAGGAAAGATGGTAAAGGAACAGAAATGCGTATAGGGAGGGGGAGAACTTGGGGCTGCCCTGGGGTTTAAACTGTTGACCTAGTGAAGAAAAAATACCAAGCCTGTGACATTTTGGAACTTGTGGGCCTTTTGGTAAAAAATATAGTCTTTTCTGTCATCTTGCCACAGTGTGTGGACAACAGGGTGGGAGCTTCAGGGAAAGGGAGGTAGGACAGTTTGGGAGCAGCCCGGGAGAGAATAGTGAAGGGAAGCAGATTGAGGTCCCAGAAATTCCTTGTAAAGAAGAAACTGTAACTTCTTCCTGTCATGCCCAGTTTAAAAAATGGAATCAACTTTCTACTTGGAGGGTAGAGGAGATAGGGTAGTACCAAAGGACTGCTGAAACCAAACTGTGCTAAACATGGTACTAAAATGGATGTAAACTGTATTTCCTTAGTGATCCAGACTTACTAGTCCACATATAGAAAGGTAAGGAATCATCTGGAAAGTCATTTGAAAGTATGAAATAATAAATTTATGATTGTTTAGGAACACTATACCTTACAGATATTACTAGACAAAAATCTCACTACTGATTGAAAAAAAAATCCATTATAATTTGTTGCTTAGCAGACCCCTCGTTTCTAGAATCCAAGAAATATGCAATAATCTCTTCTTGCCTACACAGTTCTTCCTCTGGTGCCCACAGCTGATCCACAGCCCACACGCCACTCTCCTCTCCCTCTGACACAGCAGCCCCTTGACAGCTTCGCCAGGGAAAGTTTCTAGAGGAAGGAGGGACATGGGACATCTGATCAAGAACGACGTGGCCCCACTTTGTAGTAAACGGTGTGGTATCCAAGTCCTCACTATCAGGTCAAACAAGAGACACTCTGATATGTTTAGAGTTTTTCACATTTGTTTTTCACATATATATATACCAGAGTGGCTTGGTTTTATTTTGTTTTGCCTCTATTGCTGGAGCATGTACTATAGAAAGATCCTAGCACAGGGTTCTATATTCTCCCATCCAAAATAAGTAAATAGAAGAGGATCCCATGCTCAAATATAGTTAAGACAAGCTTTGTTAAAGATAAGCAGGATTTGTTTCAGGAGGGCTTTTGAGAGGCTTTGTGAATACCAAAGAGGGTGTGGAGCATTTTCCTAATGTATTTAGTAACCAAACTCTTATTTCCTTCTCTCCCTCCTCCTCTCCCTCCTCCCCCTCCCTCTCCATCCTCCTCTTTTTCTTCCTTCCTCTTTTTAAAATTTTTTCTTTAAACTAGGTCATGTCAAAGGACTAGACTACTAAACTAAGAGACTTCCTTAGCGACTCAATGTCATTAATTCAACAAACGTTTATGAAACCAGTCACACAGCAATAATTAATAAGCACTCATTATGCACCAGGAAATGTTCTAGCTGTTGGGTCTGTAGGGGTGAAAGAAACAAAGTCCTTGGCCTCCGTGAACTCACATTTACTAAAGAAAGATGGGCAACAAACCAGTAAACAGAGAGGAAAGTCTTACAGATGCAGTGGAAAAGTAAAAAAGCCCCTGTGAGCTGAGGACTGAATGAGGAGGATGGAGCCTTGGGGAGACCGGAAGGAGAAACAGCAAATGTCAAGGCCTTGACATGGAACCCATTTGGCTGGTGTTCAGAGAAGGGAAAGAAACTGGGGTGGCTGGAGCAGGTCCAACAAGGGGAGAGTGAGGGCCATGGAGGAAGGCAGCGCCAGCAGGGCCAGGCCAAGGAACACCCAGAGGCTTTTGTTTGGGATTTGTTGTTTTTTTTTTTTGAAGGTACTTTCTTTTTTTTTTTTTTTTTTTTTTTTTTACTTTATTAAAAGTTTATTATAGAGAGGGGAAAGCAGGCTCCCTGCTGAGCAGAGAGCCTGATGTGGGGCTCGATCCCAGGACCCTGAGATCATGACCTGAGCTGAAGGCAGAGGCCTTAACCCACTGAGCCACCCAGGTACCCCTGAAGGTACTTTCAAAGTTACAAAGAAAATGCAAGAGTATACAAAGAACTCCCATATATCTTCCACCCAAGTTCCCCTACAAGTCCATGGTCCAATCATCTAAATTAGGGAATTAATAATATATAAGCCTATCACCCAAGAGATCCCTAACTGTCCTAATAATATCCTTTATAGCAAGTTTCTTTTTCTTTGGTACAAGACCCAATCTAGAATCATGGATTGCATTTAAAGATCATATCTCTTTAATCTACTTCCATCTGGAATAGTTCTTTAGGCTTTCTTATATTTTGAGACCTAGACATTTTTTAAGGTTGTAGGCCAATTATTTTGGAGAATGACCCTCAGTGTGGGTTTCTCTGATGTTTCCCCACGATTATTCAGGTTATACCTTTGAGGTAAGAATTTTACAGAAATTATTCTGTATTCTCAGTCTGACATATCAGAAGGTACATAATATTAATTTCTCTGGTTTTGAGTGGTGTTGATTATGATTAAGACAGTGTCTATCAGATTTATCCACTATAAGGTTATTACTTTTTAACCTTTAAGATAAATTATTTTGTGCGGAAAAGGTTTTGAACCTATGTAAATATCCCATTTCTCAATAAACTTTCACCCCCTGGCTTTAGCATTTATTGATGTTTCATGTTTAAACCATTACTGTTAATGTTGCCAAGTGGCAATTTCCCAATTTGTTCATTCCTTCAACATTTATTAGTTGCATTCTAAGGTAAGAGAGTTTTCTCTTTCCCCCATCCATTCATTCATTTATTCATTCATCCTCTCATTATCTGTATAGACTCATAGATTCCTATTATATTCAATGGATTATAATTTACTACTTCATTATTTCTTTGGATGCTCAAGTTATCTAGATTTAGCCATTGAGAGTCCCTTCAGGCTGCCTCCTATGCTCTTCTGACAGGTTTTCATAATTAAGTTCTTCCTTATTTTCTGGCCCAAGAGAAGGTTCCAGGCTCCTCTTGTGCTTCCCCTGTTCCAGCACTGGAGTCAGTCATTTTTCCCAGGACCCCTTGCTCCTTTTAGTGGGGAATGGTTTTAGGAACCAAGATTTGAATGCTAAGTTTGGTCATAGCTCCCAGGATATTATTCCTTCTAGACCCTCTTATTGTACTAAGGTGGGAAACACACGAACGCAACATATGCATAGAGCATATACATATAACACATATATACATCTATTTATATATATACACACACACACATATATATATACACATATGTACACACACACATTAGATAGATAGATAGTATGACTTCTCTAACATCTCCAATTCCAGTCCAAACGGTGGGATTTATCGGGCCTTCCCCCTTTCCATATTTGTACCATATTTACTTACTTGCCCATTCCTCTTTCATGTAAACAATCTTTTAACCACCACTGCTTTCTCAACCTTGGAATGCTATCTCCCCTCAATGTCCGCAGTCACTTCCTCAACTCTGACTTTGTCCTTGGTCCCAGCTCTTCAGGCCCTGCCATCCAGAGATCTCTCAAATGAAGGAAAAAGAAGAAAACTAATGACTTTTCTTAAAGAAAAAATAAGGGAAAGAAAGGGAACAAAAGAGGAACGGAAAGACAGTACAAGGTTTTACCCCTTAAGAAAAAAAAAAAGCCTTTAAAGCTTGCAAAAAATTAGAATAGTATACTGACCCCTCCCCTAGTATTTATCACTAGCACAGATAATTCTCAGCTCCTGACCAGCCTTGTTTGGTCAATACCCCTACCTACTCACCTTCTCTGTGTGTTATTTTGAAATAATCCCAAAAATTATATCATTTCGTCTACAAAGATTTCTATATGCACATCAAAAAATTACAATACTACTATACTATCACACTTTAAAAATTCACAATTATTTCTTAGTAGTATCACACATCTTGAGAATATTAAAATTTTTTCAGTTGTGGAGAGTTTTAAGCAGGGAAGGAGCATATTCAGATAGAGATTTTCAAAGAATTCCTTTGGCCGCTGAAAGGAGAATGGTCTGTAGAGAGGATCAATTAGAAGATCTCTGCTTGCTTTAGCCATAGGTAATGATTACTTGGCTCGGGATAGATCATGGAAGATAAGAAGGGGCCAGATGCTTGATGTATTTTGAAGATACAGTGAAACAGACTCGTTGAATAGATTGCATATGGATATGAGGGGGGAAAAAAAAAGAAATGAAGAATGACTCCTAAATTTTCAGTCAGAGCTAGTGACTAGCTGTTGTACTATATTAACTATCTAGTGCTGTGTAACAAGTTGCTCCCAAACGTAATCGTTTATTGTCTTTTGCGTTTTCTGCAAGTCAGGAATTCAGACAGGTCCTGGCAGAGATGGCTCTTTTCTGTTCCACGTATGGAACCTCAGCCGGAAGGCTCGAAGGCTGGAGGCCAAAACCATCTAAAAGTCTGTTCAACTTACCTGTCTAATGGTTAATGGTGGCTGTCAGCTTGGGCCGTATGTGTGCCTATCAGCTGCAGTATGTACGCATGACCTCTCTATGTGGTCTGAGCTTTTTCACAGCAGGGTGTTTGGCTTCAAACAGTGAGCCTCTCGAGAGAGATAAAGAGCCAAGCAGAAGCAGCTCCAGCCTTTCTATGACCCAGTCTCAGAAGTCACACAGCATCACTTCCTCTGTACGCCACTGATCAGGGAAGTCACAGACCCTGCCCAGATCCAAAGAGAGAGGTTGCAGAACCCACTTATAGTGGAGCAGTGTCAGTCACATTGTAAGAAGAGCCTGGGAAGTAGCATAAGCATTTTGGTGCAGCTATCTTTATAAAATACAATCTTCCATAGCTACAAATCAATAGAGAGAGCTTGGGTAATGGTGTTTTGGTAGTATTAATAAGTCCCTTTTCCCCAAGCAGGAATGTAGAATTGACAGGCAGACAGAAGAATCTGGAAACACTCAAGGGATGCCCAGGTTAGAGAGAGAGAGAGATTCAGATGATATTTTTAAGTCATGACACTGGATGAAATAACCTCAGGAAAGGAGGGAGATAAAACAGAGGGCTAGAGGGCTGATAGAGAGGAGTAGCTGGTGAATGTGGAGCAATCAGATGAGTGAGGTGTCCTGGGAAGCTCCAAGAAGAGTTTCAAGAAGGAAGGAATAGAATCACTTTTAAGAAGCAACTTCGTGTAGGATTTAACTATTAGGGGAAAAAAACTTTAATGCTTCATATATAGAGTGAGCTGTGCATACAGGGTCCCTCTCCTCAACAGAACATATGGAGAATTAAAGTATAGCTAAACAATTACGTAAGCATTAACAGTGAAGTGTATTAAATGCTTGTGTGGGAAAATATTGGATCTATAGACTGGGAGAAATCAAGGAAAACTTCTAGGAGGAGGTAAGATTTAAGTAGAGACCTGATGGGTAAGTGAAAGCCAGTTCAAGACAAGAAATGTTCCAAGTAGGGAGAAAATCACGTACAAAGTCTTGGAAGTATAACAGCAAATAAAACCTTCAAATAACTGAAGGGGCTGGAGGTACTGAAGATGCTGAAAAAGGGAAATCGTGAAATCATGAAGTCCACCATTATCCACAGTCCAATGGGAAGCCTGTGGGGGAATTTGAAATGAATGATTCCATCAGTTTTCACTTCCAGAGGTTCATTTCTGACCATAAGAGGGAGAATGAATCAGAAAGAATAAGAAAACTAGTAAAGAGGCTTCAGCAGTACTCCGGGTGAGAAAGAGCTCTAGCAACTCTGATACTTGGGCACCACTGAAGTATTCAACTTTCTGATCTTTCCAGTCTTGTTCCATTACGTTCTTACTGTTTTACCTCTTGGATCCTGTAATCATTAAAAGCACTCCCTTGCATACACCCTCAACTCCTTCCTCTTTCCCTCTGTCAAACTTACCTTGCAAAACCCAACCCAAGTTAAATCCTGCTGTCCACCTATTTGATACATGGACCTGAGTAGCAGAATGTACCTGGAAAAGATATATGAGCATGCTAACAGGTTACACTTTAAATCCATGACCTCCTGTGGGTCTTTGGTGTGATCCTGTGCTCTTTCCCTAGTCCATTTCCTTTCCAGCTGTCTTTGATAACTATTTCAAATCTCATCGCTTAAACCTCCTTCTACATTCTCATTTCCTGCCAACGACCTTTGTTTTCTATTTTACCGAGAAAATCGAAATGATCAAAAGAGTTTCTAGACCTTGAGGATATTATATTAAATGAAATAAGCTACTCACAAAAAGACAATACTATGTGATTCCATGTATAGGGGATATCTAAAGTAGTCAAACTCAAAGAAACAGAAAATAGATTGAATGGTGGTTGCCAGAGGCTAGGGGAGGGAAAAAATGGAAGTTGTTCAATGGATATAGTTTCAGTTTTGCAAGATGAAAAAGTTTTAGAAATCTATTGCACAGCAATGCAAGTATACGTACACTACTGAACTGTACACTTAGAAGTGGTTAAGACGGTAAATTTTATGTTGTGCAATTTTTTTAGCACAATTAAAAGAACAAAAATACAGCTTTCAGTCTACAGCTTGGTTCACTCTCAGCTAGGAGCACTGCGCCCACCCCAGGTCTTCTGCCCCTGCCACTGCCTCCCCACCAGGCCAGATGGTCCCCCTCCAAGCAGAGGTGCCAATGGAAACAAACCAGGGATATCTTCACAGAGTTACTCCCCTAATAAAACCCCAAGGCAGAAAGGCAAACATGTCTAGCATAAAGAGTCTCAGAGCTCTTACCTGCCGCCCAGAACTGCAGCAGAAGTTGCCGAGTGAGACCATCACTGGGAAGAAGCTGATGGGACTCCTGAACAAGTTTGTGGAAGATAAGGAATGAAATGCACTCAAAGAGGACTGGTTCAGTTTGGCATATGGAATGATGAAGACTGGCATCACTACCCAGAATATATGCCAGGAGACAAAGTAACAGAACAAAGGTGACATGCATGCTGCCCAGGCTGGATAGAATCAGACAAGGCATGACCCAACACCACAAAGGCCTAGAAGAAAGAGCAGAGACCCATGTAGTTGACCCCTTTGCCCCTGGATATACTGAGCAGCCTCGGGGTCAGTTTGGAAGAAAAATTTAATGTTGAGCAGGACTCATGGCTCCGTTCGTGGGCACCATTTACTTCCCTGTCTGACTCAACCAAAAGGACATTTAACACTTGTCAAAAACATCACTATGGAGCACTCACTTTAGGTTGTCTGCTAACTCCATAAGTCATTTGTGATTTCCTCCATGATCATCTATAGGGAGAAAAAAGTGTAATTGCTGAAAATAATGACTAAAAATCAACACCTAAATAACTGGTTCTTTATAAATACCCATTTATGCAGGTTATTTGCCTGCTGAAACAGCTCCATCTCAGAAATACAATATACCTTTCAAAAGTTATGTCCAGGGGTACCTGGTTTGGCTCAGTTGATTAAACATCTGCTTTTGGCTCAGGTCATGATCCCAGGACCCTAGGATCAAGCCCCACGTCGGGCTCCCTGCTCAGTGGGGAGTCTGCTTATCCCTCTTCCTCTGTCTGCTGTCTACTTGTGCTCTCTCTCTCTCCCTGTCAAATAAATAAATGAATAAAATCTTAAAAAAAAAAAGTTAAGTCTAAAGAAGGGACGGTACAACCCAGGTGTTGGTAAACTTTTTCTGTAAAGTATCAAATAGTAAATATTTTCAGATTTGTGGACAGGCCATACGATCTCAGTAAATGAAACAGATGGTGCCAAAAAGGCTGAGATAATTCTGTGACTTGACTATAGTCATAAAAACATGTTCCTGTTGGTTATAAAAATATCTAGCCATGTTCTAGAAAAAGAAGTTTTATTTTACTTTCTCTCACAAATTATTTGTGACATAAATGCTAGTGAAAATGAAGGACTACAAATCAAGCGTCATTGGCAATTATGCCTTGATGTGATTCATCCAGTTCCTTAAACTACTTCCTAATTGTTACAGAAAGTTATTTCTAATCTCTTTGTTAAGTATGGGACCCGTGGGTTGTTTTCTCCTCATATTTCATGTTGCCTTGTGAAGTATTATATATTTTTAAAATGCAATTAAACTCTAAATAACTTAGAGACTGTGTAATAGAAATCCATGCTGTTCCTGCTCCTCACCTTACCTCCCACAGCAATGACTTAGATTAGTATTGAACTGGGCATGTGGACATTATGGGATATTTGGTATTTTCCATTGTGTAGAGCCATTAAAGTCAAGCTATGGACAAATTTGGGGCCTCCACTTAATTTCATAAACCAAATTCTCTTTTTTTTTTCTCACTTTCCCATTCCTTTTTTTTCCCTACTTTTTTTTTGGTTTACATTTTTATTAAACTGTAGTTGACACATAATGTTACATTCGTTTCAGGTATACAACACAGTCACGCAACAGCTCTGTTACGCAATGCTCGCCACAAGTGTAGTGGCCATTTCTCGCCATACAACACTATGACAATACCATTAACCATATTCCCTATGCTGTACCTTTTATCCCTGTGACTTATTCATTCCACAACTGGAATTCCCGTTGTGGAATGAATAAGTCTCATTCTCATTACTCAACTGGAATGAATAAGTCTTCCTCTTCCCCTCAACCATTTTGCCTTTCTCTACCCCTCCCTTCTGGCAACCATCAGTTAGTTTGTTGTCTGTATCTGTGAGTCTGTTTCTGATTTTTCTGTTTGTTTTGTTTTTTAGATTCCACAAAAAAGTAAAATCATATGGTATTTGTCTCACTCTGTCTAATGTGTTTCCCTTACCATAATACCCCCTAGTTCTATCCATGTTGTCAGAAATGGCAAGATCCCATCCTTTTCATGGCTGAGTAGCATGCCATTATATTTATAATGTATACATCTTCTTTATCTGTTCATCTATTGATGAATCCTTGAGTTGCTTCCATATCTTGGTTATTGTAAATAATGCTACAAAAAATACAGGCGTGTATATATCTTTTTGAATTAGTGTTTTTGTTTTGGGGGGTAAATATCCAATAGTGGAATTTCTGCACCACATGATATTTCTATTTTTCATTTTTGAGGAACCTCCATGATGTTTTCCACAGTGGCTGTACCAATTTACATTCCCACCAACAGTACATGAAGGTTCCTTTTTCTCTACATCTTCTCCAATACTTGTTATTTCTTGTCTTTTTGATACTAGCCATTCTTACAGGTGTAAGGTTTTAATCTGCATTTCCCTGATGATTAGTGATGTTGAACATATTTTTGTGTCTCTTTGCCATCTATATGTCTTTGGGAAAATGTCTATTCAGGTCTGTTGCCCATTTTTTTTGTGGGGCTTGATCTCAGGACCCCAGGATTATGACCTGAGCCAAAGGCAGACATTTAACTGTCTGAGCCACTCATGTGCTCCTGCCCATTCTTAATCAGATTATTTTGGGGGTTTGGTGTTGAGTTCTATAAGTTCTTTATATATTTTCGATATTAACCTCTTATCATATATATTATTTGCAAATATATTCTCTCATTCAGTAGGTTGCCTTTCCATTTTGTTGATGGTTTGCTTCACTGCACAAAACCCCGTTATTTTAATGTAGTCCCAATAGTTTATTTTTACTTTTATTTCCCTTGCCTGAGGAAACATATCTATAAAAATGTTGTGAAGGCTGATGTCAAAGAAATTACTGCCTGTTCTTTTCTAGGAGTTTTATGGTTCCAAGTCTCACATTTAGGTCTTTGATCCACTCTTGAGTTTACTTTTGTTTATGATATAAGAAAGTGGTCCAGTTTCATTCTTTTACATATACCTGTCCAGTTCTCCCAGCCACATTTATTGAAGAGACTGTTTTTCCCTCTTGTATACTCTTGTCTCCTTTGTCATAGGTTAATTGACCACACAAGCATGGGTTTATTTCTGGGTTTTATATTCTATTAAGCTATATGTCTATTTTTGTGCCAGTATGCTATAATTTTGATTATTACAGCTTCATAGTATACCTTGAAATCTGGGATTGTGATAGTCCCAGCTTTGTTCTTTTTCAAGATTGCTTTAGCTATTCAGGATCTTTCCTGATTCCATACAAGTTTTAGCATTATTTGTATTATTATATTATAATATAAAATATATAATAGTTTTAATTTATATTATACTATTTATTATATACTATATATTATATTATTTGTATTTGTATTATTTGTGTTTGTTGTAGTTTGTTGTTGGTATTTTGATAGGAATTGCATTGAATTTGTAGATTGCTTGGGTACTATGGAGATTTTAACAATATTAATTATTCCATTCCATGAGCATAGAATATCTTTCTATGTGTTTATGTTGTCTTTCAGTTTCTTTCATCAGTGTTTTACACTTTTCAGAGTACAGGTCTTCCACCTACTTTGTTAAGTTTATTCCTAGGTATTTTGTTATTTTCGGCATAATCGTAGATAGAACTGTTTTTTGGATTTCTCTTTGTTTTTAGTGGAACAGATTTCTGTATATTAATACTGTATCCTGAAACTTTACTGAATTCATTTATTACTTCTAACAGGGTTTTTTTGGTGGAGTCTTTAGGTTTTCTATGTATAGTATCATGCCATCTGCAAATAGTGACAGTTTTGCCTCTCCCTTACCAATTTGGATACATTTTATTTCTTTTTCTTATCTGATTGCTGTGGCTAGGACTTCCAGTACTGTCTTGAATAAAAGTGTTAAGAGTGGACATCTTTGTGTTGTTCCTGATTTTAGAGGAAAAGCCCTCAGTTTTTCACCATTGAGTATGATGTTAGTTAAGGGTTTTTTATGTATGGTATTTATTATGTTCAGGTATGTTCCCTCTAAACCCACTTTGTTGAATGTTTTTATCATGAATGACTATTGAATTATGTCAAATGCTTTTTCTGCATCTATTGAGATGATAATATGATTTTTATCTTTCATTTTATTGATGTGGTATATCATGTTGATGGATTTGCAACTATTGAATCATCCTCGCATCCTGGAATAAATCCCACTTGATCATGGTGAATGATCCTTTTAATATATTGTTGAGTTTCGTTTGCTAATATTTTGTTGAGGATTTTGCATCTATGTTCATCAGGAGTATTGGCCTATAGTGGTTTTTTTTTTTTTTTTTAGTGTTTTTTCTGGTCTTGTTATGAGAGTCATGCTGGCCTTCTAGAATGAATTTGGAATGTTTCCTTCCTCTTTTATTTTTTGGAATAGATTTTGGAGAGTATATATAAAATCTTCTTTAAAGGTTTGGTAGAGGGATGCCTGGGTGGCTTGATCAGTTAAACATCTGACTCTTGATTTCAGCTTAGGTCTTATCTCAGGGTTGTGAGATCAAGCCCCACATCAGATTCCTTGTTAAGTGGGAAGTCTGCTTGAGACTGTTTCCCTCTAACCCTCCCCAGTCTCTAAAATCAATCAATCAATCAATCAATCAATCAATCAATCTTAATCTAAAGAATAGAATATCTTGTGAATGCAATTGTGAGTCCATCTGGTCCTGGACTTTTGTCTTTTAAGAGTTTTTGAATTACCAATTCAATTTTATTACTAGTTAATTGCTCTCTTCAGGTTTTATATTTCTCCCTGATTCACTTTTAGAATATTGTATCTTGCTAGGAATGTATCCATTTCTTCTAGGTTGTCCAATTTGTTGACATATAATTTTCCATAGTATTTTCTTATAATTCTTTGTATTTCTGTGCTGTTGGTTGTTACTTTTCTTTCCTTTCTGATTTTATTTATTTGTGTCCTTTCTTTTTTGATGAGTTTGGTTAAAGGTTTATCAATTTGGTTGACTTTTTTCAAAGAATAAGTTCTTGGTTTCATTGATCTTTTCTTGTTTATTTATTTATTTTTAAATTTCTGTTTCATTTATTTCTGCTGTGAACTTTATTATTTCTTTCCTTCAACTAATGTTGGGCTTTGTTTGTTCTTTTCTAGTTCCTTTAGATGTCAGGTTAGATTAATTATTTGAGGTTTTTCTTGTTTTTCTTGTTCTTGTTTCTTGTGATAGGTCTGTATCACTAAAAATTTCCCTCTTAAAGCTGCTTTTGCTGTATCCCAAAGATTTTTGGACCATTGTGTTTCATTTTTCATTTGTCTTCATGTACTTTTTTATTTCCTCATTGATCCATTGGCTTTTTAGTAGCGTGTTGTTTTGCCTCCATGTGTTTGTGTTATTTTCTAACTTTCTTGTGATTGATTTTAGTTTCATACCATTGTGGTCAGAAAAGATGTGTGATATGATTTCAATCTCCTTAAATTTACTGAGACGTGTTTTGTGACCTAACATGTGATCTATCCTGGAGGATGTTCAATGCGCCCTTGAAAAAAAAACTGTATTCTGCTGTTTTTAAATGGAACATTCTGTATATACATATCTGTTAAGTTGTCTGGTCTAATGTGTTGTTCAAAGCCACTGTTTTCTTACTGAATTTCTGCATGGATGATCTATTGATTGATGTAAGTGTGATGTTAAATTCCCCTATTATTGTATTACTGTCAATATTTGCTTTATGTCTGTTAATATTTGCTTTATGTATTTAGGTGCTCCCATGTTTGATACATAGTTATTTGTAATTGTTATATCTTCTTGTTGCATCGACCCCTTTATCATTATGTAATACCAAGGGCACTTTTTTTTTAAGATTTCAAATTGATAAGGCATTTTTATGGAGTGGGGGAGCAATCAGCTTTTGGGGACCTACATTTGAATCCTAGTCTTGCTTGTGTATGTGCTCTTTGTTCTTGAGACTTGTACTCTTACCTAAAGAGAAATAGTGTCAAATGACACAAGCAACAATTTAGTAGAGTTTGATGTCCTTTATTCAAGGGAAAATAATTTATGGATTGGAGGAGTACAGTGACTTACAAACACTCTTCCCAAAGGATTTTGGCCAAGAGTGAGTTTTACAGAGCATTATAAGTGGCAATGCATAAACAGATTATGAATGGCTTAAGTTGCATATCTGACCTTATTCAGAAAGATGGAGGAACAAGAAAATAAATAGATTCCAAAGTTTTCTTGGCATTTGGGGATTGGCTGAGTAGACATACCATTGATCCTTGAAAGACTCGAGTTAAAACTATGTGTGTCCATTTACATGTGGATTTTTTTGATAAACATAGTACAGTACCGTAAAATGTATTTTCTCTTTCTTATGATTTACTTTAACTAGCTTGCTTTATTGTAAGACCATAGTATGTAAGACATATAACATGTGAAATATGTGTTAATCAATTGTTTATGTTATTGGTAAGGCTTCCAGTCAATAGTAAGCTATTAGTAGTTAATTTATTGAGGAGTCAAAAGTTATACATGGATTTTCAACAGTGTAGAGAGGGGGATTAGCATCCCTAAGCCCTTTGTTGTCCAAGAGTCAACTATAGTGTGTTTCTGGTCAAGGAGAGCATTTACAGGAACACAGAAGTTTGGGTTTGCTGACATGGCAGCCCAGGCAGGGATGGCTTCATTTTAGAAATTTACCTCAACAATAGCAAAGTGTTTAGAGGCACAGACCCTGGAGTCAGACTCCCCAGGTTTGAACCCTGACCCGATGGAAAGATCTGGTATTTGTCATGTAGCTTAGTGACCAAATTTAACACCAATAATGGTTGACAGTCTGTCAGTGGATACCTCTTAGTATAATGCCACATGAAGAACATAGCATCATCTGTGACAAATTCTTGCCAAAAATGTTTAACTCGAATCTAATTAAACCTCTGACTTATATCCAGTTAATAGGAAATACTAGACTTTGAAAAATAGTATTAGGAGAAAAAATCATCCATAGCTCTTCTGTTCTCTCAAAAAAGACAAAGTTAGGGGCACCTGGGTGGCTCATTTGGTTAAGCATCTGCTTTTGCCTTAGTTCATGATCTCAGGGTCCTGGGATCGAGCCCCATGTTGAGCTCCTTGCTCAGTCAGGAGTCTGGTTCTCTCTTTCTCTCCACCCTTCCCCACTGCTTGTGCTCTCTCTCTCTGTCTCAAATAAATAAATAAATAAATAAATAAATAAATAAATAAATAAATAAATAAATAATATCTTAAAAAAAGAAAGAAAGAAAGAAAAGAAAAAGTCAGCCAAAGCCATAGGGAAAAAAAGTCAAGGAATTTAACCAATCACAGTATGTGAAATGTGATTGGGTGTTTGCATGGAAAACCCCACCATTAAAGACTCTGAGGCTTGACTATGGAATGGCTTGATAAGAGGGAAATATTGTTAAATCTCTTCTTTATGAATATGTTATTTATGTAGGGATGACATGTCATGAGGTCTGCAACATTAACGTGGTTCAATGAAATATATACAGAAAGACAAGCAGATAAATCAAACATAGCAAAATGTTCACAATTTTGAAGCCTGGATAGATGTATAGGTATCTGTTACATTATTCTTTCAACTTTTCTATATATTTAAAATCTGTCAAAATAAACATTTTGGGGGGGGAAATAAGACAGCTTCCACAGCTCCTACCAATACATTTACCAATATACCTACATCTGTATCCAAATACTATGTTTTCACTATGGTTTGCATGATAGAATTTTATCCTGCACTTTATAGCCATTATCTCCAGTTTATAGGATCTTATCACTTTCACCTATCTCCAGTTTATAGGATCTTATCACTTTCACCTACCCAAGGACATCTCCACAGCAATTTTCCCTTCTCTCTCTCACATACCCTCTGTTGGCCCCACATACCCTTCTATCTACTAGTGCATTTATCCACTACCCTTTACAGTACCCTCAATTCAATTCAATAGGATACCTACTGTGTGCTGGGGATTGGTAATGAACAAAAGACAAAAGCACTGCTTTCGTGGAGCTTATCCTTTAGTTGATGAAGACAGATAATACAGAGTAAGTAAACAAATGATATATATAGTATGTAAGAGGGAGTTAGGTAATAAGGAGAAAATAAAGCAAAGGAAGAAGGAAGTGGAGTATGGGTGGAAAGGTGTCCAGGGTTGCTGACAACCTATGTGGAAGTGTATACAGACAGAACTAATCTTGCACCAAACCATGAGGCTTGGCAGGCAGAACTCGAGTTAGATATCATGCCTCATTTTACTTCCCCTGCCCAGGCACCTCTGTAAACATCTTGCACAATCATATAGGGAGCCTCTAGAGATTTTACAATTTAAATAGTGTGGTTTTCAAAATACCTTAGATTTTCCTATGGTTCAAATGGAGAGCTGTTGGTAGTTTGAGCAGAGAATAATATGATCTGGCTTATGGTTTAAAAGCATCACATTAGGGGGGCCTGGGTGGCTCAGTCGTTAAGCGTCTGTTTTCGGCTCAGGTCATGATCCCAGAGACCTGGGATCGAGCCCCGCATCGGGCTCCTTGCTTGGCAGGAAGCCTGCTTCTCCCGCTACCATTCCCTCTGCTTGTGTTCCCTCTCTCACTGTGTTTCTCTCTGTCAAATAAATAAAATTAAAAAAAAAAAAGCATCACATTAGCTATTGTGTTGAGAATGGACTTTAGGGGGACAAAGGTGGAAAGTAAAGAAATTAGAAAACTAATCCAAGTAAGAGAGGATGTTGTCACAGATGAGATGTTAGTGAGGAAAGTGGTGTGGAGTGGTTCTAATTCTAAATATATATATTTTAATAGACATAAAAGGATCTATTGATGGAGTAAATATGGAGTGTCCAAGAAAGAGAGGAGTCAAAGATGACTCCAGGCTTTGGGGACTGAGCAATCAAAAGGATGGAGTTGTGCTTTATCTGAGATGGAGAAGATTATTGGTAGACCAGGGAGGAAGATCAAGAGATTGATTTTGAATGTTAAATTTTAGCTGCCTATTAGAATCCAAATAGAAATGAGTATAGAATTCTGGAGTTCATGGGTTTCAAAGAATTTCAAGGCTCCTTAAAAGAGTTGTCAATAGTCATTTTTACCATCTTCTTCCTTCATTCTTCTGTGAACCTGTGGTATAACGAGAAATATATTTGGCTTTTGCCCTTAGTTCCTGGTACAAACCTCCTTAAACCCTTGGAATTTTCTGAGTGATAGGCGCCCCCTTTGAGCTTATGCTAATGAAATGACAGGGTGGTGCCTTGGATAACCTCAGGATGGAGCTGGTCATCAGAAAGACTAAGTGATTAGAGGATTGAAACTTTCAGCCCCACCCACTGGTCCCTGAGAAGGGGGTAGGAGGGCACTGAAGATGAAGCTCTATAAATATTCTTAAACAAGACTTGATAAACTTAGAGGTGAATACATGCACATTCTGGGAGGGTAGTACACCCCAGTTCCTTGGGGACAGAAGGTCCGATGCTCAGAAACTTCCTGGATCTTGCTCTCATCTGGTTGTTCATCTCTACCCTTATAAACTCCTTAATAATAAACTAGTAAATGTAAGTAAATGTTTCTCTGAGATCTGTGAGCTGCTCTAGCAAATTAATCAAACCTGAGTTGGGGGTTGTGGGAACCTCCAATCTATAGCCAGTTGGTCAGAAGCACAGGTGACAACTGGGACTTGTGATTGGGGTCTGGAGTAGGGGGATGGGAGTGATAGTTTTGTGGGACTGGGCTCTTAACCTGTGGAATCCGATGGTATCTTCAGATAGTGTCAGAATTAACTGTAGGGTACCCAGTCACTGTCCACTGAAAATTGGAGAATTGCTTTGTAGTGTTGGAAAAAATACACCCATTCTAGGCAATCCATTCCAGACTTTTGTCCCCTATCACTCCTCTGAAGCTGCTGATGTCACCTGTGACCTGCCATAGCAAAACCCAATGGCAAATTTTCTTCATACTCAAAGAAAGCTATTTTAGCTACAGGAAAATTTGAAATCTTTACAAAGGCACATTATAAGATTCATTTGACACAGAATATCATCTCCACCTTTTTTGAAAAAATTTACCTTCATGCTTTCCTGTTTCTCATTTCACACTGGACACTCCTTCCCTCTCAGTCTGCTTTACTGGTTTTTCCACATTTTCCCAATGCAAGTGTTGGAGGGCAGAGTCCTAGAGATCAGTCTTTGGACCCTATCTCTTTTTTGGGGGGTGGAGGCAGGGAGAGAGAGACTCTTAAACAGGCTTGGAGCCCAGCATGGAGCCCATCATGGGGCTAGATCTTACGACCCTGAGATCATGACCTGAAGCAAAATTAAAAGTCCAACTTTTAGCTGACAGAGCCACCCAGGAGTCCTTTGGAGCCTATCTCTTTACATAGATTAACCTCCTAAGCAATCCTAACCAGTCCACAGTTTATCTCCAGTGCAGATCTCTCCTCCAAGCTCCAGATACATGACTGCTGGACCTCTCCACACGGATGTCTAATCTCAAATTCAGATTTATGGGTCCAAAAGCAACCTTCCCCACCCCCTTCCTCCCCTGGAGTCTTATACATCTTAAAAATAGCAACTCCATTTTCCCAGTTTCTCAGGTCAAAATATTAGAGTTCTCTTTGACTCCCCTTTTTTTCCTCAGACTCATATCCAGTACCTCAGACACTCTTCAGATTTATTTCAAAACATACCTTAATCCACATCTACTAGTACCATTCTGGTTTAGGACTGTTATCTCTTGGCTGAATTAAAGAACTCGTCTCTTAACTGGCCTCCATGATTTTACATTTGCTCTTCTACAGTCTAGTCTATTTTCCATAAAGTTATCAGAAAGATCCCTTTAAAATATAAGATAGGTATATTTTATATATGTGTGTGTATATATATATATATACATTGTACACATTTATATATGTTTGTGTATATATATATATACACACACACATATGTATACATATATATATATACACACACATATGTACACATATATACATTTTTGCGCCACCTCTTTAATCAAAACTTTACAAAGGCTTTCCAAATTATTCAGAATCAAAACCCAAGGGCCCCTCTGATGACTAAAAGTGATTCACAGCACTCCCCATCCTCTGCCATCTCCGACCTCCTACCACTTTCCTTCTCTATCACTATGCTGCAGTCACCACGGACTCTGCTTTTCTTGAAGACATTAAGCATGCTTGTCTCAAGGCTTTCACACTTGCATTTCCTTCTTGAAACTGTTTCCTCAGGGACTTAAATACTCTGTTCCCTCACTTCCTTCAGACTTCTGCAAAATGTCACCTTATCAGAGAGTCTTCTAACCACTCATTATAAAGTCTGTCTCCCAATCATCATTCTCTCTGACTCTTGCCCTGCTGCATTTTTCTCACTACTGCCCATCATTGCTGACAGGTACTTTCTTATTTGTCTCTATCCACTACAACGGAAAGTCCTGATGGCAGAGATGTTGTCTGTCTTTGTTTTTTGTTTTTACTATAGAAGCCCCAATATCCACGGAAGTGGCCAGCATATAGTTAGTTCACAGTAACTAAAAGTAAAGAATGACTGCAGTATGTGTCACAAGAGTGATAGCGGAGATATGTGGTGGCCAGCCTCCAAGATGGCTCCCAATGAGCCTTGCCTCTGGTGTTCATGCTCGTGTATAAGCCTCTCCCATAGGTAGTAGAGCTGACTGACCTGTGTAACCAGTGGCAGAAATGACAATGAGTGACTTCCAAGGTTAGGTCATAAAAGATGTTGTGGCTTCTACCTCAGCCAGCCTCTTGGATTAGTCATCAGGGAAGACAGCACTGTGTCATGAGGAGGTTCGAGGGGTCTACAGAGTGGAGGCAGGAACTAAGGTGACTGCTGACAAGCAGGACTACGTGAGGTTCAACTATCTTAGGAGCAGATTTCGAATCCTAGTCAAGCTTTTAGGTGAGTGCAGCTTGACCAACATTGTGACTACAAATTAGAACCTAGGCCAGAACCGCTTGACTAATCTGCTCCCAAATTCCTGATCCACAGAAACTGTGTGAAAGGATATCTGTTTATTATTGCTGTGGGCTGCTGAATTTGGGTAATGTATTATGCCACAGCTACCACGATCTCTTTGCTGGTTTTCCTTGGGAATTTTGAATTTGCTTTTCCTTCTACCCAAAACTCCATTCCCTTGGGTAGTTTTATGTCTTAATTACTTACATCAGGCTTCTGCTAAAATGTCATGCTATGCAATTATGCACCAATGGATACAGGATGTGTTTGAGAAATCCAGGAGGTAGATATAACAAGATTTAACATCTGATTGGACATGAGGGATAATAGAGAGAGGAGTCAAAATGCTTCTCAAATTATTGACTTGTGTAACTACACATTCCTGAATTTAGGGAAACAGGTTTGGGGCAGAGATTATAAATTCAGTGTTGGACCTGCTAAATTTGAAATGTCTAAGAAATAGCCAAGTGGAGATGTCCAGCATGCAAGCATATATACCATTTGCAACATAGAAGAGAGAGCTGGAAATAAAGACCTTGGAATCAGGATCAGCTATATAATTTGCAATGCCTGGTGCAAATGAAAATTTGCAGGGTTCCTTGTTCAAAGAGCCCAAGGTCTACCCAGATCCTCCTCTCACCAATTTGTAGGACTGACAGACCATGCCCTGGCTGATGGGAGAGAAGTGGAGCCAGGTATCTCCCCTTCCCCATGGACTCTAGGCTCCAAACCACATTAAAGAGACAGCCTCCAAGAGGATGCCCTTACGTAGGGGATGGGGGGAGGCTCATTCCCACTGAATCACCCACTGGTGACAGCACTGTTAAACTGCTAGTCTAGGGCAAGGACAGCTGCCGTCAGGCCCTCAGGCCCTACCCTGCAGCACCAGGAGTGCGTGCACATGACCCTGACCTTCCCTGTATCTGTGCCTAGGTCTTCTTGGTCCCAGTGGTCCTGGTTTTGGGTAGGGCAAAAAGGAGGGTGGGTAAGGCTGAGAAGCTGTCCTAGGGAGGCAGAGAGGCAGTGGGAGGCAGGACTATATGAGAACCAAGCACACTTCATTGTCTCATTGAACTCCACATATAAAACAAAAATTCAAAGATAATGTTATTAAGAATTTTAAACCTGCAACCACAGAGCATTAGGACCCCAAGTGTTAAATCCTTCTGAGTGCAGGGTATTGATGTGCTCATGAAACTGGCCCTGTTTGAAATAGATAGTAAAGACTGAAGAAGATTGAATGAGTTCAGTAGGAAAAGATGAGAAGAAAAAAGGACAGGATCAAAATCAGAGATGTACTAATAATATTCAAGGGATGGGCAGAAAAAGGGCATCTTGTAGCCAAGTGAGGGTTGTAATTAATCAGAAGACCAATAAAAGAGAAAATACTTGGTCTACCACCCTGACTTGGAAAAGCTTTGCAAATCCAATAACCTGGCCACATATTATTAGGCACATTTTATTTCACTAATTATTCATGATATTGATGATAATTTTTCAGGATCAAGGATGTGGTTCTTACATAGGCCTATACCTTGATTATGTGTGAAGCATTTATGACTCAGTCGGAAAAAAAATTGCATGAGAGGAGCTACAAAAAACAAAATAGATTGAATGAAAGAATGGAATTTACTGGTGGTAGACTCACAGATAACAAGTAAATAATTCATTTCCCTTCCAGCAACAGTTACCTTTACATATAAGGGCAGCAATGTCTCTCTGCAAGATTTATCAAGCAACAAAAATGTAAACTCTAAAATCTACAAAGGATTTCAAATGACTCATGAAATCCTATTACAAAATCAACCACACGAGTTTTTTTTAACTAATTAATTTTGAGCAAAGTCTTAAGCCATAAAAACCAGACCATTTGGTGAGAGAACTGGGGCAGAAAGTTGATGAGACTTTGAGAGCTTAGAATTGGTAGGGGGTGAAATTGATTTGTCTTTAGAGGTGGTTTATCAGATGGCCAACAGCCCAGATTCTAGATACTTGAGTTTGAACCCCAGCTCTGCCGCTTACTTCCTATGTGTGATATTGGATTAGTTATTTAATCATCCTGTTTCAAGTAAAAGAGTGATAATAATTGCTAGGGTTGTTATGAGGATTACATGACTAAATGTAAAACATTTAGAACTGTGCCTAGCACATAAAAAGCACTATGTACACATTTGTTAAAAGACAATTGTGATAACTGATCATGTTGCTAAAATGTCTCTGGAGTTTCTAAATTAGTAGGTCCCATAAGCTTTGGAGAGAGTTCACTAAGAGAAAATAATCTTCTTTTTTTCCTCCTCATTTTTTCCTGTTTATTCTCATTTTTTCCTCATTTATTCTACTATCCCCCTCTCCCACCCCCTCCCACCCAGAGGAATGTATTGTTTTCTCTTTATATTAAAAACAATTCTCTCTGGGCACCTGGGTGAGTCAGTTGGTTAAGTCTCCAATTCTCGATTTCAGCTCAGGTCTTGATCTCAGGGACATGAGTTCAAACCCTGTGTTGGGTTCCACACTGGGTGTGGAGCCTACTTAAAAAAATGAGGGCAGGGGGTGCCTGGGTGGCTCAAAGCTTCTGTCTTCTGCCCAGGTCATGATCTCAGGGACCTAGGATCAAGCCTCACATTGGGCTCTCTGCTCAGCAGGGAACCTGCTTCTCTCTCTCTCTCTCTTTCTCTCTGCCTCTCTGCCCACTTGTGATCTCGCTCTCTTTGTCAAATAAATAACATCTTTTAAAAAATGTTTAAAAAAATTCTCTTCTTTAGGATATTGGATATTTTCTTAAAATTAATTTCCACATGTCTTATGATGCATATTCGTGGCTGTTTTCCCATTTACGATTGGTTTTGATGTTTTTTCTTTCATATGGAAACTCAAAAAATATGTTTATGGGAGAATAAAATGCACAGGAGATTTAGTATCATCATAATTATCCTGATAATCCTGGTACATCTGTGGAAAAACTATAAAAAGTTTTGTTGAGGGCCGCCTGGGTGACTCAGTCGTTAAGTATCTGCCTTGGCTCAGGTTGTGATCTCCGGGTCCTGGAATCGAGTCCCGCATGGGGTTCCCTGCTCGTCAGGGATCCTGCTTCTCCCTCTCTCTCTCTGCCACTCCCACTGCTTGTGTTCCCCTTTTCTCTGTGTCTCTGTCAAATAAGTAAAATCGTCAAAAAAAAAAAAAAAGTTTCGATGGGAAGTGTAGGACAATGAATATAACAAGGATTTCAAATATATCTTCCAAGTCTTTTTGAGGACTCAAAATGAACCAAACACAAGCTTCTTTGAAAACAGTTCTGCAGACACACAATCCTAGAAACCTGCCTCCCATGAATCTTAAAAGTAGAAATCCCTTTGTATTTGTCCTACTGCTCCCTTTGGTCCCGGGGGAATGCATACTTTTACTCTCTGCCTCAATTTTATTTTAGTACTTTGTTTCCTCTGGTCGTTAGAGTCTTTCCCATTGCATTATAGTAGAGTTTACCTCTAACTATAGGGAAATTCTTTGGCTTCTTTTGCATTTTTGATACGGAGTACTAAGCTGACTCATGATCTTCTTGCGACCACTCCCTGTGCGTGCTCAGGCGGGTGGGGGTAGGGGGCGCTTCTCTTGCCTTCTAACCTTTTATGCGGAAATCCTGCGGCCTTTTGTGAACACGTTTCTTTCGCTCCCTCTCTTTGTGTTTTTCTTGTTTTGTTTATTATCTGCGAGTTTTGCCTCTTTTCTCTGTAATCTCCCTCTCCCCTTGCCCCCATAGAATACACGTCCTCTCACTTTGGAGCCAGAGTAATTGATGCTTAAAGATCCTCCATTGGCCCCACGTAGCCTTTAAATACGGTTCAAAAGTGCTCGCCTTCAGGGTTCTCCACCTGAGCTGTAGGGGCGTTTTCCCCCCTCTGCAGTAACACACGTCAAAGAAAGCAAACCCCAGTATGTGTCCATATATGACCTTAGAACAGAGAGCGGCCTCGTTTGGAGGCGACGTTCGGGGAGCCCTCTCCACTCCCACCCCCGCGTGCTCTCGCCTCCCCCTCCCCCGAGGTCACTCGCGTGCAGAACGCGAACGCCGACTACTCCCGCCGGCGTCCCGACTTCCTTCTGGGAGCCCAATAAACCTGGGGGAAGTTTAATCATTCCGCAGCGAGCCCGGCTCTCTCACTGGGCATGCTCAGTGGCCGGGCGCCGCTCGGGTGTCGGGTGGCTGTCTTGGGCGCAGGGCTCGGGTCGGCCGCCGCTTCGGCTCGGCTTCCAGGAGTGCGGGCTGGCCGCTGCGGCCCCTGAGCCGGGAGCCAGACGCGCCCCGCGGTCCCCGCCGGGACGCAGGGCCCAGCCAGAGCCGCGTGGTTCCGGAACCCGGGAGCCCCCAACTTCGCGCCAAGTTCGGAACCGCCCTCCGGGGGAGCGATGCAAATGATGACCAGGGACGTTCTGCTGGAAATGGACCAGGAGGAGGAGGACGACGACGACGGGGATATCGGTGAGCGAGGGGTTCCCCGGCGTGGGCCGGCGCCGGAAGAAGTTGGGGACTGCGCGTGGGCGCCGCGCCCTCCGCGGGGGCGGCTCGCGGGGACCCTCAGCCGCTCCGAGGGGCGCGGGCGCCGGGGGCCGGGGAGGAGGGGGCCTGCGCCGCGGTCCCGGGGCCGCAATGCGGTCGCCTCGCGGCTCGGCTGCCTGCGGGCCGGCGCCCCCGGTGAAGGCCGGGGTGGCGCGGGGCGCGCACGGGCTCGGGAGAACAGCGACTGGGCGGGCCGCGGCCGCAGCCTCGGAACAGTCATGCTAGATACGGGGCAGTCTCCGCGCGCCCAAGTCTTGACTCAGAAGCACCAACTTCTGGGTCATTTCCTCGCCCTCGAACCTTTCTGGGGAT
>CM053611.1:51191924-51215809 GCA_028646535.1 Procyon lotor
GCTATGCTGAACCTTAGATTCCCCAGAACTTGTCTTACAGCTGGACGTTTGTGTCTTTAACCAGCTTTCCCCTCCCCCCCAATTCTACTGTTTCTTTGAGTTCACCTATAAGTGATTTCACCTATAGCAGATCTCACCTCTAAGTGATATATGGTAATTATCTTTGTCAGACTTATTTCACTTAGCATAATGCCCTTCCAAGTTCCATCCATGTTGTCCCAAATGGCAGGATTTGCTTCTTTCTCATGACTGAATTAATATTCATTGCCCACATGCAAGGGTGAGGAGGTGGTGAGGGGGCTGGATGCTGGTGGTGATGATTACACACACACACACACACACACACACACACACACACGCAAACACACACGCAAGCACACACGCCCGCCCGCCCCACATATTTATTCATCTGTACTTGGACAATTTAGTTGTTTTCATATTTTGGTTATTATAGGGGCTGCTCTCTTAACACCCAGAAAACTCAATAACTTTCTTGTTGACCAGGAACAAATTGAATAGAGGGGCTTATACTTCATGATTTAGCTTTACTTTTCATTCATTTGACAAGTATTTATTAGATGGTGGGAGCCAGTAGTATTTTTTTGTTAGAAAACTGAAGCTCACAGGTTGACCTGCTTTGTATAGCTAGTTAAGATTCAGACCCAGGGTTTCTGATTTGCAAGACCTGTGTGCATTAGTCCACTTTCCACCTGATCATTCAGCTGCCAGATAATGTATAATGCTACTATTTAGCAGGCTTTACTGGTAAATCATTACATAAACATGTAAATCATGGGAGTAAACTTTAAAAAATTATAATAAAGTAGCACCGTCTGTTTTGTAGGAATATACTTAGAAAAATTTATTTATTTGAGGGAGTGAGAGGGAGAGGGAAGGAGCAGGGAGAGGGGCAGAGGGAGAAGCAGACTCCCCACTGAGCAGAGAGCCAGATGTGGGGCTCAATCCCAGGACCCTGGGATCATGACCTGAGCCCAAGGCAGGTGCTTAACTGACTGAACCACCCGGGCGCTCATAGATGCATACTCTTGTCTGTTATGGTGAGGTGTTTCTGTTTATATTGAATATTGTAAACAAATAAGGATAAAAACCCAAATGGAATTCAAAGAAAGCTAGAGACTCTGAGCTTTGTTTATTCTGCTGTGTCATCAGTAGCTCTCAGTTTAGAAAGAAAACTAATTTGGTCCAGTCTATCTTTACCAGATGAGGCATCATAAAATTTATCTTAAGTGTGTGGCAATAGGTTCTTTTTTTTTTTTTAAAGATTTTTTATTTATTTGACAGAGAGAAACACAGCGAGAGAGGGAACACAAGCAGAGGGAATGGTAGCGGGAGAAGCAGGCTTCCTGCCGAGCAGAGAGCCCGATGCGGGGCTCGATCCCAGGACCCTGGGATCTGACCTGGGCCGAAGGCAGACGCTTAACGACTGAGCCACCCAGGCGCCCCGCAATAGGTTCTTTTTAATTATAGATGTAATTTATACTGCTTCTATCAAGTCAAACTGTAACTATCTTTATTAAAAAGTTAAATATTTCTACTCCTTCATCCCTCCCTCCATAAGCTACTGATATTGATGCTTTACTGTCTATAAGGGTCAATTCAACAGTTTATGTAAGGCAATTAATATCAGCAGTCTTTGGTTATACAAATTCAGTGTGGGTTGCACTGATTTTATAACAAGAGCAAATGTTTATCATGTCAATAGAAAGTTTGTCATTGTAAAGTAGTAAGTCTTTTTAAAATGAGCAGAAGTAGGCTGATGGTATATAGCCTTTATTTATTTATTTATTTAAAGATTTTATTTATTTGACAGAGAGAAACACAGTGAGAGAGGGAACACAAGCAGAGGGAATGGTAGCAGAGAAGCAGGCTTCCTGCAGAGCAGAGAGCCTGATGCGGGGCTCGATCCCAGGACCCTGGAATCATGACCCGAGCCAAAAGGCAGACGCTTAACAACTGTGCCACTCGTATATAGCCTTTAACAAAATAATTATAACTTTAACTATGGAAGAGGAGGTTCAGGTGTAATGAAGATAATTTTAACCTGTGCCTCTTGTTTTAGAATGCAGAGCCATTTTAAAGCTGTTGACTAACATACTTCTCCTAGTACTGGATTGTCATCACTAATAGTTGTATACTTTAAAATCCACTTAGGTCCTGAAGATCTCTGTGTAATTCCTCTATAAATATTAACTTTGTAATTCAGAACAGTAGAGTTATTTTTGACATATTCTTGGGTTAAACATCTATCATCAGCTAATCTGCAAAAGACGAAAAACTTTTTAAACTAGATGTGGTCCCTTGTTATAGGATATAAATATTTTCTGTACATATATGGAAGTGTGACCTGTAGTAGACTGGGATTTAGAGCCTGACTTTCTTTCTTTTTTTTTTTTTTCCCCTACCAGTGGGTTTCTGCTTAATTTTGAAGTGCTGTTGGGTGCTTTACATGTAATGATTGCCTCCTTATTTGCCATGAACCTGACTAGAGAATCAAAGATGGTAAATCTTACTATGAGCATCTTTTCCATATTTGTTTTGCTTAGGGCCACCAGAAATTGTGCCCAGAGGTTTGTGAATGAGGCAACCTGTTAGCATGAGAGCATTTTTGCAAAAGACGCCTTATTTTCTAAATCAGCTCCAACAACCAAATGCAGATGTGACACGTGGGCAGTAGGGGCAGGAAACAGGTGACTTTTAGCCCGTATGCACTGGTGCTGGTGGAGAGCACGTATCCAGGTGGGTTTTGTGTGCCTGGTGTGCAAAAAAAGCATTCCTGGCTCGCCTGCCTCCAGGAGTCCCCCTTCTCACCCCTCAATTAATCAGTGAATAAATTCCACCATTTCTTCCTGTTCATGTAGAAAATGATAGAAATATCTTTTATAGCCAAAATGTAGATATTGTGCTGATTGATTGATTGATTGATTGTGCATTTCTATGGTCCAAACTTTGCTGAGAGAGGAAAAGCATTCTCAAAAGAGAAGGGAATTATCAGGAGCAAGTCAGATGGTTCAGGCAAAAAGGTTTTGTTTAGATGATTGGTTGGTTGCTTTGGGTTCTCCGTCTGTTTATGGTAGAATTTACTCTCTGATCCCCGCAGCTGATGGTCGTGTCATTGGTTGGGGTTGGGATGGGGCGTGGTTGTGGGCAGAAGCCCATTACCTCTGAGCTATGTTGGTCCAGCTGTATCAAGTGTCTTTTTTGGCTCCTTTTTTGATGTCACATTTTTACAGACTTCCTGCACAATTTCTATCCCTACAAACTTTGTTTAATCACCTGCAGATCTGATCCTAGCCCCAGTTTTGATTTATCAATATTAACTGAGCAAACCTTCTGTGCTAGGTGCAGGGCTGGGTGTTGGGAGCCTAAAAATGAGCAAAATGCACCCTTTGGCCATGGAGAGGTGGGTTCCGTGGAACCAGCCCTTTGCAGTAAGTGCCATTATCAAGGTACATACACAACCCTGGGAGCGGGTGTGGGAGGCAGCTTCCCAGCAGAGATTGCTGGGCTGGGTCCTGGAGGACCAGGCAGATGCAGTAGCAGGGAGGGCAGAGGGAGAGTCAAGTCAGGAGTTCCGTGGAGTTGCCTGAGGTGGAAGGGAGCAGCCACAAGGTTAGGGAGGCAGGATGGGGCCACACCATGAAGAATCTTCTGCATGTTTTAAGGATTTGGTATTTGGAGGTCCTGAAAGATTTTAAGGAAAGGAGTTTTAGGATCAAATTTGCATTAAGATAAATCTCCCTGGCAGCATGTGGGACAGTGGGGTGGAGAGGGGAGGTGGTAGAGGGAAGCCTTTCTAGTAGTTGGTTTGGGAAATGCCTGCAGTGGCCATGGGAATAGAAAGGAGTGGTCTGAAAGTTTAGGAAAGAGGTGATGTCTCCGAGGCCTCAAGGACCCATTGCTTCCAGCATGCAGCTGGACTCTTGGACCTGAGCTGAGTGAGTAGATGGAAAGTGGTGGCAGCTGTGCAGGAGGGGAGACTTTTCTATTGTTCCTACAAGTCTCACACTTTGCTCCTCTGTTTGGCTCAGACCATAGCCCTTCCTTGCTGGTAACAGACTTAGCACCTCTGTTTTTCAGTGACTCACTCTCTTCCAAACCTGTCACCAACCTAGAAAGCTATTACTGATCCTCATTGCCCAGAGTGCCCACCAGTAAATTGTCACACCCCTTATTTTTGGGTTCTACACAATTAGCATTCACTTTGTATTTTGTCTTTGTTGTTGATTATCTTTATCCCCACAGCTAGAGTGAAAATTTCTTGGGCAGTGGAGAGTAGGTCATTTGGGTTTTCTAGAGATCATGCAAAATATCCCAAACTTTGTAGTCATACACTTTTACAGTTTAAGAAAAAGTTCACTTTCTCATCCTCCCTTGACATATAAGTTCCCTGAAGTGGGTGTCTTGTGTGCTTTGTGTTCCACGCTCTGCCCTTCATGCCTAGAATGGTGCTTGCTCTTCAGTAGAAGCCAAGCAGATCATTGTTGAAAGACTCAATAAATGAATTGCTCTTTTTAAATAGTTTGAGTAACATTATGCTTGGTGGTTTTATGGCCCTGGTAGAATTCTCTTCTATGGCACTTTGAGATTCCCTGTTATCTGTTGATTGTACATTTCAGGTACTCTGCTAGGTTCCAGGGTCCTTGACCTCCTGTACCTCACTATCTGGGAAGGAGGCAGATACGTGAACAGATAATTGCACTAGTCTCTGTGATTAATGCTGTAATCAAGATGTGTACCAGGGTCCGTGGTGGTACCAAGGAGAAAGCAGGTAATCTTGCCAAGGGGACTCTTCCGATGCAGTGCCTGGACAGCCCTGGAAGGGATCAGAAATAGATAAGTGGGTGGGGCTAGGACTATGATGTGTCTTGAGTATCCCTAAATGTGATTTCTCAAGAAATAAACGTTGATGCTGTCTTCATTTGCTGTGGCAAGGGGAAGATAGTCTGTACCAGGAGAATGACAGTTGAAAAGAAAACAAAACAAAGTCAACTATCCTTAAAACCTTTCTCTTTTGAGTATCATTTTGCCCCCCTTTTTTAAAACTATAAACCTGTTATTTTCAGTTTCATATCCTCAGTCACAATCTTCTGTGTTTTAACTTTCAAGTCAAAGAATTGCTTTCTAAGATGTTTCCCATCTCCTCTTGTAATTCCCATTGCTCTTTAAATCTGACAGATACAACTCTAAAAGACTTCCGCACCCCTACGCCTTTCTTTTTTCTCAAGTGGTTGCAATAGTCACATATGTTGATTGCTGTACATTTTTTTTCTTTTAGAAACCAGTAAATTTAGACCAAAAGCTCCTGTGAAGTTTTCTGTCAGAGATACTATTTAAATTCTGACATTCTTGAAGGGAGATTATAATGCGTTATTAGGAATCCCATAATCTAGCTTTAGGTTGAAAGATGTTCTTAAACTTTCAAAGTGGGTAGTTGTAGCAGATTAGATTAAAATGATTACATTTTAATAAAAGTTTCCACTGTAGCTAGTACTTTAAGTTTTCATCTGTTATCGTACTTAACAGTTTGTGTTTTGTATTCTATCTGATTCAGTAAGTCTTAAGCCAAAGCTTATATAGTCTTAAAGGTAGAAGTGCTATGTATTCACCTTTGTACTCCACGGCCCTGCCTATCATAATGCTTTTCACATAGTAGATACTCAACAAACATTTGCTAAGGGACTGTTTTAGATTTTAATGGAAGCTTTGTATGCCATAAGATTAAAGCTTGATCTGCTTTTGATGCAGTGTAGTCAGGGCCGGGTCTGTGAAAAAACACCAGTTTTAGAACAGAAAAACATCATTTCCAATTAATTTCAACCAAGGAGATGTTCTTCGACTGATTCCTAGCTCCTATGTAAAGATAGAAATTGTGAGAATTTAATACAATCAACTGATGATCTTAAGTCATTATATCATTGTTATTATTGCCTTTCCTTTGGTTTTGCCTTGCTCTAGAATACTGCAACTAAAATTAATTAGTATCCATCCCAAGTAGCAGCCAGTTTAAAGAATACTAGATGAAAATGTCAACAGCGGTATAGTGTGGCTATGTCCCAAAGAGCGATTCATATACTCCTCAGCCAGAACATCGATGGAGCGTTTGCGTGGAGAACAGGTTGAAGGGTTAATAGGCAAGTTTCTCTGCTGTGGTATTTATTACTGCCCTGGCTACATGTCTGAATTCTCAGTGAAAGAACTCGCTGCAGCAAGTTATTCAGTAGCTAAAAATACTAATGAAAGAAAATGTATTCTTTTGTGAAGTCCAGATGTTGCTTTTATATTTAATGCCTTTCATCTAGGACTTTGAAGGTCTACTATTTCCCACATTATTTAAAAACACAAATTCTTGAAATTGAGGGAAAAAGGATACTGATCTTTAAAATTATCTTTTTTATAATTTTAATTTTCACTTTGGCAGAACTTTAGCCCTAGGTCAGTCATGCAAATAGATGTTCTTTCACAAAGTACAATTAGGCGAATTAGAGGCTTGTTTATAAAGCTTGTTTAATATAAACTAAGATTGTGTTGACATAATTGAATTTTTTATGATTTCTCCAGACATTCTGTCTAGATATTTGAAAGATAATCTTTGGCTTGGCACAAACAAAATGATGGCTAAACCTTTCTTGTGGCATCATATAGAAACAGCCTTAAGCATATTTTTTTTAAAGATTTTATTTATTTATTTGACAGAGAAAGATCGCAAGTAGGCAGAGGCAGGCAGAGAGGGGAAGCAGGCTCCCCGCTGAGCAGAGAGCCCGATGCGGGGCTCGATCCCAGGACCCTGAGATCATGACCTGAGCTGAAGGCAGAGGCTTTAACCCACTGAGCCACCCAGGTGCCCCAAGCATTTTTTTTTCTGGTTTGTGCTTAGTTTTTAAGAAAAATGATTCCTCACTAAATTGTAAGCAAACGTTATACACCCTTCTCACATATAAAACTCAGACTTTTAACATTATTTTAGAAGTTTGTTTATATAATGATTTGAAAACATTGCAGTAATTTTTATATTATTTGATTTCTTTCTGCTGTTACTTATTAAATAAACAAGCCCTGGATGCTTAGTTTGTTTAAAAGATGAGATCCCCTTTCTAAAAAAAAAAAAAAAAGAAAGAAAAACAAACGAGCAAAACCCATCATTGTTTCTAAGTGAGACAAGTAATAAGGAAACAGTATAAATTCATTGATCAGAGATGCTACCTAGGAAAAGTAGGAGCTTTTAAGGAGAGAGGGTGGAAGGTGGGGGCTGGGATGTGGGGCTGGGGGGGAAAGACGACAGGAAGGCAGCGTTGATGCAGAGCAGGGCCGAGGGGGAGGAATGGCTGGCCCTGAGAAGACCTGAGTTTGCGGTTGGCTTTGACGTCTAGAATCTATTACCTGAGGTAAGTTGCTTGGCTTCTCTGAGCCTGTTTCTTCAGCCGGGTAGTGTTGCTAGGAGGATGCAAGGTGTGTCTGTACAGTGCCGGGTGTGGGGCTTTTCACTCAGTGCTCTGCAAGTGGTAGTTACACTGTCACCATCCTAATGAATTCATGTATTTAAATGCTACTTTTTCCATTTTTTTTTTTAGAGACCTCACCTCGTTTTATTTAATTCCAGCATAAGAAATGGTTACTCTTGGGGCATCTGGGTGGCTCAGTCAGTTAAGCACGTGCCTTTGGCTCAGGTCATGATCCCAGAGTCCTGGGGTTGAGCCCTGCATCGGGCGCCCTGCTCAGTAGGGAGCCTGCTTCTCCTTCTCCCACTGCCTGCTGCTCTGCCTACTTGTGCTCTCCCTCTCTGTCAAATAAATAAATAAAGTCTTAAAGAAAAAAAAAAGTGGCTACTCTTCACTTCCGTGATCTCTAAGTCCTCCCCCCTAAACACAGCTGTGCGTTCTGTGTTGCTTGTGTCACATCGTGTGTGCAGGGGCTGCCCACTGAATGTCAGGCTAGGGATGACCGTGACAGCAGCTGTGCTGCAGACACAGGTGCCTGAAGATAAAGGAGTCGAGGAATAGCATGTGGGTTCTGCAAAGGGAGAATTACTGGGTGTGCCCCCCACCCCATTCCAGATCTTCAGACAGACTGACAAGGTTTTCCAAATTCCAGGAAACCTATTTCAGGAGGAAACTCTTTCGGGGAATCTTAGCAAAAGATCCTGAGGGCTGAGACTTAGTGGGCTCCCAATCAGTGGCTTGTAAACGTAGAGCTTGTCTTTCCATCAGTAGTACCTGTAGCTCATCCCCTTCTCTCAATGCTGTCAGGCTGTTCTTGCCAAAGTATTTGTGCTGCCATGTGTCATCAGATAATTAATTGTATGTACAAGACATGAGGAAGGAGACATTTAAGTAAGAAGTAAATAGCTTTTTTTTTTTTTTTTTTTTTTTTTAAAGATTTTATTTATTTGACAGAGAGAAACACAGCGAGAGAGGGAACACAAGCAGAGGGAATGGTAGCGGGAGAAGCAGGCTCCCTGCAGAGCAGAGAGCCCGATGTGGGGCTCGATCCCAGGACCCTGGGATCTGACCTGGGCCGAAGGCAGACGCTTAACGACTGAGCCACCCAGGCGCCCAAGAAGTAAATAGCTTTTATTACCAATTGAATATCATAGGAGAACAGAGGAGAGAAAGATCAGTGATGAGATTCTTAGTGGTCAGGGTTCTCCCTGATTCTACTGCTACTCCTGAAATTGGAAATGTGGAGGATCATTCAGAGATGCCATTCAGTGGCTGGAGGGGAGGGAGGTAGTACGTGGTGGGCGTGATCATTGACCTGACTTTAAAAACCCATTTGGTTTTATATCCTTCTCCTCATCCCCATTCCAGTTCTTGACCATCGTGTGTGCAGGCGGTCAGTTTGGGCTCTTCATTCTCTAAATGTCTTCAGAATTGGAAGTGATCTTGAGTCTCAGAGGAGTCTTCGGCCACCCTTTTATTTGAGCACACCCAAACTCCATTCTTGCAATCTACATCCATGTGGGTCTGAAGGGGAGGAGGAGACACCCGGGCCTTACCTCCTCGTCTGAGGGATCCACTCTCTCCCCCTCAAAGCCTTGGGTGAGTGAAGGTATTAGGGATCAGGTGAAAGTGCTTTTTTCTTGAGGTTTGGATCTGTAAGTGAAAATCTGAGTTTGATCATACTTATACCAGAGATTAAGAGAAAAGGATGACATTTCCCTGTGTTGAAAGATTATCTCCGCCATCTGTTATAGGTAACCTCACCTTACCTTGGCCAGGGATGTGGACGGGCCTCCTGTTCTGTGTCAGGAAGAAATGGAGCTCTCTTTTAGCCTGTGGTCCTTTTTATTTATCCCCCATTGGCTCCTCAGTTGCCCGTCGTTCTCCTCAGAGTTCTTTATCTGACCTCTGTCCCAGTGTTCTCCTCAGACAAATTGCCTGAGGTAGAGACTACCACTGTTTACACTTCAGGTTTAGACAGATGTGATTCAAATTCTAGCCCACACATTGACTAGCTGTGTGACCGTGAGTGAATCACAGAGCTTTCCCCTCCTTTCTAAAACAGAGCTGATACTAGAACCTACTTCAAGGATGACTGTAGCAAAGTGATGTCATTAAAAAAAAAAAAAGTCTTGCTTTGCAGGGTTGTGGTACCTGATACACTGAAAGCCCTCCATTTTTTTTTTTTTTTAAGATTTTATTTATTTATTTGACAGGAGAGAGATCACAAGTAGGCAGAAAGGCAGGCAGAGAGAGAGGGGGAAGCAGGCTCCCTGCGGAGCAGAGAGCCCGATGCGGGGCTCGATCCCAGGACCCAGAGATCATGACTTGAGCCGAAGGCAGAGGCTTGAACACACTGAGCCACCCAGGTGCCCCACTGAAAGCCCTCCATAATTAGAAGCTAATGTTAATATTCTGGGTAACAATTTTTACCTATCTCTCAGCCCAGATTTACCTCTTCTGTTTTTCACTAGAGGTTTAACCTTTCTCCCAAGAGTATACATACCTTCCATGTATGTAGCTCATTGTTAGTCTTTGTCTTTTTCATTAAACTGTGAGGATTTTGAGGAGAACCGTCACCTCATTGAGCAGCATAGTGCTTGGCTCGTGGTAGGAGATCAGTACATTCCTACTGAATGAGTAAACTGATGAAAGATTTTGACCATTGAAGGACTATGGAAGGTTGGGAAGATAGGCCTTTGTATACAGACCAACCCTTGGGTAGGTTTTTATAACTTTGGAGCCTTAGTTTCCATATCAGAAAAATGTTGTAGACATAATATAGAAAGGGTAATGATACCTTATAGAATTGTTACAAGGTTAAATAATATTAATATATAAAAGGACAAGGGACAGTTCCTGGCACATAATAGGCCAACAAATAATGGAGTCATTTATAGAACAACCAAGCATAGAAAAATACACTATAAATGACTGGTGTAACTTAAGTCAGATTTTCTAGTAGATACATTTCACAACAGTATCATCCTTTCGAATATATATAATTTTAGTAAGAAAGGTAAGAGAATATACTGTAAAGATTCATAATGAAATTTAAATGATACTTTGCTAGATTTTATAGTAAAGAAAATGCAAAAGAAGGGCATTTCTTAATCGGGCAAATTTAAGATTTTAAAAGTATCTTGTGTTAAAGTCTAAAGACTAGTGTTCTTGGTATTGATCCTGTGAAATTTTAATGAAGTAAACTTTTAATGTAATATGCATTTTTTTAAAAAATTTATTTATTAAAAGGTTTTACTTATTAGAGAGAGAGAGAATGCATGGGGGAGAGGCCAAGGGAGAGTGAGAAGCAGGCTCCCCGCCGAGCAGGGACCCTGACACTGGCTCGATACCAGGACCCTGAGATCATGACCTGAGCTGAAGGCAGCTGCTTAACCAACTGAGCCACGCAGGCACCCCAGAAAGATTTATTTATTTTAGAGAGAGCGCGTGGGTTCGCATGAATGAGTAGGAGGAGCAGAGAGAGAGAAAGAAGCAGAAAGGGAGCTCAATCTTGAAACCCTGAGATCATGATCTGAGCAGAAATCGAGTTGGATGCTGAACCGACAGAGCCCTCAGGTGCCCCTAAAATACGCAGTTTTAGAATAAACATATAGTATTTACTTATCATTTGAATGATCCGTTACTTTAAATGGAAAATTTCAGAAATGTCTCATTTGCTCACAGAGTTAAAATTTCTCTTCATTAAGTATTATTGAAAAGTCTGAAGACAAATAAAATCTGCCAAAAGACATGAATAGGATACAGAGCAAAATGATAAAACTGGAGACAAGAGCCCACAAAGAAGTCGTTACCTTTATGTGTTGAACTGTTTTGAATTTAGCCATATAAAAAATAAAATAATCTCCACCTAATTTGCAAAAATAGGTATATGAAATGACGTGTTCATTTTGTGTGTTTGAGGTTTGAGAATGATTCACCTGTACCCTGTTGTTAGAACTTAAAACACCACTAGGCCCCCCCAGTAGCATCAGCTGTAAGAAAAGTTAGATGTCCCGTTCTATCTGGGCAGACCAGAGCAAATGAAAAGAGGAAGGCTGTTTTTATCCCTAACTAGAGTTAAAGTTATTTGCTTTACAGTTAAGTGTTCATAGAAGTGACTCTGCAACAAACGTGAAAATTTCATCTTTTGGTTAGTGCACTTACAACTGCCATTCTCATGGTCTATGGATTTCAACCTACATTCCGGATTGTCAGACTGTCTCCCATTTCCTTCCTCCATTTAAATAGCCTTTAGTACCTATGGCGTGCATGCTTCTCTAACAAGCACGTTGCAGCTTACAAATCACAGAGGAGATGTGAACATCTCCAGCAGGCCTTGTCATCTACTCTAAGGGTGAGCAATACAGTGAATGGCTTTTGAGCACTGGGGTAATCATGGTTTTCCTGAGAATTACAGTTGCCTAAACTGTGGCTAGCAGCTTGTTCGTACTCCAAGATACTTATTTTGAAGAGTTCAGTCACAGTCTTGACTAAGTTATTTGGCACACAGACAAAAAAATCCCTTTGGAAGCTGATTGTGGAATTTGCTACTAGTAGCCTTCATAAATCAGGACTGTTGCTCTTTTAAAAAGACATGTGCATAGGGACGCCTGGGTTAAGGCTCATTTGGTTAAGCGTTGAACTCTTGATTTCAGCTCAGGTAACAATCTCAGGATGGTGAGATCAAGCCCTTTGTTGGGCTCCATGTGGAGGGTGGAGCCTGGTTGGGATTCTCTCCCTGCCTCTACCTCTGCTCCCATGCTTGCTCAAAAAAAAAAAAAAAAGTGCATAGATTTTTTTACTGAGCTCTGTCTCTGTCTCATAAAAAAAAAAGTGCATAGAGATTTCACTGAGCTCAGAGCACTGAATTAATGTCTTTTTACAGCCTTTACTGAAGACCTCTTTTGGGTCATGTACTATTTAAGGTCCGAAGTTAGAGAACCAGAGAGAGAATTCCAGCTTTAGTGAAGCTTGTTTTCTAATAAGTGATAAAGTAGCCTGGGTGGCTCAGATGGTTAGCGTCTGTCTTCAGCTCAGGTCATGATCTTTAGGTCCTGGGATTGAGCCCCATATTAGGTTCCCAGCTCTGCGGGGAGTCTGCTTCTCCCTCTCCCTATGCCTCTTCCCCTGCTCATGCTCACTCTCTTTCTGTCTCAAGTGAATAAATACAATCTTAAAAAATAAAGTGATAAAGTAAAAACCAAAAGCACATGCAGAAATCCATTCATTATTCAGCACCTCCTACGTGCCAGGCCTTGTGCTCTGTGCTAGGAATTCAGCCCTACACAAGACAGAAGTGGCCTCTGCCCTCAATGAGGAGGCTGACTGGCAGGGAAGACAAACATGCCACCATTACCAGCAAATTATATGTAAAGACTGTGGGAAAAAGAGACCAGCCTGGGAGAGGACAGCTGAGAACAGAACGTGAGTATTTCCACAGCCAGTTCAAGGAGGTGGCCCTCGCTGGAGGACGGCTGACAAGTGCAGCTGTTATTATCATAATTCTAAAAATAACACGGCTTTAGAGTGTCATCTTTAAAAAGTAGGCCAATGAGAAGGCCCAAGACGTACGTTAGATTCATGCGTAAAGCACCACAAATGTGTTCTGGCTTGCAATTCCGGCTGTGCTGGGCCAGCCCTCCACGAGGAAGCTTTGTTTATGTGGATTTCTGCAGCTGTTAGTGCACTCAGGAAAGTGAGCCATTAGCTCTGTCTGTGCAGTGCTGTGCCCATTTATTCCTGGGTAGATTGACCAAACTGTTAGCCCTGGGTTGGAAAGCTGCAGAACCCGGGAGGTGGCCCCCAGTTCCCTTAATTCTTCCTTTGTAGCCCAGTGTAGCAGAATATTCTCCCTTCCTTCAGTTAGGTCGGGCTGCAGAAGTTCTGTGTATATCCTCCCCCGCCCCCGCCCCCCCCACCCCCACCCCCGTGACACCGGAGGAGGGAAGAGAAGGAGCAGGTACAGTCTTGTCCCTGTAGTGCACCTTTTCCTCTCTTGACTTGAATGGGGCAGGGAGCTAGCAAAGGGCTCCTTGGGTTTTCAGTCAGGAACTGGTTCTTCACTCTTCCTGCCCTGCTTTGCTAAGGAATGTGACTTACCGGAAGTGACTGCCACCACGGGAACCCTGGTATGCTCCCTCAAGGACTTTCCTCTTGAGAAATCCCAATATTAGACAATCACACTCAAGAAGTCCTTAATAGCCAAAGTACCCTGGTAATGGAATCGTAGCGAAGGTGCAAATTAAAACTTGTTTTGTTTTTAGTTGCTACGGCAGAAAGAAGTGGATGCAAATTCTGTGTTCATTTACTATTCAAAAACCCTGTTTCCTTTCTGTGTTGGGATCTTTCATACATGACTGAAATCCAGCAAGCAATGGGATTGTATTATTAAACTTACTATTTTAGCGACTACATCTCATTCCTTTCAAACTGGCAATATTTTCTTTATAAATACCTTTGAGATCAAGTGTAAGAGATGCTACCATTAACCCTTTGCCAAGCTTTTACGTGAACCCTCTATTCTTAGTAATGTTTATTTAGTCCTGTGGCATTTTTTAACATTTAAATGTTTAACATTTAACAATTAAAAACATGTAACATAAAAAAATTGTATGTGTTTTACATACGATAAAATGCAAAGTTAGCTGTTCAGTTTGCTAACTTTTGGCAAATTTTATACTAATCCCCCAAAACAAGGTAGAGGACACTTGCATTGCTCTTACAAGTCATGCCTTCCTTCCCCAGTTCATGATCACTGAATGACTTCCACGATAAATTGGTTTGCCTATTCTTGACCTGCCTGTAGATGGAATCCTGTAGAATGTAGTCTTGTGTGTGTCTGGCTTCTCAGTATCCCATTTTTGGAGATTCATCCATGTTGTTTTGGGTCTCAGTCGCAGTCCAGTATATTTTATACATAAGAATAGCTAGAAAAATATTTTGATTTAAATTGTGAAATAGGGCATCTCTCCTAGGTAGCAGCCTGGTAATATTTAACCTTTTTAATTTTATTTTTACCTTAATGTCAAGCATTTTTTTGGTCTTAGTTATTTTTGTAACCCCTTTAGCAGTTCACACAATGCCTTGCCTGTAATAGGAAATCAGCGAATGTTTTCTTAAGATGGAAGGGAATGTGTGAGGAAAAGTAACTCCCATCTCATTTTAGAGAAATTCGGGTTTTAATTGCTGTGCTATGATTGTGCAACATGACTGCCCATGCATTCTGAGCGTTAGCCCACTGATGATTTTAGATGAGCGTGATACCTGCCCGAAGTGGACAATTTGTGGATGCTTTCCTTCCGTGCAAGCAGTTCAAGCGTAATCATTTATTTTTCCAAAAGTTCAGCTCTTATTGATGTTTTTTTATCGGTAAAAATATTCTAAACAGATATTATTGGCCTCATTTGGTAACTGAAGAGCTCTGAGAACAGAGAAGTAAGGGGGACCTATCCAAAATGAAGGAGCGATTCAGTGTCGGTGCAAGATATTAGATTCCAAAATATTTGTTCAAGCGCATGTGTTCCAAGTTCCCAGAGAAGTGACTGATGCTGACGTTATTTCCCTTAAGGATGACTCATGGTTTCTTGAGTCTGGTTTCCACTGTTAATCATCTTCAGGGCTTGGGTTGAAACAGGCTTTCCCTCTGCCTGGATTCCAGGCTCCACAGGCCCCGCTCCCCAACCTCCATCCCCCACCCCCCCTGGATTCCTATCTCCTGGCTCAGCCACACAGCAGTCTCTGCTACTGATTCTGGCTCCAGGCAAGAAGGATTTTAAACTTGAGCATTTAGCAGCAGTCCAGCATTAACCTTGTGTTTGTGTTTCCGTTTTGATCATTCGGCCCGTCATTTTCTTCTTCTCCCCCAGTTGCCCAAACTCCTTTCTCAGATGCGTGCTTGCTTACGAGCCTGGTCTCTTTACTCTTCAGTTCCCATCTTACTGGGCAGTGTCTTCTAACTGCCCTCCTGCCCTGGGTGTGAAGTCCTCTCCTGGGGGTGGGGGGGTGGGGGGGGCGTGTGCCCCACCCCCTGCTTGCAGCAGACCCTGACAATGGCCTCCGGGTGTCGCCAGATTTAGTAACACGTCTCCGTCTGGTTTCTTCTTCAGCCGCTATACCAGCAGCACCTTTAGTCTTGGACCCTGAATTGTGATCCAAGCGCCCTGTTGATTTTCAGGCCACTAACTTAGTCATGGCGCCCTGGCTGCTGTGAGTGGGGCTGTGAGTCCGAGCGGGATACAGTTTCCTTCGGGAGGAGATAGGAGACTTCAGTTCAACCTGACACCCAAGAAAGATCAGGTGTTGACTGGAATGTGGGGAAACCACCTCCTGGGCAGTAGAAATCAGTGCCTCAGGGAAATAATTCTCTTCAAACGAGGCCCCCACCCCGTGTGGGGGCCTGACCTAATTGATCAGCGGGGTATCTGAGCAAAGCTTGCACTCAGCAAAGAGTGGCTGGAGGTGTGAGCCAGCCCCCCAGGTCTTCAGTGTGGAAAATGAGTATTTTCTTCATCTTGTGCATGTACTTAAAACCTTCCCTAGTCGAATGAACATTGCCAAGATTTGAAAATGTGCTGGGAATCTCACGAGCTGAGAACTACCCCTCTTGCCTTTTTCCTTCTCTTGCTGCCGCTGATGTATTCCTGAACTAGCCTGCCCGTCCGTCCCGCTCCAACTTTCTGGGTTCCCGCGTCCTCTCCCAGGTGGCCGTCCTCCCGGCTCCTGCCCAGGGTTATTCCCCAGCACTTGCCCGTGAGGCAGACTTGATTCCCCCCAGGCCGGTGGGCTCCAAACTGAGCATCTTCACTGAAGGTCCCCTCTGGCTCTCACCAGGTCGCCCTGTCTTTGGAAATGAAAGGCTGTGTGTGTATGAAGGGAAGGGGGATCTTGTCTGTCTTCGGAGAGGGAAATTAGTTCTAGGTGAACTCACGGCCAAAACAGGCCGGACCTTGTTTTGACAGAACCTAGACATGGGTTTAAATTAGGGGAAAAAAAGTGTTAAATGCTGTGAACAGGTAAACCGTAGGGCTTCTTGTCCAACAGGGGCTGGTGTGTTCTGCTGCCATTTGCTTTATTAAAGCTTTGCGAGCTCTTCAGAATGGACTGAGAAGGGTTCCCTTCTGAATCTTTTACTTTATAAAACAAGCAAGGTTACAGTGTTTCACGTACCTTTCAAAAAAAACTCGATTGTGACTTCTGACTTAATCAGCAGCCCGTGTAGAAAAGTACCTGTGAATCAATATTTTTCAAGTATATGTAGAAAATCTATCACCTGTGACTTGTGCACACCATGTTAATTTATTTGTCCACTAGGAGTGAGAAATAAATAATAAAATAATTATGATAAATTGCTTTGTAATGTTTTAAAGCCTAAGTGCATTTGTATGTAGGCTTCAAACGTGGCCTACATAGGAGAATGTAAACGTAGTGTACATCGGAGTCACCTTGACCAAGGTTTCTGAACTTTTAAACCACCACTTTATTATTATTATTTGTTAAGATTTTATTTATTTGACAGATCACAAGTAGCCAGAGAGGTAGGCAAAGAGAGAGAGGGGGAAGCAGGCTCCCTACTGAGCAGAGAGCCTGATGCGGGGCTCGATCCCAGGACCCTGAGACCATGACCCGAGCCAAAGGCAGAGGCTTTAACCCACTGAGCCACCCAGGTGCCCCTAAAACCACCACTTTCTTAGTGTCGTCCAGCATGACTACCTGGAATAAAGCATTTACTTTTTTTTTTTTTTTTTTTTTTAAGATTTTGTCAGCAGGCCGAGAGAGCACATAAGCAGAGGGAGAAACAGAGGCAGAGGGAGAAGCAGGCTCCCCACTAAGCAAGGATCCAGATGTGGGACTTGATCCCAGGACCCCTGGATCATGATCTGAGCCCAAGGCAGATGCTTAACTGAACCACCTGGGTGTCCCAGCATTTAATTTTTTTATATATCTCTCTCCTGATATATAAAGCAGTGATTGAATTCACCTGCTTTTTGGTCTTATTAGAGGTGTTCATAGATAAGTCTTTAGTGTAATTAATTACTGCCCCTTAAATGGAAGAGATTCAGATATAGTACAATTGTCTTCTCATTTGTAGCAAGTTCCCTCCTGAAAATGGGCAGTATAGAGAAACTGACTTACAGCAAAGCTCATTTTTTCATAGGAATTAAGTATAAAGGGAGATTATACTAAGGGCCCTTTGTCCTTTGTTTTATTGAAATAATTACAAATACTTTATATGGTATAATATAAATGCTATACAGAGCTTTCCTGGGAACTTAAAAATTGATGGGACAGGGAAATACAGCCGTAATATAAAATCATATTTGATTTTTGATGACAGAAGAGTAAAGGTTTCTGTTCACGTTCTTCATGATTCCTGCCTTATTTTTATTACAACCATTAGAAGGTGAATAGATGAAAGGCTGTTTAAAGGAGAAGATCTGGGAGGCACCTTTGAGGAGACTTGTGGGAGCCTTAGGCACAGTGGATGACCTTTTTGAGATACTGACCAGAAATATGCTGGTCATTCCCCCAGTTGTTTTTCATTAGCATCCAAGCACTGGTACCACATGGGTTGATGTGGGGTCTGTAGGTCTTCATGTGTGGCCTTGGGAGCAGGAGAGTTCCCGAATCCCCAGACTGTATGGGAAATGTGTTTAGTTGCATATTTACAGGTCTCTGGCTAAGGGAGTCCATAACTTTCGTCACATTCTTAAGGGGCTCCTTAACCCAAAAGGACTGACTTGCCAGTTCCATAAAAACCGAGGCAGTTACAATACAGATCTCATGGGTTAAGGTTAGTCAACTGCACAGTGGCATAAAATTGTTAACCAACACTGCTGCTTTTGAAATTAAAAACCTCTCTTTTCCTGTGCTGTCCTCATCAGCAACCACACTGATCATTCCTAAGGTCCACCTGCTTTACAATGTGTGCACTACCGTGGATTTCCTTAGGTAGTGGTGTTGAGGGGAAGACCAGAAAAGGAATAGAATGTTATTTCTTTATGTTTCTTGACATGTGACTTCCTGTTCTAATTGGGAATCTTTGGTCATAGGAGACAGAAACCCAAATCGAACATCTTTATTAAAAAGGGATTCTTTTTATTTATTTATTTTACTAACATATAATGTATTAGTTGTTTCAGGGGTACAGGTCTGTGATTCATCGGTCTTACACAATTCACAGCACTCACCATAGCACATACCCTCCCCAATGTCCATCACCCAGCCACCCCAACCCCCCCTCCTCCCTTCTAGCAACCCTCAGTTTATTTCCTGAGATTAAGAGTTTCTTACGGTTTGTCTACCTCTCTGGTCCCAATTTGTTTCATTTTTCCCTTCCTTTCCCTATGATCTTCTGTCTTGTTTCTCCAAGTCCTCATATCTGAGAGATTATATAATTGTCTTTCTCAGAAAGACTTATTTTGCTTATAGCATAATACCCTCTAGTTCCATCCATGTCGTTGCAAATGGCCAGATTTCGTGGGTTTTTTTTTGGATGGCTGCGTAGTATTCCATTGTATGTATATGTGTGTGTGTACACCCCCCACCCCACACCCCCCCCACATCTTTATCCATTCATCTGTTGATGGACAACTAGGTTCTTTCCATAGTTTGGGGTTTGTGGATGTTGCTGCTGTACACATTGGGGTGCGTGTGCCCTTTCAGATCACTACATTTGTATCTTTGAGGTAAATACCCAGTAATGTGATTGCTGGGTCGTAGGGTAGCTCTATTTTCAACTTTTTGAGGAGCCTCCATACTGTTTTCCAGGGCGGCTGCACCAGCTTGCATTCCCACCAACAGTGTAGGAGGGTTCAAAAAGGGAATTTTTTAGCGTGATAACTGAAAGGTGCAGAGGTCATCTGAGCTGCGGGAGCCAGCCTTGCCCTCGGGTGTCATGGAAGGGACTCCCACTTGCTCCACACTCTCCTGGTTGCTAAGTGGCAGTGGTGGTTTCCCGCTTGTTAATCCCTCTTCACCATGTCATCCATAGGAAGAAAGAGCTCTGGTACTTTCTCCTCCCTAGAAATTCTCAGCAAATAGCTCTCATGGGATTATAAACCGATCCCTAAGATTGTCATTGTGGACATAAGTTGCAGGGATTGTGGAAGTTACATTAGCCGCATAAATGATAATGGGGAGTGTGCACGCTTCTGTTGATCTTTTTTATTATTACCTTCTAAAACCAAAGTAGTGTTCTATTGCTCTGTCTTTACAAAAAAACCTGGTTTTGGGGGGGGCCCTCATTAGGTTGGTGGTATTAGTGGCTCTTTCTAGATAAGTTATGGCTAAATCTGCTTTTTCACTTTTTTTGTGTATGTGTGAAAAACACGAATATTTTTCATATATTTCTCCGGTATAAAGCAATAGTAAAGACTGCTTAGGAAGGGTTTCTGATGTTAGCATAACTAAATTAAAATCTTTACTCTGCTACTTCCTGGTTGTGGAACCTTCAGGAAGTTGAATCTCTCAGCCATTTATTTCTTATTGTAAAGATAAAATGAGATAATGTACTTAAAGGACGTAGTACAGTGCCTGGTACTAGTAGCTATATTAGCCAAATTATGCAAATCCTATGATTTCAAATAAAGTTATCATGGGTACAAGAACTTAATTATAGGCATTCATGAATGGGCCCATGGCTAATTACTATGCCTATAGAGTGAATCTGTTCATTCTATTTTGCATAGATTCTCTTGGGTAGGATTCCAGAAGTTAGATTGACATTTTAGTCAAGAAAACCAAGAATATTATTAAGTTGACATAGATAGCATATGGTATATTAATATTACTAATAAGCATTACTTGTGTTACTGAATTAGATCTGAAAATATCAAGAGGGAAATTAGCTTAAAGCACTGAATTTCCAAGTCTGTCTGAGTGTAAGTACACAGTATATCTTTAATTGATTTTATTCCTCAGGTGACTTTATTCACTTTATTCTGGGGCTCAATTTTCATAATTTTATAATATGAATGAATAAAAATGAATATAGTCATTTACCTTTTGTAATAAATAGTTTCGATCAGAATTGTTGAATCAGTGACATTCTTTAGAGCCAAGACTGAAACCTATTGAAAGTTTACTTTGTGGTTTTTGGTTTTCTTGCACTTTCCAGTGTAATCCTTTCTGAGTTCTTCAGGATTTTTTTAACCTGGGTCAATATAGTGTCTGAAATATTTCTACGCTTGGGAATTCAACTCAAAATAAACATTGCTGTGAGGGAAAAGTAATGGGACTGAGGTTGCTGGGCTTTGAAAAAGAAAGCTGACTAGTAGACTCTAATAATGTAGAGAGTCCAGCTGTGGAAATGGGGAGAGAGAGAATCTTAGTGGATTTAGGGAATTCATTCTTATAATTAACCTAATGGTATAGTTGTTAAACACTTAATGAGGTCCACATATAGACTTTTTCCTAAGAATGTTTAAAAATAGACAAGACAGGGGCACCTGGGTGGATCAGTGAGTTAGAGCCTCTGCCTTCAGCTCAGGTCTTGACCTCAGGGTCCTGGGATGGAGCCCCGCATCGTGCTCTCTGCTCAGCAGGGAGCCTGCTTCCCCCTCTCTCTGCCTGCCTCTCTGCCTACTCGTGATCTCTCTCTCTCTCTTTTTCAAATAAATAAATAAAATATAAAAAAAAAATAGACAAGACAGTGATAGGTCTGACTTTGATATAGTGCTGCTTCAAACAGGGATAGACCAGATGACTTCACATGGGTCAGTTCTATCCTACTTTCTAATGAAATCCATTAACCTAGGGTTTAAATGTCTGCTATATGCCTATCAGTGTTAAAAACTGAGAAGGTGCCTAAAAAAGAGTAACCTATATTAGGTAGCAGGTGTAATTATAAATGTTTCATGTGTATTAACACATTTGGTAGTTATAATGATGCAATTAAGTAGGTGCTGTTATAATAACCACTTTTGGGATGATAAAATCGAGGGTCAGGAAAGTTAAGTAATTTGCTGTAGCCACACAGCAAAAGAACAGTGAAGGCAGGATTGAAACTTTGGCTTACACATTAAGCTCATTCCTAGACAATTTAGTTATGGATACCAACATGAAAAAGTAAGAACAGTGTAAATATTTGATTAATCTACTGGGGAGTTATGAATCTTCATAATCTGTAGAATCTCATTGCCATTAATTTTGTTTCATCCACTCGAAAATTCTGCCTAGGTGGAAAGCTGGTCTAGATATGGTAGTAGTCCTTAGTGTTAATGGAAGTAAAAAGTTTAATACCGTGATCCATCAGGCTCTGTGCTCAGCAGGGAGTCTGCTTAAAGATTCTCTCCCTCTGATCCTCTCCCTCCTTTTTATCTCTCTCAAATAAATCCATCTTTAAAAAAACAAAAACAGAACAAAAAAAACTTTCCACCAAGCAGTAAGGCTGAATTTTCTTTTGCGTCTTCAGGGAATATACATGAGGTAGTAGAGAGACTGCATTTCACGATTATGAAACTTTTTAGAAAAAACACAACCAGGAATTTGAGAATGAGTTGACCTGAAGGAATATGGAAGAAGACGCTGGCAAAAGTCATTTAAATAAAGGGCTGTGCCACTAACTAGTACACGTGGGGCCCCCCTGAGTCTTAGATACTGTTCCAGTTCAAGGCTATATGGTCTGGGCCCATTTAGCTAGCCTTAGCCAAAAATAAGACCTGCCATTTATAATACCTCCTTTTTTTGCAGATAAAGTCTGCTGCGGAAATGGAAGCCCTTACCCTGAGTCAGGATTTTCGTCCAGTGATGTAGCTTAACCTTTCTGGTCTAAAGGTTGTCTTAAAACCATAATAATATCTATCAGTGGTCCCACAGAGGACTTTTTGTGAGAATGAAATGATAGAGTAGATGTTAAACTCCTTTCAAAGATCTTGAATTGCAGGCTGAGAGAGAGCATCATCCCAGCTGCTGGGATGTTCTGGTCCTGCAGTGCCTTGTAAATACAGTAACTTCTTCATTTCTGAAGCTGTACTTTCTGTATCAGAGAAGCAGAAACATGAAAACGCTTGATTAAAAAACTATTATCTGGTAATAAGAAAGAGTCCATTATACAGGAAATTTGCCTAATTTGTATCCTGTTCATGAGATGTTCACAAATACTATTTAGGTTGTGACCAGTATTTCATCTTGGGTAATTCTTCTGAGCTGTTTATTCCTTTGGATTACAACCTGCCATTTTGAATTTGGTTTATTAAATATTCTGCAAGTGTATAAAGGTTTACAAATTCAGAAAATTCTTTTTAATGTAATAGAACTCTTCTCATTCTCGGGGGTGCAGTCGTGCATTTGGAAATTTTTTCCCCCCCTGGGGGCAAATTCATTGGCAGGGCAAGGCATTCCAATTGTAAGGCATTTCAGGGATCTCTTTTGTGTGTGTGTGTGTGTGTGTGGAGGATAGGATATGGAAGATACAGGTTTGTTGAGGGCAGAAGAAGGTATCCCTCAGGTAATAAATGTTGTTTTCAGAAATCTTGATAATATTTCATGTAAGTTTAGAGTAAACCTGCTTCTGGAGGACAATGTTAGATGCTGATGATTCTCCAAATTATTCAGCCCTATGTTGTTATCTGACCTTTAGATAATTCCAATGTGCCAATTGCCTGAAGGCCCATATCTTACCCACTTTTCTTTTTCAGTGGCTGCTAGAACTTGTTTCTTGATCTTTGGAATCATCTTCTTGTCTTTATTAATTAACAGTTTACTGAACACGGTATCCAAAAGAGTAAGGTACTTAATGAGAGAGCTTCTTACGGAGCAGATCTTTAATCTGCAATTTCAGGTTCATATGGAGCCTAACAAACACCTGAACCATTTCCCGTAAACAGTTCACACACAAGGCTAATCTTGGGAAGCTCTGTACTGCCTTTGAGTATGTATTTCAGCTAACCAAGGAAATGAAACTCAAGACTGTGTAACTAGATCTAATCAAAGGTCATAGGTTGTCTTAACAAGTTGGAATAAAACATTGATTGTGTAAGTAATGGAGAAAGTCACACCAAGGTTTACTTAAAGATACTTCCTGTGAAATGCAAATAAAGAGGTGAAATCTTATGCATCCTATTTGAAGTTAACACTGCTGTCCACATTACTGCAGCAGATGTTGGTCAGAACTTTTATCCCATACTCTCCGAACAGTAATCCTCCCTAGTTTCACCTAAGGAAAGTGTTTAAGATAAAGGCATAAAAACGAAAATAAATCAGAATTTTTCTTTTAATTTTTAAATTTTTTTATTAACATATTATGTATTATTTGCCCCAGGGTACATGTCTGTGAATCACCAGTCTTACACATTTCACAGCACTCACCATAGCACATACTATCCCCAATGTCATAACCCAGGCACCCTATCCCTACCCCCCAGCCATATATCAGAATTTTTCTTAACTTTTAGAAATAGGTAGAAGAAACTCCTTCTAAGAACATGC
>CM053611.1:51216309-51258799 GCA_028646535.1 Procyon lotor
TGTGTTTTAAATATAATGGTTTGGTCATTGACAGACTTTAAATAGAAATTTTAGCTCTGAGGGGTAAGTTACAGTTATAACGATATGATCTTTATAATCTTTTTCTCTAAATTAACTTTGGAGACTCGTGAAAACCTTCACACAGCAGGGAACTATGATTCTTGATTTGTTGAGGTATTGATGTCTCTCTTTTGAGGTTTCCTCTGGGGAAAGAAGTTACCACTATATTGTTCTTGCATACTCTCTGCAGGTGCTGACATAATTAATGCCATCTTATTAAAGGCTTATTGTGTCTACTTTTTAAAATGGTAACATTATCTTGTTCTGTTAAAAAAAAAAAAAAAGCTTTATTGATAGTGAGGTATTCTGTAGACCAGCATAACCTAAGTCAAGATCCTTACAGGGAGTAGTGAACATTCTATAATTTGGCATGCTCACTATCACATTTACTTAATTGTATAAGTATTACATTGTCACTGGAAGAAAATGACACTATACATAGAAAAGAAAATGATAGCACCTAATAATGTCTGTTAACATTTGGTTTATATCAAGAGTGAAATAAAAAATATTTAACAGCTGATATGATACAGGCACCAACTAATCAGAATGAAGTCTGGCCTCACTTAACACACTCTGTCTGGTTGAAGTTGGTCTTGGGTTGTATCCCTCTGGGTGTTTTCCCATTTATTGACATATATATATATAAATAAAACAAGCATCTTTATCATTATTACTCCCCTACTCCCATAAAGTGTTTTTAGGCTTCACAGGCTGATTTCACTATATATGAGAAATAGAAGTTGAGTCCACAGAAATGAAAAATAAGATTGTTTTCTTATTTATGAATTTCTTTTTGACTTCTCTTGTTAAACATACAATAATGGAAGATTTCCCTTTAGTAAAAGGACGTGTATATCCTTTGAAAAACAGAGCACATTTTAAGAAAAGAAATTTAATCTTGGCAGATTATCTTCGTCCTGCTCATTCCTGCCAGGCTTTCCCATTTGAAGTCAGTAGGAGTCTGGAACTTGCTTCTCCTCTCCCTCCAAGCCCCCTGCCACTGATCTAGTTGCAGAGAAGAAAAAAACAGAATTCAGAAATCTCTAAATATATGAAGTTATCCATTGTTTGAGCTAATTTATGAAAGGCATGTTGATGCCATTATTAATGAAATGTGCAGTCGAAGTCCATGGAAGAAGCACATGATTTAACAAGCTTGAATATTATCCCATAATCTGCCCATGATTATAAGTTAGAAGATCTGTAATACCATTAACAACCTTGATGGTTAACCTTTGGCTATATTAGAATGAAAATGTATAATTAAGGTATTCTTTTCAAGCCATATGAATGCATTAGATTACTTTGAGTCTGTTATTTTAGTTATAGGTGATCATCAATATCATAGTTCTCTTATCTATAGAATGAAAGGTTTGGACTAGATTATATCCAAGAGTCCTCCAAGCTTGCTCATTCCATAATTGTACATTAGTAACCCTTACAGTAAAGCTAGTCATGTTTGGTTTACACTTCAAATTTGCAAAACTCTTCAAATTTGCAAATTTGCAAAAACTCTTCAGAACTCTCCATGTCATAATTCCAGAAATTTCACCAATCTTATGAATGAAGAGATTGACAGATCTTGGATGGTACAGAAAGGAGAAGGCGGTAGGGAAAGACTTGTGAGTTAGTTTGGAGAGCTAGGGAAAGGTTACTCCAGGATTCTGGAAACCCAAATTGGTGACACAGATGTCCCCACCTCCTGATGGTGGGTCAGTAAGGGGGAGTAGGGGTTGGAGATGTTGCTGGTGACTATTGCCTGGGGAGGCAGTACCTGCTAGATCATGGCTTCAGCCCGGTGAGGATTATTTTTCCTGCCATGTTTTCACACCACTGAAATGTGTGGCCAAAGATTCTAGGCCACAATACTGCATAATTGCATGTTTTGAATATATCTTCTTTCTTTTGACTGTGATCTGTGGGGAACTATTTACCTTGGTGGGTTATTTATTGGCTTACGTTTGGATCTGTTGCTATAGTTTACTGAAAGCCTGCTAAGTCTAGTGGCCATCACAAGAAGGGGCATCAATATGAGTCAGAAGACTCCTGTGTGAGCCTTTACTTGTACAGTCCTCTGTCTACCCCTCAGTAGCCTTGGGCTGGTACTTGTCTTTTAGAGTCCACCAAAAGTATGCACAGATTGTCAATCTTAATTATGGTATGCTGAAATAAGGTATTATGTGAGTAACTGATTATTAGACTTGACCACTCAGACCTGAATTGATTTTTGTTTAATGGAAAGCCCACAAAATAGATGAAAGCTATAATGATGATGATGGTGGTGATAATTATAATCAGATAATAACAAGCCAATCCTCACTGAACATGTAGTGTGTGACGAGGGCTCTCCTAAGTGCTTCACATTGATTCACATACTTCTCACAACAATCTGGATTATGGTTCCATTTTTATAGGTGAAGAAGCTGAGGCACATAAGATTAGGTAACTTGTCAAGGTCATATGATTAGCAAGTGGCTGAGCTGGGACGTGAACCAAGGCCATCTGTCTTGAGAATCTATGTTCTTTTTTCTTTCTTTTTTTAAATTTTATTTTATTTATTTATTTGACAGGAGAGCGATCACAAGTAGGCAGAGAGAGAGAGGGAAGCAGGCTCCCTGCTGAGCAGAGAATCCGATGCGGGGCTTGATCCCAGGACCCCAAGATCATGACCTGAGCTGAAGGCAGAGGCTTCAACCCACTGAGCCACCCAGGCGCCCCGAAAATCTATGTTCTTGACCCCTATGCTGTACTCTGTCCTAGAAGATAGGGCTGCATAGGACTGGGCAAGTTTGTTGAGGGCATCACAGATATTAACAACTGCTTGTACTTAGAGAACCGACTCTTTATCATCACATTTCAAGTTTGTTTTTGGAAAGTATTATTGGTACAGTTTAGTCTGGATAACTTGTTTTGTTTTTAATTTGGCTAGTTAAGTGTATCACACTTTGGAGTGAACATAAATTCGTGATATTTAACTTTTTTTCACCAGATATGATTAAAATGGATTGTGGGAATTTTCCAAAATCATAAAAACAAAAGATTGGCACTAGTTATCAGATGAAGATGAAGTAGAAATATACATTATGGCTAAGGTTTTCTATAATCAAACTTGAAATATTCAAATGCGTAAAACAAAGTTTCCTGGTTTTGTTACTTATATATTTTTATCTGAATGCCATGCCATAAAATAATCACATTTTAAAGTGACCCTGATTAAGATTTAAGACATCAAATTTTTAACTCCCTTACATATTTTATTCTTGAACATAAGCTGGTTTTTTTTTTTTTTTACTTAAACATGCCATATGTAATATCTTACATTGTAAACACTAAAAAGTTACCATAGTTTTTGCATGTCTAGATTACCAAAGTCAATAAAACTTTATTCCTGGTTACTCATGTTCTTAATTTTGTAGAATCTATTTTATATCATTTATTCATTTATCCCTTTCTTCTCTCCTTCCTTTTCTGATTTTATCCATCTGGTATTTGAGTGCTTGATGTATTGGAGGCCCTTCATCTTTACCATTTTGAAAACCTAGATCTTAGCCATCATTATCTCTTTCTCTGACTTGGAATGCCTTCCTCCAATAAGCAGGAATGTTGCTGGAGAAGGTTGTAATGAATATTACTTGTTGGCCATGATTCCCAAAGAAACCATCATGAAACCGTAGGATTCTCCTCAATTTAGAATCGCCCCCAAGGCATTTCCACTTTATTAAATTACAGTCTCAGGGCGCCTGATTGGCTCAGTCGCTGGGCGTCTGCCTTCGGCTCGGGTCGTGATCCCGGGGTCCTGGGATCGAGCCCCGAGTCGGGCTCCCTGCTCAGCAGGAAGCCTGCTTCTCCCGCTACCATTCCCTCTGCTCGTGTTCCCTCTCTCGCTGTGTTTCTCTCTGTCAAATAAATAAAATCTTTAAAAAAAAAAAAAAATTACGGTCTCTGCTAGTGGTGACCCCCAGTTCTGGGTGATGGTTAAGAAGTGAAATTATGACTCCGTTCCTTCCTCCTAGATGGAGAGATCTTGCCTCTCCTGGCTCCCAAGTGTCTCCACTGTAAACTTGAAGTTACTGCATCTCATCATCTAATGAGGATGCCATCGATTTGGGTGTCTATGTGTGTACATGTACACATCCATATATAGTGTTGAAAAGATGACCAAAAAGGAAGAACTCACAGTATTTTGCCTTTCCTGGCTTCATCAGACCCTGCCACAGTAATCATTTTGGATTCCGGTGTTTTCCTGGCTTTCCAAACCACATTTACCCAAGGCAGTGGAGGTAATTTATTTTCATATCTGTTTGTCATTGCATGATACTTTGGAAGGGCTAGTGTTTTCCATTTATTTGTTAGTACTGTTAATCATTACAAAATCTTATTACTGCCCGTATATAAATCAGGAAAAACAAATTTGATTTCTAGCATTTTAATGTGGTTAAAAAAAATTCATGAATAGAGGAAACTTCTTATGCAAATATAAGCAACTGACAGAGAATAAATATGGGCACAGACTCTTGCTATTATAATCATCTTTTGACCTCAGCCACCCTTTGTATAGCTCAAGTAATGACTGTTTGATATTTATTATAAAGCATATTAAATTTCTTGATTAACTGAACCTTTCATTCCTCTTTTTTGTTTCATGTAGCAGTGAAAATAGATTGTTCTATTATCATTCTTGCCAGGAAATTTATAAAATGTATAAAATTATTCATAAGTGTATTTTAAACTGGAAATATATTAATGTATTATTGGGTGTACTGAGCAGAAAACATTTCTTTTCACATTTGAATGGCAGGCACATGATTATAAATTCACTTTCTACTGAATATTAACCATCAACTCCATATGGCTGGTGGATAAAACTCTAAGAGGCACAGCCAGGAGATGTAAATTCTTACTCTCATCATGGACTTTTTATGTGATTTTGTTTAATGTTTAAAATCAACTGAGTGACCTTTGAATTAAAAAAAAAAAAAGTCATTCCTCCTGAGAAGTCCAAGGGCAGTATGGTCTCAAGATGGGCTATTAATCCTTCTACTCGCCTCTTGGCTTCTGTGGTCTGGGCTCTCCTGGCCCTCCTCCTACATCTGACTCTTCCTTCTTGGTTTCTTGCTTCCTCTGCTCTGCTTAAAACACTAGTGTTACTTAGAGTGGTAACCTCAGTCCACTTCCGTTCTTGCCCGTGTTTTCTCAAGAGTTGCTTATCCACGCTTGGAGTTTAGAGGTGCTGGCCTGTTCTTGGACTCTAGACCCCCCACAGGACATTTCCAGCGGGATGCCTCCCCACCCCCTGTGGTTCCTTCTTTCTCCACTCTGTTGCCCCCACTCCACCTGTCCTGGGACCTGCTTGGTGGCTTGACTGCTGACTCCCCAGCACTTTGCAAGGCACTGGCACAAAGGAGGCTTCAGAATGTGCTCGGTGATTTCATGTTTGCAGCCAAACTCCTGAGCCTCCTGTGTCCAACACCCACACAGTGGAAAACACATCTCTTCCTGAGCTCTCTTTCTCAGTCAGTGGCCTCCACCATCCGATTTCCCCTCCCTCCTCTTTCTCCTCACACTGCCCTGTTGCTGCTTTTTCTGCACACCCAGTCCTGGATGGATGTCTTCTGTGTTTGCGAGTCCACTCTCTCCCTTCACTCACAAATACCACTACCCTGGGCCTTGGCATTCCTGTCTCCCCTGGACTGTGGCTCTATTTCTGTGTTTGTGTTCCAGGCTTCAAATCTTGTCCTCTCAAATCCATCCTCCTTTACACAGTTGCCAGATTAATCTGAAGAAAATTGTGAACTTTACCAAGACTACAGAAAGATTGAAATAAAGGCCAGGGGTTTTCTGTGCTCTCTGTATGAGGCAATAGTAGGAAAGTGGTGATGCTTCGTAGGTTTGTTTTTTTTAGTTTACCACAGTGCTAATCAAGAACCCAAAGGGAGTTTTCTGAGACGATTGGATAAACTGAGTCACTTGTAAAATAAATGCATGAGAATACATAAGAAAAACTGTAGTATAAGACGATCACCTTTGCGGTAAGAAAACAGGCTTTGAATCTCAGCTCTGGTACATATTAGCTGTGTGGCCTTGTACCATTTCCTCTGACCTTCACTATGTCTTCCTCTTTAAAATGGCGTTACAATAGGAACTACCTCTTAGAATTTTTGTGAGTTTTAAATGGCATAGCGACAGAAAGCATGGAGTGTATTTAGCACAATGCCTGGTACCTAGTAAATGTTTAATAAATATCAGCAGAATCAAAAGAACATGAAAACCATGGCCACATACACACATATACATGTTTGCATAATACACGAAGATGAAAGAATAGCATAGTGGTTATCTCAATATGGTGTGGTTGCAGATTTTTCTTGTTTGTGCCTTTTCTTCATTTTCCATAACTCATTTATTACTTTTTAAATAGAAAAGTCTTTCAGTGACTTCCCTCCCCTTTACACAATAAATCCAAGCTCCCTTACACTTAATTCAGTGCCCTCCATAACCTCATTCTGCTTTGCTTCTCTCTCATCGATTATGACTTCTTCCTGCCTACCTTGGTAGTCCCCACGAATCCCGAATTACCTTCTTCCCTGTACGCATGGTTTCCTGCCTGCCTTGCCCTCGCCTCTGCCCATGATGCCCAATCCTAACTTTGTCTTATTCACTAATAAGTGAATAGTGTAGCTTCTCCTTTAAGATTTAGCTTAAGATTTTACATCAGATGGAGCATCAGGAACACCATGCTTAAAGTATTTGCTCTTGTGTCTGTTTTTCTCCTGAACGAGGACCTCACTAGAAGCTAGAAATAAAAGATGACTAAGTTCTAGTCCATGCCCTCAGGTTGCTTATAATTAGCAGGAGGGGAAAGGCATGAGCACACATGAAGGCGGTAACTATTGTAGGTTCTCTGATACAAGTTCCTGCAGAATTCAGTAGGGCAGAAAGAAGGGTGCAGTTAGTCCCTCTTGGGGGGGGGCAGTGAATTAGGGCAAAGGGTTCATGAATGTTTTCATTCAAGAGGTGATGCTTAAGCGGCTCAGTAGGTGTTTCCTGGGCAGATGACATGGGGTCAAGTGTTCCAGGCAAGGTGTGTGGGAGAATGGTGACAAGTTGAGGGGGGTCGTCATGGTGCCTGGCACAGGATAGAAGCTCAAAAATACTCAAACTGAACAGTGTACCCCTTCCCAGTAGCCACGTGACTCAGGAGTCTGTGAATTCCCAGAAGTTATATACAATATTTTATGTTCATGTGCCTCTGGGAGTTTTTCTAGGGAGAGGATCCTTGAATTTCACCAGATTTTTCCCAGAGAGTTGCATGACCTCTGAAAGGTTTAAAAACACTCTTGACAAATATCATACCCCTAGAAGGAGGTGAGGTGAGGGGCGGAAGCTGGAAGATGATTTGCAGAGAAGCTGTCCCCGGCGGATGGCCATGCCCCTGGCATTTCCCGGGCGCTTACCTGCTGGAGCCACGGAGGGCCCGGTCCCAGCGGCGCCTCTGGGAATGGTTCCACGCACTCTTTTCTAGCTCCTTTTACCAAGCAGGGTCCTTCCTGTCTCTTTGTTTGCTCCCACTAAGCCATTAACAGTGTTCTTTCCCTGAGAGTCAAAGCAACTCTCCAGGGCAGGAAACATTATGGGGTTGAAAGCCTGGGGTGAGAATGGAAGCGCCATATGTTTTATTCTGAAAATAAAGTAAGGAGGTGAATATGTGAGGAGAACAAGAAAGCAAATACAGTAACCAAAGCAATTTGGTGGCAAGGGTATTAACTAGACGGCATTAAAAGGCTGCGGTGGCATTAACCCCCCAGAGACACTGTAGGGCAGCTCATTCATTCCTCAGTGCTGGGCCGGTAAAAAGATGTGTGAATTATCCAACTCTTAGAATCCTGCCTAGGCAGAGCTGGCGTCCTCCCCATATGCATTCTGTGCAGCTATAATAATATCCTCTCTCTACCTTTGTTCTAGAACATATTGCTCTGTGGTGTGATTGTTGATATTCTTTTCTTTCATGAGGCACGACTAGCTTATTTCTGAATGGACTAAGTGCTGGGCTCAGTACATGTTTATTGGAAGAATGAACTTGAGTTTTCTAGCCTGAAGGTAGCCGAGTTTACAGTTGAGCCTGCACATACACACAAGAATCCCCAACCAGCTGAAGATTTCCATTATCCTTTGCCTAAGGAGGCCCTCAAGTAAAAGAGCTAATCAAGGGAGGGAGCAGATCTTTTGCAAAGACAGGGGCTGCTCTTTGGAAGGGAGGGATTTGGTGCAGTGCCGAATCTGATGCGGTATCAGCTATCAGCTTGCTAAACACTTTTGGTAACCACAGGCAGAGCAAAGGACGAAGATCACTGGAGCAGACGGAAAGGCCACCGTTGGGCACACTTGGATCTGTGTCGAGAGTACCCACACACTTTTGTCTATTGCCCAAAGTCAAGTAGCCTTCAGAAGCGTAATGACTGTGCAGTTTTATTTTTCAAAGCTCAGCCCTGGGATTCATGAAGCGGGCTCCTGCCTTGCATGATGCTCAGCCCTGTTCCGAGGGATCCAGAGACTCCCCAGCTAACAGAATGTGGGGGGCACTTGCAGAGGGCTCAGGGGAGTCACAGGTACATTTAAAGGAAGAGAGGATTTAAAAATTAGAATGTTAAAGAAGAAACTGAAGGGTGCCTTCATGGTCTCAGGTACATGAAGTACGCAGAGAATGCTGATTGATACTTTCTAACTATTGAGGAACACAGGACAGGAAAATTGGTTTGAACCATATCATGAGGGCTTCTGAATCGATGGAGTGAATTAGGAGATTATTGAAAATATCTTCTTGTACCCCTACCGTGTTAACTTTATTAGTTATAGATAGTTGGTCATTTTACACGTTAAGTCATTTCACTGTTGCTTTCCCAGATTAGAAACTCACTCTAAAGAAGGAAAGGAAATGAAACTAGGGGTGCTGACTGCACGTCTCCAGAGGCCCTGGGTTTTCTTGCATCCCTGATTTACTAACGTTGTCCTGTTTAATACCTGGAGGCAGCTATTATCATCTCTGTGGGGAAACTGAGGCCAGAAGCCCTCAAGATGATAGTTGTAGGTGGCAATCCGAGGACTATGTCGTATGTTACTTCAGTCCTGAGTCCGTGTGACTCCAGAGGCCTTGCTTCTAATTCATCTGTGAAACGCAATGAATCTAGTGTTTACTGAAGCTGCCTGGATGCCTCCCTCTGAGGAGTTCCAGATGGGCCTGTCCCGGGTCCTGAACACCTTCCCCTCAGAACTGTGCTTTCGGTCCCGTTTGGCATTTGTATGTCCAAAACACTATTGCTTCTTCTCAGCCTGGGCAAAGTGCACTTAGGGAGCGGCTAACCTGTGATGCACGGTTTCTGGCATAACAATAAGAAAAAGTAGAAAAATACGTGTCGGTATAATAAATATAAAAATCGAACTGCAATGGCATGCCTTTGGACTGTCTCCACAGTGAAGGCGTGCAGCGAGGGCACGCGCAGGTGGTATGTGGTTTGTAAGGACATGGAGGACCGTAGCCAGGTGAATGATCCCCGCCCAAATGAAATCTGCTGGTCACCAAGGCTTCCCGTCCCCAATGCGTCCTGGGACACAGCTTTTTCTCATGGTGTGTGTTACACGTGGGCAATGGTGGGTATTTTGGAAAAAATACAGAAAATGGTAAATAAAACAAAAATCACCCCTGCGTGACCACCCTAAGATAAACCAAACATGGCTACCTTAGCGTGCCGCTTTCTCACTTTTCAGAGATGCGGGTGTAATCTCATAGAGTTTAGACATGCGGTACCCTGCCTTTTCACCTACTTTGCCTCAAAAGTATTCCCTAATATATTTTTTTTTCCACAGTGGTAAAATACACCTAAATAAAATTGGCCATTTTATCCATTTCCAAATGCATGGTTCAGGGGCATTTGAAGGTCACACGACAGTGACTCTCCAGAACTTCTTCATCCTTGGCGTTCTCTCCACTTAAACATGCTTCACAAACCATACTTCATAGCTGCATAATAGCCAACCATATAGAAGGTACTTGAGAGCATTTATTAGCAAACATCCAACGTAGCAAACATCCAAAGGATGCTTATTTTGCGCTCGCTAGGAAGTAGACCTTACGGCTAAAGTAGCGAACGGAATGTGATTTGTGCCTCTCGACCCTTAAGTCTGGTGAAGGCAGTGGCCGTAAGTGGAGAGTTGGGGTCCTGCAGAGGGTAAGCACGGGGGCGAGGGGCATGTATAGGAAGAGAGCCTAACTTGATGTATGACTTACAGGATCTTTCCTTGATTACTGTAGATCAAGCATAGCAGATATTTTTGCTATTATGAGTAATGTGAGATATTCGTGGGTATAAATATTTGTTTGCATTCTGATTATTTTATGAAGACTTTGAAAAGTGGAGCTAGTGAAGGACTCTTTCCTGCAGGGCAATGAGAAGTGTTCTTTTAGAACACTGGGTCTTGTTAGCCCACCATGCCATTTTCCAGGTTAGGAGCTGCTACCAAACATTTCCAGTGCCTGTTCTGTCTTGTGAGCGCTCCTAATCTTTTTAAATCACTGTCTATGTAACCTGTAGGCTTGTGTGAAGAGTTGAGCCTGAGAAATTGAGTGTGCCCAGCTGGGAAGAGTTCGGGAGGGCAGGGGCAAAGGGACCGTGGCCGAGGTCGACATGATGTCCCAGGTAACGTTCGAAATGGCCAGCTGGCTTGACTCCTGCTTTAGGGCTGTGCTCCGTGTGCATGCTGACAGAGTTTGGCTCCTTTCTGTGAAATTCCAGGCTTGCAAACTTGACGCTCATTATGAAGTAGGAGAAGCCTATAAAAGACAAAGTGTCTGTGTATCAGCTAAACAGAAACTTCTGATCTGTTGTCAGAGCTGGAAGAGACTTCGTGATATCATATAATTTTCCCTGTTCAGACTACAGATGAAGGTGCTGAGGTTCAGAAAGTTAAGAAACATTCTGAGGGAAACCAGTTGGGGAGATAAAGAAGAGGGATTAAAACTCATTTCTCTCGATTTTATCTTGTGGTTACTCCATAACGTGCCCCATGTTGTCTTAGCCTTTGTCCTTGTGGGACTTCTTCTTTCTCGTAAATTCCTGATTTTGTTTTGTCTCGTAAATTCCTTCTAAGACGCTATTCATTTTCAGTGTTGAATACATGTATGTGCTGGCTAATGTCTCTCCATGTTATGCTGGTGTGTTTGCCTGCCTTATTCTCTGTTGGTCTTAGCCTAGTAATTTGTTTGACTGCTGCCTGCTGTCTTCCTCTTGACCTTGTTGTTTATTGGAAAGTCTCTGTTGACTCTGGCAGGAGTAACCAGTTATGTTTTATTTTGCTCCCTTTGTGTTAGTCCCTTTGGGTCATTTTGTTGGGTTTAGGTTTTTTATTGATGTTAAGAAGTCGTACACCTCCAGAAATGTAGGAAATGTGGAAACCTGGTCTGGGGCCAAAGAGCAAACAGTTTTTAAATACATCGTGAATGTTGAGAAAAGGAATATTAGCCCAGATCTCTGATACATTTATTTTGCGGTGGCTGATGGCTAATGATTATTTGGTAATGCTTTACCATGAACACACATCCGTACATTTATATAAATGTGCGTATACTTTTTTTGGTATAGCAAATCTTTTAAGGTCAAATTTACAAAAAAGTTAGCATTGCTTTGTGTTAGACAAAGTGCCATTATCTTTAGTAGAGCTTCATATCTACGTAATGACTCTAAATATAGGGCCATCGGCCCCCTGATAATAATTAGGAAAGGGAACTTAAAAAGCCAGGATGTCAAATTTGGTCTGAGGCTGTCAGCCCCGGTATGAAGTGATGATTATGCAGTTGGAAAATCTGGTAGCTTAGATTCTAAACAATTTCTGGTAATCAGTATCTCAGAATAATTCAGTTATAGGTGCTTTCATTTATGAGAGAAAGGAACGATTCCTCACTTATCTTGAGTCTTTCATGTGGGCAATTCCATCCTTAATTAAAAAGGCATTGGCATTTTCATTATGAAAATGGTTTTCCTGGATGTATAGCTGAGTCCATTAATTTAGTGTTTTAAAGCTGATTGGCATTAGCCTGTTAGTTCCTTTTATACAAAAACAACTTAAAAATTAATTTTGGACTGCCTTGATTTTAAAGACTATTTCAGACATCTGTTCCTCCTGGGCCTGCTTGATCGATGTATTAAGTTCTGAAGAACTAGGGAGTAAATATAGTGTACTCCACTTCCAGAAAAGAAGACAGCCGTTATCACTGTTTAAGGCACTTGAGGAGAGCCTAAGGGGACATGGCCTGGTTCTATCCCCTACCCTTATTCTCTCATTTTCTTCTGTATCTTTCAGGGTGGAAAAACGATTATGACAATGGCAATTCTGGTTTCTGAAGTGCTTACTGTTAATGTGTTACATCCCCTGTAGCTTTCCTAACAGTCGTATGAAGATAGGCAGCGTGATGCCCATTTTACACACTGGGAAGCTGAGACTCCCCAGCTGATCACCTGATTAACCCCTGCCACTGCTTGGTTGGTTCTTGTCATTTCCCTACCACCTCTTTCCATTCTGCACACCACTGCTGGTCCCATCTGTGTTCTTGACAACATTCTCCTTCAGAAACGCCTTCTAAGAGTCCGTACTGCATAGGGCTAAAGCCCAAACTTCAACACATCTATGGGTTGATCTTCTGCCCCACGACCTCCTTGTGAGAACCCGCACTATGGACTTCATACTGTGTACTTCCCCGCCAGTTTCTCCTGCTTCAGCCCTGGCACAGGCCTCTTCTTTGCCAGGCACTCTGTTAGGATCTTAGCCACAGCTCTTGCCTTTAAAACTTCAGTAGCAAGATAGATGTGGACATAAATCACTTTTCCTAAACTTTTATGTATCTAATTCCAGATTGGTTTAGAGCTTTTGCCTTTGGTGAAAGTTTTCCTAACCATTCAAGGTGGATTCCACCTTCCCCTGAATGTAGCCTGAAGTGTTCCAAATGTTTATCTTTAAGTTTTGATTGTATTTTTCATGTGCCTGGGCCTTAACCCACTTCTGGGTTATAGACACTATAGGCAGAGTCTGTGACTCTAATATATCTCTGATTTCTAAACTCTATTTTTTTAAAGGAAGGATTAATTAATTTGTAAAAATATATAATTTTTATGTATGATTTTAGCGTTGGCTGGGGCACCTGGGTGGCTCATTTGGTTGGCGTCTGACTCTTGGTTTGGGTTCCGGTCATGATCTCTGGGTCATGAGATCCAGGCACCGTGCTTCAAGGGGTTTCTGCTAGAGATTCTCCCTCTGCCCTTCTTCCCCCTCTCTCTTTCTCTAAAATAAGTCTTCAAAAAAAATTTAGTGTTGGACTACCATACTTTTAATATATTGCAATGTGGTCTAAAAAATTAGGTTGGCACACAAATATGGCATGTTGTTTTTCTGGATTTCTTTAAAACCCTGGCACGAAGTTTTGTTTTTTTTTGTTTTTTAATTAATGATTTTACCGTGACAGCTTCCTCTTCATTAGTTATCAGCACAGGAAGAAAACCTTTTGAACATCAGCCAGGCCTTTAAAAGACACTAATAAAATATCTCGGTCGCTAGCCCTTCAAGTTATGGGACTTGTTAAAAAATACCATAAAAGGTAAGTGGCATGAGCAGACCTAGTCTTGCCTAAGGAGGTAGGAAACCTGTTATATTCTTGGCTCATGTCACTGAAGGGGGTGACTCTGATGTAGTCAGAAGCACAGTGAGCCCCAATATCTTGGCCTGCCAAATGATGCTTCATAGTGGTGGTGATTCTTTTGGTGGGTTCTCATGGTGGCTTTTTTTTTTTTTTTTAATTTTATTTATTTATTTATTTGAGAGAGAGAGAGAGCGCGCGCGCGCACAAGTAGGCAGAGAGGCAGGCAGAGAGAGAGGGGAAAGCAGGCCTCCCGCCGAGCAGAGAGCCCGATGTGGGGCTCAATCGATCCCAGAACCCTGAGATCATGACCTGAGCCAAAGGTAGAGGCTTTAACCCACTGAGTCACCCACGCGCCCCAATGGTGGGTTCTTAACCCATCAGATACTTTTACAGGTGCCTCTCCCCTTGTTGTGTTAGTAGAACTGCGTCCCCCTTTTATTTACAGATAAATGGGCTGGGTGGCTTAACAACAGAAATTTATGTTCTCATGGTTATGGAGGCTGGAAGTCCAAGGTCGAGGTGTTGGCACATTTGGTCTCTTCTGAGGTTTCTCTCCTGGGCTTGCACCTGCCACCTTCTCACTGTGTCCTCATGTGGGTCGTTCCTGTGTGTGTGTGGGTCTCTGCCCAGTTTTCCTTTCAGAAGGACACAACTCAGATTGGATTAGGGTCTATTCTAACTGCTACGTTTTAACCTTATCACTCCATTAAGGTTCGTAAGATCATATTCTGGATACTGAGAGTTAAGGCCCCAACACGTGAATTTCGAGGAGGCACAATTGAGCACATAACATCTATTTAAAATAACCTTCATTTGTTTTATATAGAGAGACTAGTATAAAGAAGAAACCAAAAATAGCCTTCCACCTATTTAACAATGCCCATTGTTAAAGAGGGAGGGTAAGTACATGAAAAGATCATTGAAACTGTATTCAAGTTTATAAAAGGAAAATTAACACTCTTCTAGCCCCTTCCTTCCACACTCTTTAAATACACTGACACAAATGTTTGCTCTGCAGGGTCCAGGTACGTTATTTTCAGGTCTTCATGTATCAGATAAAAATACACATCTGTGTATCCTCACATCCTCTGTGTTGCCCTTTTAAACGACTACATAGTATTCTGTTGTATGTGTTCCAGATGTAACTAGTGACCTGTTCATGGGCATTTAGGTTGTTTCCAGGTACCCTGTCCACCTCCATTACCAACAATGGAGTGGGATTCCTTTTAAATATGCATTATGGAAGGAACAGTAGTGAGCCACCTAAGAAAAACAACTGGTGAAGACAGCCTTTGTTTGTCACCTTCGTGCGGACTGGTCCTCACTCATTGCTGTGAAAGGTATTTCAGTCTTTCTTACCCTCCAGCCCTCGACCATATGCCAGTACCTCCTTCCCGCCTAATGTAGAAGGAGGGGCTTCCCTGGGCAGCGTTTGGTCACAGCACGCAGCTGTCCTTTCTCCTCAGGAAGAAAGGTCTATCTGAATCATTAACAGGCAGAAACTATTTTTAGTGAAGTAAAACCGTTTTTCTTGTAAGAATTGCTGTTTCTGTGCCCATGACGGCCCATGAATCCTTTCTGGCTGCTTCCACCCTTTGGAGAGGGGCCAGTTTCCTAATGGAATGTAAGCAGTCTTACTGCTAATCAAGATTTACAACTGAGACCAGGATGCTCGGCGGCTCATTGGATTTGCAGGCCCTCTAATCCAGCATCGGCAGCAGCTCTGAGATTAAGTACAGCACAGAGGCCCCAGTCCTGTTCTCCAGGCCCCCCCTCCATGCTGAGGCCTGGCCTCCTAGCCACAGGTATCATCTGGCATTATTTTATAAGTTGTGCCACGGTGCACATGTTCTTTGCTGAAGAATTACTTTCATTTCTGACTCATTTCAGGAAATGAGGCAGTCTATCAGAGGTGTTCTTCATTTTCATTTTCAGACCCACGGAGAATTCATTTTCTCCTGGGATTTCTAACCACATGTGGGCAGTGCTTTATTTACCCAGATGTGAGAAATAACAGTAATGAAGAGCCCTTTTCCAAAGCCGGCCTTACTTCCCTGTAGAACCCAATGTGAAGACCCAGAGGAACTTAGGCTCTTATGAATGTAAATATTTTTGAGGTTTTGGTTTTGTGATGCTTGTGGACATGCTGTGTGTATGGGCTTTGGTGCAGGAAAAATATAATTTAGCAACGGATTTAAAAGGTAGTCTGGAGTGTGTCTAATTACTGTTTGTTTAGCTCACCATTGCCTTAATAAGTGGATTTAAGTAACCTTGGGGGTAGAGAATGTAATGTTCATATTATAGGCAGCCATGCAAATCAAATCCTAACTAAGTATTGGAGAGAACACACCATGGAGTCATTTTATATGTATTCCATTGAATTTTAAATTCAGAACTGAGAGCATTTTGGAACAGGCGTCTTTCTACCTGTCATGCGTCGGTGTGAATTATGCCTATGTCCAAAATCAACCCTACTGTGTGCTACAACCCCATTTAAAATCCATCACTGGCTTTGGCATGCTGTTCTTTTAAAATTTGACACAAAAGGGAGGAAGAAGCTTGAAAGCTTCTCTTCCCTTCTCTTTGCCATCCTTCAGTGGCTGTCCTAGGAAAGGGAAGTGTTAAGAGGGCCTAGAACAGTGGTTCTCAACCTTCGCTGCACCTTGGAATCAGCCTGGGAACTTTGAATGATGCGGATGCCTGGGTCCCAGAGATTCTGGTTTAATTGTTGCAAATGCATCCTGCCTGGGGATGTTAAAAAGCTCCCCAGAGAGTGTTCTTGAGACGAGGGGGTTGAGAACCACAGCCTTGAGAGAACTCTCATCCAGTGGTTCCCCGCGCTGACTGCAGACCAGCATTACCTGGAAAGCTGTTGAGAGAAACACAGGTGCTCCACCAATTGAACTCACATTTCTGGAGGAGGGAGCTAGTATTTTTAGAAAGCTCCCAGAGGATCCTGATGCATGGCAAGGGTTAGGGTAAACTGACATAATCTAACCATCCCATATCACAGATGAGAAAAAAAATGAAAACTCAAAAGGGCAAGTGGCTTGCTAAGGTCAGATCCAAGTTGTTACAGGAGCAAGTCTGGGACTCAGGTCGGACCCTCGGACTGGTGTCTCTGCTGCCTGACTCCACCCCTTTCTATTTGTCTTTTGTATTTATTGATGCTTCCTCATCCCTCAGGTGATGTTGCTGCCTCGAAGAGGCCTTTTCTGACACCTCACCCATCCAGGCTGGGTAAGATACCCTTCTTCTCTATTTGAATAGCACCCCTAGCTCTTCTCTCTGACTGTGAGCTCCAGGAGCACAGGACCCTTACCCTCCTTGTCCTTTCTGTAACTTGTGGCATCTTGTAGGGTTTCGGATCCTTTGTTGAATTGAAGTACCCTGATTTTTTTATTCCTCCATTAGTCCACACGGATTGCTAAAAATAATCCATTTGTTTCTATATGTTAGCTTCCCAAAAAAGCTTCTGGAAAGCAAAAGTTATTTGTCTTTCTAGGGCCCACTGTATTGTGGGTCAAGATCTTATACACCGGGACTTTCTATCCCTATCTTCCAGAACAGAGGTTTGGGGGTGGGAAATTTCAGGGGGCTCTTGATGTAAATGACAACAAAATTTCAGTGACCTCCCAAGTTGCTCAAGGTACTTAAAACATCCAGGGACCTTTGAATAACATACTTACAAGTGTGGGTGGTGAAAGTGAAGGGGAGCATGTGGCATTTATCTTAAGACAAAAAGTTGTATCGAGAAAATACTGCTATGTCATGGAAGTATGTTTTAAGGACTAAATTATCTCCTTTATCTTACTGCATACACAATTCTGAGAAGCCACATCCTCTTAGCAGAGCTGAATTAAATCCTTTGGCTGCTCTGGGTTCATGTATTAAATTCTTTTCAATTCATAGTGATCGATTCAATTCAATTCAATTGATTTAAAAAAGAACTATGAGTCCTCTGTCATCCCAGTTGACATAAGGTTCATTCTTGGTCAGTACTTTATTTGAAAAAAATATTTCCAGGTTTGCAGTATTTGTGTTGAGTCTTCTGGCTGGACCAGAGGTTGGTCTCAGAAAGCAGGCTGCAGCTGAATCTCTTGAGCCGACCTGGCCAGGAGGCGGCACATAGGGGTCACAGAGAGGAGCTGTTTTCCTGTGTGGAGAATTCGGAGCTTTCGGAGCCAGGACCAGGACCACAAACTGGGCTGAGCGCTGGAGGATAAATGTGAAGATGATGTCGAGATGTTGCAGCCAGGGGAGAAGGATGACCGGAGTGTGTGGACTCATTCTGATGTCTCAGACGTCAAGGTCGCCGCTCTTGGATCAGGAAAGGGGCAGTGTGGTGGTGTGGAAGTGAGGTCACCGTGTTTTCGGGGGAATCTTCCTTAAGTGGTCTTAGACATTTCAGGAGAAAGCGAAGTTGTTTCACTGGAGGGAAATATAAAACATTTTAATATTAAAGTAAGTTTGGTTATACTGTGGAATGTAAAGTTCAGAGTTTTCCTGACTTCCTTTTTAAGATGAAATATGAAATTTTTAAAGAAGCACCTGTCTCCAATCTCTCCTTTGTGGCTATTTAGGTGAAAAACAGACCGATAAGACTTTTTGCTAAGTAACCAGCCTCTATCAGACCAGTTTCAGAGGCTCAGCAGTACACTGGGGGAGAGGAGGGTTTATCAAATATGTAGGACACAGTGTTCGGTGTTTCAGCCTTGTTGTGCCATCAAATTGTTATGACCATCCTGCAAATTAGGACTTGTTCACGCCAGTGTTTATATGTGAGGAGGTGTGTGTGTGTGTGTGTGTGTGTATACATGCACCTACCCACCAGGGAGCAGAGTCAAAATTTAAATCCAGGTCTGTCTGATTCCAAAGTCCTTATAATTTTCTAACCAACATGGCCTCTTATGTCACGAGAGTGCAGTCTCCAGAAGAGAGTTTTACCATCCTGGGAGAGGCCGGCTGACTTTAGCTTTTCTTGTGGTTGCGATTTAACATTCATAAGTTAACATTTATAAGCTTCTGTGACACAGTTAAAAGCATTTCTTCATAATGTCCTATAAGGTTCTGACTTTAAAATGGCATGTCCTCGTTGCAGTGACACTCTGAGACTTTGAGCGTATTCATTGTCATGGTTAAAAGAGGGGGAAGGAATAGTCAGCAATGGCCATTTTTGGTCCAAACACTGCCCAGCCTCAGGTTTTTTGGTAATCTCTCTCTCAGCCATCACATGTTTGACAGGAAGGCAGCAAAGCAAAATGGTGGATGATTTGCACTCAGTGATGTGATTCCTGGGTTTGAGAACCGTGACCCTGCTGCCTGCGAGCTGTGTGATCTTGGGCATATCACCTAACCCCTCCGTGCCTTAGTTTCCTCATCAGTAAGGCAGGGCTTTCATAACTTGATTAAACTTGCTGTTTTAAAAATTAAATAGCATAAGGCCTAGAAAGAGCTTGGAATACTATGTGATACAAAGTAAGTGCTTGGTAGATGTTTGGCTATCCGTAGCCGACAAAAACTAGACGCTACGTGACCCAGCAATTCCATTCCTAGGTATTGCCTTGAGAAATGAAAACTGTGTCCACAAAAGACCTTCTAGAGAAAGTTTATAGAAGTTTTATTCATAATAACTATAATCTAGAAACAACTCAAATGTCCATCAACTGGCAAATGGATAAACTGTGGTACATCCACACAATGGGACAGTGTTGAGTAGCAAAAAGGAACAGATTACTGATACAGGCATCAGCATGGATAAATCTCAGAAGCATTATGCTGAGTGAAAGAAGCCAGATATAAAAGGCTGCATACGATCTGATTCCATGTATATGACATTCTGAAAATGCAAAGTCGTAGAGAGAAATCATTGCTTGCCAGGGACCAGAAGCGAGTGGAGGAAATTGACTATGGAGGGGGGAGAGGAAGCTCATAACTGTATACATTAGTCAAAACGCACCAGACTTGGGGTGAATTTTTACTGTACATAAAATTAAACCTCAGTAAACCTGATATAAAAAAAGAAGAAAGTCTGGTGCCACAACATAGCAACGAAGGAGAGGGAAAGGGGTTAGAAACTGTAATCAGAAGTTGCAGAAACTGCAGATATTCTGCACTTCCAGGGGCTCTGTAAGATGGGTGGAATGATTGCATTAATTTTTCTCTTTCAGACTGTGAGTTAGAAAAATGTAGAGACCTGTGGAACAGTTCTGTCCTGCCCAAGCGTATCTGATTCTTCGCTGTGAGCACTGGTCCGCTACCCCATTGCTTTTAATCCTACCTGTGAGAGTTGCCTTTATTTCTCAGGCATGGGGATCTCCTGGGTCACTTCCTGGAGAATCCCGAAGGAAGGAGGGCTGACCATGTGATGAGGCACTCAGGGAAACAGAGCGTTGGTGTTCTAGATGAACTGAGGCTTACTATTCCCAATTACTAAGTCATCTGAGTGCATTTTTAGGTATGGAATGTTATCTCAGAGCATTGTTCATTCATCATGAGTCATGGAGGCCCTAGCCCTTGGTCGCGGAGCTCTTGCTTATCTTAGCAGCACTGAGCACAGCTGACCACTCCCTCCTTCCTGAAATTCTTTCTGTACTTGGTTTCTGTGATGCTGCTCCATTACGATTCTGCTTGCATCTCCCTTGTTGTTCCTGTCTCCCCTGCTGGGTCCTTCTCTTCCTAGTCCTTTGCCTCTAACTTTGGGGTGCGGATGGCTTTGCTCTCTGACTGCTTCCCATCTCGGCTCACTACCTGGGTGATAATCATTTCCAGAGCCTTACATACCATCTGTATGGTGGTGGCTTGCATATACCTCTCCCCACTCTCTGTCTTTCCCTAGCCTTTCAGCTGCCTGCTTTACCTCTCCTACTAGGTTGTCTCCTAGACATTGCAGATGTGGCACGTGCAAAACCAACGCCTCATTTGTTTTCTAAACCTGCATTTCTTCTATTGTTCCTCATCTCAGCAGTGATTCCACCCAGTTGCTCAGGCCCCCAAACCCGAAGTCTTCCTGGATGCCTGCCCTTCTTTCATACCTCCTATTGGGCCCATTAGCATCTCTCCCAGATCCAAGCGCTCCTCATCTCCCAGCCCACACCTAAGTCCGAGCCCAGGCCACCACGTCTTGCTGGGACTTTGGAATCTTCCTACCTCTACTCTTTACCTTGTGGTCTGAGTTCACACAATAGCCATGGGAATTCTCCTGTTTTATACTTTTGTACTACCTGCAGTGGCTTCTCTACAAACAGTATAAAATCCTGACCCTTAGCTGTGTACTGTAAGGCACCTGCCTCCTCTCAGTCCCTGTCTCTTGTTCTGCCCATCTCTCAAGGGGCTCCAGCCACACCGGCCCCTCACTGTCCCTTGACATGTCACCCTCCTGCCTGGAACACTGCTCTGTCTCACGCCACCCCTGGGAGCTGGCTGGCATCCCTGATCCACCTAGCCAGAACACCACCGTTACTCTCGGTTCCCTTCACCTGCTTTCTTTGACTTCAAAGCACTCATCTCTACCCGAAATTAAGTCTGTATTTGTTTATTGCCTCTGTCCTCCACTAGATCATAAGCTGCATGAGAACACCATTCTGATGCTCAGTAAGTATTTTTGAATGACTAAAGGAATAAGTGAATTAATGCTCACGTACCCCTATATTAAAAATTAAAGCACCAAACACCCTAAACCCTTCGATCTCTCACCCCATTGCTTGGTCCTTTAATTAAGGTGGAATTTCTAAAATGTGGTCTAAATGCACTATAGTTCTTCACCACCCATTTCTTCTTTACTCTGCCATGATCTGCTGTCCTTTCCCATCACTCTTGTGAAATTTCTCAGGGTCGTTCAAGCTGTATATGTTGCTGCTTGTCATAGATACATTCCTATTTAGATCTTGCATTTAGTTTTATCGTGGAACATAAGTTCCCTGAAAATGGACTTTTTTCTGTTATATCTTCTGCATCGAGCATGGTGCCTGGCAGAGAATAAGTTCTAGAATAGGGGTTCTTAATGTTTATACGTGTCATGTCATGAGATGTTTGATGAGTCAAACATCTTTTTTTTTTAAAGGGGAAAAATAATTTTTTTGCTTTTGTCAAAGTGTTATATAATTATTTTATAATGTTTACATGAGTAGAAAATTAATGCAAGATTTGTTATGAAGAGCAGCATCTCCCCTTCCATTTTATGTTCCCCAGAGGCAAGTATTTTCAACTTTCGCTGATTATTTTACTAATCACTTCTGTATCTTTGATTAATGTAATCCTATTGTTACTCATCTGTTTTTTAGTTTTAGGGATTATCTATTGATGAAAAAGTGAGTATTTAGCTCAGGTTCACCCACCCCTGCTCCTCTCCCCTCTCTTACGAATTTCCCAACCCCCATCCTCCAGTTGTATTATAATTTTGGTAAAATCCACATTCAGTGTTTACTTTATTGTAACTAATAGTTTCCACAGAAGAGCCCTGTAATACAGTTTGATTACTTTTCCTCTCAAGACTACATAGCAGATACTTTAAAATCTCTTCATTTCTGGTGTACTTATGAATATTCAACCTCAGGCTCTACCCTAGTTGTAAATCTCCTCTCAGTCAACCATACTGAGAATGTACCAAATTCATCTCTTGGGGAAATTCCTCTCAGACTTTTCTTGTCTTATCTCTGCCTAGGTTGCTTTCTTGGCCCCCAAACAGCTGGGGCTTCCCTTTCACCACCCTCCTGAGAACTCCTTTTGCCACTCCCATTTTGGGGCCCCTGATCTCTGGAGCTGAATGACTTATTCTTTCTCGGTTTGCTACCTCATTTTGGTGGCACACGGTGTACAGTTCCTTAGGGAGAAAGGGTGCAAGAAGAGAATTATTTGAGACTTGCAGGTCTGGCAATGCCTTTGTTCTCTCTGGCTTTTTAGAGATGGCTTGACTAACTATAATTCTTGAGTAGAAGTCATCTCTTCTCAGAATTTTGAAGCGTCTGCCTTCCAGTGTTGCTTTTCAGAAGTTTTTCCCATTTGGACTTAAAACCCTTTGTATGAAAACTCTTTCTGGAAATTCCCTGATGATGTACCTTGGTTTGGGTCTATTTGCATTTAATATGCTGGGAACTAAGCCTCTTCACTATGGACACCCCATCCCCCACCCTCTTCCCACTTTGCTTTAAAGGGAAAATGTTGTCCTTCAGTTTTGGAGGGAGGATGTCCCTCAATTCTGGAAACAAATGCCTTTAATTCTGGGAGATTTCTTCCCTTTATAATCACTGCCCCTCTATTTCTTTGATGATGAACACTATATTATCTGGATATTGGCTACCTGAATTGAACCTCAGACTTTCCATCTTTCCTGTTTTCCATCTCCTTTTGTTTAACTTTTTAGGACATTTCCTGAATTGTATCTTTCAGTCCTTCTATTGAATCTGCAATCATTTTAATTTCTAAGAGTTAATATTTTTATTTCTTTCTCTTTTTGATAGTATCTTGTCCTTATTTCATGAATGTACTAGAGTTTCAGTTTTTTAAAAAATTTCTTCTGGGGCGCCTGGGTGGCTCAGTGGGTTAAAGCCTCTGCCTTCAGTTCAGGTCATGATCTCAGGGTCCTGGGATCGAGCCCCGCATTGGGCTCTCTGCTCAGCGGGGAGCCTGCTTCCCCCCTGCCTCTCTGCCTGCTTGTGATCTCTCTCTCTCTCTGTCAAAGAAATAAATAGAAAAAAAAAATTTCTTCTTCCTGTGATTTTTTTCTCTCTCCTCTAAGTTGTCTTGCTCTTTCGTTGTTAGATGCTTTCCTTAATATCCAGTAGTCTTATTATTCCCTCCTGCTTTAGATCAACTATCTAAAAAAGTTGACTAGAGGTTCTTTGATAGCAGATTGGGCTTAGCTTCATTCTAGGGTAGGCTGTTTGGTTTTGTTTTGTTTAGGAAATCCTCATGTATTTTTAGGTTTTTATGTTATTTGAGCTGACCAGATTCTCCAGAGAAAAGATGACCAGTGTGAAACCAAGGACAAGGCTGGGGTGTCTCAACACTCAGCAGTAATTTGTGTATTCTCTCTTTGGTATGAAATCCCATTCCTCAACTATGCCTCAAACCCTCTAGTCAAAGATCCCTTATCAAGTCTTTTTAGGAAATACATTTTCAGTCTTCTCCTAGGTGGGGCCCAGGGGTTTGGAGGCAGTTACTTTCTTCAAGGAGCGAGGGAGAGAACCTGCAGGTCTCTCTGCTGTAACACTTTGAGCCAATTCTCTTTGCAACTTCACCTCCACTTCCAGAGGAAGCTCAGCCTCATGAGGGTTTATCATTTAAATGATACTGCTCCTGGAAAGTTCTAGTTTTGGATTGAGCTTTCTCCAGTCTGCTCAGCCAGTCACCCCTTGTCTGTTTGCTCTCCATCTTCCAAAATTGTGTTACTATCTCTTCTCCTGTGCTCTTTTGATCAGTTTATGACCCAGTAGTGTTTGAGGAGGGAGCAAGACTCAGTGCAGGTATTTAGTACTCCACTCTTATTTACTTCTTAAGATTTTATTTATTTATTTGAGAGGGAAAGCGAGGGGGAGTGGAGGGGAGTGAGGGAACATGAGCAAGGGAGGGAGCAGAGGGAGAGGGAGAAGCAGACTTTCTGCCAACCAGGGAGCTGGATGTGGGGCTGGATCCCAGGGCTCTGGGTTCATGACCTGAGCCAAAGGCAGACACTTAACTGACCGAGCCCCCCAGGCACCCCCTAGTACTCCACCTTTAAGTGAAAACCTCATTTGGCATATTTTTCTTTGTTGTTTATGAGGCATTTGAACACACTTGTGAAACAGGACTTGTGTGTAAATCATCAATCTCCATTTTCACTGACTTTAGTTCTCTTAGGTACAGTCGGGATCAAGGACGGTGGAAAGTTCCCTGGACCATGAGTTGGGAAGCTTGGGTCCTCTTCCCAGATTTAATACTTAGTCCTGGGCATTCTCTCTTGCCATTATTTTCTCATCTGTAAGTCCAAGGGATTGAAGTGGTGATTTTAAGATCTCTTTGTACCCAAGGATTGATTTTATTTCTAAGCAGTTGAGATAGTCACGTGTGGCTGAACACCAGATTAGGAAACAGAGCCGGAGCAGCCAACTGAAGAAATCGCAGAAGTGAAGCTTTTTCTTCGGTTTGTCAGTCAGTCTCTGAAACTTTGGTATCTTTAAAGTCTCAAGAAAATTGCAGCCCATGTTTCATGAACGGGAAACTGTTAAATGGTTAAAAATTCTGAATTTTTTTCCTTTGGGCTATTTTCAGCTGATAGCGGTTCAGCTGCCGAGCATGCTTGGATTCATGTTCTCGATAAGGAGATAAAGTGTCAGTGTTGAGCCAGAGAAACGGGGAAGATAATAAAGAGATCTGGTTTGTTGCCTTTTCCCCCTCTGGCAGGGATGGTCATTCTTGGTAGCTCCCTACCAGGAAGTGTGTCCTTCCCCTCGGAGCCGCGTGTGAGGAGATAAAAGCCACAGCTGTGTTTTCTCTGTCCTCCCCGTTGCAGTTTCTTGTCAGATGGAGAGACCGAGTGGGCAGTGCATGTCACTGTGGTTTTGACTGGCTGGTTTGATCACCAACCCAGTGTGCCCAGCAGCGGTCAGTAGAGTGACTAAGGAGAAAATATGATCTGTAAGGTGGGCAACCCGGTGGGCCGGAGACCCGAGGTGAAGTTCTTGAGGGTGGCGCGTCCCAGCCTGAGCTGCACACTGTAGTCCTCCTCATCCCCAGTTACTAAGGCAGAATCCCCATGGGGCGGGGCCTAGGACTCCTATTGTCCAAGTTCCCCAGGTCATCGGGATACACTTGATTCTTTGACTCCGGGGACCTGTTGCCTTAGGGACCAGAGGCCAACCAGAAAACCAGAGTCTTGAGCATTTGCCCAGCTCAGGAAGAAAACCACAGACCAGAAACTGGACCCTGCACACCTAGCCAGTGGACGGTCCTATCTGTCCTGGAAAGGATTTCCAACTCCCACGGCTCTCCTCAGGTCCCTATTTCACACCCTTGCTCCTCATTCTTAGTAGGTCATCTTGCTTCTTAAATCACAGAGGGAGTGGAAACCTTCTGGGGACAATGCTTCCACTTCTTTTCCTCCCTCAAAAAAATATTGTGTGTGTGTGTGTGTAACGCACATATATGCTTAGGTTTACATTTCACTTTGCTTCTCTGATGGAGGTTAACTGCTCTTCTCTGTCTCTCTCCATCAGTGACCGCTCTTGTATACCTTTCTTCCACCCTTTTCCATCACCATTTGTGTGTGTGTGAATACGTAATATATATAATATGAGTACGTATTTCATCTTCTAAGGCAAGGCACAGCAAACAAAACTATGCCTTCCTCAACTCTGTGGCCAGCCGAGGTTCTTGAACATCCCATTCATTCAGTCATTCAGCCAGGCTGGCCGGATTTGTTAGAGTCAGCTGTGCGCAGAGACCTGGCTGGGCCCTGAGCGTTGGTGTCAGACCACACAGGCCTAACCCCTGCTCTCATGGTGCTTAGAGTCTCTTTGTAGCCAGACTCCTTTAAAAATGATTGTTCTTACTTTTTTCAGTTGCAGACATAACCCATGCTTATGGTCATAAATTTGGAAGTAGCTTCCTAAATGGAAGCCACTAAAAGTTTTAATGCAGAAGAGAACTGAGTCAGAATTTCCTTTTCAGAAGTCACTTAGGCTGCTGAAGGGAGAGGGGATTGGGAGGGAGTGGAAATTGGTCAGGAAATTTCTGCTGTTGCCCAGAGCAGGGCTGTTTGGCATGTAAGATGGAAGAGGAAGACAGATTCAAGATACATTCTGTACCACCGGGTGGTTAACGTTTGGCTGCGAGAATGTAGAAGGGCGGCAGGGGGTGGGGGGTGGGGGAGGATGTCCAGGACGACACCCAGGTTTCTGGCTTGGCCAGCTGCGTTGGCGGTCGTGCCATTTCCTGAGACAAGAAATCACGGGGAAAGAGTGTGTGTGTGTGTGTGTGTGTGCGTGCGTGCGCGGGCGTGCACACTTACATGCGTACATGTAAACATAGATCCTGTGTGAACATTCTGTGAATCTGAGATGCCTGGGAGGTTTCAAGTGGAGGGGTCACATAAGCAGTTGGATGTATGAATCTGGAATTGAAAAGAGACCACCTGAAATAGAATGATGCGTTTGGAGCCTTTTGTCTAAAGCAGTTAACAGATGCCATGGATAAATTACAGAGGAGCAGGCCATAGGTGGAGGCCTGAAGTAAAGTTTCCGTCAGTGGGGAGGCCCCACAGAGGGGCGGAAGGACTAAGAGAAGTCCTTGGCCAGCTGTGTCAAAGATTGTTGAGATGCCAAATAAGGCAACAATGTAAACCGGATGTTGGGTTTGGCAGCGTTCCAGTCACAGATGACCTTCAGGGTCAAGTGGAGGGTGGCTAGAGGCTGGGTCCCTGGAAGAGGGGTGCCTGCCCACCTAGAGCCGTGGCAGTAGTAGTAAGGATTTTGGACTATGTTGTAATGTAGTAGATGCAGTAGAAAAGGCTGATGAGGTGGTTGTGTTTCCTTCTCATGATAGCCTCTTATCTTGATTGTTTTATTTTGGTTATCAGAGCAGTAGGTACTCACTGTAAAAGTTATGAACATTAAAAAATATGACTGAGAACAGCCTGTGTAATTGCATTCCCTCATATATGACCACCATTAATAATTTGAGGTATAGCCTTCCAGATTCTTCTGTGCATGTGCTACCACATACACACATCGATGCATATTTACTTTACACAATTTGGATTTATGGCTAGAGAGTCTGCTAAAGCTTGTATTTTTACCTGTGTATTTCAGAGACCTCATCCGATGGAGCAGATGTATATAGTCTTCTATTGTGTTGGAGGAGATTCTCTGGATATTTGAGTTTTATTTAGACAGCTTTGCCTTTTCACACAACGCTCCACTGAACACACCTGTGCATCCTTACCTATGTATGTGCACAGGAATTTCTGTGGACCAAGTTCCTAAAATGGATTGTGGGGCCAAGGGCATGTGCATTTTGATAATGTGACAGTTCCCAAGGCAAGGGGCTTTGTCTTTTTCTTTCTTTTTTTTTTTTTTAAGATAGAAGAAATTTGAGCATGCAAAATGTCAATGAGAGACAAATGGAGAGTAGGTCGAAGTCACAGGAAAAACTGCTGAATGTCCTATAGTAAGAAGCCAGTGGAGGTGGGAACCAAAGCACAGGAGGGAGGAGGCTTTAGGGCGAGGAGGACGAGGGGTGGGGAGTAGGGTCCTCTGTCACTGTCGCAGCCCCAGAGTCCTGGCCAGTGCTGGCACATGACAGGCCCCCAACAAATACTCGTTTCTTGAATGAATAAACAAATGTAGTGCAGTTGATTCGGCAATGGAATTTTATGACGTTTTTCTCAAAGCGTCTGCTTTTTCCACTTCCTCTACAAACCAGAAGGTTAAGATTTCTTTAACTGAAACTGGCAAAAGGAGATGTTGAAGATCTGAAGACCCTTCTTGCTTCTCGAACCCAGTTGCCCAGGGCAGTCAGGAGTCCGAGACAGGGTGTCTCACACTTTCCCTCCAGTCACCCACACGGCCTGTAGATTCCAAGGCCCTAGTATCCCTGGACTCCCTCTAATTCTGTTCATCCCCAGGACCACCTGCATTCTGTTAGTTCCAGCCTGGGTTTTCTTATCAGAGCAGCCTCTTAGATGGTCTCCTATCTCCTACATCACTCAGAGCTTGGTTTAGGGACCACCTCGTCCAACCCCCAGCCAGGTCGTCTCAGAAGTGCCTTCAGCTTCCTAGCCCTGTGTGGCATCTGTCTTTCCTGGATGGTCACTTGTATGTTTTTCTTACCTAAAACTTTCATATATAAATAACTTAATGGACATTTGTATATCTCGAAGACCTGTAGGGCTTAGTTCATGTTGTGTGCTACATAAATGATTGATGTTATTTTGTGTGAAAGCCCGATGCTTTTATAAATTTGGTACACAGGAAGGGGGGACAAGGACAAAAAGCAGGCATGAGATAGATGAACTCACAATGGACTAGTAATTTAAGACATTTGAGTCTGGAACAAGCCTCAGGATTATTACTCCCTAGGGAGAGGCAATCAGCTTTAAGTGTCATTTGTATTAGTATTTCTCTAATTAGCATGTTAAATGCATTTTTTGAGAAAACTCAAATACCTTGCATCTCTAGGGTGATTTAGCTATATTCAGATGATCTGTTTATTTTTAAAATCTCGAGTAACTACTTTGTGGTATTTTCTGGAGTAGAAATACTTGAACCTCTTTCGCTACATCTGGCCAGCTGGAGGATAAGCACATGACTCAAGTCCCTGATGGGATTCTAAAAGAAATGGCCTTCCAATGCATTACATAAAGAGCTCCCAAATTAGGACTGGAATGTTCCTGTGGGCGGGCCCGCCTGCCTCCCCACCCCCATCACCGCCCCGCCCCGCCCTGTCTGCTGGGGAGAGTAGTGGGAGGTCCTTACCAGCTGGCAAGAGAGCTGGTATTTCAAGTTACAGAATCAAAGTGTAAGGAAAGAAAGAGACACCAGACTTGGTTACTTTTTCTGTGGAGCAGCAGACCAGGGTTCAAGCCTTGGGACCTCCTGGAGAGGCGCTTGTTTATCCCAAGGGATGCTTCTTTCCTCTACTCCTGTCTCCCGAAGAAGAGTCTGAGTTGCCCTCGAACAGCCACCCATTCAGAGCACATTCCCCGGACTCCTCAGCGGTTAGGATGGCCATGCATGCCTCCGGCCATCGCTTCCGCAGAAGGGAGTGACAGGGGCGGGGTCTGGGCACCCCTACTTCCACCAAGCCCCCTGGGCTCTGGTGCGTGAACAGGAAGAGGATTTTGCTGCTAGAGTAGCCCTTGACTTTGTCCTGTTTCTGCTGAGCACAGGCAGCACGAGGATGCAGTGACCACATATGAATGTGGTCCTTAACCACATAGGCATTCAGTTCTGTTTCTCCTAAAATAATATCCTGAACTATTAAAACTAATCCACGTAGAAGGAATTTTTGTCCTCTTGGTCTGTTGTTTAACTGGGAGCTTAAGAAATAGACCCATAGTTCAAAATTTAAGTAATTCACATTATTTAGAAATACTTAGATAATACAGTGGAGAATGCAGAAAAATGGAATTTACATGTGTCTTGAGTTCTCTTCATGATCTGTTTTTTAAATATCAGATTGAATTTACAGACACTTTCCTAATTTTTGAGGTAATAGAACAGTCAATAAAGTGCCATCAGCATTCTTATTTCTTAGCATACTTGGAAGGCTGTATGTCTTTTTAAAAAAAAAAAAAAAAGAATTTTGTGAAGGTTCAAACATACCGTTTTCTCCCTCCCCTTATATAATACTTGTAGTTAATATTCATCTAGAGTTTACTGTTTGCAGGTACCATGCTAAACATTTCACATGCACAACTCATGTCATCTTTAGAACAACCCCATGAGGAAGAACTATCATTCCTATTTTTCAGGTGTAGACTTCGAGGCATAGAAAGGTTGACTAAATGGCCCCAAGTCATATAGTGAAGAAGTGGTAGGTCTGGGATTTGAGTTCAGGTCTGTCCGACTCCAGCAGCTAGCCTTATAGAAGTTCCGCATCCATTTGGTAAGCCATTGAGATAATTACGGAGTCCCTAACACATCCCAAGTACTGTTCTAGGTGCTTGGGATTCAGTTACAAACAAACTCTCATGGAACCCACTTTAATATATAATAATGAAGTTATTAAGTACTAAAGGAAACTGCAGCAGGGCAAAGTGGCGGGGAACAGTGGCTCTCTACTCTTGGGCTGTTAAAATTAGGATTTCAAGGACAGCCTCTCTGGGGCATGCATTTTGAACAGAGACTTGAATAATGGGAGAGAGCAAGCTAACTAAGGCCAAGGGGCGGTGTAATTATCATGGCTACAAGCCTAGCCTATGGGCTCCTAAGTTCAAATTCTGATTCTCCTGCTCATTAGCTGTGTGGTTTTGGACAAAATTTTACTTGACTTCTCTGTGCCTCTTCATCAGTGATGTAAAGGTAACAATAACACTTAATTTTTTACCCTATAAGGCTATTGTGAAGATGAAATGGGCTCATAATAAAAAGAACTCAGCTATAAAACAGGCACTGGAATATAAGGACTCTTTAAGTGTTAGCTGGTATTCTTTAGGCACTATAGAAATGGTGAGAAGTAGCTACTTTCTGGGTCCATTATTTAATTGGTAGCTTAACTCAAAATCTGGATAGACTTTGAAAATTCAGCTGATGGGATTTATTGAGGAGTTAAATGCAGGGGTATGAGGGAAAGGAGCCAGGGATGATGACTCCAGTAATTTTGGTCTGATTAATTTGGTGGATTTGGGGGCCATTTACTGAGATGGGGAATACAGGGATGGGATATAGAAAGTCTTTTTGGTGGGGGAGGAGGCATACTGGAGGGTGGAAATCAAGAACTTGGCTTGTAGTTAAGATCGAGACACTTCTTAACATGTTCATGTTTTGTACATGTTCACTGTAGAAAATTGGAAAACGTAGACAGATACTAAGAAGAAAATGAAAACACCTGACATTCCATCACCCATTATCTTTGGGTTCAATTTATTTTTACCCCATACAAATTTAGATTATATAGTACATATGGGGTTTCTTGTTTGTTTGCTTGTTTTATACACTCCTCAGTTCATTGGAAAATGGCTCATGACAAAGGGGCGACTTAAAATCTAGGCAATGTGGTAAGAGCCCCGGCACTGTGAAAGCCCTCTACACCCACCACCACAGAGAGCAGTTATGGACTCAAGCCTTTAGAAAGCTCTCCGGCTAAGGAGGGTGGGGCATAGCATAGATCTTGTTAATGCTCATCTGTCTGAGGACCCCCAGTGCCTGCTATCTGGTGTAGCTTCGTCCACAATCATTAGCAGAACGACATTTGGTTTTCGTGGTGGTAGAATACACATCACCTAAAGCTTACTGTTCTAACCCTTTCTTAAGTGTACATTTCAGTGGCAGTAAGTACATTTACATTGTTGCGCAACTCTCCCCACCATGCATCTCCGGAAGTTTCTTGTCTTAGAGAACTGAAACTGCACCCATTTAACAGTCATTCCCCATTCTTCCCGCCTCTCAGCCTCTGACAACCACTGTTGTACTTTCTGTCTCTGACCTCGACTACTCTAGGGATCTCAGATAAGTGGAATCATAGAGTAGTTATCCTTTTGCGACGAGCTTTATTTCACTAAGCGTACTGTCCTTAGGATTCATCCATGTTAGAGCAGGTGTGTGAACCTGCTTTTTAAGGTTAAATAATATTGCATTGTGTATTTTGTGTATCCCTACATCTGCATTTGGGTACTTGGTTTGCTCCCACCTGTTGGCTGTTGTGAATAATGCTGCTATGAACAGGGGCATATACAAATATTTGAGTTCCCGATCTCAGTTCTTTTGGGCATATACTCTTTGCAGTTTTACTTTTTCACATTGAAGTACATTGTTAAAGTTTTGTGTGATGAATATTCTTCTACAAAATTATTTTAAATAATTGCATTATGTATTATCAGTAGCCATGTCCTCAGTGACTGAAGCAAGAATTGTTTCCTAGAAATAGAATTATAAGATTGAAGAATATGACAAGTTTAAAGCTTTTGCTACATTTGCCCAGTTGCCAACCACAAACTCGTACAACCCAACACTAGCAGAATCTGTATGTGTTCTCTGCTCCTTTGCTACTATTATTAGTAATTATTTTCTATCAATTTGATCATTAAAAATGGTATGTAAATTCTGGTTTTTCTTTTATGCAAATTTACGGTTCACTTTCTGAGTTTATTTGTAGCTGATTATTGGGGAAAATACTGATTTGGCAAACACTGAACATGTGAGATGATGAGCAAGGATGAAAGTCTATGAGGTCCTTCCTAGTGTTCAATTCGAAGGCATTTGTAAGCCTTTTGCTCTGTGTATACATGACAAGCTGTTTAATTGGGTTTTGAGATCTTCTGTTTTGTGTGCTAAATACATTCTTAGTAGTTAAACTTTCACACTTTCTTACTTAGAATTCAAAAATCTTAAAAGTGCTAAAAAGAATTTTTTTGGTAGTTCATTTAAAACCTGACAGATCATAACACTGCATGTCAACTGTACTCAAAGACAAAAACAAACCAAAAAACACCTGACGAATCCGAACTCATTTGGTGGAGAAACCTGACCTCAGCCAGCATGAGGCTATTTATACATCTTATTTATCCCACTTAGAGGGACTATTCATATTTTTGGCTGTAAAACTTACTTCATTTGATTAAGGGGTGCTGTCCCAGACCCCACTGAGGTACCTAGTAATGTATACTATATACATATAAGTTATTTTCTTTTTTTTGGGGAAATAATATTTTTATTTTTTATTCTTATTTTTTTTTTATATATCAAAGCACTTTTTTTTTTTTTTTTTTGATGTAGTGTTCTAAGATTCATTGTTTACATATAACACCTAGTGTTCCCTGTAGTACATGCCCTCCTTAATACCCACCACCGGGCTCACCCATCCCCACCCTCCTCCCCAGTTACTTTCTTTTTAAATTCTGAAACAGAAAGGTTTTGGCATCAAAGATTTCAGATAAGGGACTTTGTGTGTGTGTGTGTGTGTGTGTGTGTGTGTGTGTGTATTTTTTTTTCTTGCATGTTTATGTTCTCATCCCTCATAGGCTTCAGAAACTCATTTTGAAATCAGGCCTACTCGGGTAAGGTGAGCAAGGAGTAACAATGTGCTTTGAGTTTAAAGACAATAGAAATTTAAGTGTGGTGTCTTCTTTCATCCCAGGACACTGCATAATCACTATAATCTGGGGACTGACAGCTCAGTGAGTAGAACCAGGTTTCAGCTGAGCTATAGCCAACTGCAAACTCAGGGCCCTGAGAGTCCTGGGAGGCCTGGAGGAGTTGAACTGTAAAGTGATAGTAATAACTTTCCAAGATACTGTTGCAACATATTTCTATAATTAATACCACTTGTCCTTTATAGAACATAAACTGTCTTAGCCAACCTTTTAAAAACAACACCAAATTGGTAAAATTAAATAAAATCACTCTTCAGTTACATGATCAATTATTATCAATGCTATTAAATCTCAATTTTTAAAAACGTACTTATTAAAATGGTAAAGGTTGCAGGAATGGAAAAGCTGACTCAAATCCGTGCGGAATTGTAAGGAGCCCTCAATAGCCAAAACAACTTTGAAAAAGAAGAACAAAGTTGGAGGACTCACATTTCCTGATTTCAAAACTTACTACAAAGCTGCTGTAGTAATCAAAACAGTATGGTACTGACATATGGATAAACATAGACCAGGAGGATAGACTCTAGAGTCCAGAAATAAATTTGTACATCTAGGGCCAATAGATTTTTGAGATGGGTGCCAAGTACACTCAGCGAGGAAAGAAGGATCTTTTTAACAAATGGTGTTGTGACAACTGGATTTCCACATGCAAAAAGAATGAAGTTAGACTGAAGCCTTGCATCAGATATAAAAAATTAACTCAAAATGGACCAACAATTTAACTATAAGAGTTAAAGCCTTAAAACTTAGAAGAAAACGGGTAAATCTTTGGCCTTGGATTTGGCAATGGATTCTTAGCTGTGAAAACAAAAGCAGGCACAGCAACCAAATAGAGTAGATACTTTGCTGATGGGAATGTGAAATGGTGTAGCCACTGTGGAGAACAGTTCGGTGGTTCCTCAAAAAGCTAAACATAAAATTACTAAATGACTCAGCAATTCCACTACCAGGTATATACGCAGAGGAATTGAAAACAGAGACTCAAACAGATACTTGGATGGCATTGTTCATTGCAGTATTATCCACAGCAGCCAAAAGGTAGAAACAATCCAAGTGTCTATCAAGGATGAATGAATGATAAAATGTGGTTTATTACACACACACACACACACACACACACACACACACACACACACACAGAGTACAATATTCAGTCATAGAAAGGGATAAAGTTCTGACGCGTGCTGCAACATGGATGACCCTTGACATCATTCTACTGAGAGAAATAAGCCAGAAACAAAAGGTCAAACTTTGTATGACTCCGCTCACATGAAGTGTCTCTAGAATAGGCAAATTCATAGAGACAGAAAGTAGATTAGACCTTATTATGGCCTGTGGGGAGAGGGAAAGGGGAAGTTACTGCTTAGTGGTTACAGTCTCTGATGTGATTAACAAAAAGTTTTGGAAATAGTGGTGATGTTTGCATAATATTGTGAACAGAATGAAGGCCACCAAACTGTACAGGTAAAAATTGTTAAAATGGAAATTTTTATGTTTTACGTGTGGTAGCACAATAAAATATTTTTAACATGGTGAAAGGAACTGATGAATTCAGTTGGAATCTGAGAAGTTTGTGAGATACATTGGGCTTTTCTGTAAAAGCATTAGCTAACCTGGTTGGGATGTGAGAATGAATAATGTGATCATTGTTCCCAGCTCTTCAAAAGGAGACATGTTTAACTTCCAGGTGTATTTTTGGAGCCGAATTATTGGGGGAGGGTTGTGGGAATAGGGAGAGGCAGTGTGTAAGAGGAGCTAAAACCACTCTAAACAGCACAGAAATATAACAAGATGAGGAAAATTGTGTTTATCAGAGCTCTTCTCAGGGATAATATTGCTGTTGGGGGATGGAGGAAGTCCTTAGAGTTGCCCCTAGGGTAGGCCTGGAAGGGTGAGATGCCCAAGGGACTCACTGAACTGTTCTTCCTTTGTTCCTTTATGGAGTCCCTTGTGCTGTGGGGAGGAGCATGGTCCTGTTTGACGCATTGCTGGAGCAGTGGGCAGTGCGGAGGGAAGGCAGAGATTCTCCTGTTCATAAATATTTTTAAAGTATTGGAAGAATATTATCTCGGACGAGCCCCGTATTGTTAGCCTGCCTTGAGTGTGAACATACTTCACTGTGGCCCAATGCCATGTTTCTGGAAATTTAAAAACTCTATTATCATTATGTAAGTAATCAAACTACATTCTGAGGAATTGAAGAGTGCTAGTAACTTTTCTAGAATGACAGAGTTTATAATTTATCCCATCTTTGGTTCACTCACTTATGGAGACTCTGTAATATATTAGGTATTGTTTCAAATTCTGAGGAAACAAAGTAGAATAAGATAATGGCTTTTCCTCCAAGAGCTCATGGACCAGTGGAGAAGAATGAATCAGGATCATACGGTATAATAAGGGGGATGGAAACCTATGTTTTCCCCCAATTTTTCCTTCTGTGGTGGTGGCCAATTGTGAGAGAGCAGCTACCATGTGATTATTTGGGCCTCTGTTCAGTATAAAGCTGCAAATTTGTGTATAATAATCACTCATCTTTATTTCTCTTCTACATTCTAGAAGACCAACTGAAAAATACTCTATTTTAATAACTAATAATGCAAGTTGAGTTTTTGGGCACCTGTAGTGACCTGACAGGTTTTACTAGACAATGCAAAGTGCTACAGGAACATGAAGTTGAAGCAAGTAACTTGGTTTGTAAATGGTGTACATTGATGACACTGGAATAAGAATTTAAAGAAAGGGTAGAATGTGTGTGTGTGGGGGGGCAGTGAAGGGATATGCATTTCAGATAAAATGTACTTAGGAGGAGTTTGAAGATAAAAAGAATGGGGCCAAATGGGTGGTCCAGTTGGTTAAGCAGCTGTCTTCAGTTCAGGTCATGATCCTGGGGTCCTGGGGTTGAACCCCGCATTGGGGTCCCCACTGAGCAGGGAGTCTGCTTCTCCCTCCCTCTCTCTGTACCCCATCACTTGAATGCATGCTTTCTCTCTGTCAAATAAATAAATAAAATCTTAAAAAAGTAAAAAGGGTAAAACTTGATGACTGACCAAATGTCAAGTAAGGAAAGGGAAAAGTGAAGAATGACTCCAGCTCTGGCTTAGGTAGTTGAATCATTGTGATTACAAAATATTAATCAAAAATGGCAGGCACAACAGGGGAAAAGTTTGAAACAGGCAGTTTTTACCATAATGTAGGGAGAATATTTATTAATTTTCTAAATTGCCTGATGGATAGTCTTGAGTTTCAGACGTGAGTCAAAAATTTCCTTACCCTAACAAACTTGACATCTTCATGAATGACATTTTTGCCTTGGTCCCTTTTTCTTTCCCCTTTAGCTATTTCTTCCACTTTCAGTATTATCTGAGAGAAAGAGCACATACAAGAGAGAGAACACACTTTTGCCTTAAGATGAGAAACAATTCTAATAGAAACCGTCCACTTGAATTTGAAATTGCATTCCAGAAATGATTAGAGGATAAGGTCACTTTTTTTTTTCCCACTTAAATATTACTGTCATTGAGTTGAAGTGCCAGTAACAAGCTGGGGTAACAAAAAAAAAAAAAAAAAAAATCATCCATCCAGATTCAGAAAAATGAGGAAACATTTCCTGAGTCACATCTCTTTTCATTTCAAGTAGTAGTCACCAGTGCATAGGACATTGAGGTCATTCAAAAATATTTGCTGAATGTTAGGTTTTTTTTTTTTTTTTTACGCTTCAATTTATTTTATGAAAAAGAAGAGTCAAGGTGAAAATTAGGAGGAAAACTTGGTGCCTAACAAGGTTAAAAATGCCAGACTTTATGAGGGTAAAAAAAATAATAGCCAGTATTTATATAGTACTTAACACTTTTCAAGTCGCTTTTATCTGTGTGTCAGTTAATTTGTTGTCCACAATGACCTTTTGATGTAGGTATTATAATCTGCATTTTATTGATGAGGAAACAGATTCAGGGTTGAATGGTGTGCCTGAAGCCACAGAGTTATACTGTGTAGAGGTCTTATAATTCAAGTCCACTGCCCTGGGTGGTAAAACAGCCTTGGAAGAAACTCTCCTGTCTTTGTGTTTTATGTTTCATTATTAACTTTCTTTTCATTTATGCTGACTCTTTGGCCCCATTTTAGAATCTCATTTAATATGACAAGGTCTATAATCTGCAGGCTTACAACGTATGGATAATATGGGAAATAGATTTCCCCCTACTTAATTATCACCAAAATACAATAGGTCCTGTTAAACCGAGGCCAGAGAAAGAGATACTGCAACCTGATCACCAGATAGGCCTACCACACGGTGATGCGGGACCTGTCGTGTAGGCTCCGTTGTAAATGATGTGGGTAGTGAGACTTAGTGGACCCACGTAGTATCTGGAAAGAATGAAGTGATAGGAAATGGTGGCCCGGGTGTGTAGTTACTTTAAGAATTGTGATAGGTGGGTGCTGGCATTCAGGTCACGTATGAAATGTGTCCTGAGACCAGTTTTCAGAGGCTTCTGGTCAGATGGGAGAAGAGTCTCAGGTGCAGGACTGCCTAGCAAATCATTAGATGTCCTGCCCAATATGGATATGTGACTACATCCTCATTTCCAAGGTGAAGGGGCCCTTCCGCTGCTACTTCTTGACTTGTATGTTCACGAGATCATGACATTCCTGAAGGCAGTTTCTGTACTTTTTTTCATCTTGATGTTTGTACTCATATCACCTAGCTCCATGTCTTTAGCCATTAGCCAGAATGTTGTATCTGTTTACTTATTTTGTGGAGGTTTTCCATTAGTTCTAATTGTGCTGGCTAATAAATTTCACGATCCCATTCCATCATTTGTTTTTCAAGATAGGTTGTTGATTAATATTTATTTGACTTATATGTACAATGCTGTCTTGATTGCTTACTAACTAATTACTAACATTTAGCAATAGGGGCCCCTCTTGGAATTACTTATAGCAGCTGAGGAGCCAAATCAGCATATTCAAAAATATGTCCAGTTCTGGAATTGGGCAAATTCAGATTCTCATTGTGTCACTTTTGGTGGTTGGTTTCAGGCAACTAATAACCTAAAATTTTCATCATCTGTGAAAACAAAGATAAAAACAGTATTAAATAAGATCATAAATTTACAAGTGCCAAGCATAAAATAACACACTCGGGAAATTTCTGTTTACATATTTTCATATCACTGGTTCTGTGTACATGAACTTAATTTATATAGTGCTGTATATATTTTTTTTTACACAACATGCTTTTGAGTTGTCATTTGTATACTTCGCACAGCCCTGCGAGATAACAAGGGAAAGTAATTTTATTAACAGCCTCAGATAAATAAACTGAAATTAAGTTATTGCCTGGGATCATGCAGCTAAAGTTGCAGAATCAGGACTTGAACTCAGTCAGCCCCTTTGATTCCTGCCCAGTGCCCTTTGCTCCAGGTTTATCTATTTTTACCTGCCTGTCTCTCATACAGTCAGGACGAGTCTAATCATTTCAGCGGCAACCAATCACCGTCATAAACACGTCAGTTGGCCCCACCCACTTCCATGCTGGTGCTGTTAGATAAAGTGCGAATGCCTAATTCTGATTACTTTTATTGCGAGGGAACTACTTATCAGGCACTTGGGTTTTTTTACTCAATTTCCTGAAAGGTCTTTTTGTGTTTTCTGATGGATAATAGATTGTCTAAGTTATAAAATTATGGGTAATGGCTCCTTTTATCACCCACTTTAAATAAGTCTCAAATTTGCTTTGCTCTGGGAGTGATCTGTTTTGCAGTCAGATAATAAGTGTTAGTTACTCCGTTTCTTCTAATTGATAGACCAATAATCATATGAATTGCAACTCTCTGGTGAGGTTTCCACTGTGTTGTTATGAACCTATTAAAGTGATGAGGCCTCGCGATATTGGGCCTCTTCATTTTGTTCTGACAAATCAGTCCGAACTAGTACCGTCAATGACTGGATTGCTTTAATCTTATTATACTTACCTACATCGATAGTTTTTAAAATATGCTTTTTATTCACTTATAACTAATTGTTATGTGATTAAATAAATTTTGGGAAAGTAATTTTAGTGGGTTTCTTTTGACCCAAGCCCTCAATTATTTGACTTCTACCTACAGAAAGCAATCGATGGATGTGTGTACAGTGCTTTCCACAGTATTCTTTCAGTATTCTGTAAGTCTGTGTAGCCTAGCACTTACTAATGAGCTTAAAATTAATAATCATCATGTCTCAATTTCTTTTTCTCAAGAAGAGGGAGACTTGCTTTCCGGGTTTTTCTTGGTATCCCCAGGGCCTAACGACACAATGACTCTGTAAAATATACACCAGGCAGTGAACCTGGCTTACCAATGTGCTTTCTTTGTAAATCCATATAAAATTCCACTGATAAGTCAAGGCCAAAGTTTGTTCATCATATTACAATAACTAGTTTTCAGGTCTTTAGCCAGCTTTTTGATGAAGAGATAACACAGAGGTCACAAAAATAGACTTTTATATCCCAGCTGCTGAAATTAAATGACCTAATCATGAAGTCACTCAAGGTGGTACTTCCACTGTGGAAAGTGAGGCATGTTGACAATACTAAAAACACATTTCAAAATGGTACATGAAAAATGATTTATATAAGGAAAAAAATTAACATTTTTGCCTTATTAGAATGTTTTTACCCCGATTCTGTTCTATTTTTTCATAAAAAAAGCCCTCAAAGTGTCACCTTGATTTTGACTGTTTTTGCTGAGAAATGAAGTTTTTCAGCTGTGTTAGAATACCAGAAATGAGAATATCAAACAGTAACGGGAGCCCTTCAGTAATGGAAGCATAATTATCATATTAGCATCATAAATCATTTGCTTCTCAGTACCACAGTAGGTCACCAGAGCAACAGCTGCAGCTTTGTTCTACCTAGATGATGTTTCAGTAAAGCCATTTCTGTTTTTATTCACTCAAATTTACAGTTTCTCCTTTGTGTTGACATTAAGCAGTGAATCTATTAGTTTCCATTACTGACAGAATAACTAAAACTATAAATAGTTCTATATTTTCTCTCACAAATCCTCTCAAGCTGCATCGATGTCTTTAATTTGATAAAACATCTGGGTAATACATCTTATTTCTTCTGTCTTTTGGCAAATGCATACTTTAAGCCTTTCCTTAAAAAACAAACAAACAAAAACAAACAAAAGCTCGATAGCAGCTCTGTCTCTTGACCTCAGATTCCTAATAGTTAAATTGGGCATCTAATTGTGAAGTACTCCAAAGAGAGGCAAAAGTCGGATCACTCCATCCGATTCACAAAACTCATTTTTAGAAATACCTGCAGTATCACATTTCAGTGACTTGCTGGTTCTGCCAAAAAAAACCCCAACTAAACAAACAAAAATGATGTATCATAAATACCACATACCTAATTTTTTAATATCTAATGTAAACCAAGCTGCAGATCACCTATTTGAAACGCAATGTCGTAGCCACCAGTATAAACACATTTTAGCAAGTTCTAGGAGCAGCCTTCAAGATTGTGATCATTTTGGACAACCGCGGTTCCGATGTTGGAATAAACCAGTTTCTTACATTACAATTCCCTAAGTGTAACAGTCTGTGCAGTAATTGCCACAGTCCTCTGGGGTTCTCGGAGGGCAAGCCCTGTAATTTTGGTTTTGACTGCAGTTCTGTAGGCCTTGGCCCACCTCGTCTGTTTCTGGTTTGGTTCCCATTTAGGGGTTTAGGAGCTCAGTTTTTCAAGAGTGAGCATTGCTTGTTTGTGTTGTCATTGCTGCTGGCATGTCCTTTCAGTTCATAGGTATACAGCGATCTGAATTTAGGGGACAGGCTTCTGAGTAGATCTCAAATCTAATCTAGATATTGGGGTGTTTCTTAGTGATATGCCAAACCTAAGAGTTTGGTAGCTGAATTATTGGCTGACCTTTGGTTTTGTTGAACAGCCAGTTACATATCTTTTAATCAATCTCCCCAGTAAGCTTTCTTATGGGCCACTGAAGGGAATTTTTTCTGGATTGATGGGGACTTAGCCTTTTCCTTCCCCAAAGCCTCTAGTGGATTTTTAAAAATTAGTATGCATTTTAAAAAGGCACGACAAAGCCAAGATAACATCACACTTCATAAAATTAAAAGTAATTTCTTAACACAATTTAATGCTTATTCCATGCTCAATCTTCCTATTTTTGATAAATATGTCCTTTAAAAAAGCTGGTTGGTCCAAGTTAGGATGCAGATGAATACCATATACTGCTAATGATTGTTGTGATACTGTGATTTTATAATAAAAAATATGTTCGGGCTTCCTCAGTTCCTAGCAGGAGATCCTGCAACTCTGATAACTTCCTCAGGGAGCCTATAGAGAAAGGTGCCTTTTGTTATGTTGATGAGGGGACTTTTTGGAAAGCCCCTGGGAACCACAAGGTGGGGGCTGGTGGCCATGGAAGCCCATCAGGAGATTGGAGGGTTGAACCTTTCTGTGCTACCCTCTCACTTCCAAGAAAATAGGAAGGAGGATTGTATCAATTGCCAGTGGCCAGTAATCAATCAATCCTTTCTAAGTAAGGCAGCATAAGTAATAACCTGGAGGGCAGGGTTGAAGAGCTTCAGGTTGGTCAACATGTGCGGGTCTGGGGAGGGTGGCGCCTTCATGAAGAGAGGGCAGGCATCTGAGCCCCGTGCCTCTTCTCACATACCTTGCCTTTGTCCCTCTTCTTCTGGCTATTCATCTGTATCCTTTATAATACTTTTTATAATAAACCGGTAAATATAAGTAAATGTTTCTCTGAGTTCTGTGAGCCACTCTAGCGAATTAATCAAACCCAAGGAGAGGGTGGTGGGAATCTCTGATTTATAGCCAGTCAGTCAGAAGCTTGGGTGACAGCCTGGACTCGGGGGGGGGGGGGGGGGGGGGGGGGGGGGGGGGGGGGGGGGGGGGGGGGGGGGGGGGGGGGGGGGGGGGGGGGGGGGGGGGG
>CM053611.1:51259299-51282484 GCA_028646535.1 Procyon lotor
CCAGATTAGGGAAATTCTCTACTATAATTTTCTCCAATATACCTTCTGCCCCTATCTCTCTTTCTTCTTCTTCTGGGATCCCAATTATTCCAATATTGTTTCATCTTACGGTATCACTTATCTCTCGAATTCTCCCCTCATGGTCCAGTAGTTGTTTGTCTCTCTTTTTCTCAGCTTCTTTATTCTCTTTCATTTGGTCTTCTTTCACTAATAATTTTTTATGTTGAATACTTATTCAAATGATCTGGGTATATCAAGTTAAATAAATCATGTTACTAAAATTAATTTTACCTGTTTTCAATTTTTGAAATGTACTACTAGAAAGCTTTATTTGGCTCCCAGTATATTTCCACCGGATAGTGCCAGTCAATAGATTTTAAAACAGAAAATTGCTACCCCAAAATGACTCCACATCAGTTCTCTGAGACGTCGTCGAAGATAGAACATTAATAGGCTAAAATGTTCCTTAGCTAGAGTTTTACAACATTTAGTTGCTGTGTCCTTTCAAGTAGAAGCTAAGTGATTTTCCATAGTTGAACCAGCCTCGAGCATTTTAAGACCGAATATCCTGTAAGCATGGCATTGTCCAGTAGACAGAATAGCTCCTAAAGATTTTGAGTGTCCCTGATAGCCCGGAATGTTAAATCCCGTAAACTGGGGTGTGTCACAGATGCCGATATAGTTGTTACACCAGTGCTGGTGATTCAAAAGCAAAAAAAGTATTATGAGCCAATGAAAGTCATGCTTTCTTTATTTGTTTATTTCTAGGATTGGACAACCTCGAACAGACAACTGTCTCCAGCTTTGGAGGACTGGAAAGTCAGCTTGATTTCCGAACCCCAGAGTTTGTAAGTACTACTACTCCATCTTCAGTGCTCACCAAACGCAGAAGAAGTTTTTTTTGTGAGATCTTACCTTCCGTGACTCTAACTGTGGCCCAGGTCTCAGTGGCAGGGCTGTGTACTTAAAGCTCTGGTTCTCTGGGGAACAGGTTCCTGAACTACAGTGTCTTGGTGTCATGCTCTGTAGGGTTATTCTTCATACTGCTTTGTACATTCTGTGTAAAGTAGTGTCGTTACTTCTAAAACTCCTCCTTCATTCACGGGTAGCTTTGCTGTCAGTTTCTGCTGTCAGTGACTCTGGAAACCGGTCTTCCCTGAGCACACACAGGTGCATTGCCCAGTCTGATTCCCATTTCACTCTGCAGCCGTCAGTCGTATGACCTATATAGATGTATCTCATAGGGCTAGGACTGTTTCCTTGGTTGTTCCTACCAAGAGGGGGAACTAAGTGCTCTCACTAAATTAGTCTCATTAAAGATTAGCCATGGTTCTCACCCTTAAGGAATTAAAAATCTTATTAGATGCTACTGTGATTTTATTAATGCCTTGTTTAAAGAAAATTAAGCACATAGGTTGCCATGTGCAGAATGTCCTTACTAAATAGATTTTATATTGGGCTCCTTTGAAGAGGGGGATGGGAAGAAGTGTTTCTCTGACTCCTGTACCATATTACTGCACCATATCTGTCGGGAAAACATGCCTGGGTCCACCTAGATTTACTTATTTTTGTCCTTTGCTGAAAATGGCTCGTCTACCACTTTAGTGAGGCAAAAGGCTTTTTTTGGTTTATTTCCAAAGTGTGACATACAGTTGCCACATCAGTAATTGGCAGAACACAATTGTATTATTGATAAAGACCAAAAAAAAAAAAAGAATTCATTATGTGCTTTTCCTCTTCTCATTTATTCTTTATAGATTACTTACTCAATTCAAGCAAGAATAAGGAAACTAGGCAGTGCTCTGGACTGAAAAGGGATCGCACATGAAACTATATCCACAATGCCATTTTATTTCACAGTGTGGGACTCCTGCGGCGTCCTAGCAGGTTGCCTACTGTGAAAATCACTTGGATATAATAGAAAGACCTCGTATTCAATAACTTCCCTGTTACATTCAATGAGGTTTTCAGGGAAGGAAAATTGTGAATGCCCACCAATGTATCCTGTATCTTCCTTAAAGCAGCAGAGCAGTTTTGTGGTTTTTTCCTAACTTCTACAGTTAGAGCCCCAAAGCAGAATTGATGCAGATATTTCCCATTTGAATATGAAATTGATACAGACTCCTGGAGCTGGCCCTTTTTTGGTTTTCTTTTCTAACGGCTGCGTGTTGATACTCTTTAAGCACTATTTCTAATCTAAAAAGAGCCGTGTGCAGTAGAGTGCTGATGTGGTTGTCAAACACCTCTCTGGTTCGCACTGATGCCCTGGGTGAAAATAAAAGTATTTTTCTCAAGAACAGATTTTAGCGTCTTAGGAGGTTTGATTGGCCTGCCTCAGTGAGGTCTTTGCAACAGATAGTCTACATTGGTAATCACACTGGTAATGTTCTTCTACCTTCAGAGTTAACTTCTGGACTACCTCATTTTCCTTTTCAAGGGGTGAAGACTAGTGAGTCCAAAAGTGACGAGGAGTAGAACTTGAGGATCACAGGATGCACTTATATTGTGAGGATTTCTCTTAATGATGGGTCTGAGAGCACCCAAGCTAAAAGGGGATTTTTAGGCTAAATCCCCATATTTTTCTTTTTCACCGTCACGCCTCAGGAATATCTAGAGTCCTTTTCTTAAGACCACAGGAGCAGAGTTAGACGTGTGGTTGATACAAGATTTCTGTATCTGGCTATTGTCTTTTTCTAATTGTTGTTCATACTGTGTTGAGGAAGGAGTCTCTGATTTTCCTGTGCTTTTTAGACGTCTGCACCTCGGATGCTCATTGCGTGTCCGTAGCCACTTGCCTTTCCTCCATCACTGTGGCCTTGCACTTGTAGTTTGCACATACACAGATCTTTCCCAAACTGCTGCCTCCCTGGTAAACAAGCAGCAGTGTGAGGCGCCTTGAGAATGGAGTCCCGGGGGGAATCAGGCACGACATGCAAGGGAAGGCTTTTTTTTGGAGGCAGAAAGCGACAGCATCCGTGAAAACGGGCGGCTCTGGGGTGTAGGCAGGTGGATTGGGCGGATGCCAAGACGAAACCAGGTACGTGGATCCAAATCAAAAGTTCCAATCCAAACGAGGGGCTCCAGTACAAACCTAGGAGCAGAGGGAGCCTGACACAAAGCAAAACTGAAAATAGAAAGAAGAGGGAGAGGGAGAAAAGGAGCCGAGGTGTCAGTGCTCTGTTTCTCTCCCTCCGGCCTCGGGAAGGTGCAGCTGCCCTTTGCTGAGGTGAACGGGGTAGAGCAAGGCATAGACCCTGTTTGCTCGGGTCTTATTCTCCACCAGTTCAGATTTTAGAAGGATCAAGAGTGTATTTATATAGTTTGGCCAACGGGGAGAACAAAACGCTTATCATTAGTAGTTTGTTTCCTTCAGGATTTCTGTTTTTCTTTCATTTGAAGCCCGGCCGTCGCGAGCGAGGCTGGCTGAGTAACCTTGGTTACCAGCACGATCAGCACATGGAAGTTTTCCTTCACAGCTCAGGTGTCTGCGTCACGACGAGTCAGGCACAGCCTGATTTATCACGGATAAATAAGTGTGGCCGCAGAGCCCTGGAGCGGCTTGTTCTCGGCGGGGCCCACGCTGCTGGGCCCAACTCTCTGAACTGCCCAGGGGCGAACCGAGAGGGCGGCAGGTGCCTGTGCTCTTGCTTGTGGCGAGCTGGGCACCTGTTGCGGAGCCCCACTGGGGGGCGGCGTGGACGTGTGAATAGGGCTCCAGGGGAAAGGGGCCTGGTGAACGGCTGGCTTCACGAGAGCAACTTGGTGATCTCATTGTAGTAGGAAACCAGCTCGATCCCAGTTCTCTGTGTAAGCGCAGTGAAAATCTGCTTCTGATCTGCTTAATTAACTTCATATTTTATTTGTTGTTTTTCTGTTGTTGTTTTTCCAGGTGTATCGAGGTAGGATGGACGTGCCGCCCGGGGAAGGTTTACGGTGTGCGGCTCCGTGCTATTTTTTCTCTCTGACATTATTGTTACCATCTCTAACTTCTGTTCCCTTGTGCTGATGAACTATAATTAATCTCACTGTAGTTTTCAAAGCAATTAGTTCAAGGGGGATCTAGTCCAGGACACGGTGACACAGCCAGATGCTCTGGGACCCTGTAATTGGTGGCCGTCCTTTAGGGACATGGGCTCTGAAGATAGGCTAGGTTCATGAGGACAAGGATTGGACTCTGGAGAAGGGATTTGGCTAAAGGGAGGCTGGGGACTGGGTATCCAAGACCCAGATAACCTTATAGAATTCAGACTTTGAAGCAGAGGCTGCTGAACGAGGCAGTCCAGTCAGAACCGAGGCTGGGGAGCCATCAATATGGTGATGGAGCAGATAAAGGTTTTCCTGCAGTGTGGTAGCATGCCGATGGAGGGCAGCCTAGGCTTCCCCTGGTGCACTCACTCACAGGTCCGCTTAAAAGCACAGATGACCTGAGGGATTAGTTCAGGGGCTCCTCCGTCATGGCTGGCCCAGAGGAGCCCAGGTTCATTCCAAGCCCCAACGGGTGCGGGAAGAGTAGGGAAAAGGTCAAGTGATGTCTCTTTCTAGAGACCCTGACTCTTTCGGTGCTGGTCCAGGAACCTGGGTGCATGGGAGGAATGGGGTGTGGGGAGGAACTCCAGGGCAACAGTGGTGAATCTGCTTGTCGCTAGCTGGATGGAAACCAGGCTGCAGTCTGGAAGGAAAGGAAAAGCTAAGGAATTACACTTTGATACGAGTTTCACTAATAAGAGCCCCCTTTCCATCCTTTCCAGAACTTGGGGTTTATGTCTAACTCTCCTGGCTTTTAGAGGCAGGAAGACTCTCACCACCTCTTGTTTCTTGCCAATTGATGCTGTTTTCCTTGGTTTAGCTTCTGCCAAATTTGCAGTAAATAATAAGAGTTTAGGCTCACCATAGAGTGTTAGGGTTATAATAGGGTAAACTAGGGAAGGTGATGAGAAACTATAGGATTTAGAAAGACTAAGTTGAGACAGAGACTCAGGAAGATGAGGATCAGAGTGGAGCGAAAGGGAGTCCCCTTTGTTCCACATTCGTGGCTATGCAGAAATAAGGAGGTCTGAAGAGTCATTATTCTGTTTGGGATTTTGTGTAACTGGGCTCCCTTTCTAAGGGGAGATACTACTTTGCAGAAAATACCGTTGATTTCCTGAAATTCAAGTTTGATTGTCCTTAAGTAGATGGAAATATATGTGATCCCCAAGAGTTAAAATATTAATCTGCTCTTTGAGGCACTCTAGTGAACATTAGAAAAAACATCCCTGTACTTGTGGAGCTTACGTTTGGGATTTTGTGTAACTGGGCTCCCTTTCTGAGGGGAGATACTACTTTGCAGAAAATACTGTTGATTTCCTGAAATTCATGTTTGATTGTCCTTAACTAGATGGAAATATATGATTCCCGAGAGTTAAAATATTAATCTGCTCTTTGAGGCACTATAGTTAACAGTAGAAAAAACATCCCTGTACTTGTGGAGCTTATGTTTTGGTGGGGAGACATAAAAGACAAATAAGATCTGTGACATGGCACGACATGCTAAGTCCTTTAGAGAAGGGTAAAGGATGGATTATACATATGTGTTGGGGTCGGGGGCTGGCTGTGGTTTTAAACAGAATGATCAGGGCATATCTCACAAATAGGGTGTGCAGAAGGGGACAGGTGAAAAGACCAGCATAGACAAAGATCTTAAGGTAGAAGTTTGAGATACGTTTGAGGAAATGGAAGGAGGCCAGTGTGATGAGCAGAATGAAATGTGAATATAGTAGATAGTGGAGGCTTCATAGGCCCTTGTAAACACTGGTTCTACTCTGGATGAGTCGGGAAATCAATTAAGGGTAAGCCTTTGGGGGCTAAACTGGGGGGTTTTGAGCAGAGGAATGATTTGACTGTCCTGCCCTGTGTTTTAACAGGATCACTATGGCTGTGTTGAGAATAGATTACAGAGGAATAGGAACAGAAGCAGGGAGACCTCTTTGACTTTTCAGGACCCCAAGTGAGAGGTGGTGGTGGTACTTGGTCCTGAGTTCTAATTTTGGTGTTAGTGAGACATACTCCAATTCTCAGGATGTTTCGAAGGTAGAACCAATAGGAATTGTTGACAGATCAGACCTGAGGTGTTCAAGAAAGGGCTTAGTCAAAGATGACTCCAAGGTTTTTGACCCCGGGGTACTGTGGAAGGAGCAGTTTGAGGGGAGGATATGCAGAGGAAAATAAAATGTTTTGTGGTTTTTCTAGGACGTTGGGACACCTAGATGACCTTATTGGGTGCAATGCTAGCTAAATGAAAGCTAGAAACCTACACTGTCACTTTACTGAGATTTCCGAGTATACTTTTCATATTGCCTTAATGTAGCAGTAATGTGTTTATGCATTTGTTTCTTTGCACAGACATTTTGTCAAATATTAAAACTCTACTTTTTTATGGCACATATTAGCATATAAGCCTTTATTCCAAGAGGTATTTATTTTTTCACTTGTAAAAAAAAAATGTTTCCACATAAAGAACTCTGTTATATCCTAAAGGACTTCTGTCTTTTGTATTTAGGATAATAAAGACTTTAAAGCAAAAAATGTTTTCAACATGTGAAGTTTGAGACATCCAAGCAGAGATGTCAGTATGCTGTAAAATATACAGGTCTGGAGTTGGAGAGAAGGGTCTAGCTAGAGAGGTGGGGCTTGTCAGCACACGGGTGGTGTTTGAATGTGTAGCACTGAGACCAGCAAGGGGTGGGATGAAGAGACCCTGGAGGAACCCTGGGGTCTCCAGTGTTCACAGGTCAGGGGCCTGAGGATGAATCCACCGAGGAGGCTGAGGAGGAGGAGTGGCGAGGTTGGAGGAAAATGAGGAGAGTCCCAGGAGCCAAAGGAAGAGGGTGTAAAGTCGGAGGGAATGACCAGATCTGCTGATGGGGATGGGAAGTTGGACTTAGTAGTGTGGAAGAGACCTTGACAAGAGAAGTCTCAGCTGACCGGTGGGATACAAAACTAGAGAGGACTGAACGCAGTAGGGGATAAGAGGAATCAGATACACAGCATTTAGATAACTCTTTCTTTCTTTCTTTTTTTTTTTTTTTTCCCTGAACGTGAATCCAGAACAAGGGGTTATTATGTATGAGGACGAAGAGAAGTTTTTAAATTTATTTTGAAGATGGCAAGAATTGTCCCCAGCCCTGGCTGGGTTAGGGCGTAGCACAGGCAGTTGGGTGGAGCTGGTCCCTTCCTGCTGGGGCCCCACATGCCCCCCAACCCCTTGCCACAGCCTGGCCTGGATTATCCTTGTTTTCTGCAGTAAGAGCTGCGGCAATATGCTAGTGTTGCATGATGTCACCCAGTGTACAGAGAAGGCTGAGTTCTCCTTCTGGGAGGTGATAGCCAACCTGCCCCTCTGTAGCTGCCCCATCCCCTGCAAGGTGCTGCTCATTGGGGCTGGGGACGAGGATGTCCTGCAGGAGGTGGTGAAGCATTCCTCCATGGAGTCGGCCTGTGGTCCAGTGGAAAATTGACAAGGATGTTGCTCAGGTCTCTTAAGAAGTTCCCGCCAGGCATGGCTGTGGGCAGCTGTAGCCCCAAGCTGACTGCATGTGGGCAGTGGTTTTGGGTTCATGAAACAGAACGAGGATGCCTTCGATGTCACCATCACTGGCTCCTGCAGACCCCCTGGGCTCCGCCAAGACTGTCTTCAAGGAGTCCTATCACCAGCTCATGAACGTGGTCCTCAAGGATGGCGAGTGTCCCCTACTAGGGCGAGTGGCAAGTGTGGCTGCCCCCTGGACCTCATTAAGAGATGCGGCAGGTTGCAAGTGGCTCTTCTCTGTGGCAACTTCTGCTTCCTGCACCATCCCCACTGACCCCAGTGGCCCAGTGGGCTTCATGCTCTGCAACAAAACTCTGAGCACCAACTTCTGGAAGCTCATGCAGCAGCTGACACGGAAGCAGGAGGAACCAATGCAGCCAAGATACTACATCTCTCATGTGCCCCAGAGGGCCCCGTCCTGCCTGAGCCTGCCGCCCAGGCCCTGGGGGATGTGAGCTGGGCCCGGGTGCTGCTGCCTGTGCTCCCCACGACCTTGGGCCAGGGAGCCTCTGGGACGCCTGTACACGACAAGCCCAGGACAAGATCCCCCTGGCCCAGCAGCGTGTCCACCAGGCATGCATTGCAGCCCCAGAGTACTGCCTGGCGCACCCTGCTGGGCAGACGGTCTGTCTGTCTGTCTGTCTCTCAGTGTGCTGTTCAGCCGCCGAGCCTGTACCAGCTGTGTACAGGGAAAAAAAGATGACAGGAATTTCTGTTGGTGAGGTGATGAAGTTAATCCAGTAGGGAGAGAGAATATGATGCAGGAGTAAGAAGGAAGGATTTCTAGAATGACCTCCTTGAGAGGGAAAGAGAGGGATGGAATCTGGTCCACATGTGGAGACATTGGACAGACCCCATGGGCGCAGAGACAAGTCATTCTTACAAGTAGGAGGGAAACCAGTGTTTTAGGACCCAGGTGGAATTAGTTCAGTAGTCTTGCTAGTAGAAGCTTGTCAAAGTATTTTTTTTTAAAGATTTAATTTATTTATTTGACAGAGAGAGAGACAGTGAGAGAGGAAACATAAGCAGGGGGAGTGGGAGAGGGAGAAGCAGACTCCCTGCCCAGCAGGGAGCCCAGTGCGGGGCTCGATCCCAGACCCCGGGATAATGACCTGAGCTGAAGGCAGATGCTTAACACTGAGCCATCCAGCTGCCCCAGAAGTATTTTCTTGATTGCTTCTTGTTTACCAGTGAAACCAGAAGCAAGGCATTAGCTAACATTGAGGAAGGAAGAAGAGAGTAAGAGACCCAAAGAGAGAGGAGAGGGTATGAGAGAGGCATCTGAGAGTGAAAGCTCTGGGAAATGTATGATTTCCTGGCAGCACTAAGAGCCCACTTGAGGTTCGTGGTCATGACAGGTGTGTGCCTTTCCCATTCAAGTCCAGCTTTGGGGAACAGGTGTACGGTAGACAACAAGTTTGATTTAGCCGATTTGGGGTTTTCTTCAAGTCAGTTCAGTGAAGCAAGACAAGGCTAAGAGAGTTTTAGGGTGTTTGCAAGAGAGTAGAGGACCAGGGACATGAGCCGGATGAGGCAATAGCATCAGGAAAGTTAGACCTTAGTGGGGTTTGATAATTTTTGCAGTTGGGGTATTGGAGAGAGTGAACAGGAAAAATATGGTTGGAGAGTGAAGATCTTTCTAATCAAGGGAGGTATTACAGTAACCAGGACAGACAAGGTCTGGGATATGAGCATTTGGAATGATGGGCTGGGCCAGGGTGGAGTTGCAAGGACAGGGTGTTGGAAGGTGTAGAGGTGGAAATCCCCAAGAATTATGTCAGGAGAAATGTCTTGGAGAGGTTGACAATGAGGCAGGGCTCAAATCTCTAAGAAATGAGGGCTAGTGACTCAGGGATCAGTAGATGGCTGCCAAAGGAGATGACCAGAGAGGTAGGAGAGAAAGCTGAGGAATGGCAGGATAGAAACTGAGAAGCAGATGACGTGCAAAGTAGTTTTGGGTGTTGTATGGGGATTCAGTCATAGCAGGATTCCTCAGCCTCAGCACCCCTGACATCTTGGGCTGGATTTCCCTTTGTGATGGGATCTGTCCTGCGCATTGTAGGGTGTTTAGCAGCATCACTGGCCCTGGCCTTGGGATGCAAAGGTCCCTCCCCTCAGCTATGACAACCACATATGCCCAGATGTTGTTAAAGTTCCCCTGGGGACAAAATTGCTCTCATTTAAGAATGAATGACTTAAATATTGAAAAAGCGTTAGGGTCACTGGTGTCCTTATATAGAGCTGTTTCTGGGGAGTGCCGGGGGGTGCCACTTTAATCCAGTTTGGAGTGGCTTACGGAATAAGCAGGAGGAAAAATAGGAAATCCTGAACTTTCTTTCCAGGATTCTGACTTTGAAGGGCTGGAGGGTGAGAGAGCAGTAAGTGGAGACTGAGAACTAGAGATGATACCCTTCTGCGGATGGAACCCTGAACAGATTTAAATATTGATGAGAAGGATCTACGTGAGAGGAACAGCTGGCTCTAGAGAAAAGAGTGGCTTTGAGATGGGCTGTGGGATGGTTTATAGATGTGGAGGAGTCCACATTCGATGGGAGGAGCAGTGTCTCTAAGGATACGGGAGCAGCAGGTGGATGCTGCTGGTTTATGGCTTTGTTGGAGAGAAGCAGAGGGAGTTCTCATCCAACAGCTTCCATTTTCAGTGGCTGAGAGTGAACAGAACAGAGTGCTGGGGGGGGGAGTCGGGGGGTCAGGTGGTACTTTGAAGCAGTCCTGGAGAGCGGGGGAAGAGGAAGACCAAGCTGACTTGGAAAACCGAGGAAAAGTAGGAGGATGTCTGGGCAGTGGTGATGTCCTGTGTGGGGCTGGTGAGCCTGAATTCCAACAATACCAGCCTGCCCTGCTGTGGATTCTCTGGTGTCGCTGAGACACCAAGAAAGCAGATGGCAGGTTTCTGCCCGAGTTGGGCTTTGCTAGATGGTCAGGATGGAAAGCACAGAATACTGGTAATACTACTGAAATGATGAGTTTGGGAAATGTAACCTTGCAAAAGGAGGGGAGGGGAGGGAGGGAAAGGAAACTCGAGTCTGCAGATTGGTTAGAAAAGGTCACAGGGCCTCTGAGGTCGTTGTGAAATGAGGAGGAGATGTTAGTTGTGGTCAGAAGAGGGATCCCTGAGTAAGTGGTTTTGGAAAGAGATTTTTTTGTTCAAGTAATGACAGGGTCCAGGGTGAGACCATGGAAGTTAGTGCATGAAAGGGAGAATATCACTAGTGTCAAGTTACTAAAGCCCAGTGGCCCAGCGTGGCCCAGTCATTCATGACTGTGGATGCAGATGTCCTTCTGGATGGGGCAAAACTTGGAATGGAGCGGGAGATGTGAGTCAGGGGCCAGATTTTCGGTGGACCAGGAACGGTAGGTAGGAGATGATAGGCTCTAAGAAACTCTGTGGGTTTACTCTACTTGCATAGACCAAAGAGGAGATGCTTTTAACCCCAACAACACTGGGGACTAGTGGTCTGGAGGTGACCTATAGAATAAGGTGAATGTCAACCTTACTTCCTTGTCGTGAGTGCGAAAGGTACAAGAGCATGATCAGAGCCAGTTACCCATAGGTCTCTGCATCGATTTGTTTCCAGGCTTTGTTTCAAAGTGATAGGACAAGTTTTATTTCAGAATGGCTTCCAGGATCTGTTTTAATCTCCAACCTCCCCTCCCCCAGAAATCCAGACTTCATTCTGGTTATTTCTGGCTTAACCAGCCCTGAGGCAAATGAATTGGTGCTGGGGCTATTGGAGGAGATTGGCAGTCCAGGGTCTTTCTGGCTAATCTCAGAAACCCAACCCAAATTGCAAGGTCTGCTTCAAGATCCCAGGATCTTCAGGACCTGGGAAACTGGGACTTGGCTTTGTACTCTCGTGTCTTCTACAAAGAAATAGGATAGCTTTGCTTTGTAGCTTTTGGCTGTAAGTTCACCAAACTAAAAGAGAAAAGGAACTCACCCAAAAAAGAAATCCAAACAAAGGAACATGGATTTGGCAAAAGAACTCTCAAAAGAAGAAATGAGACCAAAGATAGGCTAGTTAGAACGGCTGAATTGGCCCATTTGCTATGGTAGGAATTCACATGGCATTTCAACTTTGAGAGCATTTCATGCATTCAAGAGCATAAAGTGAGGGAATGTGTACTTTGCCTGAATACGGAGGGAAGGGAACCTAATCGTTTACTTTATGTGGCTGATTCAGAAGCTACATTTGTCAATTTGTTAGGATTGGAGGGTCGGAGCAAAAATAGGCCAGCATGCAAAGCCTTAGAGATTTCTCTCTGAGTCACTTCTTTGGAATGCAGAATACATTTTCCCAGAGAAGTGGTCCTAAATGGTGATTGGGCTTCTAGGCTCCGCCAGGCCAGACCAACTAAGGCCAGTTTAACTCCGTTAACAAAATTATCATTTTGTGCTAATAATCACCCGGAACACCCCAATCCTATTTTTTCTGCTATTACTAAAATTTTAGAATAAAAGTGAAGTCCGGAGTGAGTGTATTGAATGGAAGCTTGTGGGAAAATTGCTTAGCGTGGTGAGTGAAAGAGAGAAGGATTGATTTTAGAGTTGTGTTAGATTTTGAAGCAGTGATCTAAAACTTGAGAAAGACAATTTAATGGTGCGAGAAAACAGAGGGGAAAAAGAACCTATCAGCTTCTATATTTCTTTAGTCTTTTCTGCTAGTGAAGGTGAACTTTTTTCTTTTAATCTTTATTTTTATTTTTTTTTTATTTTAGAAGTGTTCAAGCCCTGGGGGAGAGAGCTATAGAAGCCCATGCTGCATGAGACTAGTGGAGAAAGGAATGTCCTTATTCCAAACGAGTTTAACTTCTTCGCTAGAAGGATTATGTATCAACCAGGGTATTAAAAGAGCATGTGGGTTTGCTCAAGGAACTGCAGTTGGGAATCTGGAGGTGACATGGGGGCCAGGTCAAGTTCCAGAATCGTAGAGGGACAAATAGAACAGTTTTCCAGAAGGCGTGGGTTTAGAGTAGAAGTTGGACATAGACTGAATTCTGATAAATGGAGACATTGCCCCTGAGTATTAATCTCTGGGAATATTACAGAATGAGATTTTTAGGCAGGTGGTTTGTGAATGTTAAAAAAAGGAAAGGTCATCAAGAGCCAATGCAAGTTCAAAAAAAATAAGTCATGCCAAACTAAGTACGTTACCTTTTTTTTAATGGGGTGATTATAACGGTAGGACAGGGGAAAGCCACAGGCATTTTTGTATTTTTTTTAATTGAAGCTTAGTTGACACATTTTTGCCTGCTTTGATTTTAGCAAATGGTGTGAAAAAGATTGCATTTAGATACAGAATGAAGAAATGTGGACCTAGTGGGAGTATACTTATCTGGGCAATTGATCTTACCAAGACTGGAACAATGGCTCAAAATCAATTCCTAGAGGAGACAAAAATCAATATGAATTAAAGTATGCGCCTGCTTCCTAATTCACAGATATCTGCTGCCTCAGTACAGATTGTAAGAGCTGAGGCTAATGACGGATCATGTGAAAAGGCTAGGTATTTGCCTAATTAAACTTAGTATGAATCAAACGTGTAATAATAATGTCAAAAAGTTAATGCACGTCTAGTTTGCATTCATACCTGTGTGTCCAGAACAAAGGAAGTACTGGGCTTCTCCTCTTCATTATCCGTAAAGGCACCCACTGTTCTGGGTGCTCCATTTTAAGGGGGTAGGGGCGGCATGTTGATTCTAGAAAATCAACATGGTGGTGGATCCTGGCGCTCAGGCAAGAGTTCGACACCAAATTTACATATTTGATGATAGTAATTAGTGGATGGAGTTGCAAAATATAGTACTAAGACCCATGAATACAAGGTATATATAGGCAGACATTTCATTTCGGTAGAAAGACCATCTCATAATTGAAGTTCCATAATTCCTCGGAGGAGTTCAAATATAGACAGACAGGGCAACGATCTAGGCAGATGATGGATGCTTGGACCAGGACACGTCAGTGGGGATGGGAAGGAAGGGCATACATGTTTTATGTGTAGCAGTACTTAATAGCAGGAGGCAAGCAGGGAATGAGAGAAAGACAGGATGTTTCCGGCTATACCACCCTAGTAAGTTGTATGTGGCTCCCTAATGAATCTGAGCTGCTTTTGTTTTGTTTTTTTCCCCTCCTGTAACCTGTCGTCGTCGTCAGCCATATTTCCTCCTTATAACAGTGTTCATTCTGCTGCTTTTATTCCCGTATTTTCAGAAAGCCTTCACTGAAATGCCTTGTGAATTCTTGCCCCACAAAGTATCCCATTTGAAATTCAGTGAGCTATCCATTATCTGGGGAAATGTCAAAATTAATTTGACAAAAACAGGCATGAGGAAAGCAGGGAGCTCTGGACATTCTGAACAAAGATGTGAGATCAGTATTTACCATGGAACTCATTTGATTATAAGTCATCTAGAAGCATGCCACAGTAATGGCCAGAAAAGCCCACAGAAGCAAAAGAATTGAGTTTAAAGTTGAGAGTCTGCTGGTAAATAACCTGACTGTGCCATGACCTAAAAAACAGCATTAATGGAAGAAGTTGTAATAAAAATTTAAAGAGAAACACGGAACTTGGCAGAAATGTATACACAGAATGAATTCACAGGATTCCTGGAAAATTGAAAAGGAGAGACCTGTGGGATTTCGACTGTAGCTGCTCCCCCCCTGCCTCATATTTTGAATTTGTAATTAATTTGGAAGGCTTAAGGGCTTGGAAAGATGATTTAAAAGCCCTTTATTTCTGAAGTTCTACTAGTTAACCCTAGCTTTCCTTATTTTGACAAAGAATAAAAAAAAGTGCATCTTTACTATACGCCTCAAACGTATTCCTTAAGTCTGTCTCTGGTTTAAAAAACAAAACAAAACACTGTAAGCTGTGCTTTTATCCAGAAAACTAATGGCTCCATCAAAAGGAAAATGCATTTACAGTTCCTCCTCCCAAGTCACTGTTTGAAATGTAGATATATGTGACCTGACAGATTTTAATAACTACCAAAGAGCATTTTCATTAATTATAATGAACAAACCAATAATATAGATCTTTACAATGTTAGTAAGAATTAGAAAATATCTAGTCGAGACCATACGTGTGGCTGGAGTAAAATTTGACTGCTAAGTCCAAATCCTTTAAAATAAAAACACATAATGAGACATTTGACAGATCATCCAGGGATACTAATGGTATCAACAGCATTTCGTGGTTTTTCCGGTAGTCTTAAGTGTTTTTAAAAAGTAATATGTTGTCTTGTGAAATACAAAGGTTGAAGGAGAGAGAGGTGAATGAGAGGAGGTACTTCTGAGGCTCTGAAAAGTGTTTTTACTTTTTAAAAAAATTTTTTTTTCTTTTTTGTAATAGAAAGTCATTCTGAAAGTCCCCCCAGGAAGCTGAGCCCAAGGTGTCATTCCAGGGACTCAGAAGCCCTCTGTCCCTGTGTCATCGTGCTCTAAGTCCCCTGTGGGGCCAGTCGCTTTTTCTCTAGGGACCTCAATCTCCTCATGTGAAAAAGTGGAAAAATCAGCAGATTCCTTCACGGGGGTGCTGTTCGTGACTGCACAGTGATGGAAGAGCATTTTAGCCATCTTAAAAGCATACTCATAAAATAATAATACGGTGAAAGTCTTATCTAACATTTATGGGTCTTTATACTTGGCCACACAGATTGCAGGTACGGGGCTGGCCAGCCTCACAGTGCCCACAGCCCTGCGTCACTCAGCCCCGCCGGCCCCCAACCCTTCCCCTTCAAAGGAGCTCAGACCGTGCTGGCGTCCGGAATCGGTTCTTTTCCCCTTAGAAGAGCACAGAGGGGCATTTCTGACTTAGGGGTCTGCAGAAAGTAGTTACAGGCATGGAGTATCTACCAAGTTATCTGTGGGGTGAGAATTAATCCTACTCAGCAGTGTTCTAAAATACCAACGGTACAGTCTATCAATAGATAAATATGTCAGGCACTTAACCAACACTTGCTAATAGGATTTTCAATTGAACTAGAAATAAGAGCTGTTTAAATTATGCACTCTTTTGAATAAACCACCATCAGCCTCACTAAATTTTGCTTTAAAAATTTCATTTATTCATTCATTTAATATTTATTAATCCATGTGCTTCAAGGAATACCAAGCGGTATATCTCAGGGTTTCCCCTCGAGGCCAAGAGTGGGCGCACTGTTGCCTCTGTCCCCTGCGCACTGTCTTCTTAACTGACAAATGTTAGTCCTGCTGCTGATGCTGAATAGTTGTTTGAGGCAGTTTGTTTGAGTTGAACGGAGGCAGTGTAGTGTTTGAGGAGTTCCAGCGGCACTTCAGTAAAAGTCGAGAGGAGTTCGGTTAGGATCGTGGTTCTCAACTCTGATTGTGCCTCAAAATTCCCTGGAGAGCTCTTTTAAAAAGTGAAGGTCCAAGCTGACCTTCCTGTGCTAATTTTGCTCCGGGTTAGAACTTGAATATGTTGATACCAAGTTTACAAAGGTGACTCTAATGCGCAGCCATGTTTAAGAACCATTGTCTTTGAAAAGTCATATTTGTAATTTTGAAGGCGGTGGTGGTATTTGGCTCAACCCTGAAGGGTGCATTTCGCTAGGTACTGAAATCTGTGCCAAAAAGTACTCCAGTCCAGAAAACAGTAGGATGTATACATACGTACGCACACATACATGTACATTCAGAGTTGTGGGTACATATGTGTGTGTATATATCTGTATCTATATACACACATAGAGATTTATCAAACAGATCTAGCTGAAGGAATTGGTTTATGCAGTGTGGAGTCTAATCCACAGAGCATGGTGGCAGGAAGGGCCGGCTCGAGGCTCGGGGGCAGGAGTAGCTGCTGCAGTCCGTACGTAAGGTAAAACTTTTTTTTTTCAGAGAAGCCTGAGGATTTTTATTTTTTGTTTTGTTTTTTTTTTAAGACCAAACAACTGATTAAGTGGCCAGGTCATTGAGGATAATAGCCTTTCCTTCTTTTGTTGTTGTAGGAAATATTTTAGTTGAATTTCATTATTTTTTTTTTAAATTTAAATTCACTTGGTCAACGTATAGTACATCATAAGTTTCTGATGTAGTGCTCAGTGATTGGAACTCTTTTAATCTTGGCTAAAAGCAATGATGCTCTTATCAAAGAGCATCCTACAAATGCTCTTTGTAGGAGCATTTACTGAGAAAGTTGCCAGACTTCTTGTTCCACACACATGTGCAGAGATACATGTATGTATACACATAGACATACATAGAGAAAGCAAGAGAGAGATTTATTGTGCAAATTAGCTTACATGACTGTGGATATTGAGAAGTCCCATGATCTGCTCTCTGCAGGCTGGAAACCCAGGAAAAGCCAGTGGCATAGTTTTAGTCTCAGTCCAAAGGCCTAAGAACCAGGAGAACCCATGGTGTGAGTTCTGGACCAAATCTCAGGGCTGGAAAACCGTAGGGTGATGGTGTAAGTCCCAGTCTCAGGCCAGGAGAAGACCAATGTCCCACCTGAACAGTTGGGCAGACTCTGGATATTTTATAGGGCTGCTGCTACTTTAATTACCAGTTTGTGATGTAAATATTTAAGGTAATTTAAGTCATTAAGAGTGCTTTTTTTTTATTAAAAAAAAACAGCTTGTATCATACATTTTTTAAAAATTTTATTATTTTGAGAGAGAACAAGCAGAGGAGAGAGGCAGAGGGAGAAGCAGGCTCCCTGCTGAGCAAAGAGCCTGATGTGGGACTCGATCCCCGGATCTGGGGTCGTGACCTGAGCCAAAGGCAGACACTTAACTGAGCCACCCAGGCTCCCTGTATCATACATTTTCTAATAGAAGTATGTAATTATTATCACCTTTCCTTTAAAGTCAGCCGACTGTACACGTTAACCGCATCTCTAAAATACCTTCACAGCAACACCCAGATTAGTGTCCAGCTGCCTGAGTACTGTAGCCCAGCCAAGCTGACGCAGGAACCTGACCATCACCGTGGCTGCGGTACAGGAGCGTTTCCTAACCGCAGGAACCCGTGAATGGAGGTGGGGATGCGTAAGGAGTGTCCAGTTTGTTTCCAGTGTGGAGTTGATCTAGGGTAGTGGCAGGAGATGAAGTTAGCTTAAGGCCAGATGTAGCAGTATTGGACTAAGGGTTTGAACTTCTGAGCTGCAAAGACAAAGCAATGCTATAGCAGCACTGCCCAACGGAAATTTCTGTGATGACGGAAGTGTGCTGTCTCGGGGATGTCCGACACCGTAGCCCTTTAGCCACGTCTGGCTGTGGAGACCCTCGAAGTGTGGTGTTAGATCAGAACCTCCTCCGGACCTTCCTGGGTCCAATCTGAAACCGACCCCATGCATGAAAGGGAAGGAGAGACTGAAGAAAGAGCCACTCCAGATGCGGAGGTGGTAGGTTTAATAAGCAAGGGAACGTGCAAGGCTTATCTTGGGCAGCCTCAAGGCGGTTAGAGCTCCACCACTGCCCCCCACCCCCACCACCTGCCAGAATCTTAGAAGTTTATATAGAGGCCTTAACTGTGTTCAGTCATATATGTCAACTAGGTGGTCTGATTCCACATCACTCTCAAGGCTATGTCCTTGGGGCGGCTTCTCAGAGCAGGGAAGGCGAATGGAATGCACATTCCAAGGACAGAGGAGTGGGTGAGGAGCCTCTGATTGCTGGGGTCCAGCTCCAGGGTCAACCAGCAGTCACGTCCTCTCGATGACCTACCCTACTGTGTGACTAGTGACAGAGGAACCGAATTTTTAATTGTTTAATTTTAATTCCTGTAAATTCAGTAGCTCCGCGGCCTAGTAGTTGTGGTGATGGACAGTGCAGCTAGAGAGCGTGGATAGAGTGGCATTCTGGCAGGAGCATGCAGAAGGCACTGGAAGGAGAGAAGGCAAGCGAGCAGTCCAGTTAGCGGACCACTCTGACAGTCCCGGGCAGGTGGGCAGTGCGGGAAGAGGAGACGAAGCGAGACAGCTGGGCAGTGAAGGGGGAAGGAACCAGAGGTAATCTTACGGTTGGCCACCTCTTTACCTTCTTGCTTCCCTCCTCGTCCCCCCAAGCCCTTCCTGTCAGTCACATTTCCCCAGCTCATCTTCTCTCTCTGGCTCTCCTCACACTCCCTCCCTCAGCTCTGGTTACCACAGAGCCCTGTGTTCCCAGCTCCCAGGTTTCTACTTAACAGTCTTAGCTTTTTCCTCTCAACCTCCGTCCTTGATCTCTCTGCTTGGAAATCTCACAGATTCTTAGGAGTCTTCCCCTCCTCACTGTGCTCTTCTTCCAGTTTTGAACGTTTCGGTAAATATACTCACCATCCTCTCAGCTGCTCAAGCTGGAAACCTCAGAATCCTTCTGACATTGTTTCTGACCTGCTGTATCTAAGTGTAAGAGCTTGCCTGTCCCTTCGTCTCCATTTCTGTTGCTACCCCCTCAGACTAGGTCCCTCGCTGCCTTTCTTCCCTGGACCCTCACAGTCTCCCATGACCACTTTGCCACCCGTCATCTGTTCTCTAGGCAATTCCTTGAGAAGCAGAAATCAGATCATTTCATTTCTTCTGTGATGGGTAATGGAATCCCTCCCCTCCCCCCTGGCTGTTGCTTTATCTGTAATATTACGAAATATCACAGGATAAAGGGTTAATTAATTTCAGTTGATTTATTTAATAATATTTATCCACTTAATATTTCTATAACCCTATTAAGCAAGTACTGTTGGGAAATATCACTGAAATATCCCTTGGGGCGTATATTCTAGTGAGAGAAACAGACATTAATCGAATAATTACATGAATAACTACACAATTAAAATTGTGAGAGGTGACATTTAAGGGTGAATATAAGGTGCTCTGAGGGTATAAAAGGAGGAGACCTAAGCTAGCTGGGGAGGACTGGCAAGGTTAGACAGGGAAAGGGAGGGATTCCAGTAGTGGGGGCTTCATGTGCCAAGAGGGGAGGGAAATACTTTACTTCAATGGAATACAATATAACCATTAAAAACACTAATGGAGTACAGAACCCGACTACTGCTTTGGGATGGAATGTGGTCTTAAATTTTAGAAGCCACCTGGCGCAACTTTTGGAAACCAACAAGACTGAACCTTTGTGAAAGTTGAACAAGATGGTTCTCTTAAACACTTTTTGACTTGAATGGGATCTCAAGTCAATTCAGCAAGTGTCTGTTGGTTTACTTTCCTAGGGGTTATAGGTTAAAGCAAAAAACAGGTTTCTTTCCGTCATTCTTATAATCCAATAAAAATGATTGTATACATAAAAATAGTTTGATGACATATAGGTATTTTATCATACTATTACCATATATAATGTAAAATTAAGAGCTAGAATGAATGGTATAAAACAGTGGTTCTAAAGGCTTTGTATTCCTACACTTTGCTGTCTTAATAAAGTATGGACCCCCAAAGAACTTTTTTATATGGGTATATTGATACTTACTATAATAGAAGTTAAAACTGAAAAAAATTAAATATATTAATTAAACATAACCAATGATAAACTCAATATACAGTAACATAAAATATTTTAATGAAAAATAACTTTTCTTAAAAACAGGCATCCGTAAGAAGGGTGGCATTATTTTATATATTTTACAGATCTCTTTAAGAGAAGGCAGCTGGATTTTTATATCTACTTCTGCAGTTAAAAATTGCAATATGTTGTTTTGGTTGAAGTATGTGAAGTACATCCAGCCTTACACAGGTAGGTAGTTAGAAAAGAGAGGAGATTTTTTTTTTTTTTAAAGATCTTATTTATTTATTTGAGAGAGAAAGCATGAGCAAGGAGAGGGGCAGAGGGAAAGGCAGACTCCTGGCTGAGCAGGGAGCCCGATGCGGGGCTCAATCCCAGGACCCTGGGATCATGACCTGAGCCGAAGGCAGACTTTTAACCAACTGAGCCACCCAGGTGCCCTGAGAGAGGAGTTTTTAAGTCTTTTCAGGTAATTATGGATATTCTTCTTTGATACCACATTAAAACTTGACAAGTTGTAAGCATCTTAAAGGTTGATTGTAATATGGAATATGAAACCATATCAACAAACTTTTTATATATTGAAAACCTGTCTTGCATTTCAAATGGATCTTTACCCAAGCATAATTTTTATCACTACGCATAGAACGGTTGAAAATATTGGTTCACTGAGTTAATCAGCTCTTACAAATGTTGACCCATTTCATTATACAATATGAAAAAAAAATGACATTTGTTAACACACACCCAGTCTCATCAGAAATGCTAATGAATATTGGGAAGCTGTCAGGTTCACAGTGGTGAATACAAATTGTCCTAAATTCTAATACTTGCTTGGAATTTTATCATTAGCAATAAATATTCTAAGTTTTTTTCCCCCGAAATGACAGTTTCACTTTGTTTATTTTTGGAAAAATATCTGCCAAATAACCAAGTTTAGATAACTGAATTTTGTGTCAGTCATCTGTCAAGTAAAAGTGATATCTGTGGAAAAAATTGGCAACTCAAAAATTATACAAGCACTTTTCCTCCAGACAGCCATCATCCTTGAGTGTGCATCAGAAGTGCTTTATGGGTTGAAAAGCCGTGTACTCCAGGGTCAGGATTTAATGAAGTTAGTCATTGTTACAGCTTCATCAAGAACATGTTTAAGGGAAGTGACTCTTTATGTGGTGGTGAAGAATATAAAGACAACTAGTAGAGTTTGGTGCTGCTGCTGAGTAGTGCTAAGACTCTGGCAACGTTACCCGCCCCCCACCACCCATTTGCTTTTCCACCATCATTACAGACGTTAACACAGTGAGGAAGACAGATAACATCTTAGTATTATAAAAATAGCTGTGACCCCCATGGACCCCTTGAAGGGGTCTCAGATATTCAGAATGCACTCCTCCATTGACATAGACGGTAGCATAGTGAGGGAGAGAGAAACGGGAACTTATGGTGAGGAAGGCTTCGTGGGAGGAGAACTGAGTTAGACCCTGAAGCAGAACTAAGATTTGGATAGGTGGGAAGGAGAAGAGAAAGGAATTTTAGGAGGGGAAGTCTTGTGAGTAAAGGAGTAGAGGCAGGAAGCACCTGATGTAGCCAAAACACTGATGAGAAAGGATGGTTGAGTGGGAGGGTTAGGAATGGGGAATGATAATAAAATATAGGATGTACTTTATCCTATATTTGATAAGATATATATAAACATATAGGATATATATCATAAGTGAGATTATGAGGGATCTTAAGTATCCACTGAAACTTTTTCCAGAAGTCATTGGGAGTAACTGAAGGTTTTTGAATCCTACTTGAACATGTTGGTTTAGGACCATCCATTTGGTAGAAGTGTATAAGGTGAATTTGACAAACAGGACAACTGGATGCTAGGAAACTGATTGGAATATTAATTTAATCTAGTTTGTAAGGGTCAAGAATGCAGCCCGGAGAGGTGGCAATAGATGGAACAGGGTAAAATGTAGACTAATTGCTTCAAAGGTAGAAGCAATATGAGAGCTAAAGAAAAAGTCAAAGGTTACCGGCATATTGTATTTTATAACCCCAATTCCTTGCCAAGGACATTGTTAGGGAAATGGACAGAAACTGGGTGTTTCTATATAAGGTCTCACATGAGACCTTTTCCTCCCCCCAAAATCAGAATGCTTCCTTTTATTCTGATAACAAGAACTGGATCATTGAACACATTTCCTTTTCGCCCTGCTGCCAGGAGGCTTTGTGCCAAGTGTCATGTTAAAATCACAACAGTTACAATTGTCCCAGAGGTTAGTACATTTTCTTCCTTCTACTTTCTCTGGCCCTGATTCTCTCTATTTACAATTCATTAATCTTATTATTTTCATTCTACTTGATGCCAGATGCCATAAGACCACTTTTGAAAGAAATCAGCAGTAGGAGATCTTTTAGGGTTCCTGGTACCAGTTCCAGTGTGAAGGGGGTATGTTCCCCATACCTACACACACTAAGCAATTCTCAGTCACCAGTTGGGTATCAGAATTCAAGTCAATTCTGACACTATCTACCAGGGGGTAGCATTAGATTCCAAATGTTAAGGACTCAGTCCTACAAAATTGCCTTCTATTCCCCATTTGAGACTGCAGTGACGAGTCCCAGGCTGTTACTGGGGCTTCTGACCAACTGGCTACAAATTGGAGGTTCCAATAACCTCCTTTCTAGGTTCAATCAATTTGCTGGAGCAGATCACAGGACTCAGGGTAACATTTACTTATATTTGCCAGTTTATTAAAGGACGTGAATCAACAGCCAAGGAGATATGTGAGGCAAGGTATGGGGAAAGAGCTTGGGGCTTCCATGTCTTCTCCAGGTCTGCCCCTCTCCAACTGTTGGGGATGTGGGTCTGCATCCCCACGTGTTCACCAACCCAGAAGCTCTCCAAACCCAGCCCTTTTGGTTTTTATGGAGGTTTCGTTGCATAGCCATGATTGGCTAAGTCATTGGCTAATTCAAACTCCAACCCCTTTCCCCTTCCTGGAGGCCACGGAGGGCCCTGGCAGTTCCAACCCTCTAATTACATGGTTGGTCCTTCTGGCAGTCAGTCCCACACCCTTGGGTAGGGTCCAAAAGTCATCTTCATTAATAAGAAGATACCCGTTTCACCTCACCTAAAGAAGCATCTTTAGGACA
>CM053611.1:51282584-51345357 GCA_028646535.1 Procyon lotor
GGGGAGCAGGCTCCCCGCTGAGCAGAGAGCCTGATGCGGGGCTTGATCCCAGGACCCTGAGATCATGACCTGAGCCAAAGGCAGAGGGTTTAACCCACTGAGCCACCCAGGCGCCCCCATCAGTCATATTTTACTCAGAATCTTAAGAAAGCTAAAGACTCTGATGTCAAAAACCTAACACCAACTTTAATTTTCAAAGAAATTTGATAAAATCAGTTAATCTGGTTGTCTAATTCAAAGCAGATGAGAAGCAGCAAATAAGAGGGTAGTGAAATAACTACTAAAAACAGGTAAAGTGATATTGAAAAAAATGACTTCATAATCTGAGTAATGACAGAAAGAAAAGGCAAGATGCAGGTCCAAATTCCTAGTGATTGAGGAATAGGTAAATGAACCCGCTACAGCTAGTAATTAATAAAGAACTGTTACATGTTAGAGAAAACCAACAACTCACAGTTCTTGAGCTTTTACCATGTTCCAGGTGCTGTGCTGTTGCTATTCATGTATCATTGTACTTAATATTCACAATAACCGTGCATTTCTTTCTTTGATTTCCGCCTTTCCACAGATGAATAGTTTTAAAGAAATAAAATATATGCGTAAAGGCACACTGCTTTGTATGTGGCAGAGTTGTGTTTTGAAATTGGCTCAGCTGGATAACAAAGCCCATGTTCTTTATTGTTACTTGGGGGTCCATTCATTTTTACCTCCATGATAATAGTAATAATAGCAGCTAAGTTATGTTCAGTAACCTCTTAAAAGATATAAAAAATACTATGTACTGTATTGGAGAAAATGTAGAGTATAAAAAGATTAAAGTGACCTTTATTAATTGGTATGAAGTTTATCTAAAAATGCTTCCTCAGAGCACTTTGCTTCTTGAAAATTCCCAACAATTGACAGGGGATTTAGTGAAGTGTTATTTTTTTATTTACAGTCAGTTTCAAACATTTTTGTGCCGTTGTTTTAAGTTAATCCTGTGGGTTTTTGTTTTTATTTTGTTTTGGAAACATCTATGCATCCTTGTTTTCATACCACAAAGAACATCCATTCCTGTAAACTGCTTGTGATTTAAAGGAGAGAAGGTAATATTTATATAAAACATTAACCAACTGATAGGTGTTGTCACATTGCTTTGCTTTGCTGGGCACTGGATGCTCTGATTTCTTTTTCTTCCTCCTGCTTTGACCGAGCTTGTAAATGCCAGTTCTCAGAGAAGTAGTCTGAGAAGATTATGGCCAGTGGATACGTGGGACAGTAACAGTCCATGAGGGAGTGAGTGTTGATGACAGGACTCTTGTGCTGCAAACTCTGTGCAGCTGAAAGGCTAAAATAACCCAGGGCAGTTCTTAGATCAGAAATGGCAACCTTCTGTTTAAGATAAAGAGCCTCTGGGAGTGACAGATTGTAACTTTCTTAAGGGAGCCTTCAGAAGAGGAATTGGACAGGAGCCTAGGAAAGAGCTTGACTTGTTCCCTTGGTTACACCCCCCCAGAACTACCTTCTTCCACATCGTCTGCAGCTTGACGGTCTGAATAACCAGTTTAAAACTTTTCTGTTCATTCTCAGATTATAATCACCTTCTCTGAGGTGGGATTTTCCTTCACAAGCATAAAAATTCAGGGACTGGTAATCCGGGTCATGTGTGACTCAGGTGACTGAAAAGGGGAATGGTTCACAGCCATGGATTTGGGGAATGAGAATTACCAGTGAATATTTTTGAGTTGTAACCAGTTACTTTTCCAAGAACCGAAACTAGATATGCGAAAGCCACCTGAAATCTGGTTGAGAGGAATATGAGGGTAAGTGGAGGGGAACACTGGTTATAAAGTCACATGAAAACCATTGTTCCTTAAGACTGGTGATCTTCAAGTTGTGGACAGAATATTATGAAAGTCCATTAAATCATCAAGGGTCTTGTCCAGATATTATTTTGGTTCTAACGGATTCTAGAATATAAGATTGGGAGTTATTTCTTAAAGGTCCAAAAAGTGTAATTAGGACAACCATCTTGCCTAGAACATTTTTCCTCAAGAGGTAGTACAAACCGAAAATTCTAATAGATTCAAAACATGTTTAAGAATGTTAAATCCATAATGTGGTATGAAAGCAAAAGCGGGACACTTTGGGGATATTGAAACCTTAAAGAGGTTAGCCTCCGGGAGGATATTCATTCCCTCTCAGAAATACCATCTTATACCACTTGACTTGTTTTATCACATCTATCACCTTATCTCTCCACAGATTTTATTGGGAATATTTACAGCTTAATCTCACCCACATTTCACTGGTGTTACCATTATTGAATGTGAACTGTGCAAACCAGCAATGGCTGCTTCTGAAAAAGCATGAAAACAACCGCTATAGGCATTTTCACACTTCTTTCTTTTTCTTTGTGAATTTTCTTGTTCCTCTTCTTTTCTGCAGATCACCTTTAAGGAACACTAACCAGAGGTTTTAAAATGGCTGGAAAGTGTATGGAAAAACAGGAGAGAAAGAAAATATATATAGTCATGCTAATGAAAATCCCAATCCTTGCTCTCACCACAGGGTTAAGGAAAACGTTCAAATAGAGCCCCTTCCCTAGGAGGAGCCTTCTAACTGAGCATCTCCCTGCAAATTTTCTGAAAGCATGTTATCTACCCTAGTTATGTAACTCCTTCTAAGGAGCTTTTACTTTAAAAAGGTCATTAAAGTTCTATTTTCATATTTCCTCAAGCTTGGTTCAGAAATATGAAGAATATAAAAAGTCATGTGAGAACTTCATTTGGTAAAACTACTGTTTCCTTGGCATGGGCTGGAGGGGAATATTTAACAGTAATTATGTGTAAGGCATTATGTCTTTATACTCACCCAGCATCTGAAATGTGATGTCCTAATAATAGAACTCCAGAGTTTATTTTAACACAAGCAAAAGAAACAAAGACAAGATGCATATAGCAAATCAGCAAGCCGTTGGCATGTGAATGTTCTCTTGTATGTATAACCAGAAAAACAGAAGGAGCAGCGTCATTTTCATGTCACAATCTAATGAGAATTTATAAGTGAATTCTATCAAGCCTTGTTGAGAAATGACTAAAACCCATAAATTCAGCTATTTGGGAACTAGTTAGAGCCATTTACCAGTGACTGCAACAAAAGTCACTTAGGGACTAAATAAATACTAAGTTCTAAATTATTTTCAGAAACTTTTGTGTCAAACTATATAACTGATATTTGGTGGTTACAAAGGTGGTGTAAAAACCAGAATGGAAAGTATGTGAGTATAGCACATTCCAGTTCAATGTCTGAATTTCAGAAAACATGTCAACATTGTTGAACCCAGGACTGATGGACAGTACCCTAAAATATTTCTCCCTTTTCCTTTTGGGACTTACTTGGTAATTTTATGGGCCCCCTCTATATTGCCATATACCCACTTGCCCATTTGCCTGTATGGTCTTGAGGATCTCATCAGTAAAACCGAAGAGAATCTACTGAATAAGGTTTAAATAATAATATAGTTCATTTAGGTCAAGAAGATAATTGGCATTTCACAAAAGCACTAATTCAATTGGACAGTACCCATAAAAATGTTGGCACTCTCTAATTAAAAAGTGCAAATGGAAAAAAGATACTTTGACTATCATGAGGAAAGTGAAAATAACTGAAATCTAGTGAGAGTGGAAAAGGCATTTTCATACTCTGCTGGTGCAAATATTCATTTATTATAAATATTACAACGACAATTTAGCAACCTATATGTCAAAAGCTTCTGAAAAGGCCATGCCACTTAAAATCTTCTAGAATTTAGCCTAAGGAAATAATTGAACATGTGCATAGATACATATGTGCAAGGATGCTCATTGGATCAGTGTTTATAAGAGCAGCAAATTGGAAACAATTTGTGTTCGTCGGCAGAGGAAATGTTTATATTGTAGTGATTAAACATGACACGGAGCTTTATATCAAGCTAGAAAAATGTCTGTGATAGATGTTTATAAAACAGTACGTAGGGTGCGGTACCATTTTGGTTACTGTGTGCACGTGCACGGAAACCTGAAAGGATCTGCTCCAAAATATTAAGCTCAGCTCAGCTCTGGGAGGTGGAATTACATATGACTTGTTTATTCCTTTTTACTTTTCCATATCTTCAGAATTTTTTTGTTTTGAGTATACATTACTTATCATCAAGGGAAAAAAGGTAATTTTTTTTCCTAAGAAAAAAGTAAACTGAGCTCGTGCTACATGCAAGGCTCAGCAGGAAACTCACGGTGAACAAGACGTGGCCACTGGCCTTCAGAAGTTAATAGTGTGGTTAACAGCGTGGGAAAGGAGACTGATGTGTACAAATAGTCCGGGTCACTCTTGAGTACACCTTGATCATTCTAGCGTCACCATCAAGGGATCTTTGTGGAACATTCTGACATGCTTGGCTCTAAGACCAGAGTCCTTGCTTCTGGATACGCCTTCCTCCTGGAACGGGCCCTCTTTCTGCTGACTTCCTTCCCACCAACGTTCCTGAATGCCTGAGTCCAGTGAAGAACATGCTCACTCACCCCCTACAAGACACCAGTTAAGTGAGCTGACTTCTTGTTTGGCTCCTGTGCGTGTCCAGTCTTTCTACCTTCAGCATCAAGCCTTCCATACCAGCAGTGCTCGGCATTTTTCTTTCTACTTTGCCTTTTCTCGCTATTACTTTGTTTTTGCAGGCAGAGGAGGAGACCTAACAGAAGGAAAGGATTTGTCTTGGTTGCTTTTCTATCTACATACACAATTGTGTAAAGCAAAGAAGTTCCACTATTATTTATGCTTTGAATCTCCCGGAATTCTCCTACAATTAGGGAAAACACTTCAGAATATATCTCATAACTGTATGGCATGTAAATAAAATTTCCTTGTGCTCCATATTTTGTGAAATCTAAATATTTACATAAAGGCTTTTGATTATCTAAACTTTGATTTCCCTACAACTTGCTGTGTACCTGGATTCAGGGTTTGCTGAAAAATAGAAGATCCGGTATTTTCACTTTAGTTCTCTGCTATGGTTAAAGTTGGCTTTTTTTTCTCTTGTGTCCTTCTTGGAGTTAGATTTGTTTTACTGGTCTTAAAGATGGCAGAGAGTCGCGTTTTTTCCACATACACTTATCAGTTGCTCTTTAAGTATGTGAGTGTTTTGATACTGTGTATTTTTCATGATGTAATTCCTCAACTATTATTGTTGGGTATTAAACCTTTCTTGCATCCTGCCTTGTATAAAGGATGAGACCATTACCCAAATAAGCTTGGACTGCTCCCCAGTATCATAGTAAATGACAGCCATATCAGGAATAGACTATTGGAAAATTCTGGACATAAAATCAGATATTGCTTGCTGTCCAGGGCAAGTTTCAGTTACCCTTACACATGAAAGCTTGAGCAAAAATCCCAGTCGGACTGCTTTTTATGCCGATCTTGGACAAATAAACTAAGCATTTTTAGCTCTAGGAATAGATGCCTCTATTGTGGAATGGGCCTTCCGACCTTGTTGTTGCAGGGTTATTTGAGGACGTGATTGTAGACACTTGAGAAGGATGAGATTGGATGAGATACGTTTAGCAGCAAACGATTTCCTGGCCTTGCTAAGTGCTGATACCGGAGATTCCAGGAGGCTGCTTAGTAAGATGGGTCGCTCACCTAGAACAGAGCAGTGCCATTCACACAGCGGTTTCCCAGGTCCTCTCTTACCCCAGCCCTTCTTTCTCCACCTAGAAGATAGACCTCACCATCATGTGAACCTTCATCTGTCAGCAGCACCCTAGTCAAGAAGACAAAGGCCTTATTTAAGCCAAAGAATGCTTATGAGAAAATTTCCTACCAACTAATTACTGGAAAATGCTCATCTTGAGACTTGTCTTTCTGTCCACTAGGATGTTCTTTCTCAGTCTCTTGTCTTCTAGTAAGTTCAGAGGTCTCAACTGGATCCCAGGATGGGACTGGTACCCATCTGTACCCCTTAGCCAATAAGCAAAATTTTTTTAAGTTCCTAAGTTCACAACTCTAGCTTAAAAACACTGGGCACGGTATTTTGCTACTTGCATTTTTTTTATCTAGATTTGGTTAAGGCAAATCCTGCCCTCTGGGGCTCTTTTGTTGAAGGATCCACCCCACAAGGAAAAGAAGGGAAGAAGCCAGGTAAGAGGAGGGAGGCCTGGATAACATCCTTTGCGTGGATCACACCGGACCTCCCTTCTTACTCCCTCTCCTCTTCTTCGCAGCCAAGCTCTTACTGCTCAGACCAGCATGTCTCCTCTGCATCCCAAGTGTGAAATGTCAAAGGCAGCAGCCAAAGACAGAGGTGGGCAGGTCCACTGTTCCGCGGTGGCTGGCAGCATGGATTTTTATACAAAGGCAAATGAATGTGGGTGGGATTTTTAACCCCTGCAGCCTTTATATTAGGCTCAGGTGGCCACCAATGAATAAATGAATGTTCTATTGGTGGAATCTAGTATCCTTGGGACCAGTGAGGGCATTGGGTATTTTTGTGTCCTTTGGGTAATATCTAATAGCACAGTTGCTGGATCCTAGGGTAGTTCTAGTTTTAATTTCTCCAGAAACCTCCACACTGCTTTCCAGAGTGCCTGCACCAGTGTGCATTCCCACCAACCGTGTAAGAGGGCTCCCCTTTCTCCTCATCCTCGCCAACATCTTTTGTTTCTTGGGTGTTCATTTTAGCCATCATGACAGGTGTGAGGTGGTATCTCATGATAGTTTTGATTTGTATTTCCCTGGTGATGACTGATGTTGAGCATCTTTTCATTTGTCGGCCATCTGGATGTCCTCCTTGGAAAAATGTCTGGTTTGAGGGTTTTTGTGTCTTGCCTTGGCGTCGTTTGACTCGGTCAAAAAAGAGTAAAGATCAGGTTTTGAGTAGGGACCAAGAAAGGCAGAGAGGTCAGGACTAGAATAATTCATCACTGAGCAATCCATCGTTCTTTAAAAAAGTTGATCAGTATTTATCCTGAGAAATTATTAAAATTTTACTTCATTAATGCAAAACTTTAGGAGAGGAATTACTTTTTAAATCTGTTATTTCAGTGTCCCGCTGGGTGAGTTAGGCCTATGGTAGAATTATTACTGAAAAATCCAGCCTTTAAAAAAAACAGTTTCGTTCATAAATCAGTCTTTTTAAACTTAGGCTAGGTTTCTTGTTTGTTACCTATTCTTTCCAGCCCCCTGTTGAGTTTCCCCCTTCTTCCCAATCGCCAAGTAGGAAGTCCTGGAGAAACCTGGATTTCACAGCAGCAGAAAACTGGCCTCCTTTTCCCTGGCATTGCATTCCAGTAATATCATGTCAGAGTTTGACCTAGTTATTTCATACAGACAACTGATGCCAAGTCCGTGAGGCTTTCCTCCAAACAAAGGACCATAGTCTTCCGTCACCCATGCAAGACGTGCGTGCAGACCAGATCACGTGGGAGCTGCCTGCCGGCACATGGGGCCGAGCGAGGGCCGTGCGGGGCAAGTGCCCGGAGCCGTGTGCAGATGTGGTGCTCCTTCCTGGCCCCCTTCTTCAGACCTTCACTTCAGTGAGTCCGGCTGGATGCCACCAAAGTCAGAACGTGGGCTGCAGACAACAGGGGGCTTTTGTACGCATTTCACACGTCCGTAATGACCAGGTTTTTGTGACTCTCTTCCACCCCACCTCACCTCCCCTTGGCCATTCTGAAGAAATGAGTCATTTTTTCCCCCTTTACACAGACTTTTCCCCCAGCAGCCGCCCTGGCTGTCACCAACAGTAACGTCTTCGTCGAAAGGAAGAGAAATGGAAGGAGCCCAGAGGACTTTGTAGCTGAAATGAAAAAGACAGGGCTTTCGCATTTTTGTATAGCCTGAAACACTCTCACAGTCAATGGGTGTTAAAGAGCTGAACTTGTAAATAAAAGAATTGATAGTGGCACCAGCCTAAGGCACAGACGGTCTGTTGTCCTGACCCCTCCGTGCTCCAGCAGGGAAGTCTACTGTTGGTGGTTAGAGTCCCTGGGTAAGTGTGACTGGTGTGAAGGTGTGTCTAGTCAGGTTCCACCAGCAGCGTGCGCTCCACGGGTGAAGTAACCTGCTAAAGGACTGGCGGTTCGACTGCCTGCAAGTAAACCTTCACCCGCTCCCTGGTGGAAAAGGAAGGAATGACAAGTGTCTGTATACATTCAGCAAAAGGTCTATCTTCTCAAAAGTGTAAAGAAAAGAAGGGGTCATGGTAAAATTAGGTGATTTTTGTATGAATCGATGCTAAAGTACAGAGAAGAATTAATCGCAGTTAGGGATTAAGTGGTTCTACCAAACACACCCACAAAATGCAATCTCCCCGTGAGTTTTTAATGAAAAAAGTTAAAAATTCTAAAAATATTACTTATCAGTTAAAAAGTAATCTGATTCCTAAACCGCAACCAAATTCACATCAGCATTCCCATGAGCTGTGTGAGAAACACAAACCCAAGTCTTTGCTCAGAGCAAATTAAAACAATTCTTTTCAAATCCACATGGTAATAAAGATTGTTTAAACTCTTAGGTCTGTGTTGCGCCATTTCTTTATTTTTAAGCCATAAAGCTTTTAAGGTCACTTATTTATTGTTGCTGCTGGGGTCATTTGTTTTATTTGCTAGGAGAGAAGGGGTATCTTTTGTGGATTCAGAAACAAGTACCAACAACCATTGTAGCTTTTGTGTTTATCAAAGCATCATCTGGTGTATATTTAATGTTATAAAGTGGTACCTTCTGTAAAGTGGTGAGGTCCCGTGAGAAAGGTTAGAAAATATGGCTTAGGAAGGATGAGATTTTTCATAAACAGTGCTTTCTTTGTCTTCCATTTTTCTTCTTCCTAAATGTAGGAGAAATTAAACTTCACTCCTTCAGATAGGCACCTCTAGTTACTGTGTTTATTTACAAAGTGATACTCCTTTGCTATTCGAGGAGGGAATAATTCTGAGATGATTGTGTTTACATAAGAAATACTGATACATTCTCATGTGTTTGTAGAATAATCCTAAACTGCTCAATTCAAGGACTACTTTCACCTAGAACATGCTGTGCTCGCAAAGATCTTGGTGACCGTGACCTCTTGGTTAAGTAACTAGCAATGGATTTCTTTTTCTCTGTAAACACACTGATGTACCAATTAAAACTAGAAAATAAACACTTATAGGTGCACACTTAAAAATTACGTTAAAATTTGTTTTCCCCACACAGGAAGAATTTAATGGAAAATCCGACTCCCTCTTTTTTAATGATGGTCAGCGAAGAATCGACTTTGTTCTAGTATATGAAGATGAAAGTAGAAAAGAAACCAATAAAAAGGGTTCAAATGAGAAACAAAGGGTAAGTTTTCTGTGTGTGCTGTTCTCCTTTTTATTTCTTATTATATTATGAAGTGAAAAAATGCTATTTTTTTGTAAGCAATAAAGTGAAACTGGTGTTTGAGATATCACGTACGAAACATTCCTTCACATTTTCCCTGCTCATCATTCCCTCAAGTCATGTTAACAAAAAAAATTTTTTTTTAATTTGAAGCAGAAACTTCCTCAGGCTCTTCACCTCAGTGGGTTTCACAGCTGAGGGCAGACTTTCTCATAAGGAATTGTACTTTCTATCTGTAGAAGAGATTTACATTAAAAGCATACTTGGCTATTTGCTACAAGGTAGGAGAGAAAGCTAAAGATTAATAATGACCACAAGTATAGTAGCAACTAGTATTCAGTGGGCTCTCGTAGATAGTAGGAGCCTCATGCATGCATTGTCTCACTTCCTTTTCGTAATAACCTGCAAGGTGCATTCTATCTGTCTAGGTGCATACAATCTATCGTACCACTGTAGATGACAGAAGTGACCCTGAGGTTAAATGATGGCCCAAGGTCACCAACTCCAGAATGAGAAAAGCGAAGCCATCGTTTGTGACTTTGTCTTGAATCCAGAACCCGTGCTAGGCACCTCTCCCATTTTCTGTCACTTCCCTTACTTTTTACCCATTACCAGTCAAGCTGCTCCTTCATCCCTTTCCTTTTCTTCAAGCTCTTCTAAATAACTATTTTTAGCTTGAGATAGTAAACCATTTAGTAGGCTCGGGTTATAACAAATGCCTGGATCTTCTTTACCTGAACCAAAACCTTATTAAACTGAAACAGGACAGAAAGGAGAGAACATACGTGTGTCACTGTTTCCCACTTTGAAAAAACTCCCTCATTTTGTTTTGTTTTGTTTTGTTTGTTTGTTCTCACCTCTGTGCTGTTATATACACACAACTTTAATTGTCCCTCTCTGGACTTTTTCTCTGAAATCTGTCATTCCTAAATCTATTGATTTCTGCCCATTCTTTCAAACCAGCTGACGAAATCTGCTTAAAATGAAGCAATCATGCCAGCTTTGTTTTGTTTGTTTATTTTGGATGGGGTAAGTTTAGAGGTTTGTATTTGCATGTTATCACAGAGTAAACCCAGACATTGGAACTTGACATTCAAATTCTAATTCTGCCACTCCCAATTATTTGGAGTAATTCCAGGTGATATAACAAACCAGCTCTGAATTACAGTGGCTTGACGCAATAAAAGTGTACTTACTGCTCATGTCCAGGGAGATGTGGCATCCCTGTTTTAAGCAAGGTGGGTTTAGGGGTGTGGGGCGGTGGTGCTCTGTCCTTTGCAGTCATCCAGGGACTCAGGCTGACACAGAAGCTTGGCCATATTCAGCAGAGAGTTTCTAAGATCATCCTGGGCATTAACATAACTAAGAGTTTAAGAGAGAGGATGGAGAAAGGACTGGTGCTTCTTTACCACTTTGGCCTGGAAGTGACAATATCAGTTATGCCACATTTCTCTTGGTCAAAACTCAGGAAAGTGGAAAATGTCATTTCTGACCAGACGGCCATTTCTGCGCAGGAATGCTACACTGTGGAAGGGGAGCAAGAATCTTTGGCAGACAGCTGGCTTGTCTTGACCACAGCTGATAACTGGCTATAAGACTTGAGTGAATTTTCTGATCAGTATCATGTTTTATTATTATTTTTGAGATGCATCTTAGTTTCACATTTTGGCTTCTTTAAAATCAGGGTATGTCTTACAAATGACCTATTTCATTGGCTGAATTTTTCCTACTGATTTGTAAAGTATTGGTTCATCACACACTGATGGCATCTTAGATTCAGTAAGTGGGAATTCCAATACCCAATAACCCATAGGATTATGGTTAGGATTAAGTAAAATATTATATAGATTGTTAGCACAAATTAGATAATAGATATTAATTCCTGTATCTTTTATTTCCAGTTTTCCTAAAACAAAGTACTAATACGAAAAGACATGACTCTTTTTTGTTGTTATGTGATTTATATATATGTACATGTATGTATGTGTGTATATATATGTGTGCGAATGTATATATAAATTTACTAGAGTAATATACATTAGAATGTTTTGTCATTTTCCTGTTGACACTAAGATATATTATGTGCAGTCATAGTCACCATCAAATATTCATTAAACATCCATATGCTAGTGGAACTGCATTGAGCAATATATAAAGTAAGTTAAATCTAATCCATTAAAGTGTAAAGGAAACAGTTGTGGTTTTATACAAGAGCTTTACTGCCATGGTGAAGGGGCCCTAGAGCTGCTTTCATTATTAATAAGTGCTGCATTTGTTTTACACGGAGACATAGGTCCCAGGGTAACTCTCATAAATCAGGAGGAAAAAAATCATCATTAATTTGGCAATCTCTGAACTCAATGGATGGATGTACCATGATGTTGGTTTTTATAAGCCGTGCTTTGAAGTGCTTTAACTCTGTGTTTGTACATATTTCTTAGATTCCACCAGACTTTAAAGCTCAGCTTTGGAATCACATTTTTATTAATCAGAAAAATATTTGTGAGTTCCTTCATACCCTCTGTCAGGCTTTATTCATGATTTATTAGGACTCCACCAAAGAAAGGCAGTTTCAAACTCCTGTTTTCATTGAGAGAAAAAAAAATTATGTCTAAATCATGTTGATTTCCTAAAGTAACACCAAGGTAGACTTTGCCAGTGGCTGATCTAAAGAGTGTCATGAAGTACTTTCTGGAGATGGAGAAAGAGAGAAGTGATAAGACCACAAACCATAAAGGAATAAAAGGCTGCATCCCCCACGAGCAAAAGAAAATATTTTTTCTAGCCAGATCTCCAAATAGCATGTCAGCTTGTCCTCCTATGTTAGTGAAACTACTTCACGAGCTTCACAGCTTCCTTTAAAAAGTATAAATCGTTTACATTTAGATTAGGCATGGCGAATGACTCTAAGTGGTTTCAGTAATATGTGCCCATTTAGCCCGCTGTCCTTGGCACTGAATCACTTTGAATGTTTTTTTACTGCAAGAAACGCGAAAACCATACTCAAGATGGCTTAAGTGCCAAAGGAAATAATTTTCTCACTTAAGAAGTAGCCTAGAGATAAAATCATTCCTGGGTTAGGTAATTCATTGGTTTAAAGAGGTCATCAGGAATTGAATTTATCACGTCCTTCTGCCCTGCCATCCTCAATCTGTTACTGTTCTTAAACTGACTTTACCTTGTCACAAGATAGCTGTTGTACTTCAAGGCACCTGGAGGTGGGGAAAAAGGAATGCCCTTTTTTGAGGGAGAAAGCTACCCCTACAAGAGCCCTAAGCAGATTTCCCTTCACAGTTCATTGTCTCTCCCTGGTCTGTTCCAAAAATGACTGTTGGCAAGATGAATGGGATTACTTAGCATCATTAGCATAGACAAATGAAGATGAGTCTTTCATCTCTTAAATTGCCTAATCATCCAATACCTGAAAAAGCATCAGGCTTTTCTTAGTAGTGAAGAACAGGGAAATGACTATTCACTAGGTAGCCAGCCGTGTCTGGAATAGCACATGATTAATTAGTCTAAATATGTTCGATGTACGTTGGGAAGAGCAAAGATGTTCTAAATGAAATTGCTATGTTTTTCTCCAACTGTTTTTGCTCAGTTTTGTTAATAATGTTTCTTCCGCTTCCTTTTGCTAGACCTGCAAACAAGTGGTAGAATCGATCAATTTTGAAATTTATTTGTATGACACTTGACGTCCCCTCAAACAGATGAAAGTATAACCTAGTATAAATATGATTCATTTGATAGTAAAGAGGGGGGAAGGGTCAACGTAACAATCCCAAGCGAGTTTTTTTTTATTTAACTTTCTATCTGCACAATCCTTTCCTAACAATTCATGGAAAATTTGCTTCCTTGAAGTTGATGTAAATTTTGTATGTGGAAATGTAAATTTGTATTTCATACCTGACTTTAAGGATTCTGTAGTAGGTGGCAGAAGGATCTGGCCAGTGGAGATCATAGCATAAGAGGTTTTTAAGAAATGAGCAATCAAATTAAATTCTATCCAAAACTTCAAATACTGTGAGACAACTAACTAATTGATTACAGATCCTACGAGCTTTTAAAACTGTTGCCCATTGTTTTAGATGAGTTATCACGAGGCTGGAAGTGTTTGCCTAGAAGCTGGATGGAATTTCTTTGGACACGTTTCAAAGTTCATCAGAAAGTTTAGTACAGTGAATAAATTACATCACTCCATTTACTGAGGTCTTGCATTTTTTAGTAAACTTTTGTAACAGTGTACATGACGATCTTGTACTTTTTTTTTTTTTAAGTTTCAGGTGTATAGTTTAGTAAGACTCAAGACTTAAAATACTCAGTGCTCATCACAAGTGCACTCCTTAATTCCCGTCATCCATTCACCCATCCATCCATTCACCCAGCCCCCTTCCCTTTGATAACCATCACTTTGTTCTCTGTGGTTGAGAGTCTGTTTCTTGGTTTGTCTCCCTCTTTTTTAAACCCCTATGAACATTGTTTTGTTTCTTAAACTTCACATGTGAGTGAAATCATATGGTATTTGTCTTTCTCTGATCTTGTACATTTTTTTTTTTTAAGATTTTATCTATCCAGCAGAGAGAGAGAGAGAGAGATCACAAATAGGCAGAGGCAGGCAGAGAGAGAAGAGGAAGCAGGCTCCCTGCTGAGCAGAGAGCCCGATGTGGGGCTCGATCCCAGGACTCTGAGATTATGACCTGAGTCGAAGGCAGAGGCTTTAACCCACTGAGCCACCCAGGCGCTCCTGATCTTGTACATTTTTATTAACTATTCTTATTTTAAAATTTTGTTGATATTTTCAGAAGCATTTTAAATTGTGGTTTGTGATTTGTGTATTAAAAAATTTCATTGATTTTCATCAGTTCTACCTAGAAACCTTGATAAATTCTTCTTAATTCTAATAGTTTCCAGTGCATCTTTTACATTTTCTCAGAAAAAGACCAATTATCTATGAACGATGACAGCTTTGCTCTACCTTTGCCATTTTTATACTTTCCTTTTCTTGTTGAAGTGCAATGGCTAAGACCTCTTAAATAAAACCAGTAATGCATAGTAGTCACCATTATAGTGTTCCTGATTTTATTGAGAATGTTTGTAAAATTTCCCCAAAATATCACACCTACTATAAGATTTTGGTAGTTTTCTTTAAAAATGCTTAAGGAATCCCCTTCTAGTCCTGGATTGTTAAGAGTTTTTATAACTGGGTTTTAAATTTTATTAAATGTGCTTTTTTTAAAATCTGTTGAGAGATCACATGGCTTGACTTCTCATTAAGTCTTATGTGTATTAAATGTATGGTTATTTGTGGCTAATAGATGGTAATTAACAGTAAGGATAACTCAAAAATCATTTATTATTGACTTCAGCTTGCAATGTATAATTTTCCTAGCCATTAGCTCCCTACATATGCTAATACTACATTAACTTTATTTATTTATTCATTAAAAAGTGTTTGAGTTCACTTACACAAATAACATCAAGAATTAAAGTAGTTAGGGTGCCTGGGCGGCTCAGATGGTTAAACGTCTGCCATTGGCTCAGGTCATGATCCCAGAGTTCTGGGACTGAGCCCCACATGGGCTTCCCGCTCGGCAAGAAGCCTGCTTCTCCCTCTTGCACTCCCCCTGCTTGTGTTCCCTCTCTCACTGTGTCTTATTCTGTCATATAAATAAATAAAATCTTTAAAAAAAAAAAAAAGTAGTTAAATAAGAAACACAGAGTGACAAATGTAAAGTCCAGGAAAATAAAATGAAGCCATGTGTGAGAGTAAAAAGTAAAATGATTTTTTATTAACCATAGGTCCTGTTCAGAAGTTAGAGTTCAGCTGTAAATTTGCTTCTGAGTTTCCTAGTAGCCAAAGACAATGGGAGGTGTTATTAATAATATATTCTAAAGTTTTAACATAATAAAAAAAAAACTGCCCAAAAGAAATATAATGTTCCAAGGATCTCCCAGAAAGCAATGTATTCTGTGGAGCCTCATAAAGGAGAAGACGTGATTGAATAGACTTAACATTGGCATATCTTCTCCAAGTTGAAGAAGTAAAAGGATGGCAGAAGGGGATTTTGAAGCATCAGAGCAGCATAAAATATTTCATGGAAATGACATGTTCCCCACAGATAGTCCATGAATTGGAAACTTGAGGCTTATATTAGGATAGATTAAGAAGAATGATGGCAACCAGTATTGGCTGGTTTTACCTTCCCAGATAACTTTTGCTAAGTGTCCTCTCTTCTGTTTTAGGGAACAAAATCTAGTCTAACTTCAGTTCACAAGCGTTTTGGACTAAGGCAGAGAGCTCTTCTATATATTTTTATCTTCTTTCTTTACACTGTACTTGCTTAAACAAAGATTGTAGGTTAAAAGGAATAAAGTAAATTAGAATCAGCAGTTTCAAATTACAGCTACAAAATGTGTTGCTGGTATAAGCATGTTTGGTTTTATTTTTGAGTACTTAGCACGAGAGCAATGAATCCAAATCTTGCCTCTTGTTCCTCAAGTGGAAAGTATCCTGGGGTGCAAGCCTTAAAACAGACAAAAAGGTCACCAAGATGTGGAGAACCGAAAATCCTTTACTTTCTCTGATTGGTCCTTCCGAGACCTGGCCTTAGGTTTGAATGAAGAAGCTGTCATTTGTCCTGGGGCGGGAGGAGGGAGGGGTGTCCAAATGGTCACCTGTATCTCACTTTAAAAAGAGCACAAGATTAGGAAAAAGCAACTAAAATTTTCATAAATAATAAGCTTGAAAGGAATAAATATTCACAAAGGAGTAGCTGCTGTATGCATAGAGAAGCTAGTTTTAACAACAGTGTTCCTTTACTCGTGGGAAGTAGATTGTTCAGGCAGCATCCAATACCTACTGAGTCAGAATCTCCAGGCATGGGGCCAAAACAACTACTTAAGGCAAGTGCTCCAAGTTGTTTGTATAAGTAAGTAAGTTTGGAAAACATTGCACTAAAATGTTTATACTAGTTATCTCAATATTGAGGGTTTTTTTTTTTTAATATTTTATTTATTTGAGAGCGAAAATATGAGAGGGGAGAGCTCAGAGGGGAAAAGCAAACTCCCCGCTGGGCAGGGAGCCCGATGTGGGACTCGATCCCGGGACTCCAGGATCATGACCTGAGCCGGAGGCAGTTGCTTAACCAACTAAACCACCCAGGCACCCTCAGCAGTGAGTATTTTATTTTATTTTATTTTATTTTATTTTATTTTATTTTATTTTTTTTATTTATTTACTTTTTTTTAGCAGTGAGTTTTTATAATTTGCTTTTTCTCCCCTTCTCAGAAAATTTCTGTTTTCTAAGTTACCCATGGAGAGCATTTATGTCTCTTGTAATTACACCTAAAATGTTAATTTAAAAAAAATTCAGAAGTTAATACTTCCATTCCATGCTTATTATTTAGAATGTGCATCCTTTTTCTGTCCCTTAGAAAACACACATTACCTACTTGAGTAAATTCCGCATCAAATCGGTCCACTAACATTAAATGTTTTATCACCAACATGTGAATTTAAATTAAGTCCCAATTAAATTATTCATTCTGCTTACCGCTTACTTACTGCTTTTTGAGCACATGATCTATTACTAATAAGTAGTACTTGGAGTAGTTAGACGGTACTTAATTTGTACAAAAAAATTACTTTTAACTTATTCCTCATTCATCTTTGTAGGCTTAACAAAGATCGGCAAGTTGAAAAATATGCTGACAGTACCATCAGTACTTTGCCTAACAAAGCTTTAAGAATACTTGAAATTAATCTATACATATAGTCATTAATCCCAACTGATCTGTGCGTTATTATCCTTACAGTGTGTTCAGTAACTTTACTTCATAGGCATTACAATCCTTGTTTTTTTTTTTATCCTGTAAAAGCTGGGTGACTTAAAGAAAATAGTAGATCGGTGTTTACAGTCAGTATTATTGCTGTGTAATTCACGAGCCGGTCCTCCCCACCATGACTTTATTAAGCCAAATGAGATGTGTAATCTAAGGAGCTAAGGGGCAGAAAGCTTCTTTAATTATGCCAGTCTGTCCTTTGTGATTTTGATTGCTTTTGTTCTTTATTTCTCTGATAGGCGCATTAACCTCTCAAAAGAGATATGAATAAAATTCCAGTTTCTGGGGGTGAGATAGGTACTTTTATCCTTTTTTACTTTGAACCCCTAGCACCATTCTCTACCAACAGTGAGAGAATCCCCTTCATCCTTTTCGTGATATATGCAGGTTCTCAATGATTACAGTCATTTTGGATTTACTAGAACTAGGTTTAAAAAAAAAGAGAGATCCAGGTTATAATGCCAATGAATTTGTTCCCCTAGAGATAGAAGACTTTACAGCACAATCTAAAGTATGACCGGGCATTTTTCAGAGCCAGAGAGCCTAGTTTATTTTGTGCTGCTAAATACAGACCGTAGACTATAGAACATAGTTTAACTTCATGTTTGTAAAGCTTTTCCAATAAGGCACATAGATAATTTTTAGTGAAAAAAATGTGTGACCTCATATTCAATTTTTCAACAAATATTTATTGAACAATGGCTATGTCAGTCAATATGCAATATTAATTTTCTTTCATTTTTAACATGGAAGATAGCTCTACTCTAATTTTTTAAATGTCAAGAACACTGTTACTTATCTAAGTATAAATTCTACAAGGAAGTGAAGATAATGACTTCATATTAAACAGATTGAAGCAATCTTTTCTTAAGTAATCAATCTTTTCCTGATATGTGCTTGTTTGACAAACACAGCACATATGCTAATTTACTTTAGCTATCTGACAAACCAAGAAAACTGGTTTGATCAATTTTTAAAATTATTCCTCTAGTTCTTTGTGAATTGCCTTGCCAAAGGAAAATAACAAGAACTGTCTTATTAAAGTAACTCCAAGGTGATAGATTAACATGTTTAAGCAAATAAAAATGTCCTATCCTTGATTCAACTGTTTAAGTATTTATAGTGAATGGTAAAATAGAGGGCATTATAAACCAACTCCAAGGTCTACCAATTATCTTGAGAGAAATCAGGTAAATATCTCAGGAGTTCTTTATAAAGAACTAGATAAGAACTAAGATAGGATAAATTAATACAACCTTTCTGGAGGACAGTATGGCAGTACATATTAAAGAACTTAAAATTGCATACACTCGTTGATTTTAACAATTTTGCTTCTGGGACTTTATCCTGAAGAAATAATAATGGATGCACAAAGACTGTTCTACAAGGATTTTTATAACAGTGAAAATTAGGAACAACCTAAATATCCAACAATTTGAGATTTGTTAAATAAATTATAGTACATCTGTCTGAGAGACTATTACCAAGCCATTAAAATGAGATGGAAGAAAAGTATTTCTAAGGTTTTCTGCATAGTTGATACTCCCGTGTGCTATATGCTCTTGTCCGTGACCTCCCTCATTATACACAGAAATAAGGGAAAAGTGAGGAGATATAAATATGTGTTCACAACCTTCAGAGTGTGAAGAGGACACACAAACACACACACACTCTGTCTCACGCAGATATACCCATTTATCAGATATCAAAGAAGGTAGTCTGAGGACCAGGATGACCAAGTAGTATAGAAGAATCAAGAGGGAGAGCTGAGTAACTCAGCTTTAAGACCCATTTCTTGGAATTCCAGTAAAACAATGTCATCAGAGTACCACTGAAGGATTGGGGGTCACTGGGTGCAGGGTATGGAGGCCAAGTGGTCTGGGGTTGCCTATTCTTATTCAGATATTTGGCATTAAAAAAAAAGAGATGAGCCCCTAAGGCCTGTAGGGGAGAGAGGGTTTAGTTTAGTTTGTTGGGTTTTTTGTTTGTTTGTTTTAAGGAATAAGGGAAGTTGAGCATGTTTGAATGGAGAAAAAGAGGATATGATAATGGCTAACATGTCTATGGCTTATTATGTATAAAACATGATACTGCGGACTTTTATACCCATGATCACATTTAATCCCTAAAAGACCCTCAAGATGACGCTATTAGTTGTCCTGTTTTTGAAATGAAGCCACTGATGCTTGGTATGATTTAAGTTATTTTGCCCAATATCACAGAATCTGGATTTGAATTTTGACTCAATCTGTTATGCCATTTTCTAAAAGGAAAACCAAAACTAGAAGAGCTAAGTGGGCTATTTGGTAGACTAAAATCTGGGAGAGAGTCTCATGAAGTCAGTAAAGAGTTGCAGCCTCAATTTAGGAATTCCGTAGCAGAGGAGCCCTGTCTTACTTCTAGTGTTGAGCATGTTGCCATCATTGTGATGCAGTTGATACAACCAAGACGGGAGTAATTTGTGTTTCATATGTTAGGTGACAGAACTGCCTTCCCGTGGGATTGGTTCATTTCCGGCGCTCTCAACCATCCCCCTTTGTCATCCAGTAATTCAGGCTCCAAGGTATCTGGAAGTCACTTCATGCTCGGAATGCCCCTGAGCTCTCTGGTGCTGGTATGCTCCAGAATTAAACTGTACCTCTTTTTCTCTGTCATATCCTATAATACTCATAAGCAAAAGTTCATGGGACATTCTGGGGGGCTCAGGAAAGGGGAGCTTAGTTGCTTCACTCAGTAATTTGTATTCCTCAATCCATTGCTACATAACAGGCGCCATCGATCCACCATCCACTCAATTTATTCATTCATTCATCAGACATTTATTGCATGTTTATTCTATTATAGGTCTAAGTGCTGAGGATATCAAGATTAAAAGACATCTCTAGAGGCAAGGATGGTAATTAAAGAGTGGGTAAGCCATGGAAGGATTTAATATTGTTAAGGATGGGAAATATTTGAAGTGCTTGTTGGCTGGGAGTAAGAGCAATGAAGAGGAAAGAATAAAGAGAAAAAGAGAAGGTATTGCTGAAGCAAGTTCCAGAAAAGAGATGAAAAGTATGCAGTCTTCTGACCCCAAGAAGAGAGATGGTATCTAGCTGTTGTAGGTAGATAGAAAGACACCTGCAGGAGTTCACGTGAGTGGCTGCTATTTTCTCTGCAAGGAAGGAAGCAAGGTCATTTGTAGAGTGTGCCGGTCTGGAGTTGGGTTAGAGTGTGAGGAGCTCCTTGAAAGTTTGGAGCAGCTCCCTGGTGGATGAGTAGGGGCCACAGAGGAGAAGACTGTGTATCACAGTGGACTGAACTCTAGTGGCAACCGTGAACTTGTAGTAAGGCCAGTTAATACAGTCACGTGATTTCTTTCTGCCAGTACCTAATTATTAAAATAGCCATTTATCCACTAGAGAAGTTCCTCTTTTGACTGATTCTCCGGCTCTTCTAACTAGAAAGACGTTTGTCTACAAGAGTGAATATCCTTGGGCCTGAACCTTTACATTCTAACTGAAATTATTCCTGACTGACTTCAAGAGGATACAGAAGACACAGTCATGGATCCCGCTAATGAGACAGTCTGGGTCGTCCCTTGTACAGACTCAGGATGAGTCATCTTCCCTGAAGGAGAGGAAGAGTGTCTGGTGTTCTCAGAGCACCCACTCCCTCCACTGTACAGGGATGTAGGTTTCAGCCTAACAGCTTTTCCCTAGTTCACGGTTACTGAACCAGTCACGATTCTTGCTGGCGAGCGACAGAAATGAGCTCTAACTTAAGCAAACAAGTTTATCAGAAGAATGTTAGGGAGCTCACAGGCTCTTCTGAAGGGTTGCACAAATAAGCCTGGAAACCAGGCAGCTGGGAGCAGTGCCCCAAATCCCACTGCAGAGCCATTCAGGGAGAGAAAGCATGGTTGCTGGTCAGTGGTGGTGCCCCAGATCTGCCGTAACCTCTCCTGCTGTCTCGGGAACTGGCCTTCACTTTCCAAACCACCCTCGAATGAGTTCGGCTCGGCCCAGCTTCTTTGTGTCACTGGTTTCTGAGTGAGAGTCTGGAGTGGTTGATCTGATTGACAAGCCCTAGCTCATGTGCAAATAGCTGAACTTCATAGGAGACCAGAAAGGAGAATGTATTTTCACCAGTATGGTGGGGACGGGCTCTCAGGAGAGTTGTAGTGTGGGTGGCCATAAGGAACAGTAAGTGCCTGTTACACTATCACGAAACACATGAATAAATGTTTCAGTCCTTCTGCATCAGAAGGTCTTAGGTCACTGGATGCTGAATTTCTCTGTAGTTCCTCCATAGCAAACTCCTTGAAATTCTTTGAATTTTCAGTACTTTGGAGGGTGCTCTCAGGAGTGTAGAAAGAATTAATAAGCGTTTGTTGAGTATATATAGTCTTTCAACCAGCAAGTTTTGGGCATGTTCTCTGTGCCAAGCACAATGTTGAACATTGTTTGAAGGATCAAAAATGCTTTTATTTTATTTCTTGTTATTTGTTTGTTTATTTGGAGGGGGGAGCAACAGAGGGAGAGGGAAGGAGAGAATCTTAAGCAAGTTCCACACCCAGTACAGAGCCCGATGCGGGACTCCATCTCACAGCCCTGAGTTCATGACCTGCGCCAGACACTTAACCTAGTGAGTCACCCAGGCACCCCTGAAAAATGCTTTTAAGCGGTGGTAAAGAAAGAAGCAATCAGGCACGAGAACTAGACTACCATGCAAGAATCCAAATTCAGGTCAGGATCTAGAGTGAAGAAATACTACCTAGTGCAAAGCAGGATGACTCTGAAGCAGCTTCTCGAGATGAGGTTGGGGTTGTGGCAGGTGTGGTTGCTTGTTCCTGTTTAGGGGAGTTATAGCACTTGCTGATTTTTCCTCCATGACTATTGATTGCATGCTTAAATCGTAAGAAGCAATTAAATGCATTACATTTGTAAAGCTCTTAGACCAGCCTCTGGCCTGTTGTAAGTACGGTATCACATCATTTATTAAATAAATAAAAATTATAGCAATACTCTGTTTCTGATACTTCCATAAAAGATGTTAGGGATTCCACTTGGACTCAAATTTAGCCAAATACTAGGTGTATTTTTTCACATTTTGGCCTCTGGCCTTTTTCATACAGCACCATCTGCTTTCTGTTTATTAGCTGCTTTCCATGTTCTCTGCACTTTGCTGGTGCTGCAGTTCAGCCTCTCCTCCGCCCCTTGGCAATCAGCAAATCATGAATGGCGCTCCCTGTGCAAAGTGATCTTGACTGCTGGATCCCCTGGATTACCTAGGCCATGATCCACTAATTCCTTTAGCTTGTTAACTGCTGTAGTTAAAACAAGTGGGTTTGGGGGTAGGTTTTTTTTGTTTTGTTTTGTTCTTTTGTTTGGTGTAGCTTTTTCAGTTGTCTTCAGTGGGAGAATTGGTCCAATTAATCTTCTATGATGACTTGAAATGGAAATTCTAGTCTTATGTGCTTTATGTGATTTAAATCCTACAATCCTCATGAGAACCTCAAAAGAAAATTAGGCTTTCTCCATTCAATAGAGAAGAAAATGAGGCACAGTGAGTTTGTTTCCTGCCAAGGGTCGAAGAGCTAGTAAGTGATGGCACCAGAATTTGAACACAGGCAATCTGGTTTTAGAGTTTGTATACTTAACCCCTGTCCTCACTCATTTTTCTGATTTCGTGATGCAATATAGCTGTTTTATCACCAAAAGCATTCTTTTAAAAGGTTAAATAAGTTTCTACCTTGATATTCTTTCCTTACAGCTTAGGACACAGCCTGACAAGGCTTAGCCCAATAGAATTTAATATCCACAAATACAGTACATTCTACATCTTTTCAAATGGCCACGTGACACAGACAGATCTATTATCAATTAATCAGTTCCCTATTTTTGTAGATTTTATAGATGTTTTATACCCTCATGGACATTTTAATCTTGCAGAGAGAAACGTTCTTTTGAATTTTGCCAAAATTGTTTATGTTATTCATTGAATTTGTTCAAGGCATGTAGAGATGAAATATAGATATCCAAAACTGAACCATCTGTATGTCTGATATGTCTATAATGCCAGATCTGGTAAATGACATCAGTGAATGGGACTCAAAAAACTCCATTTGTGTGCCAAACTGCTTATAAGTTAAAAAAAAAAAAAAAAAGGTTTTGGAATTGTGCCAAAGCCAGAGACTTTTGAGCATCCCAAATGGCCAGAAACCCATGGGGACAACCAGGGCCTTGGAAGAGTGCTAAGTGAATCCAAGTACACTCCATTGCATTTCATCGCAGGAATCCAACATACCCACAAATCACCAACAGCCAGAGCACCTTCATTCCTCATGTGCTATTTTGAACAGATCTATCTTTTCATCAGATTCGAACTGGTTTGGTTTGGTCTGGTTTTTCTTCAAAAAGACTTTTTTTGTCCTTGGCAAAATTACAGGGTCTAACATATTTTCCAATTTCTTTTGACAGAGAAAAAGACAAGCATATGAATCTAACCTCATCTGTGATGGCCTGCATTTAGAAGCAACAAGATCGGTAAGTGTTGGACCCTTTCCAATCCCGCGCTGACTGTTGCTCTTGGGAAGCTGCTTATCATTTGGAATGCTGGAGTGGCATTTGAAACTTGCATTTCTAGTGGTGCCCTGGGTTGGGGGGAAGGGAGGAGTCCATAAAAATCTGCATCATAGAATGTATTTGTTTCTAATCGAAGTCAGCATACCTTTTTTAGTAGCCAAAGAATGTAACACTAAATGCATGTATAAATGATTGTTTTCTTCTTTTAAGAGCTTTTGAAAAAGATTTCTTACTTTACAGTGGCTTATAAAAAATTAGTGAATATGAGAATAACAAAAATAAAGATCCTCTGTATTCTAAGTATGCATAAATAACCTCGTGGTCCTACTGAACTTTTTTTTTCCTCTAGATGTATCCATTTTTCCCTCTCAAAAGGGGGGATTACTATTTCACAGTTTTATAATTTGCTTTTCTTTCTGCTAATATGTAGTAGATGCATTTCTATATCGACATATTTTTCTTATGGACGCATAACATGACATTTAAAAGATATATATCATACTAATGAGTCCTGTTCTGGGTTAGAAATTTTAAAATCATCATTAAAATAACACTGCAGTGAATAGTCTAATGTTTTTATTTTTAGTCACCAATTTGGATGGAGTGATGGGCAAATTAACAAGTTTGCTTTTCTTCATTTAAAATAATAGTAATTTTCTGAACAGAGTATGAAAAGGAGTTTAATTACTTGCTCAATAATTTGAACCAAGAAATTATCTTTAAGGCAAAAATGTCTGATGGCGTGCAAGTCTGTTTTTATTTTTTCTTCATTTTTACCAGCGTCCTGTGTTTTAACTACCAGCAATATAAGAACAATCCGTATGTGTTTTAAAATTATAAAAACAACTGGTTTGGTTTCCTGGTTTATGTTTTTATTCTTCCATTGTAGATTTTGGATGATAAGCTCGTGTTTGTAAAAGTACATGCCCCATGGGAGGTTTTATGTACGTACGCTGAGATAATGCACATCAAATTGCCTCTGAAACCCAATGATCTGAAAACCCGGTCCTCAGCCTTCGGTAATTTCAGCTGGTTTACCAAAGTCCTCCAAGTGGATGAAAGTATCATCAAGCCAGAGCAAGAGTTTTTCACTGCCCCATTTGAGAAGAATCGGATGAATGATTTTTATATTCAGGATAGAGATACTTTCTTCAATCCAGCCACCAGAAGCCGCATTGTAAGTCTAAACCAAATTTAGTTGCTGTCTTAGAGTGATGTGGAGCCTGCTGTTTGAATGATTAGTGGTCTGGTGTGGTTGGTTTAGTTTCATTTTTAAAAGCTGCCCCCCACCCAAGAGAAAACAAGTTCCTGTTAAAATAGTTAACAATGGTTGGTTAGTAACACTGTGTAATTCACTCCTTCTATATTGTAATTTTTTTAGGTTTATTTCATCCTCTCTCGAGTCATGTATCAAGTAAGAGACAATGTTAAAAAGTTTGGGATTAACAAACTTGTCAGCTCTGGCATCTACAAAGCAGCATTCCCTCTCCATGATGTAAGTCAAATGGCAAGAATGAAATAAAATACCCAAGGCGTACTCTACTATGAGTAGAGAAGGGCTAATCTTAACCTTGAGTTTCTTCTTCCATAAAACGAAGTTGGTCTGTTGCAAGATTACAAGCTCATTTAGGGCAGGAACAGGGTTGTTTTGTTCACTGTTGACTCTCGGCTGTAGAGAAGGTGGTCAGTTTGAATGGTCATTGAACGGATGACTGAAACAGCAGCCACCCTGTAGTGCGTGTGTAGAGCTATGCAGGTGAGCAGTTAGGAGCATGGGCTCTGGGGCTTGCTCTCCCACTTTCTAGTCGGAAGACCTTGTTAAGGTCATTTAGCCTCCCCATACCTCAGTTTTGTCATCAATAAAATAGGGATAATAATCATACTTACATCATAGAGTTATGCCGTAGAGTTATGAGGATTAATTAAATTAATCCCTGTCCAACGTTACCACCATCCCTGGCATGTAGGAAGTAGAATGTAAGCATTAGCTCTCTTCTTAATTGCTGACAGATGTTACTATCAACTAGAAAAGTATTGGTTCTTTTTAAGCAGAATGTGTGTTAGGTCTTCTCACTCATCATTTTCTGGAACACAGGCTTTTTCCCCCTGAAATACCGTTTTCTTCCTGTGTCCTGGACTTTGACAAGGCTTTTACAAAGACATCTGTCAGAGTTCTCATCACAGTGGCAATACTGCAGGGTGTTGACATTTTTTAAGGACTCCGTTCAGAGATGACAGCAGCTCCTCAAATTCAAGAACACTTCTCTAGCCGATAACATCTCTCATGAAATGAAAATTTTAAAATGTGACTGCTTCAGACCCTTAACGATTCCATAAATGCAGGGATATTATATCTACACTCTTTAAGTAAATTCTGTCATTGAAATAAATTAAATACTGTATTACAGTGTGCTATAGCTTTGTCACATTCACTATCAATTTATCTGAATCTCCAAGACCAAGAAAGCCAAGACTGAGATTGATCATTCTGCTGGGTAGTACATGCACTTGTGGATGATGATGCTATTGAAATGTACTGTATATGATAATAAACTAGGACACAGAAGAGCTACTTGAGGCACATGTGTAAATAGAGAGCAGAGAGCTGAGTGGAGAGGCAGATTCTGAACTTTCTGGTGAAGAGACCCAATATGGCAGCCTGGCCTGAAGGTCCATGTGTTTTATATTTGCTTGCAAAATTAGTGATTATACCATGACACAAACTTTGGGAACACTTGCAAATAGCTGTCATGAATATTAATCTGGGATGCCAGAGCTCAATGGCATTCAGTTGGCATCTGCCCGTGCCCAGTTCTAAAGCCTCTTTTAATTATAGTGATCCCACTTCCAGGCTACGGAATGATCTCGTGTGGCATTTGGAAGGGAAGTGAATGGAGGTTAGGACCTATGTTAAGGCTTACCTGGTGATAATCTGGTTCTAGAAAAGGAGGAAGGAAACGAGTCCGATGGGAACACTGAGTTTACATAGAGGCAGGAAGCTTTGTTTTTTGAGTAATCAGAGTGTGTAATATGTCCTACTTCTTTGTTGTTTATATTCCACGTGTTGTCACAGAGAAACTGCTGAATTGGGGGACGAAGATGCCTGGGTTTTAGAATTGACCTTAGTACTAACCAGCTAAGGCCCTGGTTCCCCCGGGCATCCCAGGAGGGCGCTGGGCTATCAGGTGTTCCTGCACTGTGGCCACTTTGGCACTTGAACAGCCCGATTTTTAACTGTTTAAGGACTTGGCACACTTGTGGGACATAAAGCATCTCTGGGGCTTCCCCCAGGTACCTGAGGTGTTCTCTAGGATTATAACAACCAAGCATTCCTCCCTGCCCACATTTTCAAGTGGCCGCAAATGATTAATAATACCACTGGTTGAGAATCACTAAAAATTAGATGATCCATCTGTCCCTTCCACTAAAGGAGAGCCCCTTATTCCTGTGAGGTATGAGTACCATACTGAATAAACAGATTTGTGAACACCTAGTGCTTGTATGCTCACTTGTTTGCTTCTGCTTCACAGTGCAACTTCAGCCATAAGTCAGAGGATCTCAGCTGCCCGAGTGAACGGTACCTTCTGTACAGGGAATGGGCGCATCCGCGAAGTATATACAAAAAGCAGCCCTTGGATCTTATCAGGTGAGGTGTTGTAGAGAGCATGCCAGTGGGAGGCAGTCAGCTCTGGGATCTACAAACTTGTTTGAAAGAAAACATACACAAAAATCGAACAGTACAGCAAAACTTCCTGTATCTGTCTCCCAGCTCCAAAAATTATGAACTCCTCACTAGTCTTGCTTCATTTTTCTACCTCCTTCCCATCCCTTTCCATTGGAGCATTTGAAGAAAACCCCAAATATTATTATATTTCATAACTATTTCATGTATTTCATTAATTCTTTTAAATGCAACCTGAATGCTTAAAATCGTCAAAAAGCCATGTTCAGTCTTTCCTGATTATCACAAAAACTTTTTTTCTTTTCTTTTCTTTTTTTTTTTTTTTTTTACATTTTTAGTTCAGATCAGGGATCCAAACAAGATCCAGATGGTGCAATTAATGCATTTCTCAGTTGTATTCTAATCTATGAGTTGCCCATTTCTTTCTTGCTTTCCTTGCAACTGTGGAGGAGTTTCTCCACTCTCTCTTTCACTGACTTCATTCTTCCTTGTGCTGGTGGTAGACTTGTTGCTGTGTACTGTGTATTTGCTTTAGCTAAGTAATTTGTTCCTCATTTGAAAGTTTGGTCTGATAGAGGTTCAGCTTTGTACAAGAATACGTAATATGTGGAGTCTCATACTTCTACCAGAAGCTACAAAATGTCCTGTTTCTTCTGTGTGTGATGATAGCAACCACTAATGATCATTGCTTAGATCCTTTCATAAGGGATTTTATTTTGCTATTTCATTTGGTCATACTCTAATGTCTTCATTTTTTAACTGGATTACAATCATAAAGAGGCCTTTTTCTCACATTAACTCTGGGTATCCTGTAGGATAAAATTTTAAAAGAAGTTGTCTGTACAAATGAGCTGAAGGCAGAAGCTTTAACCCACTGAGCCACCCAGGTGCCCCGAGATTTTCTTTTATGTTAAACCTAAAGCATCTGGTGGCAGAGTGTTGAGTTTGATGGGTTCTTAATTGTTCTTTATGGAATTGTGGTTTTTGATTTTTTTGAAAGAGCACAATTTCCCCACTATTTTAAGTATATTTTGCTAAGGAAAATGCATTTTTGCCTTTGCGTTCAGCTCAGGTCATGATCTCAGGGTCCTGGGAGCCCCACATCAGGCTCCCTGCTCAGCAGGGTCCTGCTTCTCCTCTCTCTCTGCCTGCCTCTCTGCCTACTTGTGATCTCTCTCTGTCAATAAATAAATACAATCTTAAAAAAAATGCATTTTTTTCTAACTGTTCCCTGTCCCTGATCCACGTGTTCCTTTCCTTGCTTCCCACTAGTAACTCCTTGAGTTTTTGGGCTGTTAAACCCTCATCTGTGGTCCCCAGGGATTACCAGAAGGGAAAATCAGTTCTTTTCCAAAAATTAAACCAAACAAACCAGAAAAAGCAACTGGAGAAAATAGATTTTGCACAGGAAAAAAAAGAAAAGAAAAACTACCCCCCAAACTCCCATTTTTACCCTCAGAGTGAGAAAGACAATGTTATCCATAAGAAAGGATAGGAGTTCTATAAAAAAGGATTATTCCAAGGATAAAATGTAACTCTTAAAATTAAGAATGTAATAGAACAGAAAAACCCTAATCATAGCGTTAGAAAATAAAGTTGAAGAAATTGTACAGAATACAGAGCAAAAATATGGAGAGAGAGAAAATAAAAAGGGCTGGAAGAAAGAAAAATTAGGTCGGTCCAGGAGATGGAATGAACAAATAGTAGGATGCTAGGAATGAGAACAGAGACGGTGTAGGGAGGAAATCAGAGCGGTGTCTGAAGAACCATACTGAAGAACAATAGAGAGCACGAGGGCGTCACCCATGTCAAGCAGTGATGTCAGGAATCAGGAAGACAGCGAAGGTGACGAGCTGAGACTACATAGCCCCAGAACATGCAGGTGGTACCAAGAACTGATAGTTGGCAAAGCCAAGAGTTGATGGAAGAACAGAACTGACCATCACTGGAACCAGAAGAGGCTGGGAAGGCTAAAGACTGATTAAACTCCTCTAAAAAGGGGGGACTTCTACCGCAAACTGTCAGACTCTCCAGATTCGGACTCTTCCTGTCTCACCACATTTGAACGGCAACGGCCCCCGACTGGTCTCTGAGCATAAAAGAGACCCTCCACTGGTTGAACATAATAAGCCCTAAGTGCCGAGAGTTCCAGACCGGACTGAGTCCTCCTCTCACCTGCATGCTCACGGACTGACTGCGTCTGGTTCATTAATTGCTCACCCTCATTGTATCTTGTCTGTTGTGTGATTTTGTATTGTACCCTGTCCTGTGTGGCATGTATGAAAGCAGATCAAATGTGTAGTGAAGTGTCGTTGAGTTTGGAGTCCCAAACCTGTTACAGTTGTGCACATTTTGCTTTATGAGTGAATAAAGCTGACATTGTGGAAAGACCCAACTCATGTGCACACACCTTTATAGCCCGCTCGGGACAGGCACTGAATGTGCTGGGTGTCCAGGTGGAAGGAGCGTACTGAGTGCTCAGAGGAAAATAGAGCCAGCCAGTCACCTCAGCACGACATCAAGTCACGACAACATGACCTCTCAGGACACTGAAGACAAAAAGAAGATCCTGAGAACCTCCAGAAAGAGATACAGGCTTCATTTGAAGGAGCAAGACTCAGAATAACACTGAACTCCTCAACGACAACCCTGCAGATAGAAGCAAAGAGAGCAATAACTTCAAGTTTCCAAAGAATGTGATTTCTCACTTTCCAATTCCATAAATGGTCAAGCTGTGTGAGGATTTTTTGCAATTTAAATGTACAAGATAATGGAGGAGGTGCCCCATGAAGGAAGAGGAAAACAGGGCTTCAGTAAATAGGGATTCCCAATATGAGAGAGGAATGGAGAGATCCCAGGTGACAGCTCTGTGCAGGGCTAGAGACTCATTAATCCCGGTTGGAGAAGATCTGATGGGATTTATTCAAGGAGATGAAATCAATACACTACCTCATGTATTTGAAAGTACAGAGAAAATTACATGTTAGGTAAAAGTCTGGGGTTGAATTGTTGGTAAGCACACAGAAAACTAGGCAGTGAACCACCATGACAATTACTAGAACTATCTGACCACTTGCTGAGTGTATACTTATAACTTTGATCAAAAAGCTGAATTTTTATTTTATTTTTATTTTTATTTTTTAAAGATTTTATTTATTTGACACAGAGAAACACAGCGAGAGAGGGAACACAAGCAGAGGGAATGGTAGTGGGAGAAGCAGGCTTCCCGCAGAGCAGAGAGCCCGATGCGAGCTCGATCCCAGGACCCTGAGATCATGACCTGAGCCAAAGGCAGACGCTTAACGACTGAGCCACCCAGGTGCCCCAAAAAGCTGAATTTTTAGAAAACGGTGTTAAGAATTGGGATTTTTTGGCAGAAAGAGAATGATCCGAATATCATATTTGAAAGAATTATTATTATATTATTCCCAGCCTTTCAGGAAGAACTTGGAGGCAGGTTTCTGTCTGAGATTCAAAAATTCTTCCTGATCTTCTTGCCTCCAACATAATGTAGATATCTCTGGAAATAATGAACTCCCTGCCATGGTAAGTATCCAAGCAGGGTCTGCCTGATCAGCTGTAAATGAGGCAGCATAATTTTACTGCTGGGGAGTTGGACCAGTAACCTCTAACATCTTTCCAATATTAAGTGTGGCATGTCCAGTGTGGATGATTGATAAGAACATATCACAGAAAGCCTAACAGCCAAGACACTGCAAACCCGTTGCCAGGCTTTTCTTTCTCAGCACTACCCTGAGCCTGTCACTGGCCTTCAATCAATGAGCCAGACAGCAAAGCCCCAGTCACATAAAAATGCGACACTTGGTTCCTCCTGACTCCTGATTCCATGACTGTGCCAGCCCTTCCTTACCCCCCTGGGGTGTAGCCTGCACCCAGGCCTGCACCTCTGAGGCTGACCACTGGTTCAGCCCAGGGATGTTCCTGTCTGAAGGGAGTCTCCCAGGACTTTAGGTCTCCCTCAGAGCTTAGTCCCCACCAGGCTGAGCCTCAGGACATGAGCCCGGCCCCATACTACTGAGCTGGAAGTCTCAGGTCTTTAAGGAAGCGAGGAGCTAAGTACGTCTGCAGTTTCTGGGGGCCGGTACTGAGCCAGGAGTGACGCAGTCTAGGAGAGTATCAGCAGCAGCAGCAGTGACCTGACAATCATCTCCGTGTGCTCTCCTCTCCTCTCCACTCTTTCCTGGTCCCGGACTGTATCTGTCGCCCTTTTAGCAAAAGTCTGGTGCGACTTCCTGACCTGCCTCCTTTCGTCCAGCTGGGCCTCCCTGGACTCTTCCCTTGATCGGTTTTCAAAACTTAGAGAAAATGAAAGTGCTAGATGTAAGGAATACAGTGCAGTCGATTCCTCAGTCATTGTCAGGGACTTCTCATCAGTCCTCTTCTTGTATTTGTGATTTACACTAATTTATTTCTGGTTGACATTACATTGGCTCTAAGGGAGTTCCCTGGATAAGCAAAAGCAAGTAACTGGGAGCAGACTGTTGGTGTTCATTTGTCTCATGCCTGTTACAAACAATCTTTTGGAGACTGTATCAGATGTGTTCCTGTTCACGAAGAATGATGGCGATGTTCTCTTTTTGCTTCCTGTGTAGCATTTTTCTTTCCTTTGCCCGATTCTAATTGACTTTGCTTTCACTAGGCTTACCAGTGATTAGCACTTCTATGATATGTAAAATACTTGTTTCCTAGTGGAATTTGGGGTCTTTATGAAAATGAGCGCGTTTTAAGTATGAATTGAGTAAGAGGTCTAAGTTTAAAGCCTCCGGTATTTAAAATCACAAATTGAGGTTAGGATGAAGCTGGTTCAGTGTGTCTTCTAAAAACAATTTCTGTCTTTCTTCAGGAAATATTACGGAGAAAAGATTGGAATCTACTTTGCCTGGCTGGGCTACTATACCCAGATGCTCTTCCTGGCAGCGGTAGTAGGAGTGGCTTGCTTTCTCTATGGCTATTTTAATCAAAATAACTGTACGTGGAGGTAAGTTCTGTTTATTCCTTGTTACCATGATGAAAAATTTTGATGAGAGATTCAAAAATTGTCAAAGTCAAAAATTTTGAAAGTTTTGATTAGGCATAAAATTATTTTCAGGGTCTCAGACTGCTTTGGTAAAAGAAGACTCATCACAGAACACTTTCTGCCTGGGATGGTATATCCCTTTTGTCCTGGGTAGAAAAACTAAGTGAAGTGTAAAAAAAGTTTTTTTTAGATAATGCAGCCCAGTTTCTGACAGGAATATTACCCTTAGGAAACACTCCAATTTTTTAAGACAATACTGTGTTTGAAAAAGGTGGTCTGGAGGGAGGATTGTCCTTGAACTTCTGCTCCCCAGAGAAATGCTTCGCTCAGCCTTACAGATGGGAGCCAAGAGCAGCTCTGAGTTCTTCAAGGTTTCAGAATCAAAACTTGATAAAATTGGTGTTTTTATGCTTTTAGAAATGACTTTTCAATATATATTAGGAAATAGATGTTTAGAAATTCAAGTAAACAATACTTTTGTTTTTGTTTCACTTTTTAAAAATCAGGTCTTACAATGTTAGGGGAAAAAAAAAATAAGTGATAAACAATTAGTCCGTGCGTGATGTTAGAATTAAAATACCAGCTGCCCTGTCTAAAGGGAAAAAGCGTGGATGCCAGAACACTGAATTCCACCTTCACCGTTCTGAGTTGTCATTACGCCTCTGCTTTTTGGTAATTTCAACCTCTAGAAGGGGTGCTACACTGCAGCAGGCATTTTCTTGTGTTCACCTGGCCTCTCTCCAGCTGTGACAGCCAGATCAGAATTTCTGGGCACCAGCAATGAGCTAGCTGATGACCAGATTTTTCTAGCCCCAAGCATATCAGCCTGGTTCCCAAGGCAGGAAGCTTACATGGCAGCACTGATGTATAGGCGTAATTATCCATTCTATTTAACGGAGAATTCTGAGCGTTCTGTACCCATTGTGGCTTCTTAGCTAGAAAGCTGCAGATGGTCTTTGAAGTACTCTCCTCTCTTCACTGAAAATGAGAGTTCAGGGCCAGAGGCTGAATGTTGCTACCTTTTGCCTAAATCTGTCTCTGGCTTCTCCACTATTTTGTATGCTGTTCTAACCAAAAAACCCAAAACCGTAAAACAACATCTCAAAAATGCACTTTCAAAGGCAAAAGTGGCATTTTTATAAGGTTCTCGCATTGTGCCTGTTCTCATTACAGGTCATTTTGTACAAACACCCTGGAAGTCCCAGCACTTATTTTCTACTATTGCACACAGATTAGTTTACAGAAATTGGGAGGCAGGGTCTTAGGGATATACTCCCTATGCTGAGAACTATTGGGGGTTTAATTACTTATATTAAGTATTTTTAAAATAACTAAAATACATGCATTTAAATATTTTCAGTTAAGTTTATTACATGCTGAGTAGATTCACAGGAATAGAAAATGTATTTAAGGTCTAAGGAATAATGATCCCTCACCAGTTTAAGAAAAAGCACATTACTGTTACCTGGGAAATGCTTCCCTCACTTGCATTCCCTCACGTTCCACTTTGGAAATCAGAACTACAGTAAATTTTGATTTTTTTAATCATTCCTTTACATAGACTATATATTCTTTATCACATATATTTGTATCCCTACAAAATATACTTCATTTTATGTGCTTTTGAAAATATGCATGTGTAGGTGGAGGATGCCCATAGGTATTTCCTCTTCTACAGAATCTTATGTTTAAAGCTTATGTCCCCCTTTAAACGTAACAGCTTTATTGAGATATGAGTCACATACCATAGAGTGTGCCCTTTCACAGAGTATGGCTCAGTGGTTTTAAGTAAATTCAGAGTTGTGCGACCATCACCGCTGTCTAATTTTAAAACTTTTTCATCACCCCAAAAAGAAACTCCATCCCCATTAGCAGTCACTCCCTGGCCCCCCTTCTCTTAGCCCTTGGCAACCACGAATCTACTCTCTGTCTCTCTGGAATTGCTTATTGTGGACAATTCCTATGAGGGGAGCCATACAGTAGGTGGCCTTTTGTGACTCTTCTTCCACATAGCATAATCTTTTCCAGGTTTATTCATGTTGTAGCGTGTATCAGTGCGTCATTGCCCTGTGTAGTCAAATAAAATGCCATTGTATGGATACACCACATTGTTTATCCGTTCATCCATGGCACTTGAGGTTGTTTCTGCTTTTTAACTCTTATTACTTATTCCGCTATGGACATTCACGTACAAGTTTTTGTGTGAGCGTACACTTTCAGTTCACTCGAGAGTATATCCCCCCCCAAAAATGGAATGGCTGGAATCCATGGTAACTCTGTGTTTACCATTTTGAAGAGCTACCAGAGTGTTTCCCAGAGTGACTGCACCATTGTACTTCCACAGCAGCAATTTAGGAGGATTCCAATTTCTCCACATCTTCATCAACACTTGTTGCTGCTGGTTTTCACAAACACATACGTATCAGTCATTCTGGTGGATATGAAGTGGTAGGTCATTGTGGATTTGTTTGTACTTCCCTAATGCCTACTGGTGTCGAGCATCTTTTCGTCTGCCTATTTGCATTTGTGTATCTTCTTTGGTGAACATCTATTCAAATCCTTTGCCTTTCTTAATTATGTTGTCTTTTTATTGTCTTGTTGAAACTGTTCTTTATCTTGGATAAAATCCTTTATCAAATATAGTGCAAATATTTTCTCCCATTCTGTGGATTGCCTTTTCACTTACTTGATGGTGTCCTTTGAAGCACAATAGTTTTTAATTTTAATGAAGTCTAGTTTACCTAATTTTTTTCTTTTATTGTTTGTGCTTTTGGTATCGTACCTTAGAAAGCATTTTTATACAGTCATAAAGATTTTATCAGTGTTTGTCATCTAAAAGTTTTATAGATTTAGGTCTGTGATTCATTTTTTACCAGTTACATATCCAGGGGGACCCAACACTTTTATTGAAAAGACTCTTCTTTCCCCATACAATTATCTGAGCACTGTTGTCAAAAGCCAATTGGCTAGAGGTGTCAGAGTTTGTTTATGGACTCTCAGTTGTTTTTTATTGATCTCTACGTCTGCCCTTTTCACAAATACATACTATATTGATTACTGTAGCTTTGTTAGTAAGTTTTGAAATTGAAAACTTCACACAACGTTTTCTTTTTCAAGATTGTTTTGGCCGTTTGGGGTCCTTTACATTCCATGTTAATTTTAGGGTTAGGTTGTCCATTTTTGCAAAAAAGCATTAAATTTGCAGGCCAATATTAAGACTTCTGATCTATGAACACAGAATATCTTTCCATTTATGTAGGTTGTCTTTAATTTCTATTAATAAACTATTTTGTAGTTCTCACTATTTAAGTTTCCCATTTCTCAAATTTATTCTAAGTATCTTATTCTTTTCGATGCCATTATAAATGAAATTGGTTCCTTCCTTTCATTTTTGGATTATTCATTGCTAGCGTATAGAAATACAATTGCTTTTTGTATATTGGTTTTGTGTCTGATAACCTAGATGAGCTGGCTTATTAATTCTATTAATAATAGTTCTTTGGCACATTTCTTAGAATTTTAATATACACTATCATGTCATCTCAAATAAGAATAGTTTTACTTCTTTCTAGTCTGGAGGCTTTTAATTTATTTTCCTTGTGTGGTTGCCATGATTAGACTCCAATACAATATTAGTCTTAAGAGGGAAAACATTCAATCTTTCACGAGTAAAGATAACATTTACTGTTGGTTTTTCATAATTGTTCTCTCTCAAGTTGAGAAGTTCCCTTGTATTCTGATTTTTTATTTGTTACTCTGTTAAAATGACATATTACATGAATTGATTTTTGTATGTTGAACTATCCTTGCATTCCTGGACATCCCACATAATCATGATTCTTTCTATATGTTACTGGATTTGATTTGCTAGAATTTTATTGAGGATTTTTGCATCTGTATTCTTAAGAGATAATGGTCTATAGTTTTCCAGTGGCATCTTGGTATGATTTTGGTATCTGTAACATTGGTCTCACAGAACGAATTGGGAAGTGTTCCCACTTCTTTATTTTATGAAGGATTTGTGAAGCATTTGTGTCAATTCTTTAAATGGCTGATAGAATTCCCTAGTGAGGGGAGCCTGAGTGGCTCAGTTGTTAAGCATCTGCCTTCAGCACAGGTCATGATCCCAGGGTCCCGGGATCAGGTCCCTCATCGGGCTCCCTGCTCCACAGGAAGCCTGCTTCTCCCTCTCCTACTCCCTCTGCTTGTGTTCCCTCTCTTGCTCTGTCTCTCTCTGTCAAATAAATAAATAAAATCTTTAAAAAAATTCCCTAGTGAAGCCATCTGGGCCTAGGCATTTCTTCGTGGGAATTTTTATTTTTTAAATCTTTAAATTAAAAATTCAACCTCTTGTTATTGGTACATTCAGATTTTCTATTTCTTCTCGAATCAGCTTCAATTATTTACTTCTTTCTAGGAATTTATTTCATCTAGATTACTTAATTTGTTAGCTTATAATTATCCATAGTATTGCCTTATAATCCTTTCTATTTTTTTAAGGTCAATAGCATTGTCCCTCTTATCACTTCTGGGTTTAATAATTTGAAACTTTTTTTCTTTTTCTCAATTAGTCTAGCTAAAGATTTGTCAATTTTGTTGATTTTTTCAAAGAACCAACTTTTGTTTTTGCTGATTTTTCTGTTCGTCTATTCTCTATTTCATTTATTTTTACTTTTGCCTCTCATTTGAATGTTTACATGTACATTACATTTACATGTAATGTCATTTTTATTTTCTGTTTTGTGTCTTTTTTTCCCTATACTATTATGACCTTTTTTTGTGTAAAATAGATATTTTCTAGTATACCATTTTAATTCTAATTTGTTTCTTACTCTTTTGTTGTTGTTGTTATTTTCTTAAGTGGTGGCCCTGGATATTGTAATTAATATCTTGCTGTAAAGCAATTTCATTCAGTTTTAATGCCAACTTAATTTCCAGTGCTATACAGAAACTTTACTTCAGTACAGGTCTTTTCTCTTTGGGCTCTTACTCTCATACAAATTACATCTTTATGCATTATAAGCCCATCAGCAATTTTATAATTATTGTTTTATGCAGTTGTCTTTTACATCAGATAGAAGAAAATAATTACATACAAAAATATATTTATAATGTGTTATTTACCTGTGTAGTGACCTCTACCAAGTACTCTTCATTTCTTCAGGTGAGTTGGAGAACTGTCTGGTATCCTTTCATTTAATCCTGAAGGACTTTTATTTTTTTTTCTGAAGGACTTTTCTTAGTGGTTCTTGTGGAGCAGGTCAGCTAACAACATGTTCTTTCAGGTTTTGTTTATCTAGGAATGTCTTAATTTCTCCTTTTTTTTGAAGAATAGTTTTGCGGGATATAGAATACTTGATTGGCCCATCTATTTCTATTTCTTTTTCTTTTCTTTCTTTTCTTTTCTTTTCTTTTTTTTCTTTTCCTTCCTCCCTCCCTCCCTTCCTTCCTTCCTTCCTTCCTTCCTTCCTTCCTTCCTTCCTTCCTTCCTTCCTTCCTTCCTTCTTTCCCTTTCTTTCTTTCTTTCTTTCTTTCTTTCTTTCTTTCTTTCTTTCTTTCTTTCTTTCTTTCTTTCTTTCTTTCTTTCTTTCTTTCTTTCGATTTTTATTTATTTATTTGACAGGCAGCGAGAGAGGGACCACAAGCAGGGAGAATGGGAGAGGGAGAAGCAGACTTCCCACCAAACAGGGAGCCCTATACGGGACTCGATCCCAGGATCCTGGAATCATGACCTGAGCCCAAGGCAGATACTTAACAACTGAGCCACCTAGGTGCCCCTGACCATCTTTTTCTTTCAGCACTTTGAGTATATCATCCCATTGCCTTCTGGTCTCTATGGTTTCTGATATGCTGAATCACTTTTCTCTTTCTACTGTCAAAATTCTCTTTCTGGTCTTTGAACACTTCAAGTCTGATGTGCCTATGTTTGGATATCTTTGAGTTTTCCTACTTAGAGTTTGTTCAGCTTCGTGGGTATACAAATCAATGTTTTCATCAAATTTGGGAACTTTTCATGTGTTATTTCTTCAGATGTTCTTTCTGCCCCTTCTTTCTTTCCCTTCCTCCTGGGACTCCTATTACATACATATTGGTATTGTTGATGGTATCCCACCTATCTCTGAGGCTGTGTTCATTTTTCTTGACTCCTTTTTCTTTCTGCTCCTCAGACTGAATAATCTCAGTAGACCTAGTTTTAAATTAGGTGATTTTTTTTTCCCCTGCTGGTCATCTACAGAGCAACCTCTCTAGTGAACTTTTCATTTTAATTATACTTTGTATCTCTAGAATTTCTACTTGGTTCTTTTTAACAATTTTTTATATGGATATTCTCTGCATGGTGAGATGTTCACATAGTTTAATTCTTTAGGCGAAGTTCCTATCAGTTCTTTGAACATATGTTTAATTGCTTATTCAAGTTTTTGTCTACTTAAAGTCCAATATCTAGGTTTCCTTAAAGACCAGTTTCTATTGACTACTTTTTGCCCCTGCATTATGACCAAAATTTTCTCTTTGCGTATCTTGTAATTTTCTGTTGAGAATTGGGCATTTTAAATATTATAATATGGCAGATCTAGAAATCCTATTTCCCCTCTTCACAGTTGTGAGTTCTGTTGTCATCACTGCTGCTGTTCATTTAGTTACTTTCCTGAACAAATTCTATAAAGTCTTTATTTTGGGTTGCATGTTACCATGAAGTCTGTGTTCAATAAGCTTAGTTGTCAGTTAATGATAGGACAGTGATTTCTTTAAATGTTGGGAGCTGGTCATTCTTGGAGCCTTGCCAAGTATGTGTTTATGGGGAATGCCTTCAGCATTTTAGGAGGCAGTTTGCCTGTCTTCCTGAGGCTTTACTTCCCACTTATGCAGAACCTCAAAGCCAGCCAGAGATGAGAGATTAAGATTTCATCAGGTCCTTCCTGGTCACTTGCATTGTCCTACATGTGTACATGGCCTTCCACAATCCTAAGAACTTTTTTTTTTTAAAAGATTTTATTTATTTGACAGAGATCACAAGTAGACAGAGAGGTAGGCAGAGAGAGGGGGAAGCAGGCTCCCTGCTGAGCAGAGAGCCCAATGCAGGGCTCAATCCCAGGACCCTGAGATCATGACCTGAGCTGAAGGCAGAGGTTTAACCCTCTGAGCCACCCAGGCACCCCAATCCTAGGAATTTATTGGAACTTTTTATTTTGTTTATTTTTATTTTTTATTAATTTGAGAGAGAGAGAGAGAGAATAAAAGAGCGAGCATGAGGGGGGAAGGTTAGAGGGAGAAGGAGACCCCATGCTGAGTAGGGAGGCTGATGTGGGACTTGATCCCAGGACTCCAGGATCATGACCTGAGCTGAAGACAGTTGCTCAACCAACTGAGCCACGTAGGTGCCCTATTGGAGCTTTTTAAAGCCCCCTATAGGTATCTCATTTCCCAATGTTTCCTTTCAAGTTTTTTGATCAGCATATTGTTGACCCTTCCTGGTATTGTACCTCAGGCAGTTGTAATGTTAATAATTCCTCCTAATGCTTTCAGCAGACAGTCTGGGGATAGGATCGTTTGCACAGCATGTATGAGCTCTGAGATGGGTCAGAAATGACAAATCTTGATAATGGAGCTTTTCCAGGGAGCTTCCAGACTAATCAAATAGTGGCAGTTCTCTGAGGATGGGTTTTTGGTAGCTTCAAATCACTTCTGACTCCTTCAGTGGCTGCTAGGCTACCATGGTTGTGGGGATGTTGTCTTTTAACCCTACCATTAGGCTAAGGATATGGGGGCGGGGATAGGCCAAGTTAAAATGTTACAAAGCTCGCTATCTTTTTGAAGATTAATCTATTTTTACCTCTCAGATTGCTGTAAGCCCTTATTTCATTTCCAGAGTTCTGCAGAGGTTACTTTTCACAAATTTTGCCAGTGTTCTCATTGCTTTTATGGAGGAGCAGGTTTTCCAAGATCTTTATTCAGCTATTCTAGAAGTGTTTTCCCTGCCAGTTTGTTTTTAATGGAGTTATTTGCAAAGCTAACGAATTCTACAACTCCAGTGCCATTCATATAGGAGTCCATCTGAGAGGCTTCTCCTAGAGGGAGAAGTCCGCATCCTATTGTAAGTTTGTTGTTTTTTCCCTATTAATTTGTAGGAGTCCTTTAAATACTCTAGTGAATAGTCCTTTGTCATTTTCATGTGTTGCAAAACTTCTACCAGTTTGTGACTATTTTTTCTTCTCCTTTTATGGTCTTTTAATGAAGTTCTCACTTTTATAAGATTTTAAATATATCAGTATTTTCCTTTATGATTTATACTTTTTGTTTTTTCATTAGTGGAGTTTCTCCTTACCCTAATGTTATCCAGATATCCTCCTCCCCCCATCCCCCCAGCAAGTTCCTACTGCTGCATTCCCATTTTCTACCTGGAGTTTATTTGTATGTGATAGGCTTTAGGAGTTCAATTTCACATTTTCCATATGGATATTTGATTACTGCAAATGTCATTTCTCACATTACTGATTTGCTGGACCAGCCCTGTCCTAAGGCAGTTTCTGTATATGCAGAGGTCTCTTCATAAACTTTTTTTCTTGCTCATTTCTTCTTCTGCCAGTAGCATCTTGTTCTTTAGGAATGTCTTAAATGTTCTGAGCATTTTGCTGTTCTATTGAATTCATGGCTCAAATCAAGAGAAATGACATATTCAGATATTGAATCTTCCAAATTATGAACATGATAATGTATCCATTTATATAGATCTTCTTAACTCTTTCAGAACAGTTTTCTCATTTCCTCTATAAATCTTATACATCTGAAATTTGATTTATTCCTAGGCTCTTTATATTTCTTTTTTTTTTTTAATTTTATTCGTTTGACATAATGAGAGAGGAGCACAAGCAGGGGGAGTAGGAGAGGGAGAAGCAGGCTTCCCGCTGAGCAGGGGGCCCAATGCAAGGCTCCATCCTAGGACCCTGGGATCATGATCTGAGCCAAAGGCAAATGCTTAATGTTTGAGCCACCTAGGCACTGCTAAGCTCTTTATATTTCTTAAAAATTAATTTCTAATTATTGCAGATCTATAGGAGCATAATTTCTTTTTCTAACCCTATGAATATTTTGTATACGGATTCTGTGTCCAGCATCCAATCTTTGTTTTTCTTGATTTGTTGTGCTGGCAAGGCCCTCCAACTGAAAAGAAGTAGTTATAATAGGATAGTTTACCCTGATCTAAAGGACGTACTGTTAGCATTTTACCATTAAATATAATGTTTTTACAGATTTTATGTAGCAAGTCTTTGTTAGGTTAAGGAAGTTCAATTCCTTTCCTAGTTTTATAAGAATTTAGTTGTTTTCTTACCGCAAATGGATGTTTGATTTTATGATGCTGCTAGAAAGGAAGTCCTAGTCATTAAATTTTTTTTAAATTTTATTTTTCTCTGTCCTTTAGCAAAGAAGTTTGTGATCCTGATATTGGTGGCAAGATCATCATGTGTCCTCAGTGTGATAAACATTGTTCATTCTGGAATCTCAGTATTACTTGCGAGTCCTCAAAGGTAATTTTTGTTACTCCAAACATTTTCAAATGATGAAAGTTTTTTTTCTTCTAATAATTTTAGCATAGCCTGGAATTATTTTTTTTCTGTGAAATTCAGAAAGGTAATTTTCAGATAAACCTCCAAACGTTCTGAAAAGTAGACATAGAACTATGTGTGTTTATTCCTCTTAAAAATAGTAAATTGAGATGAAAAGCTTTTTACCTAAAATCTTCAGGTGGATCAATGAGGAACTACAGAATTGAACTGTTAGAGTATTTGAAGTAATCAAAGCAGAAATCTCAAAACCAGCTTATCTCATGAATACTGTTTAATAGGTTTACTTGGCATGAGTCTTTTCCTTAATTCAAGTGAGTAGAAACCTGATATTTGTACTTATGTTTTTACACTTTCAAGGTGTGCTGAAACTATGCTTAGTTTTTTAAAAGCCTTGGTCATCTGATTTAGGCTGTATCTGTGAATATGCATAAGAAAGGCTTTGTATATAAATGATAACAGGTATTCACTTTGTCCCAAAACATTCCCAAAAACCACATCTGGTTCCCTTAAGCATGCTGATGATCTTGAGCCATGGGACCTGTTAAAATCCAGGAGGTTTAGGACAATTATTGAGACTACAGGTAGCTTCCTGAAAGGCATGCCACAAACTCTGGCTGGAAAGAAAGATGGTCATATTGCTTTGGAGAATTTTCCCGACAACTTCGACCTACTGTTTTTCCATGTTGTGATTTTTTTCTCTATCCCCTTGTTGCACCATGAAAGCTCAGGAATCTTTCAGAATATTCTAACATGTTCCATCTAAGTCTTATGTAAACCAAATACACTCCTATTACAATGATTGTCACTTAAAATTTATATTTTGAAAGATCCTTGAACTTATCACTTTTGACACAATTCTGTGAGGTAGGCAGAACAGGTACTGCCTCCATTTTACAGATTAAAACACTGCAGGTCTGAGAGATTAAATAATTTGCTCAAAGTCACCCTCTAGTAACTGACAAAGCCAGAAATGGACAGCACATCTGTGTGTCTTGCCATTACCGTGTTCCTCAGCTGACAGTAGTCGCAGCCCCTTCACTCACAAATTAAGCACTGTGTTTGAAAAATGTTCCGCTACTTCATTAAGATGATTGCAGGGTATTGTCGACACATTGATTTTTACTCTTAATTTACGAATTAAAGTAGATTTCATTGCCTCTCCCCCAGAAACCAACACAAATTCTAGACTATAAAAATCTGTCATAAATCACATAAAGGACTTGAAACCAGCAGGAGGGAAGCTGCCTTTCCAGTGATGTTGACGCATAAAGGTCACTGGTTGGTGCATATCCCTGGATGCTGGGTTATCACAGACGCCAGTGATAATGCCAGAGGCAAACTTTACCCCACACATTATAATTGGAAATTTAATTTTCCTTAAGGAATTCTCTTTCAAATACCACACCCCATCTCTCCTCTGTATTCGTCTTTTCCACCGAGCCATGCTTAAACACGTGACTTGCAAGTATGTCCCTGTCTACATTTTTTTCATTGTTTTGGAAAAAAAATGAATCTTTTATTCTATCCTAATTTCCTGAAGACTCCTTGACTCTTGTTAGAGTGATTTATTCTTTCATATGCTTCCTTCCCTTTGTAAGAGAATTGCATTTTAAAATTTTTAAAAAGGAGTAAAAGCTGCTTTCCATGTCTTTCTGTTGGTTAATTCAATCATTTCTTCACTCATACATTTATGTATTCATTGCTGCCTCTTTCTTTTGGAAAGAGATAGTCACTGATGGACATGAATGCTAAATGGGTTAATAAATTAGAAATAGAAAATCATGATCAAGGAAATAAGAGAACAGTTATGGAAATAATCAGGATTAATGTTTTTGTGATTCAGCATTAAATAAGGTTCTTACTTTTTGGCTGGCAAGATACAAGGGAAATGTGGTAACTTAAAATATTTTGTTCTTGGAAATACATTGTTATAAAATTTTGGTTTTATTCCTTTGCAGGAAGAAACATAACAAATGGTCACTTGTCTAGATTTTTATTGGTTCCTCTGGTTTCCTGCATATGCAGCCATCTCTTTTCTTTCCCGTTCCATGTAATTAGAGCAGGATGCTGACGGGGGGCTGCTCTTAGTACAGCTGTGTTTCCCCGTCTCTGTCCTCCTGCCAAGCAAACTAAGCTAAGCTTTTTACCAAGAAAGCCCCTTGCTTACCTTCTCCCCCAATTCCTACTTATGGGGTACGTAGGCCAGCCATCTTGTTCTCCCTGCTGAGTCCTCTATCTTCACAAAAGTGGCAAAAATGGTAACTTCCTCCAGGCCACCTGACTCCGTCTTGTAGGAGCGCAAGGCACATCCTTTATGTTGAGCAAGGCAACTGGGTGATCTTGGCATTAGTGGTAAACCTGCTTTTTCTTGCTGCTCCTTTCTTTTTTTTTTTTCCTTTCACACTGACAGATAAGCATCCACTGGCTTTTTCTCAGCATGGTAGGGCTAAGAATTCATAGGTAGGGTTTTTGTCTTTCTGGAGTAGGTACTCAGGAGTGTCAGGGCACGTAGGGAGCGGCTTGCAGTGATCCCTAGAAGTAGCATTGGACAGAATCTTCAGTCATAGCATTCTAACACATGGGGCAGTTCTGCACAGGACTTTCCTTACAGTAATTTTCACTGAGGGATGAGGCATAACATTAAATGAGAGCTTTGTTTCCATTAAGAGTCAAGGCTGTAAGATTTGAAATATTGGTCCAGGAATGCCAGGACTAGAGGAATAGGTGGGGGGCAGTGTTTCCCAGAGTAGCCACTCACTTACTAGTTCTGTCTTCCTTGAGCTAGTTTTTGAGAGAAATGATTGGATAACAGTTTGGGATTGGGCTTTCTGATCAGGTCCAGATAGAGGATTGAAGGACATCTGTATGCTTTGGAAAACACATGTAAAAGTGTGGATATTCTTTTATGAAAATAACATTTTTACATAGGTGAAAGTTTACCAACTTTATATCAGTATATAAAGGGTAACCGCAAAGTTACTTAAAGCAAAGAGTTTTCCTTAGAAGGAACTTTGAATTTTCTTTAGCAGTTGAAAAGTTTGGTTTTTCGTTTGTTTTTTTTTTATCCTATAGCTTCTTGTTGTATGCTGTCTTCTTTACTCTCCATATGATCTGTATGATCTGTCATAAAGCTGATATTCTACATGTTTGCCTCTTTTTCCAGTACCTTTATACTTTATAGGTTTTTTAGGATACTTAAAAATGCTCACTAGTGAAAAATTAGGAACTAATTGAAAGATTTTCTAGGAATCTCAAAAGGGAAATAGGTTATTTATATACTAGCAAAAAAATGAAATTTAGCAGAACTAGTTTGCTAGTTCTTTTTCTTTCTAGTACAACTTCTTTGTACAAGTATGTCATTGATTCATTCATGTCAGCAACAGCCCCTGTTCCTCCTTAAGCTAATGGAAACCTCTGTCTTTGATGGTAGAAAAGTCATCATTGGTGTTTGGGGAAATAGAGCTCTCCTTGGGCGGAGCATCTCAGAATAAACCCCAGCCTTATACTCTTCTTAGCAAGAAAAGCAAGAATTCAGTAACTTACCCTCTGGCCAGGATGAGATGATGATAAGATGCAAATTGAGAGTCCAAAAGTTGCTTAAATTTTCTTGTATTTGTAGAGCTATAGTACTTCAAATTCACTATGACAGCTTATAAGAAGAGGCCATTATTCAAAAGTCTGATAGAGACTTTAAACCGAATGGAATCTTAACAGCTTTGCCAATTTCTTTATCACGATATGGAAAGATTCCACTGGAAAATGCACTGTGGTAAATACAGCAAAGACTGTTTGCTTTTAAAATGACAAGAAATCCCATCTGCAAGTATGTAGTAGATGTAGTGATTGTTAAAACTAGGTATCAGCTTTAAAAGAAATTCAGACTGTAGATTACACAAAGCATTGCATATTTGCTGAAAGCTAGTGAGTAGAAAACATGATTTAGTTATATGTCATTATTGTATTTTCCAGAAATTATGCATCTTTGACAGTTTTGGAACCCTAGTGTTTGCAGTGTTTATGGGAATATGGGGTAAGTTACTTTATTTTATTTTTCAGTTTACTTTTGCATCTTAACATTAAAAAAAAAAAACGGATCATACAAACAGCTAATTTAATACCATTTTATATTCTTGTATAAGTTATCAAAGTAACCCACTTTGAGGACTTTGGATGGCCTAATCTTCAGCTCTCCTAGAACTCCATTTACAATCCTTAAGGCCATTGTACAAGTTACTGCATAAAAAACCCCTTCAAAATATGGTTGCTTAAAAACACACATTTATTATTTCTCATAATTTTCTGCATCAGCCGGGAGGTTCTTCAGTCACGTGCTGGCTCAGCTGATGTGTGCCGTGAGCCCACAGCTTCAGTGGGGGAGATGGTCTGGCGGTCACCAGGCTGGTTTGGTCTATGGGGCTCACCTGGGCTGCCTCGTCTTGCTCTACATGATGCCTCATCCCCCAGTGAGCTAGTACAGGATTCTTCACGTGGTGGCTTTAGGCTTCCAAAGAGAAGCAAGAGAGGGCAAGCCCCAAGGCGCAGATATTTTTTGAGCCTGCATTTGCATCAAGTTTGTGAATGTCCCATCAGCCAAAGTAGGTCATGGCCAAGCCAACAACAGTGTGAGGAGGTGGGAGGATGACCCAGGGGTTTGGATACAGGGAGGAATGGTTCATTGGGAGCCATTATTGTAATAGTTCCCCACAGCTGTGATCCACTCTGACTTACGTGGGGTCGGGGTTCAGGGGAAGCCATACAGGAATTACAGGTAAGCTTTCTTCCTTATATTCTTTTTTTTTTTTTTTTTTTTTTTTTTTAAGATTTTATTTATTTATTTGACAGAGAGATCTCAAGTAGGCAGGGAGGCAGGCAAAGAGCGAGCAGGAAGCCAGGCCCCCCGCTGAGCAGAGAGCCCAATGCAGGGCTCAATCCCAGGACCCTGAGATCATGACCTGAGCTGAAGGCAGAGGCCTTAACCCACTGTGCCACCCAGGCGCCCCTCTTCTTTATAGTCTTTTATATGAGTATTTATTAAGTTATGTATTACTCTTACAATAGTAAATAATAGTAAATTCTGTTTAATAAGTGGAACAGATATAGTCCTAAAAGATATAATTTTTTTTAAAGATTTTTATTTATTTAACAGAGAGACAGCAAGAGAGGGAACACAAGCAGGGAGAGTGGGAGAGGGAGAAGCAGGCTTCCCACTGATCAGGGAGCTCAATGCGGGGCTCGATCCCAGGACTCTGGGACCATGACCTGAGCCGAAGGCAGACCCTCGATGACTTAGTCACCCAGGCGCCCCTAAAAAATATTATTCTTATGTGGATGCTTTAACACTATAGTTACTTTATTTGAATAGCATCGTTGTAAGGAGGCAATTGTTGTTTTTTCTAAATGCAAATATTTAAATGTTCAGTTAATGTAAGTGTTCTGCCGTAGAAGAAAAAAATTCCATTTTCAAAAACAAATTCTTTCCAATTTTACTGTATAAGTTAAGGGGGAAATAGAGCTCAGATTTCAGCTAGTTGGAGGAAAAAAGTGACTCAAATCTCTTATTCTTGAGAGGACTGCATGTGAACCCGTGCGTCTCACAGTGCTTTTTACGTATCCTTGAGAGTGTTTCTCTTTAGCAATGGTCGAGCCCATTAGAGGTCACCGGATAGATGACAGAACAGATGATCCAACTGTTCTGGACACTTTTTAGAGATTAGTTGTCGCTCCTCAATAAAGAGAACTTTAAGATGGCTAAACTTATCTACAAAGTTACTGTCTTTTGGACCTTGAGCTATGTTCTGGCTAGAGACCAAACACTAGCTAATATTTGACATGCAGAAGAATAAAAATCAAATTTGAGGATTAAAATCCTCTGTACTCCTCTATTGTAAAATATGTCATTTTTTAGGGTGCCTGGGTGGCTCAATGGGTTAAAGCCACTGCCTTCAGCTCAGGTCATGATCTCAGGGTCCTAGGATCGAGCCTCGTATTGGGCTTTCTGCTCAGCGGGGAGCCTGCTTCCCCCCCTCCCCCTGCCTGCCTCTCTGCCTACTTGTCAAATAAAAAAATCTTAAAAAAAAAAAAACCAAAATATATCTATATGTCATTTTTCTCTCCCAGTAAGAGCACGGGTACTGAACATATGAGTGGTGCTCACTTTTACCTATTATCAACCTTTGTCTCAGCACTAATTTGTAATGTATAAAGTTCTAACACATCTGTTGAACTCCACATACTAATGGATCTTGACAGCCCGAATTTAGAAATACATTTTTTTAAAGATTTTATTTATTCACTTTAGAAATAGAGCACGAGCAGGGGGAGAAGGACAAGCAGATTCCTCAGTGTGCAGGGAACCCAACTCGGGCTCTATCCCATGACCCTGTGAACACAGTCTGAGCCGAAATCAAGAGTCAGATGCCACCCAGGCGCCCTGGAAACATTTTATTTATTTATTTATTTATTTATAAAGATCTTATTCAATTGACAGAGAGCGAACGAGAAAGGGAACACAAGCAGGGGGAGGGGCAGGCAGCAGGAGAAGGAGAAGCAGGCTTCTCACCAAGCAGGGAGCCTGACACAGGTCTGGATCCCAGGACCCTGAGACCATGACCTGAGCCAAAGGCAGACAACAAATGAACTGAGCCAGCCAGGCCCCCAGAAAGCATTTTAAATAAAGCAAAAATATAAATTAATTTTGGCACTGGAAAGACAAACCTCCCATTTCCCAGCTAACCTTGCTTTCTGTGATTAGTAACTATGCCGTGTTTATTGAACTGACTTAGGCATATTGAGTTGATTTTATGTCATCAGATTTTAGAAGGCAGAAATTTCAGCCTTGCTTGTAGCGCCATATGCGTCTCTTTAAGGATGTGTATGTATGATGAAGTCTTTACATAAGTGTCTTATACTGCCTTTCCTGCTACGTCTGCCTTATGAGAACCACTGCTGTGAACCTTGTTACAGAGCGTCAGAAACTGCAGAACCAAAGAGGCAGGAAGACCATGTGAAATCTTTTACATCACCATTCATGTTCTTGTAGCATCTCTTGTGTGCCCGGATCTATTAGAGTATTTTTACTATGTTTCTTCTCCCTAGGAATTATAAAAGTTGAGGGTCAGAACCTTTTGTAATAAATCTAGTACAATTCGTGAACTTACCTGAATAGCGTCCACCCTTTCAGGCCCAGCCAGCCCATGCATTCGTACTGACTCAAGCCCTAAACCTCAACCCAAGGCTAAAGTGCCAGTTCTTAGCACGTCCACTTCTTCTTCCTGCTTGTTGCTTCGTACCTACTTCTGCTGGATTCTCCTGGCTCCGGGCTCTTGGCCACATTTTTAATGTTCACCTTTGAGTTCTGGGCAGGGCCCCGTGATGTCCAGAAAAACCCCAGACACTTGGCTTAGGGAGGAGCTGGGGAATCAGGAAGGCAGCCTCCTAACCAGCTACCCTTGGAGATCAGGGACCAGCTATTGCTGGTTAGTTCCAGAACTCGACTGCTCTCGCGGCATGCACACCAGCCAAAGAACGCAGCTCCTGCACCCTCCTCTGCCTCCATTCAGCCCCATTTGTGGTTTAAGTGACACACACATGCACCTAACGGGCACTGAAATCACACCAGGACCCCGCGCTGCAAGTGAGTCTGAAAACGTATTTTTTTTTTAACCTGGTCTTTTAGTTGGGAAGTTGGAATAAAGACTGAGAGCGAGTGCATCTGCCCTGCTCAGCTTCGTGACTAAAGAGGTCTGAATGGTTTGAAGGCCCAGTAAAATGGCGCAGCTCTCTAGCAGCAAACTTAGAGCAGCTGGAACACTGCAATGTGCTCGCGTGTGTCCCTCATTCGTGGACGGTGCTGGATGTAACTGCCAACGCTGTATATGGCTCTCTTTGTGTGAGGCAGCCTTCCTTTAGATGTGATGATACCATGATTGCGAGGACAGGCTGTTCTTGATTCCCAAGGTCCTAGGCAGCTTTCCCTCTCTCATTACATGTTGATGTAAGCGTCCTAACTGGGGGTCTCTAATCAACACGAGCCTCATGGTGTGTGGTTTGCCAGAGAACATGAGGGCAGTGCTCCCCACCAGAGGGGAAGATCAAAAGACACAGAACAGGAAATTCTTGTCTGGCATGGCTCCTGGTCACCCGAGGTCCTGGTGAGTCAGCAGTGATGTCGTCCTGGAGCACTTTAAAACCACGAGTGGTGGTGATACATGACCTGCACCCAGCAAAGTAATACCCAAGGGTTTTGGGTTTTGTAGACCTCCCCTTCCAGTACCCCATTACTGCCTCGCAGTAGGCGGCTTGAGGAAGTACCACACGGTGAGTAAGCACAGCTTGGGCTCTGGGGCCGAGAATGCCTGGCCTCCAACACTGTCACCCAGGGCAGGTGCTTTAACCTATGTCTCTCTCTCTGTGTGTGTCTGAAATGAGGAGAGTAATAGTTGCTGCCTAGGGGTGGGAGGGCTTTTACACAGATGATGTTCTTAAGCCCATGACAGCCCTGTGAGGTAGGTCCCGCTGCCCCTGTGTCGCAAAATGGGAAACAGGGGCTGAGCACATTGGAACATGTCGACCCAGAGTCACACGTGTAATAATTGTGAGAACCAGGATTCGACCTCGATTCCAACGCCCAGCTTATTTCTGCTCTTACTCATTGTTACTGGAAAATTAGTAAAGTCACAATCAGTGCTGCTGGGAAGCGAGTGCTTTACCCATTTCTGCTCTTTGCCACTGGGGGGTGCGGAGTTCCTGCTGCTCACAGCCCCCGTCCCAGGAGGTCCTCCTGCATCTCGGCTGCCGGTAGGCGGTCTGCAGGACAGCTGGCCAGCCCCTCTCTGCTGTGTCCTCCCTCAGTTCTTAACCCTGGTAGTAGACCTTTTGAGCAAAAACAAAACACTGTGCTCATGCCTCGTTCTAGTCCAGTAAAGTCAGAAACTCAAGGGTGGTACCTGGGCTCAGTGTTTTGTTTTGTTTTGTTTTTTAAAGCCCAGGTCTTTTCATGCACAGCTGCGCCGAGAGCTACCCCTCTCCACCTCATTTAATGATCTCATCCACTCACCGCCTCAGTTACTGCTTTATCAAGTTTCCGGCGCAGCCTAGACCTTTCTCCCAAGTTCTAGCCATTTACCTACCTACTGGACGTCTCTCCTGTGGTCCAGAGGCACCTGATTAGAACTAAACCTGCTGACTTCAGTCCTCTTACTGCCCTTCTTATTGTGGATAATGGCCCTAGAATTTAGGGCTTCCCCTAAGCCAGAAACCCAGTTGGCCTCCTAGACCTCTTCCTCCCCTTTACACCTGTGCATCTGACCATCCTACCCGCCAAACAAGCTGTCTTCTTTCTCCTCCCCACCCAAGCAGGCCTCGTCACACACCTGCTGGTAGGTCTCCCTGCCTCTAGTCTCTCTAGAACCCCTGCAGTGTCCCCTCTACCTTGAAGTCACCAAAGGATCACTTAAGGCATGGAGTCCTGTCTTCTTTCTCCTCCCCACCCAAGCAGGCCTCGTCACACACCTGCTGGTAGGTCTCCCTGCCTCTAATCTCTCTAGAACCCCTGCAGTGTCCCCTCTACCTTGAAGTCACCAAAGGATCACTTAAGGCATGGAGTCCTGTCTTCTTTCTCCTCCCCACCCAAGCAGGCCTCGTCACACACCTGCTGGTAGGTCTCCCTGCCTCTAGTCTCTCTAGAACCCCTGCAGTGTCCCCTCTACCTTGAAGTCACCAAAGGATCACTTAAGGCATGGAGTCCTTGTGACGTGCCCCTGCCGGCTCTCCACCGGCTGCCCCGCCCTCCTCGTGACACTGTGCACTCACTTCCAGATATTTGCTGTTTCTGGAAAGTATCTAATTCTCTGGCTTCCTGGCCTTGGCATGTGCAGCTCTCTCAGGGGGAGGTGGCCTTAATGTGCCACCCTCACCTGATCCGCTCTCAGTCAGCTCTCTGCAGTGTCCCCTCCTCTGCAGTGGCCGCGGCCACACGTTGGTGCCTACATACCCAGAGCCACCTGTCCTTACTTTGACAGTAACCCTCACTAGGTCACTGTAGCTGTCACGTCACCAGAATCCCTACACACCTAGGAACTCCTTGAAGCAGGGCCTGTGTCTCTCCTCCTTATTCTCAGCACATAAAACTACTTGTGTGGGGAACAGTGGTTAGTCCAGAACTTCCTGTCTAGGAAGGGAAGAGGGGTGCCTGTCTGATTGAAAGAAGGGTCAAAGGGATTTACCCTGAGACTACATTTTCAATCACTATTTGATGTTTTTATTTAATATTTTAAGTTCCAAGCTTTGAGAGATATAGTCAAGATTTTTAAAAAATAGTTTCATTCATACTTCACACAAGGTTGAGAAGAATATCAGATTTCCCTATTTAAGAATATTATTATTTTCACTTAGGACGGCTTGGGTAGTGGTAAGGAGAGATTTGGGGACTACTAGGGTGCCCCCCATCAGGCCCTCAAGAAAGAAGTAGTAGGATATGGGGACGAACAGGCTAAAGGATGGGTGGACCATAAACTGTTTTTGAATTACGGTAGTTGTTTGTGTTCTTTGGTGGCGATAAAGTGCCAGTAGCAGACACCTTAATATCAGACACATTCACATGCCGTCTGACCATCACGTCATTACCCTTCCCGTGGCCGTTGTCTGTTTTCACAAGCTGAACAAATTCTCAATGTCATCTTTAAAAAAATTACCTCCTGGGGCGCCTGGGTGGCTCAGTGGGTTAAGCCTCTGCCTTCGGCTCAGGTCATGATCTCAGGGTCCTGGGATCGAGCCCCACATCGGGCTCTCTGCTCAGCAGGGAGCTTGCTTTCTCCTTTTTCTGCCTACTTGTGATCTCTCTCTCTCTCTGTCAAATAAATAAATAAAAATTTAAAAAAAAATGGATCCTTGGTGCGCCTGGGTGGCTCAGTGGGTCAAAGCCTCTGCCTTCGGCTCAGGTCATGATCTCAGGGTCCTGGGATCGAGCCCCGCATCGGGCTTTCGGCTCGGCGGGGAGCCTGCTTCCCCTTCTCTCTCTGCCTGCTTGTGAGCCCTCTCTCTCTCTCTGTCAAATAAATAAAATCTTAAATAAATAAATAAATAAATAACCTCCTCTCTTTTAAACATCAGTATCACCTGTAAGTTAGACTGTTCTGACCGTATATAAAAATGTTATGGGTAATTATAATCAGCAATTCGGTATAGATTCCTGAAACCTCGGTCATCACCGATGAACCACATGCCCCCGTTCTCTCTCCATCAGTCACCTTGTTTTTGGAGTTTTGGAAGCGGCGCCAGGCGGAACTCGAGTATGAATGGGACACCGTCGAGCTACAGCAGGAAGAGCAGCCCCGACCGGAATATGAGGCGCAGTGTACTCACGTGGTGATCAATGAGATCACTCAGGTAGAGAGAATGTTACGTAGATGCACTTTAGTCTGTGTATACTGTGGTTCTCAGCCATGGTGGCGCATTGTGATCAACTGGGGACCTTGGAAGGTCTCACTGCCTGGGTCCCATCACTATATACCCTGGTGGTCCTTAGTGGCCTGGGGTCTGTCCTGGGCACAGGGATTTTGTAAAGCTTCTCTGGTGATTCCAATATGCAGCCGAGGTGAAGAAGTATTGCTTAGAACGGTGGACATACGAGATAAATGTCATGCCTTCTTTTGTAATAAGAGTAAAAGCGGAAAGAAAAATTAGACTCCCACATAAAATGTAGAAGAAAAGATGCATTGATCTGTGTCCTCTCTTTCATATTGATAAAAAATGCAAACTAGAAAAATTAGACTCTATGACATAGTTGTGTGAGGAAGGACTTGTGTGGATTTTTTGGTTGATGCTCCATTTTTCACATGCCCCTCCTTAGGTCGACCCCTTCCCCATCTAGATGAGCCAGCTGCCTTTTGTGTTGCTCCAAGCCTCCGTGACTGCTCCACCTTCTGGTTGGGATGCTCACAAGATTGTGCAGCTCTCATCCGGAAGTTGGAGAAAGGGTAGAGGGAGAAGGGAAATGCTCATTGAAGTCGAACTATGTTTAGACCTGTACTAGGCATTTTATATAATTGGAAAGGTAGATTTGCTTCTGCTACTGCTGCTGCAAAAATAAAAAAAAAAATAAAATTATATCTCTCTCTATATATTCCAAAGCTAGTGAAGGTAATTTTTGAATCATCCGCATTATTGCTCCTTTCCATCAACACAGAAAATGTAGAGCTGCTTGTACTTGTAGTCATCAGCATAAGGACAGTCAATTCGGAATACGAATAATTCTTGGAAAGAAAATGCTTTTACCAAGAGCATCAGAAAATGTCCCCAAGTATAGATTTTATAAATTGAATCACAGATTCATAGAATGCCAATACCAAAAGGGACTGGAGGGAGCAGTTCAACCTCCTCATTTTATAAATAGAAAAAAATGAGGTTCAATTATCAACAGAAGATGACATTTGTCTTTTACAGTGTAACAATACATTGTAATAATTCCCATTACGAGTTGTTCTCACTGTTTACTATGGAAGATGATAAGGTCAAACCATGTGTTGTTGAAAGACTATACATTCAGAAATGAAAGCAGAAATTGAGATGAAATTAGATGTTTAAAACACCTTTTAAGCCCGATGATTCACAGACATGTACCCTGGGGCAAATAATACATTATATGTTAATAAAAATTAATTAAAAAAAAAACCTTTTAAATACTGGAGAAAGAAAAAAAAAAAGCTTTAATATTGGCAACATAGAAAAAGTACTAAAGAAAAGACAACTTAGTATTTAAAATTGCCAGCTAGTGAGTTAAATTTCCATTGAAACATTGCTTGCTAAAAAACTGAAGATGAAGGTTCATTTTTCTTTCTCTTACTAGCTGAGTGATCTTTGACAAACGATCTAACTTCTCTATGCCAGAGTTTCTTCAGCTATAAGAATGGGAATAACAGAGACACTTCCTCACACAGTGTGGTTAAGGGTTAATTGAGTTAATGTGTAGAACCTACTTTGAATAGTCCCTGGAGTAGAGTAGACGTCGTCGTGTAGGTATTTGTAGCTATTACAATGATACAGCTGCTCATGTAATCCAGGTAAATCTTGAGTAGTATTGATCTCTTAAAAATTAAGTATATTCTTATGGGCCATGGAAACTGTGAAAATTCATAGCTATACCAAATTAGCATATACAGCTCAACCAAGGAGCACATAGCGGATACCTAGTGTTTGCAGCCACTCGTGGGACTTCCTGTCCTGCCCGGGCTCTGTGCCGTCATTGCTGCTGTGTCTAACGTCTCCGGCGAGCTCAGGAATGTAGCTCTACAGCTTAGCACTGTCATGTACCCAGGCTCCTGAGCTCAGGTCACGGCAGGCAAACAGTTCATGATTCATGCTTGCACTTTCAAAAATCATTAAAATGAGCCCTGTCGATGCCTTGTGCCTATGTTTGAAATTTAAAAAACAAAAATGCAGAAGAGAGCTATGTTTGGAAATTAATTTTTCCAAAAATTAAGCCTAGGATGTAGAGACCAATCAGGAGAAAAAAATCATTTCACCAGAGTACTCCTTTGACTTAACAAATTTTTATTATATTTTATTTATTTATTTTTTTTTTTTTAGGAACAAGAGCGTGTTCCCTTCACCACCTGGGGAAAATGTGTCCGTATAACCCTCTGTGCAAGTGCTGTCTTCTTCTGGGTAAGTCTGTCACAGACGTTTTAACATCTAATTGTAAATATCCAGGAAGCTCAAGGCAAGCTGGAAACTGTGTGGTCTCACAGAATCGTTTCTGGAGAACCACTCAGCCACCACATGGAGCCGCTCTCAGTATCTATCCACTCACGAGGGCTCCTCCAGTTCTTTTCACCTCATGGGTTTAAATCAGATGAGTGGGTTCAAATTTTCCAGTTTCTGGTGAAGAGACCAAATGGGAGGCATTAAGAATTATAAAATTTTCCGACAGTAGCAACTAAAATACAATGTCTAGGAATAGTCTTAAAAAGATAATAGGAACTATCAAAGAAAACATAAAAACTACTGAAAGATATAAAAGAAGACTGAAACAAATGATTGTAGATAAAAAGATAATTCTTCTAAAATATCAGGACTTACAACATTAATTTTGGGTTTATTATTAATAAAGTCATATTAGTAATATAATCATTAGTAATATATTGAGAGTTTTATTGGCTCAAGAATAGCCAAATTGGAAAAGAGGATATAAAGCCCAGATATGGGCCCTCATATCAGTAATAATTTAGTATATGAGAAGGGAGGCATTATAACTTACTGGAATAAGTAAAGATTATTTAATAAATGGCAATGGAATACTTGTTAGCTCCTTGGGGAAAAAATGGAGATTAAAACCAAACTATGAATACATATTGTAATTCCAGAAATATTCAAAAGGTAACACCACAAACGAGAAATAAATATTGATGAATATGCAATCTCTGGATAAAAAAAAAGTTTCTAAACATAACAGCAGTGGAAGAAGTTTCAGAGGAAAATCTTTAAATGTTTGCACACATCAGTATCATTCTAAGCTTAAACAAAGCAAATGAAATTTTTGTTTACAATGAGGGCAAAGAGTTAATACCTTTAATACATAAGAAGTCCAGATGACTTGTAAGGTAACACCAAAGATCTCAGAAGCTAAGGAGACAGAGGACAGGCATACCCTTACACCAAAGAAAAAATACCCTGGCAAATATCAGATCTCAATACTAATTAAATCAGTGCCCATTTAAATGAGATACAGTGTTTCACCTCTCAAGTGGTTAGGCTCAGTGTTTGCGAGGATGAAGTGCAGTGATCAGCTGCATGAGAATTTTAAGCTGCCCTGGCCTTCTGAGAAAGCAGTTTGGTAGTAAGTATCATGAGTCATAGATATTCATGTGCTTTAATCTACTAATTCAGCTTTTAAAAACCTCTGATAAGAAGGTATTTCAAAATGATAAGAAAAGTCATTGAGATTTAGTCACATATTTATTACAAATATACACATTTATGTGATTTATTTTTTATCCATTATTATATATAAAAACATCTCCGCTTAAATATCCTTCTAATCCTTCATATGGTAGAATACGGTATAGCCATGAGAAAGTACATCCATGAAAATATTTTATGACATGTAAAAATGTTATGGTTTGAAAGGCTTAAGGAAAGTATAAAATATGTACAATGATCTTTAATATGCAAACAATGCATAATTCTGAAGGAATTATGCCTACGTATAGATAGTACATACATTTTTTTTCTATTTTTCTTTCTTTTTTATTCTTTATTTTTATAGTTAGGAGTCATTCAGTTGTAGGTGATGGAAAAGCAGTCTCCAGTTGGTTTAAACAACAACAAAGTGAGGGTGGGTGGCATTTGTTGGCTCCTGTAACTAAAAATCCCAGGTCTGAGGTATGGCTTCCATGAAGGATAGATAACTGCAGCCCACATGACATCATGGGCTGTGTGTTTTGTTCTGCCTTCATTCTGTGTCCATGGTCTCCTGGCTTGGTGGTTGTAGGCACTACCTTATGGTCTCAAAATGGCTGCAGGATTCCAGAACTCACATCACACGCAAGTCAAGAGAGGTTTCTATTCGCAGCTTCCTTGATTGACAGAGCAAGCTTCTCTTCCCCATCGACACTAGCAGATCTCTCCTCACAGCCCACTGGCTCTTACTAAGTTATTTGTTAGTCGTTGAATCATTGCTGAGGCCACAGGATGAGATACCTATTTATCACAAACCAGTCAGGCTACACCTGGAAAGCTGGGGGGGAGGGGGGCGCGCAGGGGTACAATCCAGCCCAAACCATAGGACTGAAAATGAAGGAGAGGTTATTCTCCTAAAGCAAGGTCTGAGTCTCCTAGGACTGGAAACAAATCCAAGGCAGCAAGAGCCTCCAGTGTCCACTATGGAGTAATTTCAAATGTTCTGTAAGCCTATATTAAAGTTATAATCAGAAAAGATTCATAAGGAACTTGAGAATTAGAATCTTCCTCCTGGGAAGAAATATTGAGCCTATTAAGTGCCCTGAAGAAGTATGGAAACATGTCAAGTTTGTAAAAGCTCTGAAATGAGTTGGAATTCATTTCCTAACCCATGTAGAGGTTAGTGTGACTCTAGAGTCTCTGAGTATCTCCATTCTTTCATACTAGTTGCTTCATTTGGGTCAAAGTCTTAATCTCTGTGGCTTTTTTTCTGCTGTAAAAGATACCATGCTACCTATCTCCCAGGACTGTTGTTGAGGATTTTAAAAACATATGTGTGCTAAAGTGAACAGTTAGCATTTAAAGAATCTCAACTATTATAATTACTTAATAACTTATTATGGACGTTTAAAAATATATATATACCATCTAAATGGCCTGTATTTGTTGTGCTCAGAAAGGAAGCCTGGTTATACCTTCTCTAATACATTTTTCTGTGCCTTGGCTAATTTTCACATGTACTCATGCACACAAACATGTCATTCCTTTCGCAAGTATTAAGCCCTAACTGTGAAGGGAAGGAGATAATGAGAGAGATTAGAAGTGGAAATATCATGCCTTCTCTACAAACTGATGGCTTTGAAAGTAAGAAAAACCTCTTGTTAATAACACTTCAGTTGCTGTATTCACAGCTACCATTTATATAGTACTTTTCATGTGCCTGGGCTTAATGTTCTAAGTGTTTTTCCTGGAGTAACTCAAAGCCTTACAACAATCCTATAAGTTAGTTTCCATTAAGATCCCTCACTCTAAGGGCAAAGAAATTGAAACCCGAAGGCTAAGTAATTTGCACAAGGTCCCACGGCTCGAGGCAGAGCTGGGATTCATATGCAGAAACCTGGCTCCAGGACCCCACCTACAGTCTCTCCCCAGGTGAAAATCAGCCTCCCTCTGTTGCATAAACAATGTGACAGGGTTTGCTTGGCCCTGAAATTCATATTCTCAGTAGCTTTTCTCTCTGGTGGTAGCAGTCAGGCACTTGGAGTGCATGCTTTGGATTAAGTCCAAGAAAGTAGATGTAGGGGAAACAGTTTTAAAAAGGGACCTTCAGTGTGCGTTACTCAGGGACCACAGAAAACCCGCCTAGTGAGGAAGTGACATCCTCCTAACCACGGACAAACTGGGTTTCAGACACCCTGCCACTGACATGGGGTCTGTGTCATCAGAAACGCAACAGATTAGTGAAATGAATCTTGTGCAAAGGCAGGTATGAATATCTGCCAGTTTGAGATCTTAAGATCTGAGGGTGAAAAGTGTGTGCAGCTTTCATCAGCAGATACCTGCTCTCCTTTCCAAATTCCCTCCCTCTGGGCTTATCAGCAGCCTCCCTGGTCCTGTTTAGAATCTCACCTTTCACCTCCGCTAGCACCTACTGACGCTTGAACCTGTGCTTGGTTCTCTGTTGGAAGGAAACCTATCCCCTTAATAGATGATAACTGAGCAAAAACTTTATTGCATACCCTCAAGAATGCTGTAACTAGGAGAGATGTTTTCACGGGTTCTGCTATTCCATATGTTCTTCATCTGAAAAGACATTCTCTTTTTTTTTTAATAGACCTTTTTTGGAACAGGTTGGGGTTCTGCCCAAAAGTACAGGCTTCCCATGGACTCCTCCCTCCCTGTGCAGTTTCTCCCCTTGCTAGCATTTTCCCTCAGTGGATACACGCTCTTTTGACCTCCGTCATTTCTTTTTTTTTTTTTAACCTGCCCAGTTTCCACCTGTCTCGTGGCCATTGTGTGAGAGTCCCACCACCCCACACATGCACCTTGTCCAGGGGGTTCATTTTTAAGTGTGAAAATACTCATGAAGCTCATGTTGCTGTGTTTGTTGTGCTTCCAGATCCTGTTGATCATCGCCTCCGTCATTGGGATCATTGTCTACAGGCTGTCAGTGTTCATTGTGTTTTCTACCAAACTTCCAGAGACCTTAAATGGGACAGACTCAATCCAGAAGTACCTGACCCCTCAGACAGCCACGTCTATCACAGCTTCCCTCATCAGCTTTGTCATCATCATGATTCTGAACATCATATATGAAAAAGTAGCCATCATGATTACAAATTTTGGTAATGTCCTATTCCAGCTTCGGTCATCTGTAAGACATTTTTAGAACCTGGTGAAAAAGAGTCTGTCTCTTTTAGGCATTTCAATTTTGGCATGTTACAAATTTTTTGAAAATTTCAAGTGTAAACATATTTTATCTAACCTGTGTGGGAAATGAATTATCTACAGCTTTGCATTAGCAAAAGGGACAAAGCAAAGACAATCATTGTAATGTCCAAGCTCTGTGTAAACAGATCAGCCCTGAATAATATTTTCAGTTACGTTAGATCACGTACCCTATTGTTGAAAGTAAATAGTCTCTTTATTGCAAATAAGTGGAATAGGGTCATGGTTCCAGTGGCAAATATGCTCCTCTTTTGCTGAGAGGACAAGTAATCACACTGTTGCGTGGCTTCCCCCACGCTGTTCATATTAATATAGCTCTGTTCTCATCAGCTTCAGCTTTTGTAATAAATGTTTCTCTCTCCCTGGCTTGTATCCTAGGCAGCTGCTTAGTGGTCAGAGTTAAGCACTCCCCACATGCTGCATATGCCTGGGTCATTTTCCGAACGGTCTGCTCAGCGGTCATCTTCTGAAAATGATCAGACTGATTAAAATTCTAAACTAGAAGAATGACCTGTTTTGTCTTCTCCAACTGCTTGTAACAAGTTCCCCCTTGTTTGTTTCAACAGTCCTACCTTATCGCAATTCAGGAAGACAAGAGAGTATCATTCAGCAGGCTGTTCAAAAATAATTTTTTTGTCCACTTAGACCTGAGAGAGCACGGCCTTGTCCATTTGATAATGCTGGGCTCGTAAAATTTAAGGAATGCTTGAATATTTTTGCCATACGGGATATTGTATTCTTGGCGGAAGGGGGAGGGGGAGCTCTTACGACGAGGTGTAAACTTGGAATTAACACAGTATTAAGGAATTCAAAACAGCTTAAATGGGAACAGTGCGAGTTGTATTTTTTTTTAATACATGGTAACTCATGTATCAGTGTCTTTGGTTAGGGTCTCAAAGCTGTTCACCATTTTAAAATCTTACCTTTATTTGACTACAGAACTCCCAAGGACACAGACGGATTATGAGAACAGCCTGACCATGAAGATGTTCTTATTCCAGTTTGTCAACTACTATTCTTCATGCTTCTACATCGCGTTCTTTAAGGGGAAATTTGTAGGTTATCCAGGAGACCCAGTCTACTGGCTGGGAAAATACAGAAATGAAGAGGTATGAGCTTAGAGCGGGATTCTCTTGACAATTTAAGCTGCTTCCTGTTTTCTCCCTGGTGCCCAACGAAGAGTTTCTTCACTGTATATTCTTGAGATTCTCTTCACCTCAACAGAATAATATCAGCAAAAAAATAAAACTAGTGCCTCAATTTCATGTTTGACCCATCTAGAATTTAAATGAGATTTTCTTTGTAATATTCCAGTGTGACCCAGGTGGTTGTCTCCTTGAACTGACGACACAGCTGACGATAATCATGGGAGGCAAAGCAATCTGGAATAACATACAAGAGGTGTTACTTCCGTGAGTATGAAGCTGTGTAATCCCGGGGCTGTGACTGAGGAGAGGACAGCCCACCCATCCAAATCATTTGTCTGTCTGTTCACACAGCTGTGTGCCCACCTCTAAAGTAGAGTAAACTCTATTTATTAAAGGTCTCCAGACAAGATAATCCAACCAACAGTGTAAATGTATCCAGTGTTTGATAATTATGTTACAAAGAAAAAAAATTATTTTTAACTTGAATCCCCATCTGCTACAGTTTATGCCTATTAGCCCATTACTGGAAGCAAATTCATCCTAGTTCTTGGAGAGATGACCTTTGTTGGGGCTGTGAACTAAGTATTTCCCCAACTTTCATGACTTTCTCCCCCTTTATAGTATGCTTTAAAAATCAACAGTAGTAATTTGTTGAGTTCCTGGTATGTGCTAGGTCCCTGTATTAAGTGTTTCATAGATCGCTCTCATTTAATCTTACAGATAATCCTCATTTTTATCTCCCTTACACAAATGAAGATTCTGTGGCTTAAAGCAGTTAAATGACTTACCCATGTTTGCATTATGCATAAGAGGCTGCTGTGGGATTCAAATGTAAGATCCCAGGGCTCCAAATCCATGTGCTTTCAACAAGAGTTCTCTTGTTCTCCTCAGGCACAAGATTACATAATGTTTTAAGAGATAATCATCTAAAATAATAACCACAAATGTTTTGACTTACTGTTCTTTCCCTAAGAAATGAGAGCAACAGATGTTAGCCAAGGTCACACTGTCCTTTTAAATCTTCACTTAAGCCCTCTCCTCTATCAAAGTGAAGAGTCCAGTGCTGTCTCAATTTCTGCAGGTTTTCAGGGGGATTATTATATTCCCTTTTTATTGCTGCTGAACAGATTACCACCAACCTAATGGTAATGGGAAGACAATGAAACAAAAACACAAAACAACAGAGATTTTAATATCTTACAGTTCCAGAAGTCACAAGTCTGACGCAGGTTTCCGTGGGCTAAAGTCAGGATGTTGGCCATGGCCGTGGCCCCTTCAGAAGCCTCTAAGATGAATCTGTTTGCCTTTCCTAGCTCAGCCGTGGCCCCTCTCCTCCGTGTCCTCCAGAACCACTCACACAAGTAGCCTTTACCGACATTTGGGACACGGAGCCAGAAACCCAAACAACTTTCATTTTGAAATTAAAAAAACCCATCTCT
>CM053611.1:51345457-51383425 GCA_028646535.1 Procyon lotor
GAGGAAAGACTTAGATTAGTAAAAAGCATTTTTCTGAGGTAGATAGGCTGGTTATTTAAACTAAAGTTTGATGACTAATTGGTTGTCAGAGAGCTATTTTCTGATTTTTAAAAAAATAGTGGCTGTTGGGGGGTTGGTGGGAGACATGTATTTCCTAAATTGGTACTGAGAAATTCGTATGCAATGAAGCTTGTTCACATGAAATACTTTAAAATAAAGGATGTATATAGTGTCCATGGTCGCTTTATACCTGTTGCAAAATTTTAGTAAACTAAGCTTTTTGTTTGGCCATTTCTACCCCTGGCCTAAAATACTTAAGGACAGTACATTTTGAATTATCTTCCCCTTGACTGAACACTGGGAATGCTAAATTTTAGCCACTCTAGAGAGTGACTGAGGCGCTTCTCATCACTCTTCCTTATGGTAGATGCCACTTTCCTTCTTACTATTTCCACACAAAGTGAGAGATACCGCAGTTACTCTTGCTACCCAAAACTACCCCCACCCCAAAAATACACAGGAGGGGAGAGGAAAGCCATGTAAGTCAGTAGCTGTTTTCTCACATTTAAGTATGTCAGAAGAAACATAATGAAATGAATGTCACCATAAACTTGCCACCTTCCACCCCTACCCCACTCGAAGTCCTCCGTGAGGATCCCTGGAGCCTATGAAGATGAGCCTCTTGCACTGTGACCCCAGTTCCCTTTGGGATCCCCCCTGGCACCTAAGTCAACACCTAGGATTTGGCAGGCAGTCCCCAGCACCAGATAAGTGAGTGAGTGAGCCTCAGGCTTCAAATACATAACATCAGCAAAGTAACACAATTGTTGGACCCAGAGAACGAGCTCAGAGCCCTTCAGCCATCCCAGCCTCACTTAGTATTTTGATATTTGAGGCATACCCGGGAATTTTATTCTGTGCCTGACAAAAGGCTAACACAATTGCATGAAGCCACTCACTCTGGAGAAATTCTTATGATAAAATGTTAACATAATTATAGTTAAATATCCAAATACCAATAGCATTGTTCTTTAGTGTTTAGATAATGGATGGCTGTAATTTTCATCCATTATATGTTTTCTGTATTTTTCACAATGGGTATATACTACTTAAAACAAAGAAAATGAACTATTACAAGAGAAAGCATCCCTTCTCAGGATCTGATTTGGTTAGAGGATGAACCAAAGACATAGAGTAAGAGAACCCAATTTGCAGCTACCCCTCACTATCCACACTGACCCTTTACTTTCAGGAATAGTAAAATAGATTCAGATAGTGGAGGATGCTTGTATTCAAAATTAGCAAGTGGGAATTCTGTGGAATATCCTTAATTAGAAATGGTGATTATCTGCAGCATGTGGATTACATATGATAATGAAGAAACAAAGAGAAAATGAGGTGTAAGTGCTTTACTCCATGCTTTATGCATGACGACTTCAGGAAGGGTGACTTTTTAAATGCTGTTCTGTTATGGCTAGTATGCATAGTAAATTCCTAAGAAAACTATTTTGTAACCCCTGCTGGAGGGAGGAAGCTTCCCACCGTGGCCAGGGGAAGAAGTGTCTGGTATCAGTATTTTTTAAAAGTTCTCTAGGTGATTCTGTGTGCAGTCAAGATGGATATCTCTGCCCCGGATTCATAACCCACTAGAAAACCTGAAAGACCAAGGACAGTGAAGGAGGGATGACAGCCCAAGATTTCCTACTACAGATAAGTGGTTCAGCTCAGGAAGACTGAACAAGAGGCTTGGAGTCTGTAGCTCAGAAAAGAAAGCCAGTCAGAAAGACTTCTGGGGTGACCTCTTACAGGTGAGGGAAGGCAGTACGGCCCCCGAGAGAAGTGCTAGGGGAGCTGGTCGTGCAAGTGGTTGCCGGGACAGAAGCTTCATCCTCAGTCCAAACTGGAATGGATCTCGGGCCCCAAGAGTAAAAGAATGCTTTTCTGGAGCATGGAGAGAAACCTGTCAAGAGGCTGAGGCTGGAATTTTGAGAAAGAGCAAAAATAAGACAATAGAAACCAGGAGTCTCCAGTCTGGGCATCCTGAAGGGTGATGGGTGATGCCACCTGTGTCCCCAGGCCCCTGTCGTGCATAAAAGTGCAGGTGCCCGGCTTTGCCTTAAGCTTGACTGATTACAGAGCTTTGGGTTGGAGCACAGGAAGGAACACTAGCAACAAGCATTCCAGGTCATTCTAAGTGCTGAAGTGAGATCCGTCAATCCGGGCAACGTTGTGTCCCCAGGCCAAGATTCCCAGTCCCTGAGGCTGGGTTAACCATCGGTCTCAGCCGGTTAGCCTGTATTTCTTTCTTTCAAAAGAAAACCCTGTGAAGGGGGTTTGGATGTGTTAGGAAATGTGCTAGATACTTTATCTGTTCTGGATCATTTAATTCTGACAGACACCCTGGGCGGTATAGGCTTCAGCGCCCCATTTTATTTTAGTGTGACCAAAGTCAGGTAGTAAGCAATGAAGTGTGGATTCAGATTCGGGGGTGTCTGACACTGTGTCCCCTCCACTTTCCACAGCCTCAGGCTGCGTCCCTAATGTCACAGAAGAGAAGGAGTCGGGGCAAGATTGTGAAGCCAGGGGCATGTTGTATCGTAGAGCACTCCTTGTGCGCTTTGGGGACTGGTCAGTCAGGTCACCACAGAGACTAGCCGCAGGGGGACGTCCAGCGTGACAAGCCGTGTGTAGCTCGTCTCTGTGTGGGGTGCGTGTGCGGCACCCACATGTGTGCATGTGCAACATCTAGAGTAGTCCTTACAGTGGGGGTGAAGCCTTTTCAGTATCGAATTTGAAAATCCGTACGAGCATGTTGAATCATCCAACACTTAGCCCAGATGTTTGTATTTGAAGTTGTTTGCCATCGTGCCCTTACAGCAAGCTCCACGGGGAGCTCATGCAAGTGGTTGCCGGGACAGCTGTTGCTTGAGGGGACAGCAGTTCTTTAGGGTACAGGTGCACACTTCGTTCCACTGCCAACTTCAATTTCTTTTCAGGAAAAATTGCCCTAAAAGGGGGGTAGGGGACACACTTGTCTGGAGGCATTAAGAAGGAAAATGAAAGACAACAGACACCTGACTCAGTGGGGCTGATGTCCAATAGAGCAGAGCGTGGGGCATTGTCACTTTTCGGGTCCTTGATTTATTTAGCCTAAAATAGGGTCTTGGACCTGTTTCATCTAAAATGAAAACATATCCCCGTTGTCTCAGAAAATTTTAATGGCATCCCACTTACTCCAGAGTAAAAAATGGCCCAGCTCCTCACAGTGGTCTCCTAGGCTCCCCACAGCTCAGAACTACAGGAGTAGTTGCCTACTAACCCAGGACCACACCGCGCTCCATGCTGTCTGTCGAAGGAACATAGGAGGCCTGCTCCTGCCTCTCGGGCTCTGTAGTCACTGTTTCCTTTGTATCCTTCACATTTTTATTCCAATGTCACTCTTCCACCTGAGCCTCCCTGCCACCACCCCTGTCCCCTCCCACAAATGCAGACAATCCCCCTTCCTTGCCCTGCTCATTCTTCGCCACAGCATGATCACCATCTCACATACCATGTCTGTCTGTATTTGATTCTCTGGTGAATTTCATACTAGAAGGACCATTTTGGAGAATAGCAGCCAAATGGGGAAAAACAGAAACCAAAGCAAAACAAAAACCTAAAGTTAATTAAATGAGAGAAAGTATTTCTAAAAACTGCCATAGGAAAAGGAGCTGGGTGAAAAAAATAGCAGTTACAATTTTAATGAAGCCTGGTACATAGTACTGTTTTTCAAAATATTTGGGGGCAGGGAGGCAGAAATAAGGAGAAATTAAGCATAAAAACAAGTGATTAATTTCTTGGAGAGGTTGTGTAGTTGGCTTGAGATAGCTGCAAAATAATTTGATAATATTCCGATTTATAGTTTGATCTTTTTGGCAGCTGGGTCAAGAACCTCATCGGACGATGTCGCACAGTTTCCGGAGCAGAAAAAATGACCCCGCGATGGGAACAAGACTACCACCTGCAGCTCATGGGCAAACTGGGATTGTTTTATGAATATCTTGAAATGAGTAAGTCCTTAGTGACATAAATTATATTGGAACATGTTTTGGATCCCAAATAATTACCTGGCCTAGCGAAATGAAGAAAAACGTATTTTTTTCCACTAGATAAAATTACACAAGCAGGCTTTAAAATAAGATGACAGTGTGTATCTTTGCCAGTATTTTTGGCACAGAGCTAAAGGTCTATTACTAAGCAGTGCAGTGGAACATTCATTGAGGTCCACCCTCCCCATTCTCCGTGGACTCTACCCATGCTATCTGAGAATGAACTCCCAACTATTATTAGGGGTGAGTCAGCTTGGGCCGGAGTCCACGCAGGCACAGCTGTTGGCCGGTACACTTTTGAATGAGTCATTTAATCAAGGCTGCCGCGAAAGCCTGTAGCAGCACGCTGTTTCCAGGCAGGAAAGATCACAGGGTTCCCCTTTCACACCTCCAACCTGCTTTTGACAGTGTATCTATTTCTCCTGGCCCATCACTTCTGCATGGTTCCTTGAGTGACCTCATGGCTTATCACTGGCCTGAATTTAGAACTAACATTGTGCAGGTTCAGAATTAAAATTTAGGACAGGTCCCTTCTTTCTTGAATGCCTTTGTCCATTTGTGCAGTATTTGCTGGGGCTCTGTTTCTCTTCCTTTTAACTTGATTCTGAGCTCTTGGGTGCCTTTAAATGGACATATCTCAAAACATTTCCAACGGAAACACTGTCTTTTCTATTACACATGACACATTTGTATCCATTGGAAGGCTTACTACTTACATGTTTTGTGTCTGTGTCCTTTCAGCTAACCACTGCCCTGAATTACAATTTTTTTAAGCTCAGGAGAATAGAAAAGGAGGTACAACGTTTTGGTTGACAGGCCTTAAACAGAGGGATTTGTTTGTGTGTTTGCAAAGATACCCCTTTGTGGTTCCTGTTTACAAGTCTGCAGATAGAGGATGGTTTTATTAAATCACGTTCTATATATAAAATAATTGCTTTTAAAAATATACTTTATACATGGAAACACATCTGCTTCCTTCAGTGAGTGAAAGGTTCATCTTGTAGCTTCTTCAGTCAACAATACTTTGCAGCCTGGAGTTTGATTTTAATTTCATTTTTGCCTTTGTTATGTTTTGTGACCAGGTTCAATTAGGGGTATAGCTTCAGTACATAACTAGAAGCTATATTTATTTACTTATTCTGTTTATTTTCAAAAGGACTGCAAGACAATTACCTCTGATTCCAAAATGAGTCACAACTGTAAATATTTCTTATTGGAGCTATTATCAGCATTAATAACAACAACATTCTGGGACAGAATATCATTTGTTATTTTAGCACCAAAAACCTAGCTTGGAAAAAGTTATTTTTCTGTGGTTGACTAGTCAAATAGTGTTACCAGAAGTTATGGGAAAAGGTTGTGCTTTGGGGAGAAGTTGGCATGACTTTGAGTTTCATAGTCTCATTTAAATAATTACCAACAAAATAATTCGGCTTCATCCTACCCTACAAGAAAAGATGGAATGATAACTGTTAAAAACAGATTTTTAAAAGATAATTAAATTGTTTTCCTATTACCTAATAACTAATGGTTTAGAAAAATTAATCTGTTTTTGAGAGTAGGCTGTCTGGTTGGTATTCTACACCAGAGGAAAGCCTACTTTTTGTTATTTTCCTTTGTGGGAGATAGAATTGCCACGTACCTTTTGAATTATTTCGGTTCCTCTCAAATAAATAGAGTGCCTTTGGTGATGGTCTCATCACCACAGCTCCCTCCTCCTGCTTTTCTCCATATTCTTGGGTGACACCACTATCTCCCTTTTTAATTATGCCTCCTTGCTGCTGAGGGGAGCCATCTTCATCCAGACAACCCTGGAGCCTTATACCCCGCCACCAGCTCTGTCCCCCTCTGTCCAGCGGAGGAGACGAGAACTCCCCTCTGCCTGAAACACCCCTCTCTTCTTCTCTCCCTGAGGAACTCCTGCCAAGCCTCAGCTGTAACTCTCAACCTTTCACAAAGATTTGCTGCTCTTTTTTTCTCTAGGCATTAACAGCTCTTGACTCCCGCCTTGGTGGCATCTGGCTGTGTGTGTGCCTGTCCCCGCCTCCAGACTGATTCCCCTCAAGGTGGCTACCAAGACCTTTGCATCTTTTAGCCCTCAGCCAGAGTACACTGGCTGGACCCAGCACTTATAAATAGCTGTTTGAGTGACCTGAGATTGGTGTTTCAACACACACATACAGCTGTTAGTTGAGTTTGTGTTGACATTGCCCCCATCATTCCTGTGAAGTTCTTTTTTTTTTTTTTTTTTAAGATTTTTATCTATTTGACACAGAGAGAGAGAGAGAGATCACAAGTAGGCAGAGAGGCAGGCAGAGAGGGGAAAGCAGGCTCCTTGCTGAGCAGAGAGCCCGACACCGGGCTCGATCCCAGGACCCTGAGATCATGACCCCAGCCAGAGGCAGAGGCTTTAACCCACTGAGCCACCCAGGCGCCCCCCTGTGAATTTCTTTAGAGAACATCTTTGGGGTTTTATTTTTGAGGGAAATTTCAACTTTATTTCTGTCCACCATCCTTGGAGATGAATAAAGTAACCCTGGTGTGTTAAGCAAAATTGCCTCCCCCAGGTGTGTGTTCCTACCTTCTGAGGATTCAGACACAGGATATAGAGAAGGAGCCCGTCAGTCTAAAATCTGGAAGCCATAAGACAACCATTTCGTGCTTCTAGCACTACACAGCATAGACACCAGTCTTTTAAAAAAAATCAGTGTTGGCTTCCCAGGGGGCAGGTGCCACAAATTAAATGCAGTAAAGTGGCAGAATGAGCCATTTTTCTCTGGCCCTGCCTCTTCTACCCATGTTAACTTGACCTCCTTTTCCTCCGTCTCCAAGTTAATTTTTTAAAAGATCCATTAAAACAATGACCTTCATATATTATTTTCTCCATTTAATTTACTATATTTACGGTCAACACTTCATCTTCTCATGCCCACACCTTTTCCTGTCTCTCCAGTGCTCACCCCCGCTAAGCACCCCATATACTCTCAGGACTCAGGCCTGTCTTCCCCCACTCCCTCATCTCTACTGTTTCTGCCTACCACCTGCTTTGATGCCCACCAGCTGACGATGCCTCCTATCTCTTTACTCATTCATTCATTCATCCATCCATCCATCCAGTAAACATTTGTGGAGCACCTGCTATGCCCAACACTGTATTGACTGGTAGTGATACCAAGTAAGACAGGGTGCCTGCCCTCACAGAGCCAGGGGAGGGATGTTGAATAACGTGGTGGATTGTTGAGAAGATGAGTGTAGATCAGACTTCCTAGAGCAGGTGATATTTAAACTGGATTTTGAAGGATGGATGGAAGTTGTCTATCTAAAGTATGTTAAAGGGAATAGACATTTCATGCAGAGAGGTAGACCCATTTAAAAGTACCCGGGCATGAAATGGCTTGGCCATCAGAGTGGCAAAATATGGAAAGAATATCAGGTAAGGAAGGGCTATGTTATAATGGCTCTCTGTGCTTAGCCAGGGGACTAGATCTTTTTTTTTTTTTTTTTTTTTTTTTTTTTTTTTTGAAGATTTTGTCAGGGAGGGCACAAGCAGGGGGAGTGGCAGGCGGAGGGAGAAGCAAGCTCCCTGCTGAGAAGGGAGCCTGACCCAGGGCTCAGGGCTCGATCCAAGGGATCAGGACCTGAGCCAAAGGCCAGTGCTTAACCAACTGAGCCACCCAGGCTCCCTAGAACTTATCCGTAATGAACTTATCCTTGGAATATTCATAAGCAAGAGAATTGTATAATGTTTATGTTGAAAAAGATTAGCTCATTCTGCTGCAGAATGGAAGGTATTTAGAAGAAAAATGGTATTTTGGGAGGCTACACCAGGTAACCCACACAATTGGGTAATCCTCACACCTAAGTAGGAATAGAGATCAGGGAGACAGATTTGATAAGTGTCAAAGAGATGACTAGTATAGCAAGTGAAGAATAGAATCATTGAGAGAATTTCCAGGAGATAGAATATGCAGGTGAAATATGAAGAGAAAAGCTGGTTTCCAGAAAATGGTTAGGCATTGGATTTTTGAGTGTGAGGCGGTCTGTGGGATGTGTCCATACAAACGTCCATTAGGGTGTTGGATCCATCAGGAGCTCAGAGGAGCTGTGGATGAGGCCATGGGAGTGATTCAGGTATGCCACACACAGAATTGGTGATGAGGCCCTGGAGAAAGGGAGCATGTAAAGGGTAAATGGGGAAAGAGATCCACGGAGAGAAGGAAGAATAGCAGAACAGTTGGAAGAAACGTACCAGAGGGTTGTGTCAACATAGAAGCTGAGAGGGTGGGTGATAATGTTGCTTAAGAGGGATCTGACCACTAACTACAAGGAGCGTGATGCCAGATATGCAGGCTGGGTAAGGAAGCAAGAGCTGAAGCCCACGCCTCATTGCTGGACAGTGGGGTCCAGTAGAAGCCGCACTCTATAGCTAGGTAGCGTTTTAAATTGTGTGCACGTGCGTGTGTGCACGCACACATCCACAGCCCTGCCTTGGCTTTTTAAAATGATTTAAGTAAAAACAAAAATCAAGGGGGAGAAGCATTCCATCGAGAGGGAAATGTTTGGCCACACCAAAAGCAGCCTAGTAATCCAACAAATAAAGACTGAAAATACATGCTGGTTTAGGAAAAGGCAGTCACTGCAGGATGAGCACCTCGAGGGCCGAGGCAGGAGGTAGGGCTCTGAGGAAGGGAGGAGTGATGGGGAAGAAGTTTAGGTACTTCTTCGAGAAGCTTGAGTGCACAGTGAAGGAGAAAGCAGAGTGTTAGAGAGCAACGTAGGGTCCTGAAAAAATTCAAGGCAAGGATTATTTGGGTTTTTCCAGTGTGTGTTTTTTGCCTTGCAGAATCCATGGGTCTTTTTTGTTGTTCTTCATTTCAAAAGTTTAGAAAGTTCTTGCTTGAACATCAAAACAGGTTATATACCATGTTGATTTTTCTGGTGCATTATTTTTAAATTAATCCATCTGTAATTTGGTGTCAAAAGTGAGGACTCCATACCAGGTTTTCCAGTGACAGGGCAAATTGCTCTAATACTTGAACCCACCGATTTGAAGTACCACTTTCTATAATATAGTAAAATCACATGGATATCTGCATCGATTCTCTTTCATTCGTACTGTGAATGCACTAGCTCTGAACTGTTTCAGTTGCCATCATGTAATAATAGGCACTGGCGTCTCTCAGAGCTGGTCCCATCTTAGCCTTTTTCAGAATGTCTCTCATGCTGTCCCGTCAAGCATCCCTCTTATTTTACCTATGTAGTTGGGTAGATTTCTTGAAAAACTTTAGCATCACTTTTCAGCTTAAAAAATAAAAAAAAAAATCTACTGGGGATTAATAACTAAATTTGCATTAGATTTCGAAATTCTATTTTGGAGAAAAAAATTGATAAGTCCCCCAACTTGAGTCAGCCCAATGAAGAGTATGGAACATCCTACCATCCATTCATTTATCATTATTTGTTTTTATTTTTTAAGACTGTTACCGTATCAGTGTTAACATTTCTCACTAATTCCTAAATAGCCTGAACTTTTATTGTTATTTTAAATGGCATCTTTTCTGTTGGGGCTATTTAACTGGGTTAATTGCCAGTACAGTCCTATTTTCTGGCTTCTCTCGAATAACGAGATCTGGCAACATCGGACCCTCATTCCGATGTGGTAGCCGTGAGTAGTCCCTTTCATTAGCCTACGCACTTGCCAGCATACCACAGGTGACTGCATGACCCACTCCATGCACTGCTATTCTTGCCTGGCCCCTGAGGGCAGATGAGTTCATGGAGGGGTAGTTGGGCCATAGTCAGTCAGCAGCATAGCACCAAGCACTGGTGTCAACATCTGTGACATCACCAGCTCTGGTCCCTGCCTGTGGACCTGCCAGATCTTTCCAGCCCTCGCTCTCCTTCTGCAACGCACCCTGGCCTCTCAGACCGGAAGCACATGCCGGTTCCTCCTACCTCCATACCCCTCCGTAGTCTTGCCCTTTCTGGCGAGATCGATCCCTGCCCCTTTTCTGAGCTGTAGAGTCTGTAAATCTTCCCTTTATTCACAGCCTTAGTTCCATATCTATACTCGTTTACTTGAAAGGTTTCTCTTATGTCCCTGTCCGTCTCATTTCTAACCTTCTCCCCTCCCCCACCCCATGGTACACTTTGCCCCAATCTCTGATGGCCCATCTATCGCGATGCCATATAAATTACAGACAAGGGAGAAAAGATCTTCTAAGCCATCACTTGAATTTTTATTTACTGTGACCACATAGACTGCAACAACTTCAAGATAAAAATACCTAAAGAAGTATATTTTGCCTTATTAGGCCAGTTTCATCACATACATGTCTGTGATCTGTAATAATAATACAAATTCTCTGAATGCACTGCCTTGCCTTTGAAGACTCGGGGGAGCTTGCTCATTTGCCTGTTTCTAGCATATTTCCTCTAACATTCGCTAAACATAGTCTTCCCAAAAGTCCATTTCTTATTTCTTTTTAACTTGTTAGATGCTTCCATAATATTCCTGGGGTGTTTTTTTGTTTTCACCCTAAATCACGAATCATCTTCCAACATTCTATTATTTCCACAGAGAATGAACAATACTTAGAGTGTCCCAACTGTACTACCAGCAAATAACTTTAAAGATTTTAAATATGTAGTATTCCTGCTAAGTGTATATGTATGAAAGAAACCAGCTCTAACTAGTCTTCTTTCCAGAGACTTCACCTTTGTCTTTTGTTTGGGTTCTTTCACTGTTGAACGTTGTTATTACCATGGATGTCTTTTCTCCTTGGGATTTAGTTTGTTGTTCGCCTTTTCCTTTATAAGAGTACAGGAGACTATGTTGTCCTTCCATCCACCCACCACCCCATGATGCGTGTCCATTCCATTGACAGTTATTCAGTTTGGGTTCGTCACCTTATTTGTGGCCTCTTTTCCACTGGCCCCTCTGTTGGCTCTGGTGAACAATATATTGGAAATAAGAGTGGACGCATGGAAAATGACTACCCAGTATAGACGCATGGTTCCAGAAAAAGCCCAAGACATCGGAGCGTGGCAGCCCATCATGCAAGGGATAGCAATTCTGGCTGTGGTGACCAATGTGAGTAAACTGAGGCTTCCCAGGGTAAAGACCTCGAAAAGTCCAAAAATGCATTAGTGTTGCTATCTGAAGAATCAAATGCTTGCTATTTTCTTTCTTTCTTTTTGAATGGGAGGGAGATGCCAATACTGTGATTGTTACTATTTTGTAATTGTTTATATTATTATTCATGACTTATAAAGTCAAGACCTCTTACAGGAGCAGTTGCTAAGAGTGACCATTATACTATTATTCATTTGCTAAAGGTTTTATTCAATAGAAACATGGTAATAGTAATAACAGTACCAACTCCCTTATAAAAGGAGTTATTCAATACTGCTTTTTTAACAGAGATAGAAATCTGTCCACTTGTAGTGGGAGGACCCTAAATTAAGAACTAGCATTCTACCCTATTTTACCATATATTCCAAACTATCAACTGAAAATATTCATTATTTGATGATGAAGTACGTATATGCAGTGTGCATTTCATTCATGTGTTACCTTCCTTATCTCCTAGAGCAGAGGTTCTTCAAGGAGAGGGCTTTAGAATGGGTCCCATCTCTCTTCTGCACCCCACCCCTTGGCCTTTGCTCACCACTCTCTGGTCATTAGCTAAGCAGCCCCATACCCTGTATGTGTCCCCGCTTAGGGGAACAGAACACAGTCCTTTACAACCTATATAGACTTTGGACCAATCTGAACAGTCAGTACCCCTCTACCTCCCCCTCCCTTCCTTAAAACACAGGCCAGTAAGGAACTCTCAGGGAGAATAAGTTCCATACCAGCCTGGTAGGAGAATGACCACCTTCCCAAGAAATATCCTTACAACTGGGGCTATTTCCTCCCTTATTTCACTGCCCAATTTACTCTCCAGTCACAATCCCCAACACGACAATGTCCCAGTTTGAATTTGTCAAGCCATACTTGCCCTCAGCCCGCAGCCTTTTCCCACGAGCACTTATAGAAACCAGAGAATTCAGCAGTGCCTGTGGGTCAGGCTCAGCGCTGCAGACTCAGGTCAGACCCAGTGCTGCTTCCCAGCTGTGTGACCTTGGGCTAGACCTTAACACTGGAGAGCTTCAGTTTATCATTTGTAAATTCATTAATTCCTTGCTGCGTATTTTAAGACTATTATATACCCTATAGGGTAATCAGGGACTTCAGTGAGTTAATGCATGGAGCGCACAGAGCCTGGTCCTCATGCAGTGTTAGCTGCTGCTGTTACTGTCTTCATCAGTGACTGTGTAGACTTTGGCAGGTATCTAAAGGCACAAGAATTTTACAATGTGTCACTGAGCTGTGCTTACAGTTTTGTACAGTTGTCTGGAACCCAGCCGTCACGCCCCTGCCAGGAACTCTCAATTTATCCGAATCGTATGCTGTCCCTACTTTCTGGAGAAAGTTGCAAATTGCACACAAAAGACAACTGCTAGGTTATATCATTTTCCATTCACCCAAGTAACCCACGCTTTCCACATCCCCTGGGCTACGAAATGAAGACTGATGTGCAGAAATAGGACAGTGAGGCTTTTCAAGTTCTACAGTCATAAAAGAATCGATCTGTCACATTTGATATGCTGTACAACACTAAGCAAGGCAAGGATATGGACCTGGGTGCATTAGGAACATTTGAGCAACAAGGTTCGAAACTAAGAGGATTTTTGTTTGACCTTCAGCTAACTGGAAACTTTAGATGATTCGTATTCCCAATTCCTCAGCACTCTGGTTTGATTGTCATAGGCACCTTCTCCTGATATCCACAGCATGGCTCGACTGGCACAAATGGGGTATTGGCTGTGTTTCTAAGGCTATTGTGTGGGTGGGCGTGTACACAGGCGCCTGCTAACTGGTGCTACTGGTTCTCATCCAGTAGTTTTTCTTATAACCTAGGCATTGTTTTATCATACCCTAGGCAAACTGCCTAGGTCACTTTTAGGTCATCGAACTACGGACAGTTCTTTTTCCCGTATTATTAGGATTTGGTCCAGCTTCCAGGCTGCAGGTCCTGTGCATGTTTGTGTATGTGTCTGTAGGAATGGCACATGTGTATCATTCCTCCCTTCCCTAATGTAGGCCTCTACCACCTACTGGGCACAGAAAGGGCTAATGTTCTGTAACAGGAGAACTTGCAGCTATAGGAGGAAGAGAACAGCCACCAGGGATGAAAGTGGACATCAAGAGTTTGGTATGAAATCATTCGTCTTCAAGTTGCTGGTGCAATAAATAGGCTGAATTGATAGGTTGTATCAGGCCCCAATAGCTGCCCTTGAAGACCCATTTTAGTTTAATAGAAACGGAAAAGCAGCACACTGCATTTACTTGCACTTGTGTAGTGTGTCTCAAAGCAGCTCAATTCAGCAGGAACAAGGGTCTTGTCCGAAGCCAAGAAAATTCTCTTCCTTGTTGGAATTTTTGTACTTCCTGGAGCACAGCTGCAGGAGATTCTGCAAAAAGCTATAGTTAATAGGAAATGTTAAACTATTGAAATCTAGAAAAAGTAAAATATTCTTGTCTTACACCTCCCCACTCCCCCCCCCCCCCCCCAACAGGCACACACACACTTCAGAGGAAATGACAAAGCTGGTTCTACTACTGGGAGTAATTTTGCAATGGGAAAGCCCCCTTAGTTGTTTTTCTTGCTCTGTCTGAGATATTGTTTGGTGGCTTGTGGTCTCACTGCATCTAAACCATATGTTCAGATGAACACTATTAAAAATCATGTGCCAAAAACATGTCTTTCTGCTTCAATAAATGAATTATTTAGCTTTGTTTCTTCACATAGCATTTGGGTTACGGTATATTCCTTACTTTCTCCTTCTTTCAAACCAATTGTATACATTGGAGAGTTGAAAGCCCAAATTAAAGAATTATAGAGAAAATTCATGTAGTTCATAATAGCTTTCTATCCTGATAGAGGTCTGCCTGACACAGACCCAAGTTTAAAACTGATCTCAATTTATTCCTTTAATCTGGGAGCACACTGGATTTTGTTATTTGGTCCTGTATAATGTTCAGAGCTTAGTTCAGTTAGTCTTTGTGAAGTTCAGAGGCTTAGACATGTGGTCCAATAAGACAGGCATACACTTGACTGTATGAATGGAGCAACCCCAAGAGTTTCTTGCTACCTACATTTTAAAATTAATTTTAAAATTCTTGCTCTCTAAGGAAACAACATATGTAAGTATATACGAGAGTTTAAAATCAGACTATGGGTGAATGTGTATAAATAAGACACTCTTAGGGAAAAAGTGTGAATTTGAAGGCCCTTATTAAAGAAAATCTATTTTATGCAACTTATAATTCATAAAAATAGAATCATTTTTAATGATTTAAGAGGCAAGTGACTTAAAAATGAGTTTTATATCAGTTGTAAACTCTACAGAGGAATTATATAAGGCCAAGTTGCTTTCATAATATTGACCCGATTATTACTTATACAAAGAGCCTTCTAAATCATAAAGATTACAATTAGAGTTCTAAGGTTGAGTTGTATAATATTCTAGTTTTTGAAAATCTAATTTATATGCAATATATGCAAGCAACTTGAGTTAATCCAGGATACCCTGGTCTACAATTATTCTTACTAAACTTAAGAAACATAATAGGCAACTTGCAGGCCTTTGCTTTTCAACTGCACATGGACTTTAGGACCTTGACTATCTATATCCATTTGACAGGAAAGGATTAAAGTTTCTGAATCTGTCATTAAAAAAAAAATATATCAACCAATGAACGCCTAATTCTGGTGTGTTTGTTAACTGTAGCGATAAAGGCTCTAAATTAACGCCCCTTCCTGTTTTCTTCCCCATGTAGGCCATGATCATTGCTTTCACATCAGACATGATCCCCCGCCTGGTGTATTACTGGTCCTTCTCCGTCCCCCCATATGGGAACCACTCCCACTACACCATGGAAGGATACATCAACAGTACTCTCTCCATTTTCAACGTCTCAGACTTCAAAGACCAAAGCAAGGGAAATCCAGACCCTAAGGCTGTCATCCCTACCACATGCAGGCAAGTTCTGCTTACATCTTTAAAAATGCACTTCCATTGTCGTGTAATTCTAAATAAAATTGCTGGACACATTTGTTTTTTCCCTAGGTTTCTTTTCAGTAAAACAATACAGATTGGGGTCAGAATTTACAAATCAGAATATAAAGTGTGTTTTAAAGATGGGAGTTTCAAATGATTGCAGGGAGACTGATCCAGGAGGAAGTCTTGTTTATATCTTGCAATGAAGAAACTCAAGGAGTTCCAAAAAACAAGTTAATTCAGTTGTAATGACTAACCTGTTGTTCAAGCTCGAGCTGAGTGACAACAAAGTAGCACTCACTCCAAGAAATAAAGAGCACAGGCTCACCTAGCAGTATTCTCGAAAGCATTCCATGAGGCCTTGCTGCATTGATTGCAATGCTGGTAAGGTCAGCTATGGACAAACAAGTAGATTGCTACTTGGTATAGTTTGTTGACTATAGGTCCTAGAGTTTGTTTTTTTTTTAATCAGAGTCTTAACACTGAGGGAGAATTTAAATCTCATTTAGTTCAACTCCTCAAACCCTCCTGTGGTTCACATTCTGAGCAACACAACCAAGAAATAAGCCCCAAAATAAATGTTTTTAGAGCCTCTTCAGAATCTCACATTGAATGTTCTTACCTGATATAATTCTAAAGAGCAGTTAAACTCTTGCAGGTCTAATAGGTTACAGGCAGAAAATTTGAGATGTGCTATCTGAGGGCGATATCCTAACAGCAGTAGCACCTGATGTCTAATAAGGAAGTGAGGTTACTTCTATTATAACAAGCAGACAGGCATTCCTCTCTGGAGGGAGAAGTAGCCCATAGCTGAGTGAAACCCGATGATGCCACTATATAAATAAATTTAAAATCTTGTTTCTGAAAATACACCACATCATTGTAGTGTTATACTCTTTTGAGAAGGCAGGAATAAAACACCAAAAAAAATTCAGTATTTCTCTGTTTACGCATATGGTATATGTCATTACCATCATCTATTTTATGTTAAGTCAAGTATTATTGGAATCATTATGTCAGGATTTTGTAGCCAAAGTAAACTCTTGAAGAAAATTTATAGGACGTCCAATTTTAAAAAGCATTACATTAACTATGATCTCTTTTGAAAGGGGCCCTTGCTTACAGTACTTAATCAAAAAGAATCTCCTGAGATCCCTGTTTTATTTTTCAGGTATCGTGATTTCCGGAACCCACCTGGACACGAACAACAGTATAAACACAACATCTACTACTGGCACGTGATCGCAGCCAAGCTGGCTTTCATCATTGTCATGGAGGTAAGAGAAGTATATTTTGAAAGAGCTTATAAGGCAATATATTTGCAGACCTTTTATTAGCATTAAGTGTGGCCAACTTGGGCTTAAAACACATTCTTTTCTCTTGCTAGCAATTATTTTAGGACATCTATTAATGAAATTTAACAAGGGAATACCCATAGTGCTCTCACTAATGAAATGAAATCGGTTATCTGCTTGAAAAGGTGAAAGCATTTTGTGTGCTAGGGGGATTCAGTGCCTCTCACTGCAGTTTTGAATGCCTTTTTTAAAAAATTTGGGGCACTGGGCTGCATACTAGACTGTGAAGGGGCGTATTGAAGACGACTAAGATGTGGCCTCTGCCCCTGAGAAACTTTTGTTACTGTCCTAGTTTTATTTGTATTACTATTAAGCATTTTTATTACATTTTCATAATATACCTCTTAGAATAGTTTTTTTTATATCCCTAAAATTAACCAGCTCTTAAAAACGAGGCAGCAATAAATTTGAAATTGATCTAAGCAACTTTACTTCTGACACGGAGGGAATAACCGCTACCAAAAGGTGGTGGGTGTGGTCGCAGTTAGGGTAACACTTAAAGGTTGGTTTTTTTCTCACGTGTGGTGGCTCCTGAGTCAAGATCAGCTTGCTGATGTGAGGACCAGATCTCTGACTCTCGGCGTGCCGTGTGTGGCTGCACCTCCAGACAGAACACGTATAGGGTCTAGCCAGTAAGGAGGAAGGAAGGGGATGCTCGCCCTGTCCCTTCCTTTCTGTCAGAAGAGAAGATGCTTTGCCAGAAGGCTCCAGGGCAGGTGACCACCTGCATCACACTGGGGAGTGATGCAGAGCTCATGTCTCCTCCAAGCGACAGAGTAGGCCAAGATGGGACACGTTGGGTTTCTTCTGAACAAAATGAGGGTCTGTTAGCAAGAATAAAGCCGGATAGGCTGCCTGGCTCTGACCAGTTTTCTAGTCTTTTTTTTTTTTGTAAATAGCTACCAAACATTAACAGAAGAGGAAACAAGTTGCCTTTTAGCTCCCCATCATCAGTGGATTCCTAGAGTATCTGATACGTCAGCAGGAGTCGCTGGTTTGTATCCAGATATGTAGTTGCCAAAGTATTTCGACTCCTGCTTCTGATATCATGGCTGACTAGATACTCTGAGGGGCCATTTCACTACAAAACATTCACAATCAGCTTAGAATATAGTTTCCTTTGCATTTTTGGGGCTCGCTGGAAGGGAGGAGAATCTACAAAGAAGGGCAGAAAGGTGATGGCTAAACTAGAGCAGTGAGCACCCCCCTGAAGTGCTGGGGCCTCTGAGGACAAGTGGGGTCATCAGCACCTCCCTCTAAAGTCTCAAGGGTGCCAAGCAGAGGGTCAGCACTGAGGTGGACCAGCTAAGCTTCAGACTCTTCGATTCATCCAGGGGCCCCCAAAGAGCTAAATTTGTCTCAGAGCAGAAGGAAATGCATATATATCTATCCCTTGGAGAAAAGATGTCCTCAGTTTAGACCACGTTTTTTTCTCAGATTGAAATAATCAGATATGAGCTTCCAAAGATCAACAATAACAAGGGGAAATGAGAAAAAAAAAAAAGTGAGATTCGGGGGGGGGGGATAATAACTTCAAGAGTATGCATTATCACATTAGGAATATAAATTAAATGTGTATGAAAATGTTTAAACAAAAATTACAAGGTAATCTTTAAACATATATAACTGTCAAAATGAACAAGCATACAGATTAAACAGAAGTTTGTAGCATGAATGAATGAATTGGGAGATAGTTCTGAAAAAAATTACTCCCAGCACATCACAGGGAGAGAAGAAAATATGAACAAGATTAAGCAATTTTCCAATTCACAGAAGAAAAAACAAAAGATACTAGAGGAGAGGCAATACTTGAAGAGTTAACAGCTAAAATTCTTCCCAAAGAAATGAAAGGGATCTGTTCACAGAGCAGAAAGCACAGCAGACAGAATAAAGAAATCTAGGCTTACACAGATTGTGACAAAAGTGCAGCTCATCGAAGATAAGATCTTAAAAGTAACCAGAGAAAAAGGACAGATGACTGATGAAGAAAATTAAAATTGAAATGAGAGTAGACTTTAATAGCAGCATGGAAGCCAGAAGAGAGTAGTCAAATATCTTCCAAAATGCTAAAGAAGGGAACTATAAACCTAGAATTCTAACAAAATTTTGAGTAATTGGAAAATCTTTCCATAAAGAAAATGCCAGCCCATATGGTTTTGTAGGAGAGTGATGCCATACTTTCTAGAACAGATCATTTTAGTTACCTCCAGAGATCAGAAAAAGGAAATGCTCTCCAACTCCTTTTAGATCCTAGACAGGAATAGAAAGAGGAAAATTATACACCAGTATCCTTCCTTGCATTGATACAGGGATCTTTTCAAAACATGCCGATTGAATCTAGCAATATATTTTTTAAAGATGACATCAGGCCACATTGTGTATTATGCCACGCTTGCATTTCTGGGGCAAACCGAAGTCCACATCTATAAATATAGTTGGGGAAAAAAAAGAACCTCTCCTTCCTGTATCATCAGCTTTTGCCTCTTTATAATTTCCATCATTTAGCCACACTCTCATCTCAAATATTCTCTACTCTCACATTACCTTACTTATCAGAGCCTTAGACACAGCTGATCCCTGAAGTTCCTCCTCACTTGGCTCCCAGGATGACTTTTTTTCCTCTTTCCTCTTACCTCACTAGGCCGTCCCTTTTTAATTTCTTTGCTAGGCCCTTCCTTCTCTCTCCCCATAGCCTTGGTGATCTCTCGCATTCCGTTGGCTTTAAATGCCGTGTATATGCCACTGACTCATGATATATAGATATATATAGATATATATCTCCCCAGAACACCTCTCTCCTGAACTTAGCCCATGAATCCAACTGCCTACCTGACCTTTCTGCTGGGACAGCTAACAGATAAATCTACTGGCCCCAGTGTCCCTATTTTCTTGAGCCCACTTGGAATGTTCTCTCCGTGCTGCCCTAAATGTCCCACCCACAGCGGGTCTGCTCCCTCCCAGTTACGGCAGTTGCAGCTATCTCACTGGTTGTTAAGGGCAAAATTCTTTTTTTTTTTAAGATTGATTTTATTTGACAGAGGGAACACAAGCAAAGGGAATGGTAGCAGGAGAAGCAGGCTTCTTGCCGAGCAGGGAGCCCGATGCGGGGCCCGATCCCAAGATCCTGGGATCATGACATGAGCTGAAGGCTGAAGCCTAACGACTGAGCCACCCAGGCGCCCCAAGGGCAAAATTCTTAAGAGTCCCCCACGTACCCCACATGCAGTGCTGGTGGCTTTTCCTTAGTACATTGCATATGTGACCATTCTTACCAGCTCTGCTTCTAGAACCGCCTTGGAGCCACCATCATTTCTCACCCGAATTAGGGCCACGGGCTCCAAGGTAGCCTCCCTGTTGTCTTCACATCTCTGAGTAAAAGCCAGAGTCCTTACAAAGCCTGACATACTCTAGCCCTGCTCTGTTACTCTCTCGCGTCCCTCCAGCCCTGCTCTTCCTGACACACAGCCAGCAGGCTTCCACCACAGAGACTCTGTACCGACTGTTCCCTCTGCCTCTCATGCCTTTCCTCCTGATGTCTGCATGGCTAGTTCCCTCATCTCCTGAAAGCCTGGGCTGAGTGAGGCATACCCAGTCTGATCTGTACGAAATCCATCTGAAATTGGCCTCCTACCTAACACAAACTCCTACTCTGCTTTACTGCTTTCTCCACGTTTTTTTTTTTTTTTGACTGACAGGGAGAAACACAGAGAGGGAACACAGGCAGAGGGAATGGTAGCGGGAGAAGCAGGCTTCCCGCCGAGCAGGGAGCCCGATGTGGGGCTCGATCCCAGGATCCTGGGATCATGACCTGAGCCGAAGGCAGATGCTTAACGACTGAGCCACCCAGGTGCCCCCTTTCTCCACGTTCTTATCATGTGAATGCTGTGGACAATTTATAGATTTTTAACAATGTTCACTGTATATTATGTATCTCCTTGGTAGGTCAGAGATTTTTGCATAATGAACAAAAATGTGTTCAACATCGTTAGTCACCAGAAATGTAAGACTGAAATGAAAGTCCATTATTATAATCACTATGTTGGTGAAGAAAAAAAAAAAGACTTGATGACCACAAGTGCTAGCAAGGATTCAGAGCAGCTAAAATCATTGCACGCTGCTGGTGGAGGGAGAAGCTGGTTTAACTACTTTGGAAAATACTTTGGCACCGTCTTGGAAATTTATTTAAACATTCATTTAACAGAGTCTTGGCAGTTCCACATGTAGGTCATCCCCTTGAGAAACTCTCACAGATGTCCTCCAGAATCCAAATGCAAAATCATTCTTAACATCATTGTTTCTAACAGAAACACTAGAAACAAGCCCAGTATGTTCTGATGGGGTAATCGACAGGAGACTATGAATGGACTATAGTTATGCACAATAACATGGATGGATTAGAAACTAGGTTTGAATGAAAAATGCCATTTTTAGGGGCACGCGAGTGGCACAGCTGGTTCAGCATTCGACTCTTTGTTTCAGGTCATGGTCTTACAGTCATGGGATTGAGCCCTATGTTGGGTTCAGTGCAGAGCCTGCTTGAGATTCTCTCTACCTTTCCCTCTGGCCCCTCCTGCTCATGTGCTTTCTCCCTAGTAACTAAATAAATCTTTTTAAAGTAATTTTCAAAAGACCATATACACTATCACACTTTTTTTATAAAGCTCAAGTAAAGGGAGACTAAACCATATATTATTTGGGGCTATCTACATATTTTGTTAAACTGGTTCTCAAACATAAAATGATACAGATAGGATTTAGTGCTAATCTTTGAGGGGAGAGTCCTGGAAAGGAACAGACACAAAAATACCATAGCATTGTCAGGCTGAGTGTTAGTGTTTTTGAAATTGTCAAAGCAACAAATGTAGCTCTTTGGCAGACCCACATGGTGTAGGAGAGACTGGTTGTATATGTAAAATGCCCACCACCTTGTCCAGATCTATTGCTAGGATGACTAGGAAAAAAACAAAAATCAACAAAAAGCTCTGTATTCCCCTCCATTTCCTTGTGATTGACATTTTTCTTCTTCTCTCCCACAGCATCTCATCTACTCTGTGAAATTCTTTGTATCCTATGCTATCCCAGATGTATCAAAAAGCACGAAGAGCAAGATCAAGAGAGAAAAATACTTAACCCAGAAGCTTCTTCATGAGAATCACCTCAAAGATATGACGAAAAATATGGGGGTCATAGCTGAGAGGATGGGGGTAGTGGTAGAGAACAATTTACGACCAAAATCAGAATAAGAGCTTTATGTTCTGAGAAGCACTTTACAGAATTTAACTCTGTCAAAATAATATTATGAATCACTAATGAGAATGTTTAAGTTAAAACACTTCGGCAGATAGGCATCTTTGCTATTGCCATTTTCTTAGAGATGATTTTTCAGTTTCAGCCAGTCATGCAGGACCTGGGGAATGTAAAATTTAGATCAAGAAGTGCATAAAACTAATCACCTGGAAAACCAGAAATGTTACCCTTTTTGATAAATTGGAATTTCTGTAACACAAAGTGTCTCGCAGTGTGCTTAAAAATCACCCCTTCCAAAGCTGGATGGATTTTTGTCCCTCCATTCAATTATTTTCATTCCTTTCTGTTCTCAAGCACATGTTCCCCTTTTAGATGGTGTTTCATTTCTTCACTTTGCCAGATCTGTCCCAGAGTTCTTTCCCTTTTAGTACTCTCGTTAAAGACTAGACGTACTAGCTTTTGTGATTAAAAATAGCTAACTCAGATTTCAGTCTGAATGCTGTATTCAGCAAATAGACCCAAGATTTCACAATATTTAGGTGTATTAGCACATCCCTACAGAACATGAAACCTCACTTAATAAGAGGAAATAGTTTCATTTTGGCCTGTCTTTCCATCTCAAAGAAATACTCTTAATGGATTGGAATAAAGACAGCAGAGTCCTCAAGTGTATTTGTACTAATCCACAGTGACACCTTTTATCTTCCAGGAGCACTCCTAGAATCTTCTGTGCCTAATCAGTGTTGACTGCTTTGCAAATCTCAAAGGAATAAGATGACAAAAGCAGGGGAAATTACAGATTCAAATAGAATTGTAACTCCTATTGATCAGATAATTAATTTACCTCTTCTAAAGATATGTAGTTTCTTGAAAAAAAATGAAATCAACGGATTAAAATTACATTTTTTTCAACGTAATGGTCTGGAACGATAAGCCCATCCATTTCCCACCAATTGCCCCTTAGTCATCAGATCAGCTCACAGGCACCACTGGGAATGGCTCACACTGTCCAGCCGGTCCGACGGGGCTGTGCGCGCTTAAGAGAACAGCAGATGCCCTCACTGTGAGTCCGCGTGGGGAGTGCCTTTCCAGCAAGGGTCCTGCCTATCCAAGTGATCAACAGACCAAAGCATCGGCCATGGTCAAGGTGCTTCCCTGCATCCTCCATTCTGTCGTTCCCAGCCCAGTAACTTGTTTGTAACTTGCTCGCACCAGGGAGGGGGTGGGGGTGAGAGGAGGGAGACAGGAGCAGACCCCGATCACTCCCAATCCGGCAAAGAGACTCTGGTCTCGATTTGAGCCTCCAGCCTCCCTAAAGCCACGGTCTGGTCACAACCCCTTCCGTCGTCGGCGGGACGTAACTTCCGGCTGAGCGCCCGCCCCCGCATAGCTTGCCTTCGCTTTGTCGGCTCTGCAGCCTTTACTGTGCCTGACTGCCTTCCAGGTGCAAGGTCCTCGGGGAGGCGCTGGAGAAGCCCCGGGCCCGCACCGCTCTCGCTTGACTGGTACCAGGGCAGCGCCAGGTGGAGGAGAGGGTGTCTGGTCCTGGGTTCTTGCTGGTGGGCCGCCACCCACTGCGGTGCTGCTAAACGCCCAGGGGCCACGCCACTCGGAATCCCAGCAGCAGAGGGAAAGGAAAGCCGTTTCCGGAGCAGATTGAGAGGCTTGTTCTAAGAGAGCCGCTTAACCCAAGGTCACCGTACTAAATGCAAGTCACAAAGGTTTAAAAACCAAAAATAGTATTTATGGAGGATCCATCAGAGCAGTGTTCTGGACTTCTGAATTGGCCCAGTGGATCAGGGACATTTCACTGACTTTCTTGGTTACATGAACGATGGGAACAGGGCGCGCCCAACAAGCCGCGTGAGCTCTGACGGCACAGGGAGTAAGAACGGTGTTTCTTCACAGCCCAGACTGGGTGCGTCCGGTCCCTTCCCTGCTCTCCTGGGACACTGCTCCTGGCAGTGGGACCGCTTCCACTCCTCTTACCTCTGCTCTTTTCTAAAGCCAAGGACTATCTCCTCGTGTTGGATTTGGCGAGAACTCACCGTTTAGGGGAGCACAGAAAAGGAAATGTTCTTGCCTTATCTCCTTGTATATTATACGATAAAACTTTAAAAGAGTTGTACATTTACATCTTCGTCAGTCATCTCTCATAAATCATTCATAGTTTAAAATGTGCTTTTGTGGACAGGAAAGGGAGGAAAGCTCTACATTTTTAAAGGCATAAAATCAGATGTGTGAAACTGCCAATATCCCCAAACGGCGACGTGCGGGGGAGCCAGGGTCACCTGGAACCCCGATAATGTAAGTCTAGTGCAGACTTGGTGGCAGCGAAGAAAAAATGTCGGGGCTGCATCTGCAGGCAGGCACGGGCTGGATCTGTGAATGTGAGCAGAAGCAGCACCCCAGGAAAAAGGGTGGGTGTCACTGTGCCCCCATGGAAGGAAAATCTGGCCCTCCACCTGCCGGGTGTTAACCACTAGAGAACCTTGAGTTTTGTATCCTTTTGTAATGCCTGTGAATTTTAACAGATTGAAGCATTAGACTAAAATACTCAGGGGATTTTTCCTTAAATATCCCTCAGATATTTCAGATGTGTCAATAGATAAGGAATGCCATCATTTTTATTTGAAAACTCAACAAGGCCATCCTCTAAACTGTCACCAAATGCCTTCCCTTTTAATTATCTGTGCGTGCATCCTGAATTTCAGAAAACATTAGTTCACAATGGGGGGCAGGATGTGCTATGTTATTGAAACACTTCTTGTACCATTTTCTCATTGTGCATATTATAAGATGTTTGAAAAGTTAAAATATATGAGCAGCTTAACTATTGGAACTATTCATGATGCTTTCATACACTGTGGCATAAGATGTAAAGTTTGTAATGTTTTGTGAACTTCTGTGCATTTTAATATTCTTTTATAATTATGAGCATTTTAATAAATTCATTTTTCAAAACAACATGGGTCTCATCTATATTTGTCTTCATGTTTTTAAGGAGACTATATATGTGTAATACATATATAAATATAATACATGTATATATATATATATCTGCTGTTTATCAATTATGTATCACCCAGATAACAAATGTGTGCTTTTGTGTCGATGAAACCTAAATTTACATTTTTCACCACCTACACTTACTTTGAAACATGATTTTTCCAGAAAAAACTGGGTGTGCAGTTTCAGCCAGGGCTGCTAAAAACCAGTTGTTGGGATTGAGCCCTGCCCAGGGCACCAAGCCTGGAGAGCAGGTGGGAGCTGAAAACCAGCCGCCCTCTGCTCCCCACACCATGGTGTGCCAGAGCCAGGCTGCATCCATGAGGGGGGAAAGGTACTTTTCTACAACTGCATAAAGTTGGCTTCTGCATGCTAAACATGATTGTAGGGGACAGTGCCACCAGAGAGGGCAAGTCTCTAATAATCCCAGAAAGGCTCTGTTTGAACCTGCTGCAGAGCTGGGTACAGAAAGGGGAAATCATGGAGAAGAAAGTAAGGGGAAATGTCATTATAAAAATCAACCTTTTTATCCTGGACAACATATCCAGATTCTAACTTTTTTTGTTTTATTGCAGGAAGCGGGGGCGGGGAGGGGGGGGTTTGTTTTCTGTTTTTCGGTTTGGTTCCATTTGGTTTTGTTTTTTGGCAGCTTAAATCTCATCTGGCTTCCAGAAAACTCTAAATCGAATATAATCCATAACTGGACCAACAGCAAGAAGCCTTTTCTGATCCTTATGTGATACTCTTGGGGCCAGTACTAATGTTATTCTTACTTTCAAGCTTTTTAAGTCCAGCAAAGGACTGATCAGAATTTTGCTTCTTAAGCTAAGTACCCCTTCCCATTCTCATGGAATGATGAGATCATAAATACAGTTGACCCTCCAATAATGCCTGTTTGAATGTCACAGGTCCAGTTAAACACAGATTTCTTTTTTTTTAAGATTTTTTTGAGAGAGTGCATACTAGCAGGGGGGAGCAGAGGGGGCACAAGCAGACTCCGTGCAGAGCACAGAGCCTGACGCAGGTCTCGATCTCAGGACCCTGAGATCATAACCTGAGCTGAAATCAAGAGTCTATCACTAAACCAACTGAGCCACCATCCAAGTGCCTCTCCACAGACTTTTTATATTAAAATTTTAATTAATACATACAGTACCATAAATGTTCTTTCACGGCCTTAGGATTTTTTTTTTAATTTTATTTATTCATTTGACAGAGAGATCACAAGTAGGCAGAGAGGCAGGCGGGGGGGTGGGGGGGAAGCAGGCTCCCTGCTGAGCAGAGAGCCCCATGCGGGGCTCGATCCCAGGACCCTGAGATCATGACCTGAGCTGAAGGCAGAGGCTTTAACCCACTGAGCCACCCAGGCACCCCACGGCCTTAGGATTTTAACATTTTCTTTTCTCTAGCTTACTTTACTGTAAGAATAGAGTCTAAAATATACAACATACGTGTTAATTGGACTTTGTCTTCTGGTCCAAGATGGCAATGTAGGAAGACCCTGAACTCTCCTTTTCCACAGAAACACCAAACCAATACCTATTTATAGAGCAATTCCTCCTGAAGAACTGAGGATTGACCAAACAGCTTCTGTACAATGAAAGACCACAAAGAGAATAGCAAGAGACACAGAGACAAGGTAACAAGGGGAATCCCCACCCCCGTTGCAAACTGCAGTGAGAGCAGTGATAGTTCATAGAGATCATGAGCAGATTCCGCTACCCTTGAATACAGGATAAAAGCCACTTTTTACAGAGTCAACCAGAATATACAGAAACCAGTCCTAGAACCCTGTCAAATGGGAGACAAGCTGCTGGAACTCACTCCAGGTCAGAAGGGCTGGTGAGAACCATACTTTGCATTTACCCTCTAGCTTGACAGCACAGACAAAGGCGCGATCAGGGTGTCAATGCCAGCCTTAGCAAGGCCTGGACCCCTAGACCACACCAGCCTCAAATGCCCCCAGGAATAGAAACAAACAAAAACCCATGGCTTAAAACAACCAAAATATAAAGGATCCAGCCCTAGAATTCTGCCAAATGGTAGAGGACCTGCTGAAATTCTCTCCAGGTTGGAGGGGCTGGGTTACATTCCTTCTCCTCCACCTGGCAACGTGGACAGGAGCAGGGTCTGGGCACACTAGCAAGCCTACCACCTCCGTGAGCCCCAAGCCCACACCGCCCCCAGCTGTCCCACCAAGATGGCCCCCTGCCTGAAGCACACCAGGACACCCCTGCTCGGCACTCACTATAGCTCCGGCCATCTCACCGAGGTGATACAGGTGCAAAGCACCCCAGAACACTCTCAGTTCACACCATCTTAGCCCCAGACGACTTGCCAGGACACCCCAGCTCTCACTTTGGCTCCAGATTTACCACGGCTCCCCTTGTGTGGAGAGCCCTGGGACCTCCCCTCCACAACCACGCTTTAGCCACACCACAGTGACCCTGCACCCCAGAACAGCCCTACACACACCCACCCTGGCTCTAGCTGCCCAGCTGTGGCACCCTCTCCATGCAGTGTTTCAGAACACCCTGGCTTACACCAACTTCAGCTTCAACTGTTCTACTGGGGCATCGTCCGGGCAGAGGGCCCCAGGACACCCCAGCTCACCTAATTCATCTTCGGCTGTCTTGCCAGGGGATCCTCTTCACAGAGAGCCCTTTGACCCTCCAGTTTGCACCACTTCAGCGCTCTGGCCAGGTTGCACTCTGCTGAGAGCCCCAGGGCTGCCCTGGCTCATGCCCACTTCACTTCTGGCCATTCCACCAGGGTGGCTCCCATCCCTAGGCCAAAACAATCGCAACTCCAGCCAGCCAACCCACCAAAGTCACCAGGTGTACAGTCTACACAAGGATAGCCACATACAAGTTCATTCCTTCTAGTTTAGGAGAAGTAGCTATTCTGCCTAGTTTAGAGAAATAAACATAGAAAGTCATGCAAAATGGGGAGATAGTGGAATATGCTCTGAATGAAAGAACAAGACAAAACCTAAATGAAATGGAGATAAGCAATGTGTCTGATAATGAGTTTGAAATAATGGTCATAAAGATGCTCACTGGACTAGTGAGAAAAGTGGATGAACTCAGTGAGAACTTCAACAAAGAGAAAATATAAGTATTCGGTGAAAATATAAATATTGAAGAATACAATAACTGAAATGAAAAATACACAGAGAGAATCAACAGTAGATTAGTGGATACAGAAGAACAGATTAGCAATCTGGAGGTTAGGATAATGAGACGTGTCCAAGCTGAACAGCATGAAGAAAAAAGAAATTTTTTTTAAGAAAAAAAGTTTTAAAAATAGGCTAAGGTATCTCTTGGACAACATCAAGTGAACAAACATTTGCATGGCAGGGTTCTCAGAAGGAGAAGAGAGAGAGAATGAGGCAGAAAATTTATTTGAAGAAATAACAGCTGAAAACATCCTTAACCTGGACAGGAAAATAGAAATCCTCATTTAGGAAATACAGCAAATTCCAAACAAGATGAGCCCAAGGAAGTCCACAACACAATCTATACAAATTAAAATGTCAAGGATTAAAAAACAAAGAATTTTTTAAAATAGCAAGGGAGAAGCAGGAGAAACCTCATAAAGCTATCAGTTAATTTTTCAGCAGTAACTTCACAGGCTTAGGGGGTGGCATGATATATTCAAAATGCTGAAAGGAAAAAATTTACAACCAAGAATACTCTACCTGGCAAGGTTATTATTAAGAAAGAATGAAAGGGGGCGCCTGAGTGACTCAGTGGGTTAAAGCCTCTGCCTTCAGCTCCAGTCATGATCCCAGGGTCCCAGGATCATGCCCCTCATTGGGCTCTCTGCTTGGCAGGGAGCCTGCTTCTCTTTCTCTCTGCCTCTCTGCCTGCTTGTTATCTCTCTGTCAAATAAATAAATAAAGTCTTAAAAAAAATAAAGAGAGAGAGAGAGAGAAAAAGAAAGAAAAAAAAAAAGAAAGTAAGAAAGAAGAGGCAAGATGGCAGAGGAGTAAGAGACCCTATTTCAACCAGTCCCCTGAACCGAGCTAGATATCTACCAGAGTACTCTGAAAAACCATGAAATCAGCCTGAGATATAAGATTACACACTTCTGGATCTCTACAGGGGCAGACGATCATCAGTGGAGAGGGTGCACCTTGCCTGGATTGTGGTTGATATTTTCAGCTATACATCCCCTCAACCACCTCTCACCAAAATGACTAGGAGGAAAAATTCAGAGACTGTGACCTCTGCCACAGAACTACTGGATATGGACATAAGGAAGATGTCAGAAATAGATTTCAGGGTAACAGTAATCCAGACTATAGCTAGGTGGGAGAAAACCATTAGTGGCAACATAGAATCCCTAAGGGCAGAAGTGAGACCTGATCTGGCAAAACTTAAAAATGCTATCAATGAGATCCAATCTAATCTAAATACTCTTAACAGCTAGGGTAAATGAGGCAGAAAATAGATTTAGTGATCTAGAAGACAAACTGATAGAAAAGAAGGATCAAGAGGAAGCCTGGAACAAACAGCTTAGAAACCATGAAAACAGAATTAGAGAAATAAATGATGCCTTGAAATGTTCCAAAGTCACTATTATTGGGATCCCTGAGTGGGTGGAGAGAGAGAGAGAGAGAGAGAGAGAGAGAGAGAAGACTAGAAGATATAGTTGAGCAAATCCTAGATGAGAATTTCCCTAATCTGGGGAATGGAACAAAAGTTCATGTCCTAGAGACAGAGAGGACCCCCCCACACACACAAGATTAACAAGGATAGAAAGACCTCCAGACATCTGATTGTGATATTCGCATATCATAAATTCAGAGAAATTGTCTTGAGGGCAGCTAGGGGGAAGAGATCCCTTACGTACAGAGGGAGGTACATCAGAATAACATCAGACCTGTCCACAGAAACCTGGCAAGCCAGATAGGGCTGGCAAGACATATTCAGGGCACTAAATGAGAAGAACACGCAGCCAAGAATACTTTATTTGGCAAGGCTGACATTCAGAATGGATGGAGAGATAAAGAGCTTCCAAGACCGGCAAAGACTAAAAGATTATGTGACCACCAAGCCAGCACTACAAGAAATATTAAGGGGGATTCTATAAAAGAAGAAAGACCCCAAGAGTGATATAAAACAGAACTTTACAGAGATAATCTATAGAAACAATGTCCTCACAAGCAACATGATGACAATAAAAACATCTTTCAATAATCACTCTCAGTGTCAATGGCCTAAATGCTTCCATAAAATGGCACAGGGTTGCAGATTGGATAAAAAGACAGGACCCATCCATATGCTGTCTACAAGAGATGTATTTTGAACCTAAAGATACATCCAGACTGAAAGTAAGGGGATGGAGAACCAACTTTCATGCCCATGGGTCTCAAAAGAAAGCTGGGGTAGCAATTCTCCTATCAGACAAATTAGATTTTAAGCTAAAGACTGTAATCAGAGATACAGAAGGACACTACATCATTCTTAAAGGGTCTATCCAACAAGAAGATCTAACAATTGTAAATATTTATGTCCTTAACATGGGAGCAGCCAACTACATAAGCCAACTGTTAATCAAAATAAAGAGACATATTGATAAGAATATGTTAATTGTAGGGGATCTTAAGATGCCACTCTCAGCAACAGACAGATCATCTAAGCAGAAAATCAACATAAAAACAAGAGCTTTGAATGACACATTGGACCAGATGGACTTCATAGATATATACAAAACATTCCACCCTAAAACAAAATACTCATTCTTCTCAAGCGCACATGGAACTTTCTCCAGAATAGACCACATACTGGGTCACAAATCAGGTCTCAAACAATACCAAAAGACAGAGATTATTCCCTGCATATTCTCAGACCACAATGCTTTGAAACTGGTACTCAATCACAAGAAAAAGTTTGGAAAAAATTCAAACACTTGGAAGCTAAAGACCATCCTGCTCAAGAATGTTTGGATCAACCAGGAAATCAAAGAACTTAAACAATTCATGGAAACCAATGAGAATGAATCCACATCCATCCAAAACCTATGGGATATGGCAAAGGTGGTCCTAAAAGGGAAATACATAGCCATCCAAGCCTCACTCAAAAAAATAGAAAATTCCTGAATACACAAATTCTCTTTATACCTTAAAGAACTGGAGAATCAACAACAAATTAAGCCTACCCCAAGCATGAGAAGGGAAATAATTAGGATCAGAGCAGATATCAATGAATTAGAAACCATAAATACAGTAGAACACATCAATGAAACTAGAAGCTGGTTCTTTGAAAGAATTAATAAGATCGATAAACCACTGGCCAGAGTAATCCAAAAGAAAAGAGAAAGAACTCAAATTAATAAAATTATGAATGAAAGGGGAGAGAGCATGACTAACACCAAGGAAATAGAAACAATCATCAGAAATTATTGTCAACAGCTATACGCCAGCCAATAAGTTAAGCAACCTAGAAGAAATGGATGCTTTCCTGGAAACCTATAAACTCCCGAGACTGAAACGGGAAGAAATTCTGAGTAGACTGAGTAGACTAATAATCAGTAATGAGATTGAAGCACTGATCAAAAACCTACCAAAAAAACAAGTGTCCAGGACCTGATGGGTTCCCTGGGGAATTCTGCCAAATATTCAAAGAAGAAATAATACTTATTCTCCTGAAGCTGTTTCAAAAAATAGAAACAGAAGAAAAACTTCCAGACTCTTTCTATGAAGCCACATTACCTTGATCCCCAAACTGGCAAAACCCCATTAAAAAGGAGAATTTCAGACCAATATCCCTGATGAATATGGATGCCAAGATTCTCAACAAGATCTTAGCTTATAGGATCCAATAGTACATTAAAAAGATTATTCACCATGACCAGGTGGGATTTATCTCTGGGATGCAAGGGTGGTTCAACATTTGCAAATGAATCAATGTGACAGAACAAACAGTAAGAGAAGAGAGAAGAACCACATGGTCCTCTCAATTGATGCAGAAAAAGCACTTGACAAAATACAGCATTCTTTCCTGTTTAAAATTCTTCAGAATATAGGGATAGAGGGAATATTCCTCAAATCCATAAAATCCATCTATGAAAAACCCACAGTGAACATCATTCTCAATGGGGAAAGGCTGAGAGCCTTTCCAGTGAGATCAGAAACATGACAAGGATGCCCACACTCACCACTATTGTTCAACATAGTACTAGAAGTCCTAGCAACAGCAATCAGAAAACAAAAAAGAAATAAAAGGTATTCAGATAGGCAAAGAAGAAGTCAAACTCTCTTCACAGATGACATGATACTTTATGTGGAAAACCCAAGTCTCCACCCCCAAATTACTAGGACTCATAGAGCAATTCAGTAATGTGGCAGTATACAAAATCAGTTGCTTTCTTACACAGTAACAATGAAATTGTAGAAAGGGAAATTAGAGAACCAATTCCATTTACAATAGCACCAAAAACCATAAGATACTTTGGAATAAACCTAACCAAAGAGGTAAAGGATCTGTACTCAAGGAACTACAGAATACTCATGAAAGAAATTGAAGAACACACAAAAAGATGGAAAAACATTCCATGCACATGGATCGGTATTAAAATGTCTATACTGTCCAGAGTAATCTGGGCAGTTCAACTTTCAACACCATCCTGAACAAAATATCATTGGCATTTTTCAAAGTGCTGTAACAAACAATCTTAAAATTTGTATGGAACCAGATAAGACCCTGAATCACCAAGGAAATGTTGAAAAAGAAAAACAAAGCTGGGGACATCACATTGCCTGATTTCAAGCTTTATTACAAAGCTGTGATCACCAAGACAGCATGGTACTGGCACAAAAACAGACACACAGACCAATGGAACAGAGTAGAGAGCCCAGATATGGACCCTCAACTCTTTGGTCAAATAGCCTTCTACAAAAGAAGAAAAAATATCCAGTGGAAAAAACACAATCTCTTCAATAAGTAGTGTTGGGAAAATTGGACAGTTATGTACAGAAGAATGAAACTTGACCATTCTCTTACACAATACACAAAGATAAACTCAAAATGGATGATAGACCTCAATGTGAGACAGGAATCCATCAAAATCATAGAGGAGAACATAGGCAGTAATATCTTTGACATTGGCCACAGTAACTTCTTTCAAGACACATCTCCAAAGGCAAGGGAAACAAAAGCAAAAATGAACTTTTGGGACTTCCTCAAGATAAAAAGCTTCTGCACAAGAAAGGAAACAATCAACAAAACAAAGAGGCAACCCACGGAATGGGAGAAGATATTCACAAATGACACTATAAAGGGCTGATACCCAAAATCTATAAAGAACTTCGGAAACTCAACACCCCAAAAAACCCAGATAATCAAGTAAAAAAATGGGCAAGAAGACATGAGCAGACATTTCTCCAATGAAGACATACAAATGGTTAGCAGACACACAAAAAAATGTTCATCATCATTAGCCATCAGGGAGATTCAAATCAAAACTACATTGAGATATCACCTTACACCAGTTAGAATGGCAAAAATTAACAACTGCAGAAAAAGCAAATGTTGGAGAGGATGTGGAGAAAGGGAAACCCTCTTATACTGTTGGTGGGAATGCAAGTTGGTGCAGCCACTTTGGAAAACAGAGTGGGTATTCCTCAAAAAATTAAAAATAGAGCTACGTTATAATATATATAATATATTTTATATATATATTATAGTTATATATATATTATATATATATCACCATACAATATAATATATATATTATAGTCAGAGAAAAACAGATACCACATGGTTTCACTCATATGTGGAATTAAAGAAACAAAACAATGGGCAAAGGAAAAAGAAAAAGAGAAAAAGAAAAAGAAAAAAACCAAGAAACAGACTTTTGCCTCTAGAAAACAAACTGATGGCTATCAGAGGGGAGGTGGGTGAATGAATAGTTGAAATAGGTGATGGAGATTAAGAGGACATTTATGATGAGCACTGAGTAATGTACAGGATTCCTAAATCACTGTATTGTACACCTGAAACTAACATAACACTAGATGTTAACTATACCAGAATTACAATTAAAAAATAAAAAACTGATGGAAGAAATTGAAGATGTCACAAATAGAAAGATACTCCATGCTCATGGATTGGAAGAATATCATTAAAATGTCCACATTAATGAAAGTAATTTACAGATTTAATACAATTCCTATCAAAACACCAATATCATTTTTCAAAGAACTACAACAAATAACACTAATGTATGTACAGAACCATGAAGACTCTGAATAGTTACAGCAATCTTGAGAAAGAAGAATGAAACCTGAAGGTATTACAACCCCAGATTTCAAGACATACTACCAAGTTATAGTAATAAAAACATTATGGTATTGGCACAAAAACAGACACACAGATTAATAGTACACTATAGAGAGCTCAGAAATAAACCTATGATTATATGGTTAAGTAATCAACAAAGAAGGCAAGAATGTGCAATGGAGAAAAATCTCTTCAACAAATGGTATTGGTAAAACTGGATAGCTACATGCAAAAGAATGAGACTAGACCCTTTCTTATTCCATACACAAAAATAAATTCAAAACGGATTAAAAAACCTAAATACGAGACAGACCTGGAGCCATAAAACTCCTAAAAGAAAACATACACCGTAATCTTGGACATTTTTCTAGATATGTCTCCTAAGGCAAGGGAAACAAAAGCAAAACTAAACTATTGGGACTTCACCAAAACAAAAAGCTCTTGCATACCTAAGAAAACCATCAACAAAATGACATGGCAACCTACTAAATGAGAGAAGATACTATATCTGATAAGACACTAATATACAAAGTATATAAAGAATGTATACAACTGAACACCAAAAAACCGAACAATCCAACTAAGAAATTGGCAGAGGATTTGAACAGATGTTTTTCCAAAGAAAACATACAGGTGGCCAACAGACACATGAAAAGATGCCCATCATTAGGGAAATGCAAATCAACACCACAATAAGATAACACCTTTTACTTGTCAGAGTGGCTAGAATCAAAAAGACAAGAAATAGGGGCACCTGGGTGACTCAGTCAGTTGAGCATCTACCTCTTGGTTTCAGCTCAGGTCATGGTCTCATGGGTTGTGAAGATTCTCTCCCTCTGCCCCTCTGCTCCTCTGCCCCTCTGCCATCCATGCATGCACATGTGCTCTCTTTCCCTCTCAAAAATAAATCTTAAAAAAAAAAAAAGAGGAAATAAGATTGAAGATGTAGACAAAGGGAACACTGTTGGTAGGAGAGTAAACTGGCATAACCGCTGTAGAAAAAAGTATGGAGGTGCCTCAAAAAATGAAAAATAGAAATACCATATGATCCAATAAAAACACTGCTAGGTATTTACCCAAAGAAAGTAAAAACACTAATTCAAAAAGATATACATACCCCTATGTTTATTATTGCAACATTATTTATAATAGCCAAGATTTGGAAGCAACCTTAATGCCCATCAACAGATGCATGGATAAAAAAATGTGGTATATATACAATGGAATATTAGCCATAAAAAGGAATGAAATCTTGCATTTTTAGCAACATGGATGGATCTAGAGGGTATTGTGCTAAGTGAAATAAGTCAGAGAAAGATAAATATCATATGATTTCATATATATGTGGAATTAAAAAAACAAAGCAAAAAAAAAAAAGACAAAAACCCCACAGAAACAGACCCACAAAAATAGAGAACTGGTGGTTGCCAGAGGGAGGGGGTGGGGGATGGGTAAATTGGGTAAGGGAAGCAGGAGATATAAACTTCCAGTTACAGAATGTATAAGTCACAGGAAAAAAAGGCAGAGCATAGGGAATATAGTCAATGATATTGTAGTAGTATTGGATGCTGACAGATGGTAACTATACTTGTGGTGAGCACAGCATAACGTATAGACTTCTCAAATCACTACGTAGTGCACCTGAAACTAATAGAACATTGTGTGTCAACTATAATTTTAAAAAAATGTATTAACCATTTGTATGCTTTTGGTAAAGTTTGTGGTCAAAGCAGGGTAGTAGTAAATTTTTTGGTGAGTCAAAAGTTCTATATGGATTTTCAACTGTGGAGAGGGGCTGGGCACTTTTAACTTCTTCACTGTTCAAGGGTCACCCGTAATTGGTGGGGGTCAGATAAATATCACGCACAGTGTCAGGTGCTTACTCACATATTATCTCACTGTCACTATTTTATTTTATTGCAGGTAAATTTTAAGTAGCTTATAAAAATGATTCTAAAGGAAGTGTACGATTATAAAAAATACAACATGTTGAAATATCTGAAGCTGTACATGGAGGTTGTGTGAGAAACCTACATACTGCTCTCACCCAGCTCAGCGAACTCCAGAGGGCCAGAAGTGTAAGTTGAGGCCATCAGGCTCATCTTTTTGCCCAAAAGAGACTTCAGAGATTTGCTTTGGTCTTAATAATTATTTTTAGTGTATTGAAGTTATAGATCAAAAAAGCTACTTCTTTCCTTATATTCTTAAGTTCAATGCAAATCCTATTCTTTTCAGAAACTTAGCAAATTTTATCACTTTTAAGGGAATTTTGAATATCTGTTTCCACTTGCAAACTTAATGAAATGGTTTAAAATATCTGAAAGAGCAATTATAAATTTAGCTTATTCCATTTCCTTTTTAAGTACTCCAGTTTTCTGACCAACTGAGGCCAAGAGGCCATAAGTGGGAGAGATGAAAATTCTTCTCTTTCCTGCTCTTCTCTCAGAGGATAAGTTTCACAAAGACATTTAGGCCATGTCCTCTCTTATTACCCTTTGCTACTGAGAGACTGAATATAGAATGGAAAATCACCAGACCATCTACAGAAATAGAACTCCAACCCACAACCTGTAGCAACCAGCCCAGGAGAACCAACCCTTCATCTGCAATAATCAGACCAGAAAGCCAGCCAGACTTGAAGGAAGTCAGACTGTTTTATCTCTAGTGACAGTCCAGGAAGCCAAACAATAACCCCTAAAACAATCAGCCCCACATGGCAGGAACTTGATTAATAACTGACAGTTTCTCTAATTTTTACCCCTATGTCCAACTTAGGACCAATCAGGGAAAGCCAAACATGCACCCAAACCAATCACAGAGGATGACCCAATTCTACTTAGCGTGCCTCCAGCTTCCCCATGTCAACAGCCTCCAACTAGATCACACTTGGACTCTTCCCATATTTCCACCATAAAGCTTCCTCACTCCTATTTCTACCATTGAGTCCCAGCCAAAATGCAGTTGACAGTGGCTGACTCCTTCACTATAGCAAGCTCTAAATAAATAGATTTTGCTTGCTTTCATTTGGTTGACCTTTATTTCCACTGGGTTATTTAACCTCTGTAGCCTCTAGCATCCTAATCCATTAAATGGGGCTATTTGTTCCTACCAGGTAGTGTCACTGTGAAGTTTCTAATATCTCATACTAAATTCAGCGTGCTAGGCAAAATAAGAAACCCCAGGATGAATACAAAGCATCTACTTTGAGGTGTGGGTTTCAATGATTAGGGGAGAAAAGGCCATATAAAAACAAACAGATATATTTTGGAGCTGAAAGTACAATGTAAATGAATTTATAATATAAAATAACAAAATTCAAAGAAATTGCCTACTTATGTTGAGCTGCTTCATCTAAACCCCCGAGTTATGCCTTTCATTTTCTCTCTTCATTGGAACTTGAGTGGAGAAGTCTGAGAAATGTTGACATATATTAAAAGCACCTTGTCAGCCTTAGGATTGATTCTAGAACAGTGATTCTCAAAGTGTGGACTAGGTTCCCTTGGGAGGGTCTGAGACCTTTTCAAGAGGTCTACAAAGGCAAAACTGCTTTCATAATAATATGAAGATAGTATCTGCATTCTCACTCTTGCTCTCTCGGTGTGCAATGGGGTTTCCAGAAGCTACACAACATTCGATATGGCCCCAGATTGAACACAGAAACAGTTATGAGCATCCAGCTGCTTTCTATTAAGTCAGAAATTAAAAATATAAACCAATGTACTCTTCTCACTTTATTTTGAAAAATATATTTTTCATTAAAACATGCAGTGGGTTTATTGTTATTTTAAAATTAAGAAAATTTTTTAATTTCTCAGTTTTAGTTTCTAATACTCTATTACTAGATAGGATTCACATAAATAAAAAATTTTTTTT
>CM053611.1:51383925-51398961 GCA_028646535.1 Procyon lotor
AAAGAATTCTTTCTTGTTGTCTGAATATCTGTGTATTTTCAACTTGTGAGTCCCTGTGCCCCTTGTCAGCCTTTGATGAATTTCTTATATTTTCTCCTGATTATAAACCTTAAGGACTCAGCCTGTTTTGTTTTGTTTTTTTCCTCTTCTCACAACTGCCCTACTTCACTGTAGTCCATGGAGGTCTTCTTTTTTTAAGTCTAGACAAGATGGACTTTCCATCTGCCCCACCACTCACCCCTTAGTAGCAGGGTCCTTGTGGGCCCATGTCCATTGCATTTTAAGCAGCTTACTTTGAAAGCAACCTGGGAAATAGGACCTAACAGAAGTGAATATGGAAGTTTATATGATAACATAAAGATATTACAATAGTGCACCCTGATCTAAGACTTCTCCATGTCTCCATTTTCATTTAAGATAAAAAAGACATTTTTTCTTATTACAACAGTGACACATGGCAATATGTTAGACTAATGACCTGAAAATCCATCCAATATAAAATCTTAGGAATTCTAGATTAAATATATACAAACATCCTTTAAACACATGGCTGAAATGATAAGAATATCAGAGAAATCTCCAGGGGCCAAAAACAAAGAGGAACCTGGAAACCTGTGTGGTTCTTTCTGAAGTTCTTCCTGAAGCACTGACTTCCCAGGGAGCAACTGTCAATTCAAATGATCAATAGACTTGCATTTTAATGGTTGAACATTAGACACAAGATGAAGTTTTAGAGCATTCAGGATGGGGAATTGGAACTTTGAGATCCCTCTACTGCCAGGACCCCAGAAATACATTCTAAAGGAAGGAACAAACTAGAAAAAAAAAAAAGAAATCCACCTGCTGGCAATACGAAATGAAAATGACACTTCCTTATCAGGGCCTCAGCTCCAGACTGGGGAAAAAAAAATATAATCAAGGCCTTCCCATGTGTAGGTTTGGGATTTGAATTTTAGACTACCTGAATGTCTGGGAAACCCTGATCTGAGGAATTCAAGTGGTTCTTGTTTGAGAGGACCTCAGGACACGTGACAAAAGCAAATACACATTCCCCATGGAGGCTTGTCTCCTTACTCAGGCTCTAAAGGATTCTTATGGATTAAACCCCAAATAAGACTTCATAGGTCAAAATTTCAAAACACATAGGAAATGAACCATTATGTATGACAATGTTAGCAGATACAATTAAAGCAAAATTAGATACCCAATACCTTTTGATACTGAATTATCACATACAGGATGTAAGTAGATTTTAATGTCTCTTCGCCAGTACCACACTGGTTACTGTACCTTTAAAACCAAGAAGTATGAAACTTTTAACTTTGTTCTTTTTCAAGATTGTTTTGGTCATTTTGGTCCCTAGGGATTCTATATGAATTTTAGGATGGATTTTCCTAATTCTGTAAAAAAGAGTCACTGGGATTTTGATAACAATCACATGTATTGTTTTGATTAGTATTGGCATTTTACCAATATTAAGTCTTTGAATCCATGAGCACAGAATGTCTTTCCATTTACTGGTGTTCTCTTTAATTTCTTTTGGTAATATCTGGTTTTTGGTGTACAAGTCTTTCACCCCTTAGATAAGCTGATTCCCAAGTATGTTATTTGTTTTGATGCTATTACAAATGGAATTTTCTTAATTACCATTTTAGATTTTTCACTGTTAGTGCATAAAAAAGCAACTGATTTTTGTGTGTTGGTTTTGTAGCCTTTAACATTGCTAAATATACATATTCTAATATTTTGATGTGTGGAATCTTCAGGATTTTTCTACAAAATATTGTTTGTGAATAGAGATAATTTTACTACTTTCTAATTTGGATGCTCTTTATTTCTATTTTTTGCCTAATTGCTCTGGCTAGGATTTCTAGTACTATGTTGAATGGAAGTTATGAAAATAGACACAAACACTTGTCCAACTCCTGATCTTAACGGGAAAGCTCTCAGTCTTTCACCACTAACTGTGTTAGCTCAGCTAAACTTTTCAGAATACGGTCTTTATTATGTTGAGGTAGTTACGTAATAGTGCTAGTTCATTGAGTGTTTATATCATGAAGAGGTGTTAAATTTCATCAAATGCCTTTTCTTCATCAATTGAGAAAATCATAGGTTCCTCTCACCCCCATTCTATTAATGTGGAATATTACATTGATTAATATCTGTTGTACCATCCTTGCATTCCAGGAATAAATCTCACTGTGTTATGGTATATAATCCTTTTAATGTGCTGTTAAATTCTATCTGCTAGGATTTTTCTTGAGGATTTTAGCAGCAATATTCATCATGGTATTGGTCTGCAATTTTCTTTTTAGTCGTCTTTGTTGATACTTGGTATTGGTGTAATGCATAGAATGGGTTTAGAAGTACCTCCTCCTCTTCAATTTTTTTGGAAGAGTTTGAGGAGAATTGTCAATTGTTTTGTATGTTTCTGAGAATGTGTCCACTTTATTTGAGATATTGAATTTGATGTATAATTGTTCATAGTATTCTCTTATAAACCCTTTTATTTCTGCAAAATCTACTGTAATATCCCCTTTGTCATTTCTGATATTAGTTTTTGAGGCTTTTCTATTTTTTCAGTCACCGTAGATAAAGTTTTGTCAATTTTGTTAATCTTTTTTATCAATTCTTGATTTCATCAATTTTTCTCCATTAGTTTTTTAACTCTCTATTTTGTTTATCTCTATTCTAATCTTATTTCTTTCCTTCAGCTAGCTATTCATTTGCTATCTTCTCTTTTTATTCCTTCAAGTATAATTAACACATTCTATTATATTAGTTTTAGGTGTAAAATATAGCAACTCAACAATTCTAGACATTACTCAGTGCTCATCATGATGAGTATATTCTTGACCTTCTTCATCATCGTTCACCCATCCCCTCACCTACCTCCCCTCAACCACCAGCTTGTTCTCTATATTTGAGTCTGGGGTTTTTTTTGTCTTCTTTTCTTCATTTTATTTCATAAATTCCACATATGAGTGAAATCATATGGTACTTGTTTTACTTGTCTTTTTCTTACTTATTTGACTTGGCATTATATCCTCTAGGTCCACCCATGTTGTTGCAAATAGCAAGATTTCATTCTTTATTATGGCTTAGTAATATTCTAGTGTGTGTGTGTGTGTGTGTGTGTGCACATCTTCTTTATTCATTCATCTATCATTAGACACTTGGGTTGATTCTATAATTTGGCTATTATAAATAATGCTGCAATAAACATAGAAGTGTATAATATATCTATTCAGATTAATTAGTGTTTTCATTTTCTTTCATTAAATACTCAGTAGTGGAATTACTGGACCATATGGTAATTCTATTTTTAGTTTTTTTGACAAACCTCCATACTGTTTTCCACAGTAGCTGTACCAGTTTGCATTCCCACCAACAGTACAAGGTTTCCTTTTCTTGTTTCTTGTGTTTTTAATTTTAGCTATTCTGACAGGTGTGCAGTGATATCTCATTGGGACTTTGATTTGCATTTCCCTGATGATATGTGATATTGTGCATCTTTTCATGAGTCTGTTGGCCATGTGTATGTCTTCTTTGGAGAAATGTCTGTTCATGTGTTCTGCCTATTTTTTTTACTTCAGTTATTTGTGGGTTTTTTGAGTTGTAGAAGTTCTTCATATATTTTGGGTAGTACCCCTTTATTGGATATGTCATTTGCAAATATCTTCTCCAATTCAGGAGTTTGTCTTCTTGTTTTGTTGATTGATTCTTATGTTGTGCAGGAGCTTTTTATATTGATGTAGCTATGTAGTTTACTTTTGCTTTTGTTTCCCTTGCCTGAGGAGGCAATGTTGCTATGGCTAATGTCAGAGAAATTATTACCTGTGATCTCTAGTAGGATTTTTATAGTTTCAGGTCTCACATTTAGGTTTTTAATCTACTTTTAGTTCAGGTTTTTGTGTGGTGTAAGAAAGTGGTCCAGTTTCATTCTTAGGCATGTATCTGTCCTGTTCTTCCCAACACCATTTGTTGAAGAGATCATCTTTTTCCCATTGCGTATTCTTGCCTCCTTTGTGAAAGATTAATTGACCATATAATCATGGGTTTATTTCTGGGCTCCATTGATCTAAGTACCTATTTTGTGTCAGTAATTTGCTAATTTGATTACTGTAGCTTTGTAGTATATCTTGAAATCTGTGACTGTGATACCTCCAGTTTGTTCTTCTTTATAAAGATTGACTATTCAAGGTCTTTTGTGGTTTGATAACATTTTAGTATTATTTGTTCTAGTTCTTTGAAAAATGCTGTTGGTATTTTGATAGGGATCGCATCAAGTCTGTGGATTGCTTTGAGTAATATGGACATGTTAACAATATTTGTTGTCTCAATCCCTCATGGAAGTATCTTCTATTTGTTTGTGATGTCTTCAATTTCTTTCATCAGTGTTTTATAGTTAGAAGAATACAGGTGTTTCACCTTATTGGTTATGTTTATTCCTAGATATTTTTGGTGCAATTGTAAATGGGATTGTTTTCTTAATGTATCTGCTGCTTCATTATTAGTGTATAGAAATGCAACAGATTTCTGTATATTGATTTTGTGTCCTATAACTTTACTGAATTCATTGATACTGTTATTATTGTTTTTCTTTTTTTTGTGGAGTCTTTATGATTTTCTACGTAGAGTATCATATCATCTGTAAATAGCAGAAGTTTTACTTCTTCTTTACTGATTTGGATGCCTTTTATTTATTTTCATTTTCTGATTGCCATGGCTAGAATTACCAGTACTATGTTGAATAAAAAAGTGTTGAGAGTGAACATCCTTGTTTTACTCCTGATCTTTGGGGAAAAGCTGTTATTTTTTTTCTTTTTTATCATTCAGCATGATGTTGGCTATAGGTTTTTCATACAAGGCCTTCATTATGTTAAGTTATATTACCTCTAGGTCTACTTCGCATAGAGTTTTTATCACGAATTGATGTTGTACTTTTGTCAAATGCTTTTTCTGCATCTGTTGAAATGATAAGTGGTTTTTATCCTTTCTTTTATTGATGTGACCTATCATGTTACTTGATTTGTGGATATTGAACTACCCTTGCATCCTTGGAATAAATCCCATGTGATTGTGGGATTTATTGGATTTGAGTTACTAATATTTTGCTGAGGATTTTTTCCTCTACATTCACAAGAGATATTGGCCTTTAGTTCTCCTTTTTTGGTAATATCTTTATCTGATTTTGATATCGGTGTGATACTGGCCTCATAGAATGAATTTGGAATCTTCTTCTTCTGTTTTTTGGAATAATTTGAGAGAAATGAGTATTGACTTTTCTTTAAATGTTTTGTAGAATTTTCCTGTGAAGCCATCTGGCCCTAGACTTCTGATTTTTTTCAGAAATTTTTGATTAATGATTCAATTTCATTGTTTGTGATTGGTTCATTCAAATTTCTATTTCTTCCTGGTTTAGTTTTGGTAGTTTATATGTTTCTGGGAATTTATCTATTTCTTGTAAGGTGTCCAGTTTGTTGGCATATAGTTTTTCATAGTTTTCTCTTATAATTGTTTATATTTCTGTGGCTTTGGTTGTTTTTTCTCCTCTCTCATTAATAATTTTGTTATTTAGATCCTCACTCTTTCTCCTTCTCTCTCTCTCTGAGTCTTGCTAGAGGTTTATCAATTTTGTTGATCTTTTAAAAACCAGTTCCTGGTTTCATTGTTTTTTGTTTGCTTGTTTTTAAGTTTCTATATCATTTATGTCTGCTCTAATATTTATATTTACTTCTTTTTGTTGGGTTTGGGTTTTGTTTGTTGTTATTTTTCTAGCTTCCTTAGATGTAAGGTTAAGTTGTTTTGAGATTTTTCTTGCTTCTTGAGATAGGCTTGTATTGCTATAAAGTTCCCTTCTTAGAACTGCTTTTGCTGTATACTAAAGATCTTGGACCATTGTGTTTTCATTTTCATTTGTTTTCATGTAATTTTTTAATTTCTTCTTTGTATCTTAGTTGACCCATTCATTGTTAATAGCATGATATTTAACCCCCATGTGTTTGTCTTTTTTCCAGATTTTTCCTGTGTTTGATTTCTGGTTTCATAATAGTGTGGTCAAAAAAGATGCATGGTATGATTTTGATCTTTTTGAACTTGTTGAGACTTGTTTTGTGACCTAACATGTGATATACTCTGGAAAATGTTCCATGTGCATTTGAAAAGAATGTGTATTCTGCTCTTTTAGGATGGGAGGTTCTGAATATGCCTTTTAAATCCATCTGGCCAGTGTGTCATTCAAAGCCACTGTTTCCTTGTTGATTTTCCATTTGGATGATCTGTCCATCAGTATAAGTGGGGTGTTGAAGTTCCCTACTATTGTTGTAATATTGTAACTTATTTCTTTTATGTTTGTTATTATCTGTTTTATGTATTTGGGTGTTCCCATGTTGGGTATATAAATATTTACAATTGTTATATTCTCTTGTTGTATTGTGCTTTTATATAGTGTTCTTCTTTGTCTCTTGTTACAGTCTTTGTTTTAAAGTCTATTAGGTCTGGTGTAAATATTGCTACTCTGGCTTTCTTTTGGCATACATTTATATGATAAGTGTTTTCCACCCCTTCACTTTCAATCTCCAGGTATTTTTAGGTCTAAAATTAGAGCATTTAGTCCATTTACTTTCAGAGTAATTACTCATGGCTCTGTATTTGTAGCCATTTTGTTATTTTGTGGTTGTTTCTATAAATTTTTCTCTGATGTTTTCTTCTCTTGTTCTCTTTCGTGGTTTGTTGGCTTTCTTTAGTGATATACTTGGATTCCTTTCTCTTTACTCTTTGAATATTTATTGATGGTTTTTGATTCATGGTTACTATTAGGTCTGTATATAACATCTGCATATAGAAATTTATATAAAGTTGATGGTCACTTAAGTTTAAATCCATTCTTTATTCCTTTCCTCCCACATTTTAGATATATAGTGTCATATTTTACATCCTTTTATGTTATGTATCCCTTGATTGATTTTTACAGAAGTATTTATTTTATTGCTTTTGTGTTTTTCACTTTTCTTACTCTCACTCTCTTTTCACTCAGAGTTCTCTTTAATATTTCTGATAGGATTGGTTTACTGGTCATGAACTCCTTTAGTTTTTGTTTATGTGAAAAACTCTTTATCTCTCCTATACTGAATGATAGCCTTGCTGGATAGGGTATTTTAGGCTACAGGTTTTTCTGTTTCAGCCCTTTGACTTTATCATCCTACTCCCTTCTGACCTACAAGGTTTCTCCTGAAAAATTTTCTTATAGTCTAATGGGTTTCCCTTGTATGTAACTTTCTTCTTCGCTCTTGCCACTTTAAAAGTTTTTTCTTCATCACTATTTTTTGCCATTTTAATTACTATGTGTCTTATTGTGGAACTCCTTGAATTGAATTTCTTGGGCAGGGGCAGGGGGCACTCTCTGTGTCTCCTGGATTTGGTTATCTGTTTTCTTCTCCAGATTACAGAAGTTTTGAGCTATTATTTCTTCAAATAAATTTTCTGTAACCTTATCTCTCTTTTCTTCTCAGATCTCTATAATGCAGATATTACACTTGATGGAGTCACAGAGTTCCCTAAGACTATTCTCAATTTGCATAATTTTCTTTCCTCTCCTTTGCTCAGCTTGGTTACTTTCCATTACTCTGTCTTCTAGGTTATTAATTTGTCCCTCTGCTTCATCTAGCCTGCCATTTATTCTATCAAGTATATTTTTAATTTCATTTATTGTGTTCTTGATCTCTGATTGTACTTCTTAAAAAAAATATGTGTTAAGGGTCTCACTGAGTTCCTCCACTCTTTTCTTAAATCCAGTTAGTATCTTTATCCAGTGAGTATAATTATTTTACATTTTCTGTCATGTATATTACTTATATCCATTTTGCTTTGGTCTCTTGCTGTGGTCTGGTCCTCTTATTTCATTTGGGACATATTCCTCTGTCTCTTTATTTTGTCTGAATATCTGTGTCTATTTCTGTGTGTTAGGAAAGTTAGTTACTTTTCTTGTTTTTAATGATGATAGCCTTATTACGAAGAGGTCTTGTAGTGCCCTACAGTGCAGTGTGGCCTGTTCCCATAGGCCTGGTGCTTTAGGGAGTATTTCCTATGTGTGTTGTGTATGCTCTGCTATTGAGTCTAGGCTTCTTTTTCCTTCAGTCCAGTTGTCAGCAGAGGCTCTCTTTGCCTCTTGTGAACAGCAAGGTGTGCATTGGTCTGACAGTGAAACAAGACCTGCCCCTGCGGAAACTGAGGTTCCTCAAAATGTGGGGTCTTGACAGGGTTTGCTCAGGTCTTTGGAGGAGAGGCCCATACCACTAGGACTGAGGCAAGCATAACTGGGAAGCACAGGTCAGGGGGAGTTGCAAGCGAGTTAGGTAAGGAGTGTCGGAGCTGTGCTAGTTCCCACAGGTGGCCATTGTTTATGCTGGGGAAATGGGGGAGGGAAATGGCACCTGCTAGCTCCTTTGTTCCTGGAGGGATCTCCCCATGATCCCTGTCTCTCTGGGCCATGCTCTGAGATAAGCAAATCACTCTCCCTCACATCTGCCCTCCAGAGTTTTTTTCAAACTACTAATTCTATGCTGTGTCTGAACAGTTTGTTTGTCATGCTGTGTCTTTAAGGATGGGAACTCTGCTTTGTAATACCTCGGGGCTCTTTCAGAGCTGAGCCCACTGATTTTTTAAGTTTCAGGCTTAAAGTCCCACTGGTTTTGAGAATTCATGAAATTCAGCCACTCTCACTTTCAAAGGCAAATATTATGGAGATTCCTTCTCTTGTTCATGGACTCCCCAGTATAAAAGTGTGTTTTCTGCCTTTCTCTGTGCCACACGTTCCCTTCCCACTGCAGATGGAATGTGGCCACATCTTTGCCCTCCCTACTCCTTCAATGTGGCTTCTTCCCTTCTTTTAGTTGGGAGGTTTGTTCCATCACTGTTCAGGTCATTTTCTGGGTTATTTATGCTGGAATGGATATTATCTAGTTGTATTTGTGGAAGGATGTGAGCTTGGGCTCCTCCTACTTCGCTGTTTTCCCAATTGACCTATAGAAACATCTTTTTTTTTCCAGCTGTATTGAGATATAATTGACATATAACATTGTGTAAGTTTAAGGTATACATTGCAGTGATTTGATATGCTAATATATTGCAAAATGATTACTACCATAGCATTTGCTAACACTTCCATCATATTAACATAATTACCATTTCTCTTTTGTGTTGAGAGCATTTAAGATCTATTTTCTTAACAACTCTCAAATATCATGATACAGGATTATTAACTCTAATCACCATCCTGTATGTTAGATCTCTAGAATTTATTCATCTTAAGACAGGAAATGTGTACTCTTTAACCAACATCTCCCTATATCCCCCAGCCCCTAATAACCACCATTTTACTCTGTTTCTGAGTTTGGGTGTTTTTTTTTTGTTGTTGTTGTTGTTTTTACGTTCCATAGATAAGTGATGTTTTACAGTATTTGTCTTTCTCTGTCTGAATTAACTTAACATAATGCCCTCAAAGTTCATCCAAGTTGTCACAAATGACAAGATATATTTTCTCATCGCTGAGTAATATTCCATTGTATTTATACATTACATTCTCTTTATCCATTAATCTGTAGACATACAAAGGTTGTTTCCATATCTTGGCTATTGTGAAAATGCTGCAATGAACATAGCAATGCAGATGCACTTTGAGATCCTGTTTTAATATTTTTTGGATGTATATCCAGAAGTTTTGGGTTGCTGGACCATATTGTAGTTCTGTTTTTAACTTTGGAGAAATTTCCATACTGTTTTCCATAGTGATTGCAAGAATTTACATTCACACTAATAGTGCACAGGGGCTCCCTTTTTTCCAGATCCTGATCAAGACTTGTTAGTTCTGGTCTTTTTGTTGATAGCCTTTTAACAGGTAAGAGGTGATATCTCATTTGGTTTTAATTTGCATCTCTATGATGATTAGTGATGTTGAGCACCTATTGGCCACTTGTATGTCTTCTTTGCAAAAATATTTATTCAGATCCTCTATCCATTTTTAAATCGCACTGTTTGTTTTCTATTGAATATTTTGGATATTAACCCCTTATCAGATACATGATTTCAAATATTTCTTCCCATTACATAGGCTGCTTTTTAATTTTGTTAATAGTGTCTTTTATCTTGAAGAAATTTTGTAGTTTGATATAGTCCCACTTACTAATTTTTGCTTTTGTTGCTTGAACTTTTGGTGTCATATTCAAAAAATTATTGTCAAGACCAATATCAAGGAGCTTCTTCCCTATTATCTTCTAGGTGTTTTCCTGTTTCAGCTATTATGTTTATGTCTTTAATTCATTTGAAGTTAATTTTTGTGAGTGCTATAAAACAGGGATTCACTTTCATTCTTCAGAGCATGATTATCCAGTTTTCCTAGCATCATTCATGAAGAAACTATTCTTTCCCCATTGAGTGTCTTGGCTCCCTTGCAAAATATTAGTTGATCATATATGCAAGGGTTTATTTCTGGGCTCTTGATTCTCTTCCATTGGTCTATGTGTCTGTTTTTATTCTAGGACCAATATTGGATTACTGTAGCTTTTGTAGTATAGTTTGAAATCAGGAAGTGTGATGTCCCCAACTTTATTCTTCTTTTTTTTTTTTTTTTTTAAGATTTTATTTGTTTGTTTGACAGAGAGAAAGAGATCACAAGTAGGCAGAGAGGCAGGCAGAGAGAGAAGAGGGAGCAGGCTTCCTGCTGAGCCAAGAGCCCGATGTGGGGCTCGAACCCAGGACCCTGAGATCATGACCTGAGCTGAAGGCAGAGGCTCTAACCCCTGAGCCACCGAGGCGCCCCTTATTCTTCTTTTTCAAGTTTACTTTGGCTGTTTGAGGTCTTTTGTAATTCCATACAAATTCAAGGATTGTTTTTTCTGCTTCTATGAAAAATGCCATTGAAATTTTTATAGGAATTGCCTTGAATCTATAGGTGGCTTTGGGTAATTTTCTTTGGGTAGTGTTTCTTCTTTTCCTGCCTTTTTTTGTTTTTAATTTTAATATTGAAATATAGTTAATATGCAATGTTATATTAGTTTCAGGTGTACAACATAGCAATATAATAATTCTATATATATCCATGATAAGTAGAGTTACCATCTGTCATCATATAACATTATTATGGTATTATTGACTATATTCCCTATATTGTACTTTAATACCTGTGACTTACTTATTTTATAAGTGTAAGCTTTTGCCTCTTAATCCCTTCACCAATTTCACCCATTCCTCCTACTTTCCTCCCCTCTAACAATCACATTTATTCTCTGTATTTGAGTCCGTTTTGTTTTTTTTTAGATTCTACATATACATGAAATCATGTAATATTTGTCTTTCTCTGTCTGACTTCTTTCATTTAGCATAATGCCCTCTAGGTTTATCCATGTTGTGGAAAATGGCAAGGTCTCATTCTTTTTTATGGCTGAGTAATGTTCAGTTGTATACATATATGGCAAGGTCTCATTCTTTTTTATGGCTGAGTAATGTTCAGTTGTATACATATATGGCACATCTTTATCCATTTATCTATCAACACTTAGTTTGCTTCCATATCTTGGCTATTGTAAATAATGCTGCAAAGAGTATAATAGTGTGTGTCTTTTTGCATTAGTGTTTGTGTCTTCTTTGGGTAAATACCTAGCAGTGGTATTACTGAATCATGATAATTCTATTTTTTATTTTTTGAGGACGCTCCGTATTGTTTTCCACACTGATTTCACCAATTTACATTACCACCAACAGTGCACGAGGGTTCTCTTTTGTCCACATCTTTGCAAACACTTGCTTTTTGTCTTTTTTGATTCTAGTCATTCTAACTAATGCGATATGATATATCACTGTGGTTTTGATTTGCATTTCCCTGGTGGTTAGACATCTTGATCATCTTTTCATGTGTCTGTTGACCACCTGAATGTCTTCTTTGGAAAAATGTCTGTTCAGATCCTCTGCCCATTTCTTAATTGGATTATTTGTTCTATGGTGTTCAATTGTATACATTCTTTTTATATTTTTGGTATTAAACCCTTATCAGACATATTATTTGCAAATATCTTCTACCATTCGGTAGGTTGCCAGGTTGTTTTATTGATGATTTCCTTAGCTGTGCAAGAGCTTTTTATTTTAGGGAAGTCCCAGTAGTTTATTTAGAAAAATGTATCTCGAAAATGTTGCTAAGGCTGATGTCTGAGATTACTTATGTGTATTTTCTTTTAGGAGTTTTATAGGTCTGTCTCACATTAAGTTTTAAATCCATGTATGGAGTAAGAAAGTGGTCTGGTTTCATTCTTTTGCATGTTGCTATCTTGTTTTCCCAGCACCATTTGTTGAAGAGATTGTCTTTTCCCCATTGTATATTCTTGCCTCCTTTGCCAAAGATTAATTGGCCATATAATCATGGGTTTATTTCTGGGCTCTGTATTCTATTCCATAGATTTAAGTGCCTATTTTTGTGTCAGTAATTTGCTAATTTGATTACTGTAGCTTTGTAGTATATCTTGAAATCTATGACTATGATTTTATTTCTGTTTTTATCTTCTTTATAAAGATTGCTTTTGTTATTCAGGATCTTTTGTGGTTTGATAACATTTTGGTATTATTTGTTCGAGTTTTGTGAAAAATGCTATTGTTCTTTTGATAGGGATTGCATCAAATCTGTAGATTGCTTTGAGCTATATGAACCTGTTAATAATATTCGTTGTTTCAGTCCTTCAGCATAGAATATCTCTATTTGTTTGTAATGTCTTCAATTTCTTTCATCAGTGTTTTATAGTTTTCAGAATACAGGTCCTTCAACTTGTTGGTTAAGTTTATGCCGGGATATTTTATGATTTTGGTGCAATTGTAAATGGGACTTTTTAAAAATTTCTCTTTCTGCTGCTTCATTATTGGAGTATAGAAATGCAGCAGATTTCTATATATTGATTTTGTGTCCTGCAACTTTACAGAATTCATTGCTACCATTAGTTGTTTTTTTTGGTGGAGTCCTTGGGGCTTTCCATGTATAGTAACATATCATCTGCTTTTTACTTCTGAAATTTCCAATTTGGATGCCTTTTCTTTCTTGTCTCATTGCTATGGCTAGGACTTGGAGCACTATCTGAATAAAGGTGGTGAGAATAGACATCCTTGTATTGGTCCTGATCTCAAAGGGAAAGCTATTTTTCACCACTGAATATGATATTAGCTTTTTTTTTTATAAACAAGTTTTATTGTGTCGAGGTACATTTCCTCTAAACCCACTTTGTTGACAGCTTTATCATGAATGGAAATGGGATTTTGTCAAATGCTTTCCTGCATCTACTGGGACCATCATATAATTTTTGTCTTTCATTTTTTAGTGTGATGTATCACAATGATTTGAAAATATTGAACCATCCTTTCACCCCCAGAATAAAGTCCACTTGATGTGGTAAATGATCCTTTTAATGTATTACTGAATTTGGTGTGGTAATATTTTGTTGAGGATTTTTGCATTTGTGTTTATCAAGAATGCTGGTTTGTAGTTTTCTCTCTCTCTCTCTCTCTTTTGTAGTGTCTTTGGTTTTGGCGTTAGGGTAATGCTGGCTTCATAGAATGAATTTGGAAGTTTTCCTTCTATTTTTGGGACTATTTTGAGAAAAATAAATATTAACCCTTTTTAAAAATTTGGTAGAATTCATCTATGAAGCCATCTGGTCCTGATCTTTCATTCATTGGGATGTTTTTCATTACCAATTTTTTTTTTACTCTTTTTTTATTTTTAATCTCTTGTTCGTATTTTCCATTTCTTCCTGCTTCCGTTTTGGAAGATGGAATGTTTCTAGGAATTTTTCCATTTTTGTCTTGGTTGTCCAATTGCTTGTCATATAATTTTTGTAGTAATCTCTTATAATTCTTTATATTTGTGTGGTTTTGGTTGTTACTTCTCTTTCATTTCTGATTTTATTTAGAGTCCTCTCTTTTTCTGATGAATCTGGCTAAAGGTTTATCAGTTTTGTTTCTGTTTTCTTATTAACATATAATGTATTATTTTCCCCAGAGTACATGTCTGTGAATCATCAGGCTTACACATTTCACAGCACTTATCATAGTACATACTCTCCCCAATGTCCATAACCCAGCCACCCTATCCCTACCCCCCTATCCCCCAGCCACACTCAGTTTATTTCATGAGTTTAGGAGTCTCTTATGGTTTGTCTCCTTCCCCATCCCATCTTGTTTCAATTCCACACCCCACAACCCCCTACCCTGCTTCTCAAATTCTTCATATCAGAGATCGTATAATAATTGTCTTTCCCTGACTGACTTATTTCATGTAGCATAATACCCACGTCGTTGTAAATGGCAAGATTTCATTTCTCTTGATGGCTGCATAGTATTCCATTGTATATGTATATATATACCACCTCTTTATCCATTCATCTGTTGATGGACATCTAGGTTCTTTCCATAGTTTAGTTATTATGGACATTGCTGCTATAAACATTCGGGTACACATACCCCTTCGAATCACTACATTTGTACCTTTAGGGTAAATACCCAGTAGTGTGGTTGCTGGGTTGGAGGGTAGCTCTATTTTCAACTTTTTGAGGAACCTCCATACTGTTTTCCGGAGTGGCCGTACCACCTTGCATTCCTACCCACAGTGTAGGAGGGTGCCCCTTTCTCCTCATCCTCACCAACATCTGTCGTTTCCTGACTTGCTAATTTTAGCCATTCTGACTGGTGTGAGGTGGTATCTCACTGTGGTTTTGATTTGTATTTCTCTGATGCTGAGTGATGTGGAGCACTTTTTCATGTGTCTGTTGGCCATTTGGATGTCCTCTTTGCAGAAATGTCTGTTCATATCTTCTGCCCGTTTCTTGATTGGATTATTTGTTCTTTGGGTGTTGAGTTTGAGAAGTTCTTTATAGATTTTGGATACTAGCCCTTTATCTGATATGTCATTTGCGAATATCTTCTCCCATTCTGTCCGTTGTCTTTTGGTTTTGTTGACTGTTTCCTTTGCTGTGCAAAAGCTTTTGATCTTGATGAAGTCCC
>CM053611.1:51399461-51415126 GCA_028646535.1 Procyon lotor
AGCTTGAAATCAGGCAATGTGATGCCCCCAGCTTTGCTTTTCTTTTTCAACATTTTCTTAGTAATTTGGGGTCTTTATCTAGTTCCATACCAATTTTAGGATTGTTTGTTCCAGCTCTTTGAAAAAAACTGGTGGAATTTTGATCGGGATGGCATTGAAAGTATAGATTGATCTGGGCAGTATAGACATTTTAACAATGTTTATTCTTTAGATCCATGAGCTTGGAATGCTTTTCCACCTTTTTGTGTCTTCTTCGATTTCCTTCATGAGTGTTCTGTAGTTTCTCGAGTACAGATCCTTTACCTCTTTGGTTAGGTTTATTCCCACGTATCTTATGGTTCTTGGTGCTACAGTAAATGGAATTGATTCTCTAATTTCCCTTTCCATGTTTTCATTGTTAGTGTATAGGAAAGCAACTATCACACTATTTTAAAGTATATGAAGAAGAAATTTAGGGTCACACACTAAGCAGTGAAGAAGAGTGAACAAGCGTAGGTTTTATATTCAGAAGGCTTGAGTTCAAATTCTGCCTTTGCCCCTTGGTAACTGGGTGGGCCCTTAGGGAAAATACCACAGATACTCAAATTAGGCAAACCTGGAAACAAGGTGAGGTTTCACTTTTACAGTCAGAAGACCTAAAAAATATGTTTTTGGTCAATTTAAATATGTAAACAGAAGAAAAAAGATCCAGTTGTAAGATATAACTTGTAACATTTACACGTTTAGTGTACATGCACATATGTACATGCACATATTTAAAATTCTATAATACATGAAATAACGTATTAGTTTACAAGTATTGCTTTTTTTCAGTCTTATGCTGAAATATTCATGAAATATTTAGATTTTGAACTCTTCCCAAGCCCCTTTGACATTGATATCTGTTCTTTTTCAGCTGCTTTCTGAATTACTGCACACAATTTTTGGGGTTATACCTTCATATCCATCCAAACTACACAAGAATCCAAATTTTCTGAATCTGATTCTTGATGTCACTGGAAATTTTATCCCACTCTATAAGTATACATTTGCATAACATTAGGAAAGTGGGTTTTAAAATTCATTAGGTGAATAATCATTATGTTTACAACATACTCTTAGAGTGATTTAAAAAGACTTGAGTCGGGAGCTTTATTAGCTGCCCCCTGGGAGTAACCAATTCTACCACCTTACTTTCAAAATTAGCACAAATTATGATCAGGTAAATATGTCTTCACCTTAATATGGCTTTTCTCATACTACTCTGATGTTCAAAATTTAATAACTAAAACAATGTCTTTCAATGTGAGAGGAATTTCTGTGGAATTGCCCTTTTCTGATGGATAATTATGGGAAAAATATAATGAACATATGTAATATTTATTTTTTCTTTTAGGAAGATAATGGTAGTAATTATCTCATTGGGTTGTAATGAAGATTAAATGGGATAATTTAAGTAAATCCATTTGGTACAATGACAGCACATTGTAAGGGCTTTAAAAGGTTAATAGCAATCATATTATTATTATTGTTTTGTTGCTAATATTATTATTATTAAACACTGTGAGAATATGTTGTAGATGTCCCCTTCTTGCTCCATAGTAAGTGAGAAACAAGAGAAAATGGGCTTGGAATTTCTTTTCTCCTTTCTCTAGTCGTAGATTAGATGCATGGCTTGTTTTGACTATGCAACTTTCCTCAACGCGTCAGAAGATTTCACTGGGGTCCATAAGCCATCATGGATGTGACCACCAGTTGCATCCTTCTGCTTCTATCTTATTAAGACTCTATAAAAACTGGTCATGTCTATGTCCTTCCTTATCTTGGCATATTCGGGCAGCTATAGTGCCTAAGTAATTGCTGCTTGTAAACAATTTAGTCTTCTCACGTAATCCAACATCAGGATCCTGTGTGTATGATTAGTTACTGTGAAATAGTCTTGCCTCCTTCTGAAAGGGTGTAGAGTCCTTTCTTTCATTCAGTTTCGCCCCTTAGGCAAAATTGATAGAGATAACCACTTCAGAAGTCACTTTTCTTAAAACTGCTCAAAACACAGATAAAGAGAAGACAACCCTCAAACCTCCTTAGTAATAACAATAGTAACAGAGTTATTATTTTAGTGCATCTGTGGTTTGCATTTCAAGGGAGTAGGGAATATTTGTGTCACCCTGTTGGTCTCCCTATTTTTATCCTGAGACTATGAAGAGACCAGCCAATTATAAGAATAACACCAAACTTGGAATTTTTCCCTTAACTATTATCTTCTTCATCCCATAAATTTAAAGATCAATCTGAGAACAACTAGTGTTGCAGTGTGAATCGAGTAAGTGCAGTTATCAGGGTGAATCAGGAGAACCTGACAATGTGATTTCTTGTCCCATTAAAAGTACTATCCTTATGGTTCATAGAATGAAGGGTACTTTAAGGCAATTTGGCTCAAGTTCAGAGAATATTTCACTATGAGAATGGATTTCAGTTTGACATGGACAGCAGGCAGACAGATGTGTATCAAATAGCATTTGCAGCATATGAAAATTAATTTTTCACGACCAGTAAGATATAAATATAGTAATGTTTCTCATTTTAAAGTGTCATTTACATCAACCAGAAATGTGATATATTTGGGAAAAAATTCAGTCTATAAATAGTACTGCTTTGGAGTCCTCATCTGTGGGTAGATGGACAAGGGGGGCAGGGATTCCTTTCCTTGGATGTGAGCTTAAATCCCAACTGTCCATGCAACTTTTACATTTGGTTGTCTTGAAGGCACATTTTACTCAACATTCTCCCTCTCAAACTTGGTCTTCTTCCTGGACTTCCTCTCTTTGTACATGATGCCATCCATTTAATTGAAAAAAGCATAAACCCAGAAATCATCCTGGACACCTCTCTCTTCCTCACTCCCTTATCCAATCCATTTTGTTTCTTCTATAACTGTCTGTTTTTCTTGCTCTCCACTGAGACCATCCTACTCTAAACCACCATCAGAAGTCATATGTCTTACCAGCCATGGTGTTGTGTTTTAAAATGTACCTAGGATTTGTTTTAATCAGGTATGGTAAGACCTGCAGACACAGAAATGACTATCATGAATGAAGAAGTTTATAGTCCTAGATCTCTAAGAACAGGAGGCCTGACATGCCACTGAAGGGCCCCACATGGGGAAGCCCTAGGATTGATCAAGAGACAGAGGGAGCAAGAGGACAGTGGAGACAAGAGCCTTTATTGTGCTTTCTGTGGGAGGAAATGGGTGAAGCGGTATGAGCAAACTTAGGATTGGCTAGTTGGAAAAATTTCTGTGGGCTCTGGGGCATAGGGGCTGTCTTTATTGTCTGGTACCTGGTCATGGGGTGATTAAGTCAGATGGACGGTGACCTGGAATCTAAGAACTCAATAAAGGAAGTGGTTGGGCGCTTGGCCTTTGGATTGGTTGGTTTGCGTGTGATAGGAACATTTACAGGTGAGTCCTTTATTATCTCTAAAAATGGACTACTTTCTGGAGGGGCCGCCTCTCCAGAGTCAGTAAGCTCCGAGTGTCAAAACATCAGAAACACATTGTTAATATACTTATAACCAGTCTCTTTGAATCCACTCCCCAGTACCAAAGTAAAACATTCTTTAAAAAGACAAATTTGAGATTTCCTCAGTCCAAATCCATCAATAGCTTCCCCTTGCTCCTCCTAGAAGGCTCTGAGTGATCTGGTCCTTATCTACCTATTGGGCCTGCCTCATTTTGCACCCTCTTCCCTTTATGAACCTCAGCCACAGTAGCTTGTTTTTACCTTTTTAAATTGTCATGCTCTCTCCCTAGACTTTTACATGTATAATTCTCTCAGAGTGGAACCTTCTTCTCAACTTCTTCCCTGTGTTGGTACCTAGCTGCACTGGAGCTATCAGCATAAGCATCACTTCCTTAGTGAAGGAAGGCTTCTCTTCTTTCTCTAGACCAGGTCATGTTCCATTTTAGGCTCCCATAGCATATCATGATTCTCTAGTATACTTACCAGAATTTGTGATTATATGTTTGTTTGATTAATTTCTGCTACCTGGGATCCATAAAGGCAGGACTGTGTCTTTTTGACTCACATTATGTTTTTAATTCCTAGAAGACTGCCTCAATAAATATGGAGGCCTTTAATAACCATGAGTTGAATAAGTGAATAAATGCCAGTCTTGGCTTAGGATATAGACAATTTTTTCAACTTAAAGATTGAGTTGGAAAAACATAAATGGTTTTCCTAAGACTGTCTTTTAAAAAAATCACTTGGAGATAATGCATAATTGCTCTGAGTGATGTGTTATCAGAAGTGATGGGAGCCATACCGAACTGTCTCTTCTGGGCATTGTGTGTCATGGCAATAAGATATCTGACATGATTTGAAACATGAAGGAAATAGATTGTGAAAAGTCATAAATATATGGAAGTTGTTTCCCTTCTCATGAGGATCATCTGAAAATTGCTCTTAGTGGTCAGTGGAAGTTTTATGACTGTTTTTTCAGAGCAGATGAGAAAAGATGGTCTTTAGGAAAATCTTCTTAGATTGTATATAGAAAGGGAAACTGACTTGCTTTTCTTTAAATCACTGTTTTAAAAAATGTAGTTATAAAAACTTGACACAGTATTAAACATTCCCCAGATGTTTAATATGGGGAAAGAATCCTGAAAAACCAAGCATCTATTTGTTAAAATTAGACTTAAACTGTGGGTACTCTGGAAAGAGTGATCAGATTCCAAATTTTTAAAAAGATAGAGGATGTCAAATGAGTAACCTAGCATAACTAAAGTGCCACAGAACAGAGAAGACAATTCCCTGTCAAGAAGACTCTGCAGTCTTAACAGGAGATGTCAAAGCTCTTTTCTTTATATAATTTCTGAAGGTATAGTGGATTTTAAAAATATTTTTTATAGTACAACTCTCTACTTCCCCACTTCTCCATTTCTTCCTCTTGAGGGCTATCTACTCTATGCATAGAGGAAGAAATACAAAAATTTGATCAGTTGAAGCAGAGAATTGATGTAATAAACTAGATCAGGTGTTGCAACTGAATGGTCATGGTGACTGTGGCATATATTTAATCAATGTAATTTTTTATTTGTCTTGCAAAGGAATTAAAGTTTTTTGAATAGTCTGCAACACTTAAAATTAAAGGACTGTACATTAATAACCTTAATTTTAATTGAAAAATGGAACACTCTGGGAGTCCTGAGCCTACATATCTCCATCACCCTATTGCTCTTGCTGAGCAGAGCCTTTAAACAAGGGCACATGCTCTCCAGTGTACCAGCATCCCTACATGGCCCTTGTCACATTTTTATATTACCTGCCTGGTTCCTGCACATGTTTGACTTTGATTCTTAAAATATAAGATACAAGCAATTACATTGATTTCTCCATTTGCTCCAACTATAAAGAGGGTATTTTTACAGTCCAGTTGACATAAAGAGCTCCTTTCTGAAATCCAGAAGTCTAGCACAATTTACAGTGAGCAGATTTCGACAACATATCTCGTGGATCACCTCCCCGTGAAGCTTTAAATACGTAATTCCCTTAGACCTTATTTTCTCAAGGATTTAAAGAACTTCCTACAAGGTTGTCAGGTGTTTCTCTTCATTTTTGTGCCACAGAAAAATAGGTTACTGGGCTATTTAACTTCTAAGACCTAAAAGATGGTATGTAATGGCTCTTTATAAATGTCAATGGGTCATTACTCTTTTTCAAATACTCTAAATACCTTATAGCTGAATAGCCTAAGATTGTCATCAGAAAAATCATAAATGGGCATAATGTTTACCTAGAAACTGGTTTGTTACTGTTTGCTTTACCTTTCACTTCAAGATACATGTTCAAATACTGGTATAAAATTAGAATAATTAGGTAACCTAGAACAACAAAGAAATGGAACCAAAACATGAATTAGAAAAAAATATTGTATAAATCAAGAAGCACATCATATCTACAGCATGGATTCTATGCGACAAAACTTTTCTAATGTTATTGTGTTTCCTATGTTCTTATTTATTTATATGGTGATGAAAAGTTGAATTCAGGGGCATCTGGGTGGCTCAGTGGGTTAAAGCCTCTGCCTTTGGCTCAGGTCATGATCTCAGGGTCCTGGGATCCAGCCCTGCGTCAGGCTCTCTGCTCAGCAGGGAGCCTGCTTCCCTCCCTCTCTCTCTGCCTGCCTCTCTGCCTACTTGTGATCTCTCTCTCTCTCTCTCTCTCTCTGTCAAATAAATAAAATCTTTAAAAAAAAGTTTTAAAAAAAGAAAAGTTGAATTCACAAAATTGTAAATTAGATTATTTTCCATTGTATCTTTAGCATGGAATATAGAAACTAGCACATAATAGGTACTAAATAGAGTAGAAAAATAAATTAAAAATGACTTTTTAGACACACAAATGTACACAAGTGAATTGGAGTCATTTTTTTGTAAAGGACAGATCAAGATTATACATACTTTAACAATGAGGTAACTTAGAATACTTAGAAACAGGGTGCCTGGGTGGCTCAGTCAGTTGACCATCTGTATTGAGCTTGAGTCATGATCCTGGGGTCCTGGGATTGAATCCCACATTAGGTTACTTGCTTAGTGAGGAGCCTGCTTCTCCCTCTGCCTCTGCCCCTGCTTGTGCTCTTTCTCTCTCTTTCTCTCAAATAGATAAATATATCTTTAAAAAAAAAAAAGAATACTTAAAAACAAAACAAGACCTTTGAATTTAATGATAGTGTAAATTGGCTTGGTTTGTGTCCCAAACTCTTAGGCTCCCAAAATGCGCATTTCTCTGCCCTCATCCATGGACCCATGACTCTTTGGAAAACCAAAATATCTTTACTTCTACCTTAGAGCATTGCTCCACATTCAGTAGTATCTTTTATCTCAGTACTTAATGACTGGCAGAATATTCCTAGCCTATTCTTATTAGTACTATCACCAAAGACAAAACAAAATAAAGCTTGCATTGGAAGGGCTACTGACTTGGTTAGGTTCTGCACAATGCAGTCACAAATTCCACAGGGCATTTGAAATCTAGTATCTCAGTGGTTACAAAGAGCTTATCATCAAATCCATCCTAACCGACCAACTTTCTCTACTCCTATTGTTATTTTTCTCATGCATCGACTAGCCTGGCTGCCTCAGTGTATTTTTATAACTTATTTGCTCAAGTGTCTACCATGGACTTGAACTTTCTTCTGTGTTTCTTTGTTAAGAACCGAAAAAAGACTTCTGGTTTCTGGTTCACCATATAAGGAGCTTGGAAGTCACCACTTCTTTCTAATAACAAGTACAAAGCATAACAGATTGAAAAATCAACTCTTCTAGAGTCTATAAAAAAGAGAGAACAAAGAGAAAATTGCTGCCTCCAAGTTTGGAGATACAGACAGGTAAATGTTGGGAGACATAGCTTATTGGAGTGGAAACTCATTAGCAGAAACTGCCAGAGGAACCAGTTTTCGGGTAGGAAAACTTGAACTATAATTGATAGATATTAATCTAACTATATCAATAATCACTTTGAACATCAGTGCTCTAAATGCATCAATTAAAAGACAGTGACTGTCAGATTATATAAAAAAAGATCTGTCTATGTTATCTGTAAGAAATTACCTTTAAATATAAAGACACATATAGATTAAAAGTAAATTAATAGAGACAGATATGCCATGATAACACTAGTTAAAAGGAAGCAAGAGTAGCTGTATTAATTTCAAACACAGCAGATTTTAGAGCAAGGAAAGTTATCAGGGATAAAGGAATTAGTTTTCTAAGAAGACATAATAATCCTTAACATGTATGCACCTAATAACAAGATATCAAACTGCACGAGAAAAAAACTGATAGAACTACAAGGAGAAATAGATGAATCCACTGTCATAGTTGGAGACTTCAACACTTCTCTATTAGAAATGGACAGATACAGCAGACAGATAATCAGCAAGGACTTAGTTGAACTTAACCATACCATCAATCAACTGGACATCTATAGACTATTTTATCCAACAGCACATTATTCTAAACATTATTCTCAACTCACATGGAACATTCACCAAGATAGACCACATTCTGGGAGATAAAATACACCTTAAAAATTTTAAAAGAATAAAAATTATGCAATGTCTTCTCTCAGATTACAATGGAGTTAACCTACAAAGGTAACTGGAGAAACTCAAAGAAGTGGAGATTAAACAACACACTTCTAAATAACACAGAAGTGAAGGAAGAAATCTCAAGAGAAATTTAAAAATATATTGGGCAAAATGAAAATAAAAACAACTTATCAAAATTTGTAGGATGTAGTGAAAGCAGTAATTAGAAGGAAATTAATAGCAGTAAGTGTATATATTAGAAAAAAAGATCTTAAACCAATCATCTAAGTTTCTACTGTAGAAAACTAGAAAAAGACAAATAAATCAAAACATAAACAGAAGAAAGGAAATAATAAGAATCCAAGGAGAAATCAATGAAATTGAAAACAGGAAATCATTAGGGAAAATTGATGAAACCAAAAGCTTGTTTTTTTTTTTTTAATTTTTTTTTTTTAAGATAATAAAATTGATAAGCCTCTAGCCAGGCTAAGAGACTGAGAGAGAGGACATAAATTACTAACATTAGAAATGAAAAAAGATCCCATGGACATTAAAAGAATAATAAACAAATAGAATGAACAGCTTCATGCCCACAAATTTAAACTAGATGAAATGGGACAATTTCTTGAAAGATACAATGTACCAAAATTCATAGAGAAAGAAATAGACAATCTGAATAGGCCTATATCTTAAAGAAATTGAATAAATAATAAATAACTTTGCAAAAAGCCCCAGGCTTAGATGGGTTTAGTGATTAATTCTACCAAACATGTAAGGAAGAAGTCATTCTAGTTCTTTACAATTTCTTTCAGTGGCTAGAAGCAGAGGGATACTTTCTAACTCTCTATGAGGCCAACACAGGCCTAATACAAAAACAAAGAGATTGTAAGAAGAAAAAAAACCTACACACCGATATCTTTCATGAATTAAGATGCAAAAAATCTTCAGCAAAATATTAGTAAATTGAAATCAATGATATATTTAAAAAGAATTATACACAATGACCAAAAGACCAAATGGGATTTATTCCAGATATGGAGGCTGATTCAACATCTGAAAATTGATAAATATAAGCCATTACATTAACAGACTATGAAAGAAAAAACCGTGACCATATAAACAGATACAGAAAGGGCATTTGACAAAATCCAACACCTATTCATGATAAAAACTTGCAGTAAAGTAGAAATAGAGAGGAACATCCTCAACTTGATAAAGAATATCCACAAAAAGTTACACTTAAACTTTAAAGCTCTCTTTCACTAAAATCAGTGAAAAACTTGAAGCTCTCTCACTACAATCAGAAGGCAAGGATGTCCTTTCTCATACACCTTTCTATCATAAAGGAAGTCTTCACTAATGCAACAAAATAAGGAAGGGAAATAAAAGTGATACATATTAGGAAAGAGAAAGTAAAACTGTCTTTGCAGATGACATGTTTATCTACATAGAAAATCCAAAAGAATCAACATAAAAACTCTTAGAAGTACTAAGTGATTATCACAAGCCTCAAGATACAAGATTACTATGCAAAAGTTAATCACTTTTCTATATACCAACAATGAACAGATGGAATTAGAAATTAAAAACACAAAACAATTTACATTAGCACTAAAAAATGAAATATTTATAAACCTGAGAAAATATGTATGAAACTTATATGAGGCAAACTACAAAATTCTGATGAATGAAATTAAAGAACTAGAGAAATTAAGATATATTCCATGTTCATGGATAGGAAGACTCAATATTCTCAAGATATGTTCTTCTCAACCTGATCAAAGATTTGATGTAATCCCAATCAAAATCCCAGAAAGTTATTTTGTGGATATCAACAAACTGATTCCAAAGTTTATATAGAGAGGCAAAGACCCAGAATAACACAACATAATTTTTCCCCCAAATAGTTTTACTTTTTCAGTGTTACAAGATTCATTGTTCATGTACCACACCCAGTGCTCCATGCAGTACATGCCCTCCTCAATACCCACCACCAGGCTTACCCCACCTCCCACCCCCACCCCTCCAACAACCTCAGTTTGTTGCTCAGAGTCCACAGTATCTCATGGTTCATCTCCTCCTCTGATTTCCCCCAATTCACCCTTCCTTTCCTTCTCCCAATGTCCTCCATGTTTTTCCTTATGCTCTACATATAAGTGAGACCATATGATAATTGACTCTTTCCGCTCACAACGTACTTTTGAAGGAGAAAAATGAAGCTGGAGGAATGACATTACCCAACTTCAAGAATTACTATACAGCTGCAGTCATCAAGACAATGTGGTATTGGCAAAAGAATAGATAAGTAGATCAATGGAACACAATAAAGATTCCAAGAATAGACCTACATACATATATTCAACTGATCTTTAACAAAGGAACAAGACAATACAATGGGGGAAAGATAGTCTTTACAACAAATGGTAGTGGAAAACTGGACATCCACATGTAAAAAGAAAAAAATTGACAGTGTTCCAGAGTTCCAGGAAAGATGGCAGAGTAGAAGGATCCCAGGCTCATGTCATCCCGTGGATATACCTAGAAAACATCTGTATCAGTATAAGTAACCCAGAAAATGACCCAAAGACTGGCAGAACAGATTCTTCACAGCTAAATGTAGAGAAGAGCTCATATTAAAGAGGATAAAAAGAGTGGAGATGCTGTCAGGAGGAGCACTGACCTATGGGACCATCTCTTGGAGGGAATGACAACATGGGCATGGAGAGGGGAGAGGAGACCCCACACAAGGCACCCCAGACATGGGGGACCTGCACAGGAAAGATGAATTCCTGTAACATTTGCCTTAGCAAACCAGAGGAGCTTAACACCTGGAACTTTAAAAATCAGTGGGCTCAGTTCTGGGAGAGCCTAGGGGCAATAGGAACTGAAGTCCCTCCCTAAAGAGACTGCATAACAAATAGCCACACTGAGATACAGCAGAGAAACAACAGTTTGAAAAATGCCTTGGGTATACAGGACAGATTTTGTTTACTAATCTCAGAGTGTGTGCTGGAGAGGCAGGGTGTCTTTGAGAGACTGCCCCAAGAACAAAAGAGCTGGCAGGAGTCCTTTCCCTTCCCTGCCCCTTGGCCAAATACACAGACACCTGTAGGAACCAGCCCAGCAGAAACACTCTCTACCTCGCTTGGTAATAGCACACTCTGCTCCCACACTCTTCTGTGGACCTATTTCGACCAACCTAAGCTCAGTAGGAGTTTTCCAAAGTGGCTCCAGGTCCCCTCTCACAGCAGATGGTGCAAACTGCTAACGCCATGTGCCCTGCCCTTGCATTTTCCTACAGATACTGCTCCCCTCCAACCCAGCCTCAGCAGGAGTCCACTCAAAGCAGTGTCTTAAGTGTGGCGGTATGTAAGCAGCCCTGACAGGGGTCATCACCACCCCAAAGTGACTCATGCCCTGGGACAGAAAAAGAAAGCCACACACACACCAGTCTGACTGTGGCTCCAGCAGACATCTGGTCTGATTGCAGGTCCTACCCACTAATGAAAGGTTCTCAGGGGATAAAACAAGGAGACCTCCTTGCAGTTCAGTGTTACTGCAGCTCTGGTAATACCTGATCTGATTCAACTCAAGGAAAAAGTGGCCCCAGACTGATCCTCTAACAACACAGGGCCCAAACCCAGCTTAGAATGCAGACAGCCCCATTGCCAATGACTGGATTGAAGGCAAGTGAGGCTCAACCACAATAATATGGCACATGAACATGCACAGGAGACACTTTTGTAGTGCTAGGTTCTGGTGAACAGGGACATTGCATTGCAGGGCACTATAGAACCTCTTCATAAGGTCAATATTTCAAGAGCAGGAGAGCTGACTTTCCTAACACATAGAAACAGACACAGAGAGTTAGACAAAATGAGGAAACAGAGAAATATGCCCCAAATAAAAGACCAGAACAAAATCACAGCAAGAGAGCTCAACAAAATGGAGATAAGAAATATGCCTGACAGAATTTAAAGCAATGGTCATAAAGATATTCGCTGGACTTGAGAAAAGAGTGGAGGACCCCACGAGACCCTCAACAAACAGATAGAAAACATAAAGAACCATTCAGAGATGAAGAATTCAAAAATACACTAGAGGGAATAAATAAAGGGAGACTAGAGGATGCAGAAAAATGGATTAGCAACCTGGAGGACAGAGTAAAGGAAAGAAGTCAAGCTGAATAGGAAGGAGAAAGAAAAAAAGATAATAAATGAAATAGATTAAGGAAACTTAGCAACACCATCAAGTGTAATAACACTCATATTATAGAGATCAAGAAGAGATAAAGGGAGCAGAAAATTTATATGAAAAAATTCTGAATCTAGGGAAGGAAACAGAAATCCAGATCCTGGAGGCACAGAGAGCCCCCCCAAAAATAACCCAAGGAGGTCCACATCAAGACACAGAGAAATTAAAATATCAAAAAGTAGTGATAAAGAGAGAATTTTTAAAGCAGCAAGACAAGGGAAACAGTTACATACAAGGGAAATCTCATAAGGCTATGAACTGATTTTTCAGTAGAAACTTTGTAGGCCAGAAGGCAGTAGCATGGTATATTCAAACTGCTAAAAACAAACAAACACAAAAAAATCCTGCAGCCAAGAATATGCTATCCAGCAAGCCTATCATTCAGAACAGAAGGCGAGATAAAGAGTTTCCAGACAAACAAAAGTTAGAGAAATTCATCACCACTAAATTTATAAGAAATGTTAAAGGGGACACTTTGAATGGAAGGGAAAGACTATAAGCAGAAATAAGGAAAGTAGGAAGCACAAATTTAGTAAAATTCAGTATGTCTATAAAAATCAGTCAAGGATTCATAAAAGGATGTAAATAATGACAGTATATACCTAAAATGTTAGGGGAGAGAAGTAAAACTTGAGTGGTTTTAGAATAAGCTCAAACTTAAGTGACCATCAATTTAATATAGGCTGCTATATGTATAAGATGTTATATATAATTTAATGGTAAACACAAAAAGTAGTAACAGGTATACAAAAAATAATTAGAAAGGAATCCAAGTATATCACTAAAGAAAGCTAGTAAACTAAGAGAGAAGACCAAGAGAGAAAAGGCATAGCGAAGAATTACAAAGACAACCATAAAACAGGTAACAAATGGCAGTAACTGCTTACCTATCAATAATTTGAATGTAAATGGACTAAATGCTCCAGTTAAAAGACAGGGTGATGGAATGGATACAAAATCAAGATATATGCTGCCTACAAAAACTCATTTCACATAAAGAGACATGCTGATTGAAAGTGAAGGGATGGAAAAGTATCATGCAAATGAAAGTATAAAGAAAGCTGAGGTAGCAGTACTTACAATGGACAAAATAGACTTTAAAACAAAGACTGTAAGGAGAGACAAAGACACTGCATAATGATTAAGAGAACAATCCTACAGGAAGATAGAGCAATTATAAATATTTACACACAATATGGGAGCACCCAAATACATACAGCAACTAATAACAAACATGGAGGAAGTAATCAACAGTAATACAATCACAGTAGGGGACTTTAACACCCCATTTACATAAATGGATAGTTCATTTAAACAGAAAATCAAGAAGGAAACATGGCTTTGAATGATATATTAGACCAGCGTGGTCTAACATAAATTCAGGACAATCCATCCTAAAATAGTGGAATACATATTCTTTTCAAGTGCACATGGAACATTCTCCAGAATAGATCACATGTCAGGCCACAAAACAAGTCTCACCAAATTCAAAAGGATCAAAGTCATTCCATGCATCTTTTCTAACCACAACACTATGAAACTAGAAATCAAGCACAAGAAAAAATCTGAAAAGGACATGGAGGTTATATAACACGCTACTAAAGAATTAAAGAGTCAACCAAGAAATCAAAGGGGAAGTAAAAGAATACATGGAGACAAATGAAAATGATAACTGTTGTGTTATCATTTATATCATATTTTTTATTTTTTATATTATACATTACAATATAATACATTATATTATATCATTTATATCATTATATGTACCATTTAGCTCAAGATCTTTGAGATGCAGAAAAGTTGTTCTAAGAGGGAAATTTATAGCAATACATGCTTATCTTAAGAAACAAGAAAAATCTCAAACAACCTAACTTTACATGTAAAAGGTGCAAGACAAAGAACAAACAAAATCCAAAAGCAGAAGAAGGAAGGAAAAAATAAGTATTAGAGCAGAAATAAACGAAATATAAACCCAAAAAAGAATAAAACAGATCAGTGAAACCAGGAGCTGATTCTTTTGAAAAGATCAACAAAATAGATAAATCAGTAGCCAGACTTATCAAAAAAAAAACAAAAAAAACCTCAAATAAAAAAGTTCAGAAATTAAAGGGGAGAAATAACAAGTAATGCTACAGAAGTATGAAGCATTATTAAAAAAAACTATAAAAATTGAACAACCTAGAAGAAATGAATGAATTCCTAGAAACATATAACCTCCCATAACTGAATCATCAGGAAGAAACAGAAAATTTGAACAGACTGATTACCAGCAATGAAATTGAATTAGTTATTTAAAAAAAAAAAACAAAAACTCCTAACAAACAAAAGTCCAGCACCAGGCAGCTTCACAGATGAATTCTTTTTTTTATTTAAGTTTTTATTTACTTATTTATTGAAGACACTAGAGAATTCCTTTCTGGAGAAATAAAAGAACTAAAATCTAATCAAGTCAAAATTAAAAAGGCTATTAATGAGATGCAAAAAAAAATGGAGGCTCTAACTTCTATGTAGTGATATAGAAGACAAAATGATGGAGAATATAAAAAAATAATAAAAAAGATGGAAAATAATGAAGCTGAGAAAAAGATAAACAACTACTTGATCATGAGAGAATTCAAGACAAAAGTGACACCATAAAGTGAAACAATATTAGAATAATTGGGATCCCTGAAGAAAAGGAAAGAAAGGACAAAAAGTATATTGGAGCAAGTTATAGCAGAGAATTTCCTAAATCTAGGAAAGGAAACAGACATCTAGGTCCAGGAGACACAAAGAACACCCTCAAAATCAATTAAAAAAAAAGTCATCACCTTACATAAAATACTGAAACTTGCAAATCTCAGAGATAAAGAGAAAATCCTGAAAGCAGTTCAGGACCAGAGGTCCATAACTTATAAGCGTGGATTATATTAGACTGGCACAAGACCTATCCCTAGAGACCTGGCAGGTCAGAAAGGACTGGCATGTTATATTCAAGGTGCTAAATGAGAAAAATATGCAGCCAAAATATTATATCCAGCAAGGCTGCCATTCAAAATAGAAGGAGAGATAAAAAGTTTCCAAGGTGAACAGAAACTGAAGTAATTTATGATCACTAAACCAGTCCTGCAAGAAATATTAAATTAAAGAAATAAAGAAATAAAAATTAAAAGAAATAAAAAATTTTATTTCTTAATGAAAAATAAAAAAATAAAATTTTATTTCTTAATAAAAAATAAAAATAAATTAAAAATTAATTAAATTAATTTTAATTTAAAAATTAAATTTAAATTAAATTAAAAATTAAATATTAAAGGGGATCTTTTAAGCAAAGATAGAGCCCAAAAATAATATAGACAAGAAAA
>CM053611.1:51415626-51450695 GCA_028646535.1 Procyon lotor
CATGGACAGGACTGGAAGAGATTATGTGGAGTGAAATAAGTCAAGCAGAGAGAGCCAATTATCTTATGGTTTCACTTATGTGTGGAGCATAAGGAAAAACATGGAGGGCATTGTGAGAAGGAAGGGAAGGGAAAATGGGGGGAGATCAGAGGGGGAGATGAACCATGAGAAACTGTGGACTCTGAGCAACAAACAGAATTTTGGAGGGGAGAGGGTGGAGGGTTGGGTGAGCCTGGTGGTGGGTATTGAGGAGGGCACATATTGCATGGAGCACTGGGTGTTGTGCATGAACAATTAATCTTGTAACACTGAAAAAATAAACATATTTGTGGGAAAAAAAAGAGAAAGAATCCAAATAAATAAAATAATGAATTAAAGAGGAGCAATCACAACTAATACTGCAGAAATACAAACAATTATAAGATAATATTATTAACAAATATATGCCAACAAATTGAGCCCCACATTGGCTGTGCTCATCAGGCAGTCTGCTTATCCCTCTAACTCTCCCTCTGCCCCTCGCCTTCTCATGTGCTCACTCTCTCTCAAATAAATAAAAATAAATAAACAAATAAATAATAAAATCTTTACAAATAATGGGCAGAAGACATGAATAGACATTTTCCCAAAGAAGATATACAGATGACCAAAAGGCACATGAAAAGATGTTCAACATCGCTTATCATCAGGAAAATGCAAATCAAAACCCCAATGAGATATTACTTCATACCTGTCAGAATGGCTAAAATTAAAAACACAAGAAATGACAGGTGTTGGTGAGGATGTGGAGAAAAAGAACACTCACGTACTGTTGGTGAGAATGCAAACTGGTGCAACCACTGTGGAAAACAGTATTCAAGTTTGTAAAAAAAAAAAAAAAATTAAAAATAGTATCATGTGAATTAATAATTCCACTATTGGGTATTTACCCCCAAAATACAAAAATATTAATTTGAAAGATATGTGCATGCCACATTTATTGCAGCATTATTTATAATAGCCAAATTATGGAATCAACCCAAGTGTTCATCAATGGATGAATGGATAAAGAGGTACAGTATACAATGGAATATTACTTAGCCATAAGAAAGAATGAAATCTTTTCATTTGCAACAACATAGATGAATCTAGAGGGTATGATGCCAAGTGAACTAAATTGATCAGAGAAAGACAAATACCATATGATTTCACTCACATGTGAAATCTAAGAAACAAAACAAAGAAAAAAAGAGACAAAAACCATACTCTTAACTATAGAGAACTGACTGTTACCAGAGGAGAGGTGGGTGGGGGATGAGTGAAATAGATGAAGGGGATTAAGATTATACTTATGACGAATACTGAGTAATGTAGAGAATTATTGAATACTAATTTGTGCCTTTGAAAGTAATATACCACTGTATATTAATTTTACTGGAATTAAAATTAAAAAAGAAAAGTCTAGAAAAAACATCTAGATAAAACCTTATACCCTTCATAAAATGTAACTGAAGTGGGTCATAGAAGATAATACACAACAAAACCTTGATGACAAAGGCATAATCTATGAAAGAAATACTTGATAAGCTCAGTTCCTCAAAAATGAAAAACTTCTGCTTTGTGAAAGACCACATGAAGAAAATGAAAGAGAAAAGACAGACTAGTAGAAGTTATTTGCAAAAGACATCTGATAAGGACTACTATTCAAAAAATATGAAGAACTCTCAAAATGTAGCTATAAGAAAACAAACAACCTGATTAAAAAATGGGCCAAGAATCTTAATAGACACTTTATCAAAGAAGATACACAGGTGGCAAATAATCATATGAAACGATGTTCCATATTAGGGGAATACAAATTAAAACAATCAGATACCACTAAACACTTATTAGAATGACCAAAATTGGAACACTGACAATGCCAAATGCTGGAGATGATATGGACCAACAAGAACTCTCATTCACTGCTGGTGAGAATGCAAAATCACACAGCCACTTTGGAAGTTATTTTGACAGTTTTTTATAAAAATTAACGTGCTCTTAGCCTATGATCCATCAGTCATGCTCCTTGCCCTTTGCCCAAAGTATTTGAAAACTTATGTTCACATAGAAACCCGTAGGTAGGTGTTTATAGCAGCATTATTCTTAATCTCCAAAACCTGGAAGCAACCAAGATGTTCTTCATTAGGTGAATGAATAAATAAACTAGGGTACATCCAGACAATGAAATATTATTCAGTGCTCAAAAGGAATGAGCTATTAAGCTATAAAAAGTCATGGAGGAACCTTATATACATGTTACTGAAATAAGCCACTTTGAAAAGGCTACACACTGTATGATTCCAATTATAAGACATATTGGAAAATGTAAAGCTATGAAGACATTTAAAAGAACAGTGTTTGCGAGGGTTCAGGATAGGGAGAAGTATGAATAGGCAGAACACGGAATTTTTAGGGCAAGCAAAATATATGATATTATAATAGTTACTATATGTCATTACATGCTTATCAAAACCCACAGAATGTGCCACACTAAGAATGAAACCTAAAGTAAACTATGGACTTTGAGTGATTATGATGTATCAATGTAGATTTATCAATTGCAACAAATATACTATTTGGGTGTGGGACGTTGATAATGGGGAGGCTATGCATGTGTGGGGGCAGAAGTTATGTGGGAAATTTCTATACCTTTACAATTTTGCTGTGAACCTAAAACTGCTCTAAAAAACCAAAATATTTAAAACAACAATAAAACAGAACAAAGGGATCTAATCAGCTCAGATTTCTCTGTGAGCCCCTCTTTCTTTAGGTCAAGGGTTCATCTCTTACTCAATGAATTGTGATGGAAAGTCATGGAGCCCTCTGCTCATTCAGCAGGAGTTATGTGTAAAATAGGATATAATGATGTCTTAGTCTGTTTGAGCTAGAATAAAATACCATAAACTTGGTAACTTATAAACAGTGGAAATGTATTTCTCACAGTTCTGGAGCCTGGAAGTTCAAGACCAACATGGTTATGGGTGAGATCTCTCTTCCTGGTCACAGATTTGTGTTCTGTCCTCACATGGCAAAAGGTGGTAGGGAGCTCTGGGAAGTCTCTTTTAGAAGAGCATTAATCCCAAATATGAAGGTTCTGCCTCACGATTGAATCACCTCCCAAAAGCCCCATCACCTAATACCATCACCTTGGGGATTATGTTCTGTATGAATTTTGGGAGGACACAAACATTTAGACTGCAGCAAATGATATAGGTGGAAGATTGAGCAAGGTGATTACTCTCAATCTAGCTGCAGCTAACGGACATGTGTTCCTCCGGTGATATAATTGCTGGAGAACTTGCACTGATCTAGCCCTGTATGAGGCGTGTGGAACAATGGAAATTCAAGTATATAGCAAAGTTTGGATGAGACTTCCATTCACTAGTGCAGACGGAGCTATAATATTCAAGTGATGTGATGAATAATGGCAGTGTCATGGCAAATTAGACCATTAACACCCAGAAGAGGTGAGAATCGTTATGGATAAAGGAAAGGCTCCTCCGCTGTAGCCAAGTAAATGGTGACTGAGGAGATGGGAATTTGAAGCTCTGCAATTCAGATGCTGTCGTGACTTAAAGCAGGTTATTCATGATGCGATTTGTGAGCTTGATGGAAATGTATGTTCTCAGACCTAAAGCTGGACTTAATGAATCAGAATCTCTGGTGGCAAGGTCCTCATTTTCCAGGTGATTTGGTGCACACTGAAGTTTGAGAAGCACTGACCTGAGGGTCCTCCCACTTGACTGAAGGCAGCAGAGAGGATCGGGGAAAGAACAGTCATGGCAGGGGTGTGAGTGTTTAGTTCTGGGCTTGAAGAGTTAGAGATCTTCGGGGAAAATGGCGGTTTAACAGTGGCATCCCAGGATTGATAAGGGGAAGACCATTTACTCTTAAGAGGATGTTGGTGTAAATAAGGAGCTGAGCTTCTAGAAAATGAGAAACTTCTGGAAAAAACTCCTCTTGCCTTACACATTTGGAAAAGTGAATTGACTCATAAGGCCCACCTATGTGTGGAATCAAGAACATGACTCAGGGTTCACAGACCTATAGACACAGACCTCACGGATAGCACATTTATTGGGTACTATTCTAGAGGGTCCCCAAGCAGAACTTGCCAGATGTAGCAAATGCTTATTTGGAAAGTTAAGGAAAAGGAAAGTTTCCTTTCCAACACGATTCTTGTGAATGGTGTAAAAAGTGAGGCTACATTTTCTTTTATAGTGGATGATTATCATGAAGACCTTTCTGATTATCTCTGAAGGGCTGGGAATATGTGGATAAATAATTGTTTCATGACCAGAGTAATTTTTTTTTAATTACACTGTTTTATCAAGTACAATGATGGCTGTGAACCAGGCTGGGCACCTTCCCATAAATCTAGGTTACTTGATAGTAAAAGCTATTGGTAACTGCTATTCTCTATATTTCCTGTTCTACCTTACTTTTAAAATAGATACAAAGAACAACAGATAATGCTGCTTACCCTTAATACCGTGGAAATAGACAAGATGACCCAAAGGCTTCCTATGTTGTATAATCACATGAAGATTAAACTGAATCAGAGCTTTGTCATTTATTTCTACCAGTTACATCTGTAATAAGTATCTTCATCAGTTCTTCAATAACATTCTATCCTGGCCTGGCTAATAAAATTGATGGACTTTGACATGTAATATTCACACATGCAAAAAAAATCCATAGGTATGATAAATTATTTTTGAAGATATATTTTGGGCAGATGCTCTATTGGACTGCCCTGTAAGTCCAGGTCCAGATCTGCCTGCAGCATGACCTCAGAAAATATTGATTTTATCTATCTATCTATCTATCTATCTATCTATCAATCTATCTATCTATCATCTATCTAGATTTTTATTTATTTATTTGACAGAGAGAGAGACAGAGAGGGAACACAGGCAGGAGGAGTGGTAGAGAGAGAAGTAGGCTAAGCAGTGAGCCCAATGCGGGGCTCGATCCCAGGACCCTGGGATCATGAGCTGAGCCAAAGGCAGATACTAAATGACTGGGCCACCCAGGCACCCCAGAAAATACTGATTTTAAATTAAATATGACATTTCATCTTTTCTATCAAAATAGAAGGACATATTTTAAAAAAAGGAAGATAGAGATTGGACTTATGAAAAGAAATGTAAGAAGATGTGACAATAGCTCCTAGATAAAATGGGCAATATTTAAAAGGTAACTCATTCATGGATCAGTGAATTTAGATGGCATATGTTTTAGAACATTAGCTTATAAATCTAACTTTTTAATTTTGTAAACAGTCTTAGTTGATGAGACAGGTTGTGGAGAAAAGCAAATTGCATTTATAATTTATCATTTATATTTTCTTCTTAAATTATGTTGTATATGAAAAGACATAGAATCCCACTATTTTCTCTCCTGTGGGATCTCAGGGTAGCAACAGACATGGCTGATGGCTGCCAGTTGGTCACAGTTATCTCCTCAAATCTACCTGATAGAAACCTGAAACAATAAGTTATTTTACATAAATAAAATTGTCAAGAACCATATTCAACTTTTTTTTTTTAACCAAATAAGACTTTTTATTCTCTCAGTCAGATCCACCCAGTAACTTGTCTTTGGAAATAACGACTACTTTTCCAAGTCAAAACACTGGGTTGAAAGTGACCTTCATGAGGTGCTGGGTGGTTCAGTTAGTTCAGAGGCTGCTTTCAGCTCAGGTCATGATCCCAGGGTCCTGAGATCGAGCCCCACATCAGGCTCCCTCCTCAGTGGGGAGCCTGCTTCTCCCTCTCCCTCTGCTGCTGCTTTCCTGCTTGTGTGCGCACGCTCGCTTGCTCTCTCTCAAATAAGTAAGTAAGTAAGTAAGTAAGTAAGTAAATAAATAAATAAATAAATAAATAAAATCTTTAAACAATTCTAGAAGTGACCTTCGTTAATACTTTGCTATTTTAATGAAGTCACCTGCCACACATTTGAGCTGGCATGACCCTGATGTATCATGTTTTAGGCTGGAATCTTTTTATCAGACCGAGGGCACTGGAGCTGGCCGTTTTTGCTTTCCAGATAAAGGACACATGAATATGAGTCAGGGAACCATGGTACCAATCGCTAATGATCAATTCATCAGTACTTGCCAAAAAAATCTACCTCTTTTATGGTCACATTGGTTGTACTTAATTAAATTTGACTAAAAAAACTATTGCAAGGCAATAATTAAGTATAAGGTGTTATAGAGGACTCAGAAGTGGTAAGATAGATAATTCAATATGGTCTGATATATGATGTCATGTAGACAAGGTATAGTTAGGTCTATTGTTTCTGGCACATTCATTATTTTATTTGCTCTTCTCAACAACTCTCACCCCTATGGCTGAGGAAACTGAGGCCAGAGCGAGGGAATGATTTGCAGTGCTCATGGGTGACTGGCCTTTGGTGCAGAACACAGACAAGAACTAACCCCCACACCTGACAGGAGTTCTCCCCATCACTCTTATCTCCGCCTAACTTGCAACACAGCCATTGATTTGTTGCCATCCACTCTTTATTGATGAACACCATGTGGTGGAAAACATCGTTGTACACAGGATTTCCTGGTTGCTGAGCCACTCTTCATCCTGGACGTGAAAGATGCTGCCTGCCAAGTGAACCTGACTGAGAAGGCGAGAGGTTCGCAGCTGTAACAGGTGCACATCAAGTCGTCATCAATCTTTGTAACAGCACTGCTCTCATTCTTTTTAACCTTGCTCTGAAGTGTGATGCCTTTGTTAAGACTCAGTTTTGGATGGAAGAAAAAGAATATTTCTTTCCCGAAGAGCATGCTTACTTTATCAAATGCACTTTAGGACAAGACAAAACCTACTTTTTCCTTGACTGTATGTGAAATTCTCTCCCTAGAGCAGCCTGGAGATTCTTACCCAGTTCCATCAAATGTCAACATTCGGCTTCTCATGAACATTTAGCCCCAAACCTAGGAGAACTCCATGGTACTCTCTTTTCTTTTCCTCCCTTATCTAATCCATCAGTAAATACTTATGACTCTATTTCCAAAATCTGTTCCCTCTGTGCAAACTTGTGTCTTCCTCTCCCCTGCTTCTCCCTGAATCCAACCTACCAATGCTTCTGCCTGCCTTTCTCTGGTAGGAGCTGCAGCTCGAACAAGTCCGTTTCCTTTCACTCTTGCCCCTGTTACTGTCCCGCCTCCACAAAGTGCCCAGAGAAACACTTTTTAATTTTTTTTAAGATTTTTATTTATTTAAGAGATTGAGAGCAAGGGGAGGGGCAGAGGGAGAGAGAGAGAGAATCCCAAGCAGACTCTGTGCTGAGCACAGAGCCGGACGTGTGCTCGATCTTATGACCGTGATACCATGACCAGAGCCAAAATCAAGAGTCCAACACTTAACACACTGAGCTACCCATGCACCCTGAGAATTGCTTTTAAAAGGGAAAGTCTTGTCAGTCTCTGTTTAAAAACTTTCACTGGCTACCCACTGACATTAAACTTAAACCTGAACCCTTACCTGGGCCCACAAGCCCTGACTGAGGCTCTCAGTCTTCATGCCTCCACTCCCCCACTTGGTTCATGCTGCTTCAGCCACACATACCAGTGAGGACATGCCAAGCTCCTCCTACTGTGGTAGGCTGAATATTGTCCCCTCTCCCAGCAACCCACAAAATATATCCATGTCCTGATTCCTGGAACCTGTGGATGTCACTTTATATGGCAAAAAAAGGGGTATGATGGATGGATTGATTGATTGATTGCAAATGTGGTTACATTAAATGTCATGAGATAGGGAGATTTATTATCCTGGGAGATGGGACCTAAATGCAATCACAGGTCTTTTTATAAAGAAGAGGTAGAGGGACATTAGTCAGACACTAACACAGGAGAAGCTTTGAAGATGCTGGCCTTGAGGATTGGAACGATTCTGACAAAAACCAAGAAATTCTGGCAGCCACCAGAAGCTGGGAGAGGCAGAGAATGGATTTTCTTCTAGCACCTTCAGAGGGAGCGTGGTCCTGTGAACACCTTGTTTTCAGACTTCTGGCCTCTAGAGCTGTGAGAAAATAGATTTCTGTAGTAAACCACCAAGTTTGTGGTGGTTTGTTACAGCATCCAGAGGAAATTAATATATCCTGGTTCCTATATTTATGGTTCCTTCTGCTTGTAGCTTATTTTTATGAAACCTTCTTATGTCTGCCTCTTTCTCGTTCCTTATGACTCAATTGAAATAGTACCTCTTCGAGGAGACTTCCCTGACCATCGGAGCTAAGATACCCAGCTCCACTCGGGCATTCTTTATCACATCGATCATTTTATTTTCCTCATCATTTAAAAATGTGATTTATATATATTTTCTTTGACTTGCCTATTTTCTTAGTCCAGCACAAAAACAGTTTCTGGCATGCAGTTAATGCTTACTAAAATATTCATTGAGGAAAGGAAAGAAGGAAAGAGTATTATTAGTTGCCTAACAATAAAGAAAAAGATTCAATATACATCTCGGCCTTTAAAAGATCTCTGGCTTCTATGGTGAATGTCTTCTACTATAGAGAGGGTTGCCTATTTATAATCCTATGAATAAAATACAGGGCACCCAGTTAAATATGAGTTTCAGGTAAACATAAAGAATTTTTAGTAGAAGTGTGTCCCACAGAATAAGTATCTGCCATCAAATATTGCGTAGGACATACTTATGCTGAGTATAGTATTTGTTATTCAAATTCAAATTTAGCTGGGCATCTTGTTTTATTTTGTTTTTACTAAATCTGGCAACCCTAATTGTAGAACACTACAGCTCTCTGTTATAAACAGATTATTATTCTGTCAGGAGATGAGGGGGTAAACCGAAAAATAAAAAGCCAAACCAAACAAAAAACCTTCCTCTGAAAATCTTTTCTCGTGGAATTAGTCTTCAAAATCTTAAAACTGTACACATATCAGTATGTTTACCCTTCTCTCTGAGGGAAAACTAAAGAAGTGCTTGTCTACACACAGCACCCAGGGAAAGGAAAGCACCCACTCTGCTGAAGGCAAGCCCGGATGGTATCACTTGTGAATCTGGATAATGCTAGAACTGGGCATATTCTACATAGTCGAACTATTTATAGGTGCAAAGGCAATGTGAGTTTCTAGGATACATTTTGGTTCCCAATATAAAGTGCTTTTGGAGGGTTTGTGATGAGCTTTTGTGCATGCGTCCTTTTACTCACCTCTCCCTGCCCCTTATCTCCCAGGATACTGGCTGATAAACAGACAAAAGATGGATTGACAGAGGGAATGAAATTATTTAATGAAATCCTTAAGCCTTTCTGGTCAGGGCCAGCCTGGAGATTGGGGTGTCTCCCCACCCATCCCAGTGGAAGACAGCAGACCTTCAGAACACACCCCTCGTCTTCATGCCAAGAGGGAATAGAGAGCGACTGGGTGAGCTTGGCAGGGACGGGCCCTGCTAGCTGTGCCCACAAACCAGATGAGCACTCCGGGGCCCTAGGAGTGAGAGCACATGCGTCTCATGTACATGGGCTGTTGGCAGGTCACCCAGTAGAGAGCATGGCCCGACAGCTGTCCGGTCTGACCGGCCAGACCTCTTCCCATTGGGAAGAGAGTCAGAGTCAGGAGTAAGTGGAGGTGGATACCACCTCTCTAATGCTTCCTCGTCACAAAGTGTTTGCAGATGTTCCCTTCTCTCCAGGTCAACTCAGGAATAGGAAAAGAGGAATATCATTCCTTCTTCCTAAAATGCTGCTTCAGGGGAAGGGCTATTTGCAGAACCAGGTGGTTAATACTGTGGAGACATGTGACCAACCTTTAAGCCTGTTTACATGATGAGTTCACTGTGAGAACCAAAAGGTTTCCACTGGGCAACAGAACTGTTTGAAGGCCCTGTAAAGCATACTCTGATAGTTGTGTTCACCTTGAAGTCCGTTGGAAATCTAAACATATGAAGTTCTATGTTGAAAAGCTGCCTGTATGTACGGCCAGAGATGGCGTCATGCATCCAAATGCAGAGACCCAAACCCATGCCTCAGTTTGCCCACGGTCACTCAATGGGAGGCTCAGTTCTGCTCATTTCTTTTCAATGAGCTTGCCCATCACAATACAGGAAACATTCTACAAGAAGAAATTCAAATAATGACTAAATATTTAAATCCATCCCCAGGGCAATATTGTTTTCTTTTTAATATACAAACACAATTCCCCTCAATCGTCTCAGGAGAAAGGGAAATAAAAGAAGTGTCTTAATGAGGACCCACCCCCATCTTTCAAAATTTCCCTGGAATTTTGTTTTAAGATCAGAGACTATCAGAAAGATAGACTCTTATTCTCTTCAGTATTAATTTAAATTAAGTTTTGTGATTATTTTGTTTTCTAAAAATACATTAATTTCACATTTTAAAGAAGACACTGAGCCCTAGTGGTTACAAATAGAATAAGTATATTTTTCTAAGACTCAAAATTCAAGAACTGAACCTGAGGTAAATTTACCCTTCTAGATATGGTTTAATAATTTCCAATAGATAACTTGCCCTGTATTATTCAGATGCCTTAAAGAAATAAATATAAATATAATGGATGAGTCCATGCAGTTGGGTTATTTTATTTGTTTTAAAAGCCATAAGATCTGTATCAAGTTATGTATAAGAAAATTCTCAAGTTTAGCTTCATAACATTTTTTACATGCTTATCCTTCTATACATTTCTAGCGATATTTGAGTCTCCTTAAAATTTTATATATTTGAAAAATGTCTATAATGTATAACCAACTAATTAAAAGTAGAGTTAAAAGTAAAAAAGCAATCTTACACATTTTTTCATTTTTTTCTCGTTAAAAATATGTGTGTTCACTGTAAAAATCTTAAAGTGTGTAACGTAAAAAACAGTAATTTCCCTTCCTTTCACTCCAATTCTCCACTCCAGGAGAGAACAGGGTTAATAGTTTGATATATATCATTTAGATTTTGTTTTCCTAAGCTCATAGAGATGTATATGTAAATATATTTTAATTTACTTTAATCTTTATTATGAAAAATTTAAAACTTGAAATTAATATTATATTAAACCAATATTTACCTATCACTCAAGTGTTTTTAATTTATAGTCAGTCTCGTTTCATCCATACTCCCAACCATTTTCTTCATTTCTTCACTGGATTATTTGCAAGCACATCTAAGATAAAGTATTTCATTAGTAAATACTTTAGTATTTATTTCTACAAGATAACTTTTAAAAACTATTACCACACAAAATTTTTTTTAAGATTTTTATTTATTTATTTATTTCTCTCTCTCTCTCTCTTAGAGAGAGAGCGCGCACAAGCAGGGGGAGCAGCAGTCAGAGGGAGAGGAGGAAGCAGGCTTCCCGCAGAGCAGGGAGCCCCAATGTGGATCTGGATCCCGGGACCCTGGGATCATGACTTGAGCTGAAGGAAGAAGCCCAACTGACTGAGCCATGCAGGTGTCCCAACATCTGAACACTTAAAAATTTTTAAATAAATAACTCTTAAATAACATCAAATAACCTAGCGTTCAAAATTTCCCAATTATACATTTATAATTCTTTTTTAGGAAAGTGGAGCTATATGAGACATAGTGCTATATAACTTACAGAAAAATTTAAAGAAAAATATTATCAGAGAATGTTGTTAGGGCAAAGGGACTCTTGAGCTTATATTTTATACCACTCTTATTTATAAAAATCCTACTCATCAAAGGCCAGTCTTAAGGCTCGCTTCCTCTATAAATGGCTAAGAATGTCAAACATCTTTTCAGGTGCTTATTTTCTATCCATATATCCACGGACAGTGAACTATTTCTTTACATCTTTTGCCTATTTTATAATTTTTTTTTGGTGGGGGGGAATACTTTTGAGAATTCCTTCTACATTAAGATCCTTTGTCACCTATGTGGTTTGCAAATATTTTTCTCCCATGTTCTATCTTGTATCTTCACGTAGCAAAAGCTTTTTATTTTGTTAAAGTTCAGTTTATTGATTTTTTTTCCCTTTATGGATCATGCTTTTCATGTCATGTCTAAAAAAAATCACTAAGCTGTAGGTCCCAAAGGCTTCTCCTATGATATTATCTAAAAGTTTTATAGTTTGTGTATTAAATTTAAGTCTAAGATTAATTTTGAGTTAATTTTTGCATAAGGTATGCAATAGGTTGAAGCTCCTTCTCTTCTGTACAATTCCATTTGTCTCAATACCATTGATTAAAAAGACTGTCCTCCACTGAATTGCTTTTTCACCTTTGTCAAAAATTAGCTGGGTGTCCTTGTGTGGGTTATTTCTGTGTTCTCTGTTGTTTCATTGATACATGCATCTATTGATTAATACAAATTTTGTGTAATGTTTCAAAATATTTCCTACCATACAAAGTAGTCACCTGTTCACTATAGTTCATTACTGTGCTCAACCAGGACCTCTTACTCATGTTCCTGAAATAAGTATTTTTGGTATGGCAAGGAGCTATAGAGAAACTTGAATATTATTGTCTTCTATGGTATTGTGTGAATTTCGTCAAAACATCTAGTTTCTTTACTAAATTTTTTTTAAATTATCAAGAGCAAGAAAATTTCAAGTCATTTATTATTTGATGTTTATGTAATCCACATGTTCCACATTTCATTTCCCTTTGATGTCCAACGTTCAGCAATCTGAATCCCTTTTCCTATGGAAATTCCATTTCTTTCTTTCAAGTGTCTCTGAGAATACTCTCTCATGCTTACACATTGCACCCATGTATCCTGGTTGGCTGTCACTTTAGCTGGCCATCTGGCCTTGACCTCTGCTTAGCTCCTCTGCAGGCCCTTCTCACTGTCTTGAGATAGGTCTTCTTCTAGGCACTGCTGCAGTTCTCTCTATGCTATTTTGCTTCAGGCACGGGCACAGATGTGCAGGCAGCCATCCCTAAATTCCCCATCCTAGTAGCTTGGACCAGGCTGCCTGTTTAACAAGACTTTATTGAAGCCTTGAGTACAATTCAGAGGATTGAAGCCTAGACCACTTGCAATCATATATGAAAATGCTTTCAGGGACATGACATGAGGATATAGATTTTTAGATCTTTGGTCTTAACTGCCATTGTCAACATGCAGTAAACAGAAGTAACCACAGAGAGAGGGAGTCTCAACCACAAAGATGAACACACAACTAAAAATCATTAACCACTTAGGAAAGCAACACCATGAAAGGGATACAGCAAATAAATTCAAAAGTCAACACCTGAGCAAACAGAGTGAATAGGCAAAAATATCTTTTAAAATGCCATGTCTTCAGAGGGGTAAGAGAATATATTGTATCCACAAAATGAGAAATCCTACTATAAGATAGAGCCAGTTGGGGATTCTAGAAATATAAACATAATAATAAAAATCTAAATAGATATATAAATAACATAAATTATCAGAGAATGAGATAACTAAAGAACCAATTACAAAGTGGGAGTATTGAAAATTATTAAGGAATTCTTCAAGATTATAAAGCAAAAGGGTAACATATGAGAGAAAAGTAAAGAGACATGGAAAATAATTCCAGAAATTCCAATACCATTATGATAGAAGTGGCAGAATAGCAGGAGTTGCAGAAGAAGGGAACACAAAGAATCAAGGAGAGGAAATAATCAAAAGAATAATGGAAGGAAATTTCCCAGACATAAATCTTCAGATGTATAGTGCCTACTGGAAGCTAAATAAATGAAAAAAAAAAAAAAAAAGATCAACACAGGTGAATCATGGTAAAATTTTGCATATCAGAGATAAAGAAAAAAATAAAAAACATTTCTAGGGAACAGAGCAAAATAACTGAGCCTATCTACAGAGGAATAAGAACCAGGATTTCATGCTAAGGAAAACTATACCTCTTCCAGAGAACTAATTTTCCCCCCTTTCAGTACTTTTACTGAAGTACTGAAAAGAGTTTAGTAAAGGAATTATGATAAATTATCGGATAAATTATCATATTTCCCTTTTTGCTCCAAATAACAGGAAGCTATGATGATTAAGAACTGTAGCATGTTAACTAACATGTTAGAATACCTGAATTTTTGTTCTTGGTTGTTACTTAATTTTATTAACTTTTTATATAGTTAAAATTTTTTTAATTGTAGCAAAATACACATAAATAAAATTTACTATCGTATCCATTTTTAAGTATACAGTAATGAAGTACATTCACATTGTTCTGCAACCAATCTAAAGAACTATTTTCATCTTAAAAAACCACAACTGCATACCCATAAAAAACAATTCCCCATTTCCTCTTCCCTCAGTCCCTAGGTACCCCTATTCTCCTTTTAGTCTCTATGATTTTGACAATTCTGGGTACATATAAATGGATTCATACATCTTTGTACATTTGTGACTGGTTTATTTTTCTTTTACTATCTTTAGGTTTTATGCATGTTGTACCAGGTGTAAGAATTCCCTCCCTTTTCAAGGCTGAATACAATTCCATTGTAGGCATATACTATATTTTGTTTATCCATTTATCTATTGATGGAAACAGGTTGCCTCAACCTTTTGGCTATTGTGAATAATGCTGCTGTGAACATGCGTGTACAGATATCTCTGCAAGGCCCTGCTTTTAATTCATTTGGGTATATACTGAGATGCTGGATCATATGGAAATCTCTTTTTAATTTTTTGAGGGATTGTCATGCTGTTTTCCAGAGTGCTAAACCATTTTAGACCCCCACGCAGTGTACAAGGTTCTAAATATCTCTCTATCCTTGCCAACACTATTTTTTTGTTTGTCAGTAACCATCTAATGAGTGTGAGGTGGTATCTTGTGGTTTTGATTGACATTTTCTAACAAAAAATGATGTTGAGCATCTTTTCATATACTTGGTCTTTTGGAAATCTTTGGAGAGATGTCTTCTGATTGGTAAGTTTATTCCCAAGTATCTTATTCTTTTTAGTGCCATCATAAACGGAATTGTTTTCTTAATTTCTTTTTAAGTTGTTCATTGAAATAGAAATGCAACTGATTTTTGCATGTTGATCTTGTATACTGTGACTTTGCTAAATTAGTTTATTAGTTCTATCAGGTTTTCTGTGTATGTGTGTGTAAGTGTGTGCAATTTTTAGAGTTTTGTGCATATATAATTATGTTGTCTGTGAACAGAGGTAATTTCACTTCCTCCTTTCCAATTTGAATGTCTTTCACTTCTTTTTCTTGACTAATTGCTCTGGCTGAGATTTTTCAGTACCATGTTGACTGGAAGGATGAAAATAAGTCCCTTGTCTAGTTCCTGATCTTAGAGAAAGCTCTCAGTCTTTCACCACTGATATTAGCTGTGAGATCTTTGCATACGGCCTTTATTATATTGAGGCAGCCACCTTCTATTTCTAGTTTGTTGAGTGTTTATATCATGAAAAGGTGTTAAATTTTGTCAAATGCTTTTTCTGCATCAATTGAGATGATCATGGTTTTGGGGCCTTGGCTTTTTGTTTGTTTTTTGCCTCTTCATTCTGTTAATATGTTGTATTATGTTGTTTGATATTTGAATGCTGAACCATCCTTGAATTCCAGGAATAAATCCCACTTCATCATGATGTATAATCTTTTTATGTGTTGTTGAATTCTGTCTACCAGTATTTTCTTGATAATTTTAGCAGCAAGATTCATCAGGGATATTGGTCTGCAGTTTTCTTGTATTGTAGTTTATTTGTTGGGGTTTGGTAGCAGTATAATGCTGGCATCATAAAATGAGTTTGGAAGTATTCCCTCCTCTTCGGAAGAGTTTGAGGAGAATTGCTGTTCATTCTACTTTAAATATTTGGTAGATTTCACAAGTGACGTTTTCTGGTCCTGGACTTTTCTTTATTGGAAGGTTTTTGATTATCAATTTAATCTCCTAAAGTTTTATGTCTGTTCATATTTTCTCTCTTTATGACTTAGTCTTGGTATATTTCATGTTTCTAGGAATTTGTCCATTTCATGTGGGATTTTTCTTGGTGTACAATTGTTCATAGTACTCTATTACAATACTTTTGATTTCTGAAAATCTGTTGTAATAGTTCTCCATTTATAATTTTGGCTATTTGAGTCTTCTCTTTTTTTCATAGTCAATCTAGCTAAAGGCTTGCCAAATTTGTTTACATTTGCAGTGAACCAACTGTTGGTCTCATTGATCTCTTTCTATAGTTTTTCTTTCTCTACTTTATCTCTCCTTGAATCTTTATTATTTTTTTCCTTCTGCTATCTTTTTGTTTGGTTTGTTTTTTTTCAGTTCCTTAATGTATAAAGTTAAGTTGTTGTTTTGAGATCTTTCTTCTTTTTTAAAATAAGCATTTACAACTACAAATTTCCCACTTGGAACTGCTTTTGCTGCATCTCTAAGTTTGATATGTTTTCATTATCATTTGTTTCAATTTTCTAAATTCTTTTGTGAATTCTGCTATGACCCAATGATTGTTTGAAAGTATGTTGTTTGGGGGCACTGGAGTGGCTCAGTCCAACTCTTGATTTTAGCTAGGTCATGATCTCAGGGTCATGAGATCAAGCCCTGTGTTGGGCTCTGTGCTGAATACGGAACCTGCTTAAGATTCTCCCTTTCCTTATCCCTCCCCCATCCCCACTCATACTCTCTCTCTGTCTCTCTCTCTAAAAAAAAAAGTGCTTAATTTAAAATATTCTTGCATTTCCAGTTTTCCTTCTGTTCATGTATATTTTCATTGCATTTTGATTGGAAATATCATTTATATAATCAACTTTTAAAATTTATTAAGACATTTTTGTGGCCTAACATGTAGTCTAATCTGGAGAATGTTTCATGTGCACTTGAGAAAAATGTATATTTTGCTGTTGAGTGAAGTGTTCTGTATATGCCTGTTAGTCCAATCGGTCTATAATTTTCAAGTTCTCTATTTCCTTATTGATCTTCTATGTGGTTGTTCTATCTATTGCTGATAATGTGTTATTGGTCTCCCATTATTATTGTAGAGCTTTCTATTTCACCCAACAATTTTGCCAATGTTTGTTTCGCATATTTAGGAGCTCTGATGTTTGCTGCATATATTTGTATAACTCATTCCCCTTCATGGTAATTAGACACTTTCATCATTATATAATGTCCATCTTTGTGTCTTGTAACAGGTTTTGACTTTAAGTCTTTGTCTGATATTAGTATAGCTACTCTTGGCCAATTTTTGTTACCATTTATGTGGAATATCTTTTTCTATCCTTTTACTTTCAAGCTATGCGTTTCTGAAATCTCAAGTGAGTCTCTTATAAGACAACTCATGGAATGGGAGAAGATATTTGCAAATGACACTACAGATAAAGGGCTGGTATCCAAGATCTTACAGATTAAGGGTTGGTATCTAAGATCAATAAAGAACTTCCCAAACTCAACACCCAAAAGAACAAGTAATCAAGTAAAAAAATAATCAAGTAACAAAATCAAGCATTTTGTTATTTGTTTACTGCAGGCAGAAGGCATGAACACACACTTCTCCAAAGAAGACATACAAATGGCTAACAGACACATGAAAAAATGTTCAGCATCATTAGCCATCAGGGAAATTAAAATCAAAACCAAACTGAGATACCACCTTACACCAGTTAGAATGGCAAAAATTGACAAGGCAAGAAACTACAAATGTTGGAGAGGATGTAGAGAAAGGGGAACCCTCTTCCACTGTTGATGGGAATGCAAGTTGGTGCAGCCACTTTGGAAAACAGTGTGGAGATTCCTGAAAAAATTAAAAATAGGGCTACCTTATGACCCAGCAATTGCACTAGTGGGTATTTACCCCAAAGATACAAATGTAGTGAAAAGAAGGGCCATATGCACCCCAATGTTCATAGCAGCAATGTCCACAATAGCCAAACTGTGGAAGGAGTTGAGATGCCCTTCAACAGATGAATGGATAAAGAAGATGTGGTCCATCATTGGGGAGGGTATGTATTAGGGTAAGTGCTGTGAAATGTGTAAGTGCTGTGAAATTTGCCCCACGTACCCTGGGGCAAATAATACATTATATGTTATACATTATAACATGTATACATGTATAACATATATATGTTATACATATAATGTATATATGTTATACATAATACATTATATGTTAATAAAAATTAAAAAAAAAAAAAGAAAAACATATACTGGCTACAAGCTTCTGGGGAAGAGGACCAGATACATCCTTGAAGGGGAGCAGCTGTTAACACCCAGCCTGCTCAGGGCAGGAGGCTGACTGTTTCACTTTTCTGTTATCTCACTTTCCCCGGACACCACTTGTAGCTAATTAGATGATCACTTTGCATGTGCTTGCCCAATTATAAACTTTATACTGGTTGACCTCATATGTTTTGCCTTTACTCTTACTTATCTACAAGCTTCATGGTCGATGTATAATCTACTCTGGCTTCTTTGTTAGTTGTTATCTGCTTTCTAATAAATATGAGACTGAGGAGTTGTTTGGGGCAAGAGTCTTCTCTACTGTCGTCCTCTGCTCCCTTTCCTTTGCAAAAAAAAAAAAAAAAAAAGATGTGGTCCATATATACAATGGAATATTACTCAGCCATCAGAAAGGATGAATACCCAACATTTGCATCAACATGGATGGAACTAGAGGAGATTATGTTAAGTGAAATAAGTCAAACGGAGAAAGACAACTATCATATGGTTTCACTTATTTGTGGAACCTAAGGAATAGTATGGAGGACATTAGGAGAAGGAAGGGAAAAGTGAAGGGGAGGTTTAGAGGGGGAGATAAACCATGAGAGACTATGGACTCCAGGAATCAAACTGAAAGTTTTAGAGGGTGGGGTGGGGGGGAATGGGTGAGCCCAGTAATGGGTATAAAGGAGGGCACATATTGCACGGAGCACTGGGTATTATATACAAACAATGAATCATGGAGCACTACATCAAAAACTAATGATGTACTCTAAGGGGACTAACATAAATGAATAAAATAAATAAATAAATAATAATAAAAACATTTCTTCACCAAAATGAAAAAAAATTTAAAAAATAAAGTGAGTCTTTTATAAACCACATATAGTTGAATCCCATGTTTTTCATCCTTTTTCCTAATCTACGTCTTTTGATTTTGGAAGTTAAATCCATTTACATTTAGATTATTGCTGATCTGGAAAGACTATTGGCATTTTGTTATTTGTTTACTGCATATGTCTTAGAGCTTTATGCCCCCCATTTCCTCCATAACTGCTTTCCTTTTTTTCTAAGTAATATTACTTTATCATGATTATTTTTCTTTTTTTAATTGTAATATACTTGTCATGCAATGTTACATTCATTTCAGGTGTACAACATAGTGATTTGACAAGTCTATACATTATGCTATACTTACTACAAGTTAGTACATTATGCTGTAGCTAACCATCTGTCACAATGCTATTAGAATACCATTAGGTAATTCTCTATGCTGTGCCTTTTATCCCTGTGACTTATTCATACCATAACTGGAAGCCTGTACCTCCCACTCCCCTTCACCCATTTGCCTATCTCCTACACACCTCCTCTCTGACAACTATCTGTATTTATGGGTCTGTTTTTGCTTTCTGTTTGTTTGTTCACTTGTTTTTATTTTTTAGATTCCACATATAAGAGAAATAATATAGTATTTGTCTTTCTCTATCTGACTTATGTTCCCTTTTATTTTGTTGGTTTTTTGTAGTGACACATTTTGATTCTGTTCTGTGTGTGTGTGTGTGTGTGTGTGTGTGTGTGTGTGTCTGTGTTCTATAGATATTTTTTCTGGTTACCAAGAGACTACATAAAACATCCTAAAATTATAATAATTTATTTTAAACTCTTACTAACTCAAGTTCAATTGAATGCAAAAACTCTTCTCCTTCATATCTCTGCATTTGACTTTGTTTTTGATTGATGTCACCAATTACATCTTTATATACTGTGTGCCCATTAATGTAGATTTATAATGTATTTTATGCTTTTGCCTTTAAATCCTATAATAGAATAAAAATGGAGTTGTGAATCAAAAATAGAATATACATGATTTATATTTATCCATGTATTTTAAAAGAAATTTTTAGAAGATTTTATTTATTTGAGAGAGAGAGAGAAGGAATGGGGGAGTGGCAGAGGGAGAAGAGTGAAAGAATCTCAGACTCCATGCTGAGTATGGAGGTCACCACGGGGCTCAGTCTCAGGACACTGAGATCATGACCTGAGCCAAATCAAGAGTCAGATGCTCAATCAACTGAGCCCTCCAGGCACCCATGTCCATGTATTTATTTTTATCAAAAAACTTTATATTTTTGTATGGCTCTGAATAACTGTCTAGTGTCCATTCATTTCAACCTGAAGGACTCTCTTTAGCATTTCTTGTATGGCAGGTCTGGTGGTAATGAACTACTTCAGTTTTGTTTATCTGGCAATGTCTTAATTTCTCTCTCATTTTCAAAGGATGGTATTCTCAGTTAATAGCTTTTTCTTTTAGCAGTTTAAATATATCATCCTATTGCCTTCTGGCCTGCAAGGTTTCTGCTGAGATATCCACTGATAATGTTATTGAGGATCTTTGTACATGATGAGTTGCTTTTCTTTTGATACTTTCAAAATTCTTTGACTTCCAACAGTTTGATTATAATGAGTCTTGGTGTGGTCTCTAGATTTTCCTATTTGGAGTTTGTTGAACTTTTGTGTTTGTAATTAGTTTAGTGTGGAGTCTCAAGATCCTCTCAAGCCTTTTCTGAGGATGTGTTGTCCCATCCTGTATGTGTGCTTTTCCCCCAATTTCCTTGTATACATGTTTGCTTTTAGATGTCTTGATTTCCTGTGAGTCTCGCCCCTGATCTTCTCAAGGACTTAGATTTCTGTTGTATTCCTCTGCCCATAATCCAGATGTCCACAGGTCTGCAGCCTTCCTGCAGTTCTCAAGTCACAGTACCCACCACTGCTTCTGGAGGCTTCCAACCTGATATCCAAACTATGCTACCATCCCTTCTGTGTCCTAGAAAGTTGAGATAGAAATTAGTCTTCCGGACATCCCCAAACAAGCTAGAATATCACAAGCAAGTTCCACTTTTTTCTTTCTGTTCCAAGGGAGGACCCAGCAAATGGGCATTTTCCAACCTCAGAGCACTAGGGAGGAAATGGGACAAGGATTGGCAGAAACACCCTGAAATTTCCTACCTTTTTGGGTGTGACTTTCTTTGGTTAGTCATTCACTTGTTTGCTACAAGTTTTTAACTGATTTCTAGAATTTTCACAAAGCTACTTTTGTAAGTTGTATATTGTTTCTGTGGGAGAGTCAGTGTAGACTTAACCAGTCTGCCATCTGGCTGATGTCACTCTTCTGTATAAGTCTTCTGATGTAAGTAACCTTATATCTTTTTGGAAATATGTCACTAATCACTTGAATGAAATGAATCCACATTATTTAAGAGAGTAACAAATTATAGAATATTAATATATTTGTGCTTCAGAGAATTGAGTAGAAGAAACTAAGGTTTTTTTGAGACATTAGTGCTCAGAATAAGTGCAAAGAAGTGCTAAAGGACCAGTGAATGGCAGTGGCTTAAATAGCTATAGACCTGGGGGACCAGAAGTTTTAAAAGGACCTCCAAATAACCTTTAATTGAACAGAAAGTAGTAAGATAATATTTAGTAACTGAGTTCTAACATATGGAGATTAAAGTACTTAGTTGGTGCTTAAGAGTTTTTATTTTGCAAAATAGGTTTTTCATCCTTTAGGAGTATGTTCATTTGCAAGATGAAGAATATTGTCTCTCCGTGGTGGTTTAATATATCTAGTTACTTTTTCTCATAATGGAAATCTAGGGGTAGAAAGAGAGGCAGTGGTTCAGCAGCCCAGTAATGCCAGAATGTGTGTGGGCATCTGGCCTTACCCTCATGGTTACAGATTGTTTCCTGCTGCCCTGTATTCAAAGCAGAAGGAAGAGGAAAGTTGGTTCCAATTATCAGATTCTTTATCAGGAAAGCACTGAGAGACTTCCAGTTACACCTCACTGGCCATAATATGGTCACGTGGTCTTTATTGCTACAGAGGAGATTGAGAAATTAAGTCTACATTTTTTGCCTGTGCTATAGAAGGTGACATGAGAGAAGTAGGGTAGGGATGGCTATTGGGTAAGCAGATCCAGTGGTGTTTCCCTAGGGGTATTCAGTGAGGAAAATTCTACTTGGTTCTCAGGTAAGTAAGCAAGAAATTCTATGCCTTTGTTTCATCACAGACTTCCATAGTCTCCAAAGTCATATTCTCATAGAGTGGTACTTGCATAAAGTGTATTTCTCAGTATCTATTTCAAGATAAAATTTTGTGTTTTAGAACAAAAGTGTATGTTGCTTTTTTCTCCTGTTAACAATTTTAATAATATTTGACCTTTTTGTTAACTCATTCAGACAACATTTATTTGGCATCGTCTATGGTGGTAATCATAGGAGATACTGATAATTCAGAGATGAGTAAGATCCTTAGCTTCAAGCAGTTCATAGTCCAGAATTTAAACCCTTTGAGGTAAACAATTATATATATACAATTATAATTTATTTATTAAAAAAGCATTGCTCTGCATATATGGTAATATGTATATCCAGCTCTACGATGTGCGTATTCTTAATCTACAGGTAATCTTTTGAGTTTGTGCGTTTTGCTAGGAGATCCAGGGAAATCAGTTTAGAGACAACTTGCAGTTCATTAAGCAAATCCTGCTGTAATGATATTACCTTTCTTTAATCTTTATATTGTCCTAAAGTCATTGAAGCCTGTAGGGCTTTTATATGAGGAGAGTTTACCCAACCTGACGATAATTGTAAATTTAGGTACCAGTGTTATGCTTGAAAACTAAGAATGTCACTGACATTTAACTTTATGTCTAAAAAGAACTGGTGAGTGACTATGTCTGGTTCACTTGATGTCCCTGGGTCCTGAGTAAGAATAAGAGTACGAATCAGAGCTGCACCTGGCAGCCTGAAGCATTCCATTTTCCAGCCGCTGAGATCTGCTGCTCCCAAGCAGACAACATGGAATGATTTCCCCTTCACTTCTGCTTCAGGAGCTCACATCTGCCTGGAATCATGAGAAATTTTCAGTCCGCTTCTTGGCTAGGAATCTTCTCCCCTTTTCCTCATTGGATTACATGAGACCAGGACATGGCATGAAAGCTTGCTTTCCTTTACCTCTGCTTTGTGATTCCGTGTCTCTGTGCAGAAGTCCCTTGTTTAGAAGTCCACAAACTCCAGTCTTTGGGCCAAATGCTGTAGCTGTAAAGTGTGGGAGCTAAGAATGGATTTTACATTTTTAATTGGCTGAAAAACTCAAAAGGAGGACTTTTTTGGTGACATGTGAAAATTACATGAAATTCAAAATTTAGTGTCCACAAATACATTTTTATTGAAACACAACGATGTTCATTTGTTTACACACTCTCTGTAGCTTGTTTTGAGCTACAGTGACCAAGTTGGGTAGTTGCCACAGAGACTATATTATCTACAAAGCCTAAAGTATTTACCATCTGGCCCTTTACAGAGAAATTTTGCCAACCTCAGATTTAGAAGAAAAATATCCACCTCTGGATATAGAACAGAAATCCATGATCACATGAATAAACTGCTCTAACCAGACTGGGATTGTCAGTCACCCACCAGTATACCAAGGTGTAGGGTCATTGGCACCATTGCACGGCAGTGGTGGGTGGGCATTTTTAGCAGCAAAACTGTTTTTTCAAGTAATTTTTATTAGTTTATTTGTTCAATGTGAATATATATATACATAATATATGTATTTTATATATAAAATTTGTATATTTAGATATACAAAAATAATATGAATACACACATTCTGGATTGGTCTCTGGATTCATCTCTAAAGTCTCTCTGGTGGTCTTTAAAGTTCTGTGGCTCTAGGTTTTCCTGAAGTCTCAGCATCTATGCTCTTAGTTAGAAGGACTCTGTCATTGCTAGGAGGAGCTCTACATGACTGGGGGTTTCACTGTTCCCACCTTTAGTTAATGGTGCTGATAATCTCTGCAAACCAAAAATCTACATGTCAACTGTTACATCCTTTCCTCTCCTTTATCCCCACATTCAATTTGCCACCTAAAATTGATCCTAAATATCTTGCCTGAGTTTCCTTGTTTCATTTTCCAGCACCACCTCCTAAATATCTAGCTCCTAAATATCTTGCCTGAGTTTCCTTGTTTCATTTTCCAGCACCACCTCCCTACCCAATGTAGGGCACTTGGACTCTGGGAAGTCATCCAGTGATATCATTATTCACTCTTGCTCCCCTGAAATTACTCTCCATAAAGCAGGGTAGGCTTTTAAAAACATACATCTGGTGAGAGATTCCCTAGTTTTGAACCCTTCAGTGTCTTCCCATTGATTGCCTCTCCAGGCCCATCTCTTACCTCTGTCTACCTAGAACCCAATCATACTGGTCTCCTTTCAGTTCTCAGGGCCTCCACACCTGCTATTTCTTACTCTCTTACTCCCTATGCCCAACTATTCCTTTTTGTTCTTTAGTTCTTGGTTTTTGTTTACAAAATGAAATGCTGAGTATTTATCATATTCCAGATACTGTGTTAATTGCTCAGAATACAGATAATGAAACGACATAATCCTGTCCAATAGACTTTATAATCTAAGAAGGGTTACTGGCATTAAAAAAAATAATCCTCAAATAATTACGTTCATGTTAAGTGATAAGCTGAAATACAGGAAGATTTCAGGGAGTAAAACTAGAGTATTGATTTCATCTTGGAAAAATGGAGAAGACATTGTGGGAAGAATATTTAAGCTGACTCTCATAGGACGAGCAATTATTCTTTAGGTAAGAGAGATAAGAAGAGATAAGAAACTTCTAAGCCAGGAAAGCATGTAGAAAGGTCCTAAGGCTAAAAAGAATTGAAAGGGATCTAGTTCCAGAACATGAAGAAGAAGAGAGACAGTGACTTAGGATAAGCTGAAAATAAAGGGATGACCCAGATCATGTAGAGTGTGGTAGGCCCTGTTAAGCATTTTGGCCATTGAGGAATTTAGGTTTAAGTATCTTTTCCTCCAGGAAGCCTTCCTTCATACCCCAAACTGGTGAGGCAACCAACCCCCACTCCCAGCTCTGACATCACACACATATGGTTCCATAGTCTCTCTCTCTTTTTTTTTTTTTTAAGATTTTATTTATTTGACAGAAACACAGCGAGAGAGGGAATACAAGTAGAGGGAATGGTAGCGGGAGAAGCAGGCTTCCTGCTGAGCAAGGAGCCCGATGCGGGGCTCGATCCCAGGACTCTGGGATCATGACCTGAGCAGAAGACAGACGCTAAACGACTGAGCCACCCAGGCGCTCCCATAGTCTCTCTTCTTTGCTGACCTTCTTTATTGCTTTGTCTGGTTTCCCTGCTAGACTGAGAGCTCCATAAGGGTAAGAACTTTGTCTCCTTCATCGCTGTTCCTCTGTGCCTGGCACAGTGCTTGGAATACAGTTAAGGGTTCAATATAGGTGTGTTAAATAAATGAATGCCCCTCCTTTTCTGCCACTATCCAAACAAAGGCTCTTCTGGTGCTTCCCAGAAGTGTGGAGGTCACCTGATATTCTTGCAATGGCCCTATTTATGGATCATTCTCCTTGGTCATTGGGATAGCCTCTCCTGTGCTCTCCTGACTTCTATTCTCTTGCTTCTTCACACCATCCTTCTTGCTACTGCCTGGAATACTATCCTAAAGTAAAATTAGGATCATGTCTTTTAAAAAATGTTTTTTTGCCCTCACAGACCCTCCATCACTTCTTCATGCCCACGGAATAAACTTTAAGCTCCTTCGTTGCTGTCCTAAATCATCCATGAGTTGACCCTGACCTATCTTCCTAGTCTTATCTATCTTTTCAGTTCATGTATTCTGACCTCCAGTCATAGCCAAATTGCCCAGCATGTCAGATGCTCAGATATGCCCCACTCTGGTTGTGGTACCAAGAAGGAAGGCACTTCTCTTTCTTCTTTATTGATATTTGGCTCGTTCTTTGCTATCCAGGAGAATCCCAGCATTCTGTTCTTTTTACTGTTTCCAAACCCAGTGGTTCCCAAAATATGGTCCTTGACCAGCAGCAAACTTGTTTGATAGGAAAATTCTCAGGTCTTACATAGACTTACTGAAAACCTGGAGTGCTGGGCTGGAGGGGCAAGGGAGGGGGGCGCGGGGCAGGTACAATATGGTTGAACAAACCTTCTAGGTGATTGTCATGCACGTTAATGTTTGCCCAGCACATGGCTGTACTTTTAGTTTAGGATTTTAGAGTGCATTAAGATCTGGCTAATTATTTACTTGTCAGTATCCCTTATTAGAATATAAGTAGCCTGAAGGCAAGAACCGGATTATATCTATTTTATCTGTAGGACCCAGTGGAGGGAATAAAAATGGCAATGAAATACAGAGTAGTTATAGATAGTTGATGCTGCCCTTTTTATTTCTAATGCAATTTAAGATTTCCTCCTCTGCAAATAAATTTATTTGGAAAGGAAGATAAATTATGTTGCTATTACTTTATACTCTATTTCATTACACACACATACATATATATGTATCTGTACCTACCTATCTCTCTCTATATATACACCACTATAGTAATTAATTCACCTGCAACATTCTTAATGATGAATCCTGGACTTGAATCCTAGGAACCTGCTAAGAAGAAAGTTCTCTAAGGGAAGACTGATAGGTCTTGCCTAGTTAGGATTTAGGATTTTTAGCACTGCTTCTCAGACTTTAACATAAATATGAATCACCTGGGATCTTTTTAAACTGAAGTTTCCTGATTCATTTGGTCTGGGGAGGGGCCCATGAGTCTGCCTTTCTCACAGGCTCCCAGGTGATGCTGCTAGTCTGAGTGGGCCTCAGAGGACATTTTACAAACGACCTACCTTCTTGCAAATGAGCTATGTAGTTTTTTTCTTGCACAAGGAGATTTGGCATGAGTACAACTTCTTTGTGGCATTTTTATTCGTGTATGGGTCAAAAGCCCTAGCCAGTGGTTCTCAACCTGGCTACACTTTTGAGTCACCTGGAGGTGCTTTTAAAAAATACATGTGCCCAGGATCTCTCTGAGAGTCGAATTTAATTTGACACAGCCTAGGCAATGAAAGAAAACAGGTGCAGAAATTATTGTTATGTTCTATACAGCAGATCTATGACAAATCTGCCCTTGAGAAGTTTTTCATCTAAATGGTAAGATGATACAAGGCATATTAACAAGGACTTACATTAAAATTATTAAAAGGAAAAACAAAAATCAAACTTTGTTCATGATACAAAATATGGAAACCAAACAGTAGGTCTGCTAATATGTGTATCTTTCTCTGGAAATACTCCTAAGGAAGATGTTATTTGGAAGAATAGGAATCTTGCCTTCTTGATTGGATGATGAGGTTAGACCATCAATATTTGTGTATGTGGCCCATTTGAAGATGTTATAGCTGAAATATATTGGATTATGTTCCAATTCTTTATGTCATACCTTGTTATAGAATTATGAACTATCTATGCTTTTGTGTTAACTTTGCAATGCCTCCCACAAGAGCAGGAACAGCATATTTTCTTGTCTCATTGATGTTGGGCTTCACCAGTGGAATGTCACAATACAAAGACTTTAAGTGTTCTTGAGTGATTTTGCTTGGCTTCTTGTACTACTGGTGTTCCACAATAAGACCCCACTGAGGGGGGTGCCTAGGTGGCTCAGTCAGTTAAATGTCTGCCTTTGGCTCAACTCAATGTCTCAGAGTCCTGGGATCCAGTTCCATGTAGGGCTCCCTGCTCAGTGGGGAGCCAGCTTCTCCCTCCCGCTGAGCCCCTACAACGAGGAGTTGGCTTCTCCCGCTCCTCTCTCTGTTGCTATCTCCTTCAAATGAATAAATAACATTTTTTTTTAAAAGATCACACCTAGGATAGCAGAGATTCTGACTCACCTCCAGAAGACTAGGGTTCAACTCAGACATTTTTAAATATTAAACATAAGTAATTCAATGACCTCCATTTAAGGGACTAAAAAGTTAAATAGAAAATGTAGGTGCATTTGCCCAATACATTTAAGTTCTCTTAATCAATGACACATCTGAAATATACTTTATTGGATGATTTCTGTGATGGAATCATCACTGTTTAATTGTAAAATAAGGACACAGTGATTAGGGTTTTATAAAGTCAGAGTATTGAGTTTGGAAACTTCTTTATTTTGAGAATGTGCTATTATCTCTTTTTTGTTTAAATTTTTTCTTTTTTGAAATGACATGATAGTTGGTTAGGTATGGTTTTTTTTCTTACTTAGTTGGAAACTGAATGTTAGAAATTTTACCTAATTTTGGGGTAAATTAGAAATGTTCCTAATTCTGGTGGAGTGCAGAAGTAGTTGCAGAATTTTCATGGCATATGAATCCAAAAGCTAGGAAAGCACCTTTATAATCCATTAACTTCACCCAATGTAGCTAAATCAGATTTAGAAGATGAATATTAGCTGAGAATTAAATGAACCTGTAGTCAAAGGTCCTTCCCAGTGGCTGATAGGACAAGCAAAGCGTGCCCTGCAAGAAACTCATACTAATTAGGTGTTATATCAGAGGGCCCTATTTTGCCATTGGTTTTTGTTTTGCTTGTTTGTTTCATGAACTTAAATTGGTGAGGCTTCTCTGCAGAAATCAAGGATGGATAAAATAGATTTTAGCTAAGCAAATGCAGTGTTTACAACAAACCACACCTAATCATATAAAAATGTCAAAATCTCTCTTCCTGATAGTGTTATGAGGTGTTCTAAAATGATAAGCTATTAATTTCTCTTTCTGGGATTTCTAGCTGACTGTCAAAATAATGGTAATATCACCTGGTATATTTTCAATATTAAAAAAAGATTGGCAGTATCTTTATAAATATGCAGCACTGCAGAATTGAGACAAATCATACCAGTTGGCTATGAATGGACTCCCCTGATTATTGTTTGGAGGGGCATTAACTCCAAATCCATGAGGCAGCTGTGATGGGGCAGAAACACAGGGACAGGCAAGGCTTAGCCACCTGTGTGACCTCAGACAAGTCATTTAATCTCTCTGAACCTCAGTTTATTTATCTACAAAAGGAAGGATTTAGATTAGGTGGCTTTTAGGGACTGGACCGGATATGAAATTCTATAATATTATTTGTATTCATATAATTACATTTCCAAATGAAGAGGGAAAAAATGAGATTAGTCTAGCCAAGTTTTTCCTCCATACTTTCTTAGTAAGGCAGCGATTTTGCAAATGAGGAAACAGAGCCACAGAAGAGTTAATTAACTTGCCCCAAATCACACAAAAACATTATACCTGGTCTTTTATATCCAATTTAAAATATATGTAGACCTATTTTTCCAAAAGAGCAGCCTCAAAAAATTCCTATTATCTACATTTCACTTCAGCAAGTATTAAAATTATTTTACCTCTTAAAGTGGATTATTAAATCCAGGGACATTTCTGATTTACAATTAAAAATAAACTATTTCTAAATACTAAGTGCCCTGACTTTAAAGAATCTTTACACTTTCCCTTTAAAAGATAAACAAAAACCAGGGCACGTGGGTGGCTTAGTTGGTTAAGCATCTATCTTCGGTTCAGTTAATGATCTCGGGATCCTGGGATCCTCACGTCATGGTGGGCTCCCTGCTCAGTGGGGAGCCTGTTTCTCCCTTTCCCTCTGCCTCTCCCCCTGCTTGTGCTTGCTCTCTCTCTCTGTCAAATAAATAAATAACTCTTTGAAAAAAAGATAAAAACCAATTCAATAAGCTAAAAAACTACTTGTTTTTTCCAGTTATTATACGTGTGTGTGTATATATGTCTATGTGCCTGTGCGTGTATGTATATGTATGTCACAGGGAGGAAGAGGCTATGTCATTTTGTTTTCTCCCATCAGTTTTTACTCCCATTTATAGGGAGTTATCCTCCCTATAATATAGGATATTATCTGATAATTATTATAGATAATTATATATTATATATATCTAGATATATATATAGATAAAATAATTATCTATAATATAGATAATATAGGAATTATCTGATTATCTATAAAATGTTGCCCAGGTGAAACCCAGCTATCCTTAGTTTTCACAAGGAGCTTGAAGCACAGAGGTGTTCATTTACGTCATTAAGATCACACAGATCTTTACAATCCAAGCTGGGATAAGAATCTAAATTTCCTGATACAGGTGCTTTTCTCCCATGAGGCTATTCTTTAGCTGAGGGTTTAGATCACGGCCTCCTTTGCAGGCAGGATTCATGAACGGTCACAGCGTCCTTGGACATGGCTACAGGTGACATCCCCAGGTAACAGACAATGGGTTCTGAAATCAGGGAATTTAAAGCATAAAGTCACAGGAAAATAAACTAAGGTGTGAGGACAGGCTGGACTTTTACTAATAGTCAAGTCACGGCTTTCATGCTGGGATTCCATTTTTTCCTCTCGGCTCATCACTCCACCTCCACAAGCATTTGGTTTGAATCGGATGCTGTCCCTGGGACTAATGTTCAACAGCCTAAGATGTTGTCTTTCTGTTTGGATTTTTTTTTCCTACTTAAGCAGATTTCAGTGTATTTTATAAGAACTCCGTCGATGGTACTGCGTAGTGTTCAAACAAGTTTCCTCAACCCTAATTAGAATATTGTTTTATTACGCTGCACATTTCCTAAATCGCACACTAATTAAACGTACATTGTACTTCATTATTACCCACAAACAACTGTCTGTACTCAAGATTTATGGCTGTATACCGTGGTGGTTGATGACGGTATCAGCATTTCAATTTCAAATGCATTTCAGAGGTTTAGAGCTTATCTGCAAAATTAATTGCAGTGGAAAACCTGGCACAGCCTGTTCTTACACAGACCAGCCTGGGGCTCTGCTGCTCCCGGCTCCTTTTTCTGGAACAGCTGCCGGGGGAGTGGAGTGAGGAGTGGAAGAGGGGAATAAAAGGAGAGTGGATGGGGAAGAGCAGAGTGCCAGTCTTCTCAGACCTTTCCACCAATCGCTGGAGTCTGTCTGGAGGGGAAATGAAAACTCTTTTCTGCTTAGTGCACACAGTAAGTGGACGGAAGCCTGAGTTCCCAGCCCTCCATTAGCAAGCCAGCCAGCCCGGTGTTGGCCGCTGTCAACGCTGACAGCTTTTCCCCTTTGTTTATTTTTTAAGCAAAGACTTCAGAGCGTCGTGGGTTTTTGGTTTCTTTGTTTTCTTTCGATTTGTTTTTAGTTGATCTCAGCTGCGGGGTTTCCAGATATGGATGTGTTTATGGGCTTAGAAGCAGATAGGTGACTCTTGAAGGCCATTGGACTTTTTCCTGCCAGCTCATCCCCTCAACTTTTCCAAAGGCAGGGCAGGGAACAATGGAAGACGGCTACTCTGGCTAGTGGCCTTGCAACCCACGTAGTCAGCATTCTGCTTTGTGACTTTAATTGTACCCCACCGAGCAGCATAAAAGAGCAGTTTTCCAAGGGAAAAACAGGAGTGTTTACTTTTTTTTTTTTTCACTAACTTAACAGGAAGGTCCTGGTAATAGACTAGGAACTTTCAGTTTATCATGAACACTGAAAAGCAGAAACTCCCTGTCGAATTCAAAGGGCCATTTGGTTGCAAAAAGCAGCAACCAACAAACACCAGGTGAAGTAAATGGAGTATAAGAACTGGAAGTAGAGCTGAATGTTAGGAGAGGTTGGTTATAAGCTGGGAAGTCTTCAGAAACCAAGATTACCATTCTTTGTCATCTCTCTCTTGCCTGTGCTTAGCATCTCTTTCTTTCCATGGCGTATTTCATTTCTACCTCTTGAGACATCTGCTTTACCTCTGCCTTTTACTCCGATCTGGTTCTCCACACAGTTCCCAAATTCCCAACCTTGAGGGTCTACGTGACTCTCCATTTACAGTGACTACCACTAATTACTACAGTTCTGCTATCTCAGTTTAAATTAAGAGACGGGCTCTAGTTAACTCCACTTGGGTCAGCTGTCCAGCCCGTGACTGATCAGTGTTGATGGGTGTGATGGCACCATGACCAGTAAATGCGTTACTTAATTTTACAGAATCTACAAAAGCGGCATTGCCAAGAAAGAGGGTGTTGGCTGGGCACCTAGTGTATTGTACACACACCCTGGAAATGGCTTAATGGCAAGCAAGGGGTACCATATGTGAAAAACAGCTCACGTAAAACAGTTTAAGTCACTGGTTTCTAAACATTAGAAGGCATACATACCCGTGGAGTGCCTATTAAAAATGCAGATACCACAGCTCCCTCCAGAGATGATGATGTGGGGGTAGCAAGCAGGAATCAGTACTTTTTAATAAGTCTTTCAGATGAGTCCAATGAAAATGGTCCACATACCTCATCTTGAGAAGCCCTGGTTTCTCAGCTGATCCTTAACACATTCAGATGTAAGGAGTGATTAGTGGAGAAGAACGTCTTTAATGATACTTTGTGATGGTTATGTACAGAGACCTCTGATTTTTTCCATAGTGACTGGAACAGGTTAGGGAGTGGGAATGAATTGTGTCCTACATCTAGGCTTTGACTGTGATTTAATAGGTGTGTATGAACAGTTCAGCAGCCTATTCACAGAAACTACAAGTGCCTTCATTTTACGAGGGGTAAAAAGGTAAGTTAATTATGAAATACCATGGCCGTATTAACAATGCCAGAGCAGTCAGAAACTAGAGTGAAACATACCAGAGTCAATTACATTAGCTTGCCTGGGAGGATTGATACTAAACTGTCAGGAGTGACATAAAAGAACTTACAGTGCCATTAGTCCTATCTCGCAGGAGCATCAGAGAGGATAATTTAATTTCTTTCATCCTTGTTTCCAGGGTTTCATACCTTCCTGAAAATGCTCATTTTAAAGAGCACATATTTAAAATTTTTCACCCCCCCAAGTTAAAAATATACCATACGGTTGCAAGCTTGCTGTTTCGTGTGTGTTTAAGAAGGGTTTCAGGTTAGCTGGTGGGCCAGATATCTACCTTCCAACACCCAGGGCTCCTCCTGTTATACTGGAAAAACCAAAGCAGTGGAGGAAGAACAGAATTAAAAAGAAATTAAGATAGGAGCTTTGTACAGCCAAGTACATCATCTTCTTTCCACATGAAGCACAGAGGGTGGTTTTTCCAGGCGCACACAGGAGCGTGGCACCTGTGTTCATTTAAATGATTACACATTCAACAAAATTTGAATGTGTGATGTGCAATCATTTGAATCACTCATTATACATTAAAATAAACTGACACAAATACAACTCGTTCTCTGCTGTTTTTGAGAAACTAAGTAAATTAAAGAACGAAAGGAAGGTGATGCGAGGCTAAATATTTGACATACAATAGAGTCAGAAAATTCCGAATTTATGGTTTTTGACTGTGATCAGATAACTTTCAGTGCTGGCATGCGATTAGACAAGCAGCAAGAGGAAGAAGTGTTCCTTGTCCTGGATCATCCCACCTAGGGTTCCCAGACCCCTTTCTCACTGGGCTTTGGATCCTAGCTTAGAGCACATAGCACAAAGGGAAACAGCAGGGAAAAACCATTAAAAAAGGAAAAAAAAGTGGAAAGAATGTAGTCCTCCAGCAAAATACAGGTGTTTTGCTAGCTTCCCCCATTGTAATTGCTTGTGATCACTGTCTCTTCCTTTTTATGGCCAATGATTCTTACACCTGACTTGAAAGGGGCTTCTGACACTATCAATCCACAGAAACTGTGTTTTCAAGGTTTATCACTTTGACAAATCCAAATTTCCTCCTTTCTTGCCTTTCTTGACCTGTCAGCATTTGAAATGGATGACCCCCTGCCTCCTACCTGAAACTTCTTCTCTTGCCTTCCACAAAAACACACAATTGTAGTTCTCCTTTCTTATGATAGTTCCTACTGAGTCTTGTCCTCCTCCTCCTCCATATTAAAATCTTACATGATGAAACTTAAACGTGATGAAAACAGAACTCTTACTTTTATACATACCTCTCCTAAACAGTATCATCTCTATCCACCTAGTTGCTCAGGCAAAAAATAAGTTATTCTTAACTCCTGTCTTTCCCTCTCTTCATCACATGTTCAATTCATTATCAAGTCCATTCAAGACTACACTCAATTGCTTCCCAATCCATTGGGCTCCATTACCATTCACCCTGATGACTCTTAGAGCTAACAGGTTTCTCTCCTCCTAGTAGTAGTGTTCTTTCCTTCCATTTTATCCATCTTTACTGATGTCACCCTTGTCAGTCACCATATTTTTCTTTAAATTTTATTTATTTGTTTGACAGAGAGATCACAAGTAGGCAGAGAGGCAGGCAGAGAGAGAGGGTGAATCAGGCTCCCCGCCGAGCAGAGAGCCCGATGCGGGGTTCGATCCCAGGACCCTGAGATCATGACCTGAGCTGAAGGCAGAGGCTTTAACCCACTGAGCCACCCAGGTGCCCCATCAATCACCATATTTTGCCTGGATACTGTAATCACCTTTTAATTGACCTCCTAACCTCACAACCAAAGAGGCTCTCTAAAACATACAAAGAAGTTTTGACATTTCCTGTAATAGCTTTCTATTACATTTAGAATAAAATTTGGGCTCATCATAGCATACCAAGCCTTAGGAGATCTATTTCTGAATTCCATGACCATATTTTCTACAATTCTTCACTTCAAAGAATATTCTTTTAAAAACTTAAATCAGACTTTGTTTTTCCCCGGATTAAAAACCTTCAAAGTTTAGTAATCCTTACCACATTGTACAATGTTATGTCTGTTAAGAATATTTTTGGCTCTAAATAATGGAAAAACCAATTAATGGTGTCTTAAACAAAAAGGGATTAATTTTTCTTAAAGAACAAGAAATCCTGAGTAGACAGTTGGTGGTATTGGTGCAGCTGTTTAATGATTCCATGAAGTAACCCGATTCCTTCTTTTTTTCTCTTCCATCCTTAGTATGCTGGTGTTTGATCTTATACTTATCACCTCATGGTCCCAAGATGGTTTGTAAAGTTCCAGACATCACATCTATATCATCCACGTTCAAGGTAAGAAAAAGGTAGAAGAGATAGGAGCTGTAACAATAAGTTCACTCCTA
>CM053611.1:51451195-51468007 GCA_028646535.1 Procyon lotor
CATTGGTCCTCTTTTAAACAGATCCTATTGGTTATGTTTCTCTGAAAAACCCTGCCTCATAAGGCAGAAACCACATTCTGAATTTCTTTGAGATTCTCTGCTTAATTTAAATCCTTTGTTCCCATAGCAATTTCTGAACACAAGAAGTATTCACGATGTTTGTTTATAGACTTATGTTTTGTAAATATTACAAATAACTACATTTTCTCTTAGACCACTTAAGACTTTCATGATATAGCTATTGCTGATAAATACTCCCCTCTCAGCCCATAGGTGTTTTTTAAAAAAAGCAGTTTTGCTAATGCATAGACATGGACTTCCCTAGTCTTTCTCCTTCTCTCCTAGAATGCACCAGCTTGGTCCCCAAACTTTCTGGTTTCTTTCAGATCCAATGAAGTCCCCTAAAGTAGAGAGTGAACCAGAAGCGGGTAGGCAAGTTGAATCAGCGGATGGGAGTAGACTTTTAGAACTTCAATATGGAGATTCAGTTGTATAACACTCAACAAATCTTTACAAAATTTCTTTGATATGCAAGTCACTTGGGTAGACCTAAACAAGATTCAAAGGTGAACATTATTACTACCCATCCCATGTTAGAAACCTTGGAGATTTAATGATAATAAAAATACCTGCAATTATATAATTGATACCAGATACCATTCTATATGCTTTTTATTTTAAAATTGTCTCTAATTTTTAAGACAACCCTATGATGTATAAAGGATTACCATTATAATTCCCATTTTACAAAAATTGAGGTTAAGTAACGTATCAAAGATTATACAGTTAATAAACAGCCAAGTCAGGGTTCAAAATCCAGAGAAGCTAGCGCCTGAGTTTATGTTGTTCATCACGAGGTTATCTGCCCCGCTGTTCATTGCCTCCCTCTTCTTTCCCTACACCCAGAGCTAATCTGTCCCCACATTTTATAGAGAAAAAACACGCCTCCAGGACTTTTCACTACTACATTAGGGAGTTACAAAATAGGAGTGGAAATAATTGGAATATTAACTGTTATCTTTTTCACAAAATACAAATTCCTTTCAATATCTGATGAAAGCTACAAATCCTCTCAACACAGTCACAAGTTTTACCTACAACTTTGGGAGATTCATGGCCTAACCAGAAAGCAGTATAAAAACCCTTAAACTGGGGCGCCTGGGTGAATCAGTTGGTTGAGCAGCCAACTGCTCAACTCTTGGTTTCAGTTCAGGTCCTAATCTTGAGGTCCTGGGATAGAGCCCTATGGTGGGTTCCACGCTAAGCAGGGAGTCCGCCTGAGGTTCTCTCTCCCTCTCCCCCTGGCCTTCCCTCTCCTAAATCAAATAAATAAATAAAATCTTAAAAAAGAAACCCTTAAGCGCAATTGATGGATGCTCCCAGTTAAGGACTAGATTCTGAGCCACAGTGGCTATAGAGACTGATAATGCTCACTAGGAAAGGAAGTGATGAGCCTTGAGGAGACCAGCATGGAATGCCAAACAGTCAGTACAATATAGGAGGAAGAAAATGAAGCAGAGCCAGTGCAAAGTAGTAGGAAAAGAATCTGGGTGGCATCAAGATTGACATGCCCGTAGTATTTCTGGCCTATGCCATGCTTATAAATGTAGATTGTTCATGATTAACTGCCAGTGAAGCAAGATGGCAGAAAAGTAGTGGTTCCCCTCTCTGACCCCCTACTCTGGATATGTCACAAAAGCAAGAGACTTGTTAGTGGGTCTCCAGACAGTGAGGAATATTTGGGGAGACAGACATAGTGGAATCCCAATTTGGTGTGGAAATTAGAGCCTAGCACATAGAGCCAGGTGGCACGGATAGGTATAATTTGGAAGTAGCATTTTCTATTTGTGCTTTTTTTATATGGTCCACATTTTCCATGGTCTGTCCTATGGCCACTATGAGAGAGACAACAATACATAGCCAGAGGATGGAGTAAGGTCAGGACAGTATTAGAACCTTGCTTCAGATGAAAAGTAGATGTTAATAGGTGCAAGGGGGCTAGGGGGCCCGCGAGCAACTTCTCTCCCCACCCCACTATCCAGACAATTATCACATAGGGAGGTAGCCTTGGGACAAAGCATGTATAGGATTTTACTGGGAGGTTCCCTGAGGGGTAGGGCCCCAGGTGTGTGTGTGTGTGCATGTGTGTATGTGTGTACAGGGGAAGATTAAAGGGAATGACTACAATACCAGAGGTTTACATCCTAATCCATAGCCTTCCCTCATTCATTTAGGTGGACACAGGTAAGGCCTATACTTTCTGCGGGTCCATCCCATGTACACAGTACCAGCTGAGCCATCTGGTAGTCACAGTGAACATGAACTCCCAGGAAGATAAAAGAAGACACCTTAGGAGCACAAGCTCTGTAAAAGGAAAACAACAAATTCAACAACCTATATAAGAGAAAGCAGAATTAACTGGTCAGACTGAACAAGAATTTAAAATATATAAAATAAAAATCCTTAGAGATATAAGGGAGAACATTAGAAAACATGAAGCAGAAAAAGCAACTGGAAAGAAAGTCAGTTAGAGATACTGGGTATAAAAAAATATTGTTAAAATAAAATCTCAATCAATTAACCAAATGGCAGAATAAACAGATCCAAAGAACAAATTGGTGAGCTGAAAAACCAGGTTGAAAAATGTCAGAAAGGACTAAAGAAAGAAAGCATAAAGGAAAGAAAAAAATAAAAATAATAAAGAAATAAAGAAATAAAAATAAGAAATGAATTTAAAAGATATGGAGGAAAGTAGTAAAAATTTCAAGATCTATATAATAGGAGCTCTAAAAGGAGATAAAAGTAGATTGGGATAGGAGTGGAGGGCAGGAAATACTGGAAGAAATATTGACCAAGAATGGAAGAAAGATGTAGGACCCCCAATATAAAGGACTCACAGAGAACAGGACTCACAGAAAACTCAAGAAAAAACTTACAACCAAACTCATGCCAGTGAAATTTGAGAAGATCAAAGACAAAGAGAACATTCAAAAGGCTTCCCAGTGAGAAGAGCAAATCACTTGCTTACAAACAGAACCAGAATGGTATCAGACTTCTCAAAAACAACACTCAACATTAGAAGATAATGGATTAATGTTGGAAAACATTTATTGAAGCTAGGATTTTATATCTAGCTAAATTTTGTTTGAATGAGAGGGCACAATAATGATACTCCCAAGTATAATCAAGAAGTTTATCACATGAAAACCCCTATGGAGGGCACCCTCAGGAGAAATAATCCAATGAAAAACAAATCCAGAAAACAAAGCCAAGCATCAAGAGAGGGCAAGAAATAGCACTGATCACTTAAACATTATTGTTTGTTACACCAGTGGACTCCAAAGTGCGACAAATGGAAGCCAGGCCAACGTTAAGAGGTAGTGGTGGTGGGATGGTTATGTGTCAACTTGGCCAGGCCACAGCACTCAGATATTTAGTCAAATGTATCTGAATGTTGCTGTGAAGGTATTTTTTTAGTTGATATTAAAATCTACAAAAGGGGACAGAGTAAAGCAGATTACCCTCCATAATGGGGGTAATCAGTTGAAGGCCTTAAGAAAAGGACTGACTTCCCCTGAGGAAGAAGAAATTATGCCAGAATACTGCCTTTGAACTTGTACTGCAACATGAACTCTTCCCTGAGCCTCCTGCCTCTCAGTCTCCCTGCAGATTGTGGACCTACCAGCCTCCACAACTGTGTATAGCAATTCTATAACAATCTCTTTTTCTATTTCTCTAGAAAATCTTGACTAATCTAGGGGGTATACTACAGAAAGACATTAAAACATCTACTTATACTTATTTTTAAATCTCTTTTCTAAAAAAAATCTATTATAGTGAAACTTTTATAATGTGCATAATCTATTAATATAGTATATGCCATAGAACTTAAAATTAAGTATAGATATGCTTCAGTATTTTTTTTTACTAATACAGGCACATGATCAAAAAAGTTTGTAGATCACTAGTCTAAATAATGACTGAATAGCATATTCATAAAAGTGTATAATGAAAACTATAGTGTATATCAAAATGGAGGGGAGGTGGGAGAGAGAAGTGGAGACCAATGGGAAGAAATGCAAACCAAGGTGTCTATTTTATTTTATTTTTTTTTTTTCAAGGTGTCTATTTTAAAGGAAGACAAAGACATTGATAAGCTTAAGATATTGACAGAGGAAGATAAACATTATTTATAATAATTATAAATAGTATATAATAATTTATATACAAATATGTAAACTATTATTCTAAAGTACACAAATTTAAGATTTCAATTATTTTTTTCTTTTTGGTTTATAAAATTTAATTAAAAGTACCTTGAGGTATTGGGGCACCTGGGTGGCTCAGTGGGTTAAAGCCTCTGCCTTCAGCTCAGGTCATCATCTCAGGGCCCTGGGATCGAGCCCCACATCGGGCTCTCTGCTCAGTGGGGAGCCTGCTTTCCCCTCTCTGTCTGCCTCTCTGCCTACTTGTGATCTTTCTCTGTTAAATAAATAAATAAAATCTTTAAAAAAAAAGTAACTTGAGGTATTGATAAATAAATATATATATGGACACCCATAAATGTGTCCCAATATTATTTTTTTAAAGATTTTATTTATTTATTCAAGAGAGAAATGGGGGATGGAGAGCAAAGGGAGAGAGACAAGCCCAGTGCAGGCTCTATCTCAGGATCCTGAGATCATGACTTGAGCCAAAACCAGAGTCAGATGCTTAACCAACTGAGCCACCCAAGTGCCCCAAGACCCAATATTAAGTTGCAAAATGGAGTGCCTAAAACACTGAAATGAGAAAAAAATCACATATAAACATTTATTTATATTTAATTTTATCTCATATATGTTAATTTCTATCTGTGTGGATGTATAATGTGAACTATTAGTGAAATAGAATAAATGTAAAATTTATTAATCCATAAATATGGGAGTTTGTTTTTTAATGCAGACTGCTACCACCTTGGAGAATAATGCCTGAGCAGAGAGACTAGTCCTCCCTGAGTGTGCTACTCGCCACAATTTTTTTTTCCTGGCAAACTCGTACTCAACCTCTATGTCAGTGTAGCTCAGGAGCCACCCTTTGTCATAAAGGGTCCCTTCCAAGGACTCTGGCCAGCAGGTACCTCCAGTTGCCCCTCCATTCACAGGGACAGGCCCCACAACACATTTGTGTTAGCTTAAATGTTCCAAACACCTTGGTCACCTGTGATTAATTCAGAACTAGATGGAACTGGAACCAAAGTTAGACTAGATTCTCTCTCTCAGAAGTTTAAATTTAGAGACATTAATTGAACTCTCTTTATCAATAGAAGCAAAGACATATAGACTTGGAATCTATGGGTTAGGCCCCTTCCTCCTAGGACCAGAGGAAGGGGTTTCATCTTTGCTTCGCTTTGCTCCTGGAGGCATTATGTGAAGAGCTTAGACTGGAAAGAACTTCAGTGTTTGTGTTTTTTCTCTCAACTTTTAATTTTGAAAAATTTTAAACACACAAAAACTTGAAAAAATAATACAACAAACACCTATATACCTCCCCCTAGATTATTAATGTTTTGCCATATTTGTTTGCTTAATCTTTCTCTCTATCCATACATATGTAACTACATATGTTTATATGTATGCTATTTTACATGTATACATATATACATATATGCATACACACATTTTGAGCTGAAACATTTCAAATTAAATTGCGGATATCACCACACATGACACATTATCCCTAAATACTTCAGCATATTTACCTTAAGAATATTCTTCTTTGTAACCCTGTGGTAAAATTATCACAACCAGGAAACTTAATTCATTATCATCTAATATATAGTGTATATTCAGATTTTCCCATTTGATGTGAAAATGTCATTTAGAACTGGTTTTTAATTTCTGGTTCAGAATACAATCAAAGTTTTAGCATCATAATTGGCTGTTGTGTCTCTTTAGTTTGTTTTAACATAGAATAACCAGCCTTTTTATTTTTTGTCTTTCATGACATTGTTTTTTTTGGAGTCCAAGCTAATGGTCTTGAGGTTGTCCATTCTACCTTCTGAATTTCTCTGGTTGTTTTCTCACAATTAGTCAGAATATTGCAAGGATATTACCAACAATGCTCTATAATCTGTTGTTGTTGTTGATGATGCTCTATATTCTTCATTACATTGCATAAGATAAGCTTAACTTATTACTGGAGATGCTAAATTTAATCCATTGTAAAGGCATCTTTTCCCTTTTTAACTAGTAGGTTGTCTGTGAGGTGATACTTTGAAAGAGTGTGAATAACTAGATCCCCAATAAATTTTACCCAGGGGTTTAGGATCTGTTACGATCTTTCTAAATATAGGATCTTACTTCAATTAATTATTAAATTAAGAGCTGCAAAATGGTGATTTCCTAATTCCGTCTACAAATTAGTTGGCATTCTCCTTTAAAGAAGAGTTTTCTTTTTCTTCCATCCCACCACCCTTATGACTCTGATTTTTTTTAATTCAACATATTGCAACTCATTACAAATATTATGCTTCACAGTACTCAAAATGTCCCAAATTTAGCTCGTATTAATGAATCTCAAGGACTCTAGGTGTTACACCAAGGGAGAAAGCAAAATGTGGTGGGCAGAACACTGGCTTTCAAGTTAAATGGCTCTTCAGGAAGTTGCCACTTACTAAGAGTGTGGCAGCAACCACAGACCTTCCATTTTTTCACCTACAAAATAATGCTAATAATGCCTACTTAATAGGATCAGAGCCATGTCTCTTTGGTTCACAGCTGCATCCCTAATATCTTAGTCACTGGAGATACTTAACATTTCTTGACTCTGTAAAACATCTGCAACAGTGCCTGCCACATAATAGTAGAACAATAAATGAGTTGTTAAGTATTTGTTAATTTGTTCTTCATATTTATATATCATGGTGTGGATTCATTATATAGCTATTATTGAGACTTCTTCATGTGTAAGCCATTTTATAGGCCATTAAGAAAGAACTAGAGGGTAAAACTACATCCAATTCAGCTTAGCAATGAAAACGATGATTATTACTACTGTTGCAATGATGACTAACATTTATATAGTGCTTACTATGTGACAGACAGTGTTCTAACTTTTAAGTCAGCTTTTAACTCATTTATTCTTCTCAACAACCATATGGGTCCCAATTTTAAGATAAGGAAGCCAAAAAAGCATAACATGACACATATCCAGTCTGTGGAACCAGGATTCCTACGCCGGCAATGTGCCATCAAAGGTGTTCTTATACACGCTATGCTAAGCTAAAGAAAGGAGAGCTTTTAAAAACAGGTTCAATAAAAGCAGAAGGTGTTCTTTACACCAGACAGGGTATAGTAGAGTCCATGACAATTATTTGAGGGACACACTTTGCAAGCCCAGAACTGACCGTGAAAATATAGTATTCTTGCCCTACCTAGCAGCATCATAATTTGTTTCAAAAGATCACATTTTGGAAGATGCTAAGACCACTGCACATGCATTCCTCATTTCCAGAACTTAAGGAACTAAAGACAATTGAAGTCTTGGGAAATCAGAAGTAGATGCCAGCTCTTATCTTCATCTGGTGTTTTATGGCAGCCATTCAGTGATATACACGGTTATGTCTGAATAACCCACCAGATGGTCCAGCTGTGAGAATGTTATTGTTTTGTACCAATTTATATTTTTCCCATGGTTTCACAAGTTCTAGTTCTTGAACCATCAAATGATACCACAGCGTTTTCCTTAAGCTATGACAAATAATAGGTTTCCCAAATGCATCACAAAGCTTTCGTCAGATCTATAGGTGAATTTTCAGGCAAATGTCCGTGTTTTTTACAATCTCTTTAAAAGGCTGCATGTTTAGTTTCTAGAACCTTTGTCTTACAAGAGAGATGAAAGGTTTGATAGAAAGTCTTCCGATGAGCAGGCAGTGTACCATTGCTACCACTGGCAATTAGTTAATGCGCTTTGTGAAAAACAATCCTTGTCTCTCAAAGGCCTTTTTGTTATTTCTCTTTCCACTCTTACCTTCTTCGGTGTTATGCGGAATTGCTTGCCTAATGTCATTTGAGTGAGCATACTGGTCATTCTCAGGCACTATATGTCCCTAGCTATCTGTATCCTACAAGAAAGATAAGCAATAAGAACTCACACAGTGTGAATTATAGTCTAATAATTAGTATCTTGTGCATTCGGAGATGCAGGGCTGAGGGCTATGCAGCCATTCAAATCGTTAAGCATGAATTACCACACTATAATTCAGGGCCCGAAGCCTATGCTATCCATAGAAGCAGATGTCTCTTTTGCTAGAAGAGGGAAGCCAGTAGTAATCTGGATGGAAAAACTGCTGGGTTTTTTTTTAAGCCAGAGTGACCCCATTATTGCTACTACACCCAGAACTAAGGCATATAATATTCATCTAAATCCCCCTGAAGCAGGCTTTCCATTGACCCAGCCTTCATCAGGCTCCTTGTGGTATTTGCAGGGGTAGGCTAGCAACGGATTCCTGCATCCATTCAACTCATGTAATTTTCCCTTATACCAGAGCAAAGGAGTTCTTTTCACAATAAAAAAAACATAACAATAACAACATAACAATAACAACACCCAAAAATTCTACCGGAAGCTACATTTGACTGTGTTTGTGTATGTTAGTGTGTGTGTGTGTGTGTGTGTGTATGTGTGTGTGTGTGTGTGCAAGAATAATTCCCTTATGGCACTTCAGGGAAAACAGGCACTCCAGAAACTTCTTACCACAGCCTACAAGGTCCTACACCATCTGGCGCCAGCCTGTGTTTCAGACCCAGTCAGCCTGCCTTCTCTCCTCTCTCACATTGTCCCATCGCGCCTGCCACATTGCTGTTCCTCTCACAAGCTAAGCATATACTTGCACTAGGGTGTTCGTCCTTCCTTCTGCCTGGAAGACTCTTCAATCAGACGTCTGCATGGCTGGCTACCTCACTGCATTCAGGTCTCTGCTCAAATGTCAACCCCTCAGAGATGAAGGAAAGATGTAGAATGAATAATAGACTAAGGACAGAAAAAGAAACCCCAGAGGGTCCTTTCTAGACTAATTCATAATAGCATCCCATGTCATTTTTTTTTGTTTGTTTCTTTACCTGAATTATTTTCTTTCCAAGCACTTATCATTACTGGTATTAAATTACATGTTTATGTGTTTGGGTCTCTCTCTTTCACTACAAGATAAGCTCTGGGAAGCCAGCTTCTTTATCATTTTGTTCACTGCTTTTTAACCTTATATCCTTGGCCCTTAGAAAAGTGCATGATATACAGTAGGCCCTAAAATATTTCCTGCATGGAAGAATGGATTAATGCACTCCCAGTTTCATGAAATAGAAAAACCAGTATTTTCGTTTTTTCTTTTAAAGAAATGGAAACGTGAAACCTTCAACTCAGCCCTTTGAGTGCTTTCCTCTATACCCCTTCCCACTTGAATGATTAACTACTTTGTGATATGATGGCGGGGGCACACCTCCAAGGACTTGCTCCGGAAATGCACAAAAACTCTAGTGCCCCCTTCCATTTACAGAGACTATAGGTTGGATTGAGAAGCAAAGGTTCTCTGACCTGAGCCCTTTCTAAAATGTAATCTTGAATTTTGAAGTATTAAAGAAAAGCTGTCATTTCAAAGCTTCTGCTGGTCCTTTGTAGAGCTTAAAAAAGAAACCCAGGGAAACACAATGGGATTTTGACTATGAATGACAACACAATGAGTTTATCCTGGAATGAGACTATTGAGGCCAAGGGAACTGAATTGCTCAACATAAAAACTAACAAAATTTTCTGTTTGCACCAGTTTCAAAAAGGGAGACTTCTAGACTTGAGGAAGCCGGAAGATGGGGAAATATCTTTGTTGAGAGGAAGCAAGCATAAAAAAATGGTGGCAGCTAAAAAGGGAGACAGTAAGGAGAATATAAAAAGGAAATTATAGTCCTACTTAACCTATCTATGCATGTAGATTAAAAAATCCTAAGTAAGGGGAGCCTGGTTGACTCAGTGGGTTAAAGCTTCTGCCTTGGGCTCAGGTCATGATCTCAGGGTCCTGGGATCCAGCCCTGCATCGGGCTCCCTGCTCGGCAGGGAGCCTGCTTCCTCCTCTCTCTCTGTCTGCCTCTCTGCCTACTTGTGATCTCTCTCTGACAAATAAATAAATAAAATCTTTAAAGAAAAATCCTAAGTAAAATATTAGTAAACCAATTCTAAACATTAAACATATTTAATACATAAAATGAATTGTTATTTAGTTGGTTAAGTGTACTAAATAAATGACAAAATAAATTTAAAATAATATAATCAATAATGCAGGGAAGAGCATCAGAAATCAATATCAGAAAATACATTATTGAATATGGAATGTATAGTTTGGTAACTATAGTTAACAATATTATACTGTATATTTGAAAGTTGCTGAGGGAGTAGACTTTTAAAGATTCACACCAAGAAAAAACACTGGTAACTATGGGTAGTGATGAGTGTTAAATAAACTTATTGTGATAATCATTTTGCACTATATATAAATATCAAATCCTTATGCTGTACACCTGATAATAGTAAAATGTTACATATCAATTATATCTCAATAAAAAAGTGTTTCTAAAAACACCTGTATTATAATTTGTGACATTAATAGACTAAGAGAGAAAAATCATGTAATTTTCTGAACTGACACAGAAAACCATCTGATGAGGGTTAGTCTGTTAACATTTTTAAAAATAGGAAAAAATACTAGAAATAATAAAGAATATTCTTGGTAAAATTTATATAACAAAATCACTGAAACTATACTTAATAAAGGAAATTAGATGCATACCTTTTAAGATTAGGAACACCATAAGGATAATACTATTATTTATATTGTTGAATATAGTATTAGAGGTCAGGGCCAATATGATAATGAAAAAAACATAAGGAAACTATGTCTGTAGATAATTACATGTTATATGTTTCTCTTTTCATCTGCTTTAGTTGCATTCCACAGATTTTTATATGCTTTATTTTCTTTTTCATTCAATTGGTAGTATTTTCTAATTTTTCTCATGACTTCCTCTTTGACTCAAGCATGGATTCTTTAGAAGTGTGCTTGTTCATTTCTAAATATTTGGGGGATTTTTCCAGATGTTTCTTATTGTTGATTTCTCATTTAATTCTGTTATGATCAGAGAACTACCTTACTTTGTATGATTTCAGTTATCTTAAAATTGTTGAAGTTTGTTTTATGGCCCAGAATATGGACTATCTTGGTGAATGTTCCATGTGCAATGGAAAAGAATGTGTATTCTGCTCTTGTTGAGTTTAGTGTACTATAAATGTCAATTAGGTCAAGTTAGTTGATAGAGTTCTTCGGTCTCCTATATCCTTATTGATTTTTCTGCCACCTTGTCCTATTAATTATTTAAAGAGGAGTGCTAAAGCCTCCAAGTATAATTGTGGATTTTTCTAATTCTCTTTCCAGTTCCATCAGTTCCTGAGGCTCTGTTGTTAGGTGCATCCACATTTAGGATTGTTATGTCTTCTTGGTGAACTGACACCTTATCATTATGCAATACCCTTCTCTATCACTGGTAATAATCTTTGTTCTGAATTGCATTAAATCTGATGTTAATATTACTATCCCAGCTTTCTTTTAACTAGTGTTTACATGATGCATCTATTTCCATTCCTTCACTTTCAACCTATGTCATCATTGAAATGAATTTCTTATAGACAGTTGGGTCATTTTAAAAATTCATTCTACCAGAGATTTCTAGGAAGATGGTGGAGTAGGGGGATCCTGAGCTCATCTTATCCCGTAGACACACCCAGGTAACAGTTACATCTATGCAACTACTCTGAAAATGACCTGCAGACTGGCAGAACAAACTTTGCACAGTTAATTGTAGAATTGAGGTCACACCGAAAAGGGTAAGAAGAACTAAGACATGGATGTGAACCAAACCCCTCATGGAAAGATGCAAATGGAAAGGAGGCCACAGAGAAGTGAGAGGAGCAGGCTCCACACCAGGCACCCCATGCATAAGGGAACCATGCTGGAGAGACAAGTCTCCACACATTTGGCTTTGCAAACCAGTGGGACTTCGTGAATTTTTACAATCAGTGGGGCTTAACTCTAGGTATTTTATAAGCAGCAGGAGTAACTGGATGGAGATAGGAAACTCAATCCCTGTCCTTAAAGAGCCAATATAACAAATAACCTAGCCAAGACACAACATAGAAGCAGCAGTTTGAAAAGTGCCCAGGGTACATCTGAAGATTTATTCACTAATACTGAAATGTATGCTGGAGGAGCAAGGATCTTTAGGAGAACTTCTCCATAGCAAAAGTGTTGGGAGGGGCACCATTTCTCCCCACGCCTCTAGCCTAGATAACCAGATGTTTGTGGGAACTAGTGTAAGCACTCTCCACCCATCTGACTAGCAACATGTGCCCCAACCCCGTCTTCCCCTTTGAATCCTCCCCATCCAACTTCCTGCGCTTACTCCTGCCCAAGGGACCACACAAGCAACCTTAACGGGGACCAGCACCACTCCAAAGTGACCCCTGCTCTGGAAAAAGGAAAAGATAACCACACACACCAGTGTGCCCATGGTCCCCAGCAGTGCAGAAAGACCACCCTGCTGATCAGAGCCACTGCTACCCCAGCAGATGGACTGAGGGCAGCCATCTGGTCTGACTTTCAGTCCCCCACCAACAAAAGCCTCTCAGGGGACAACACAGGGAGAACAGCCTGAAGTTTGGTATGACTACAACCCTGGCAAATCGACCGAGGAATGGTATCTGATTTGGCTGCTGACATCACCCAACTACAAGTCCGCAGCAGCCCCAGACAAGTCCCATGACAGCACAGGGACCAAACACTGCCTGATGTGCCCACAACGGGCAAGGCAGGCCACTGCAACCAGCTGGACTGATGGCAAACGTGTTTAGCCACAACAGTAGGGCATATGCAGCCCATATAGGAGACACCCCTGGAGTGTGTGGGTCTGATAAACAAGGGGCGTTGCACTACAGGACACCATAGGACCTCTTCTTCAAAAGGCCACTCCTTTCAAGATTAGGAGATGAGTTGACCTTCCTAATACATGGACACAGACCCAGAGACTTGGACAAAATAAGGAGGCAGAGGAATATGTCCCCAATGAAAGAACAAAACCACAGCAAAAGAGCTAAATGAAATAGAGATAAGCATAAGCCTGATAAAGAATTCTAAGTAATGGTCATAAAGATACTCACTGGACTTGAGAAAAGAGTGGAGGATCTCAGTTAGACCTTCAACATAAAGACAGAAAATTAAAACAAAACACACAGTCAGAGACGAAGAGCTCAATAACAGAAATTTTTTTTAAAAAAATAGAGGAAATCAATACTGCATTAGAGGAAGCATAAGACAGACAAGCAATCTGGAAAACAGAGTAATGGAAATCTTCCAAGCTAAACGGCAAAAAGAAAAAAGAATAAAAAACAAGCATAAGTTAAGGGAAATCAACATCACCATCAAGTGTAATAATACTTGCATTATAGGGATTCCAGAAGGAGAAGAGAGAGAGGAGGAGTCAGAAAATTTATTTAAAGAAATAACAGCTGAATATTTACTTAATCTGGGAAAGAAAACAAACATCCAAAACAGGGATCACAGAGAGCCCCCCAGCAAAACAAACCCAAGGCACATAATAAAAAATAACTGGAAAGATCACAAATACATGGAGGCTATATAACATGCTGCTAAACAATCAAGAGATCAAACAATAAATCTAAAAGGAAATGAAAAAAAAATACATGAAGAGAAATTAAAATGAAAACATAACCATCCAAAATCTTTGGGATGCAGCTAAAGCTGTTCTAAGAGGGAAGTTTAGAGCAATACAAGCCTGCCTCAGGAAACAAGGAAAATCTCAAATACAAAAATCAACCTTATGCTTAAAAGAAGAATAAAGCCCAAGGCCAGTAGAAGGAAGTAAATAATAAAGATTAGAAAGAAATAAATGAAATAGTCTTTTAAAAAAAAACCCAACAGACAAGATCAATGAAACCAGGCATTTGACAAATTACAGCACCCATTCATGATAAAACTTTGAACAAAGTAGCTTTAGAGGGATTTTTTTTATTACCTCAGTGTAATAAAGCCACATATGAAAAACTCACAGCTAACATCATAATCAACAGTAAAAAACTGTGGGCATTTGCTCTAAGGTCAAGACTAACACAAGGATGTCCATTGTCATCACTTTTATTCAACGCAGTACTGGAAATTCTAACTGCAGCAATCAGATAAGAAAAAAAAAAAGGCATCCCAGTTGGTAAAGAAGAAGTAAAATCATTACTATTTGCAGATGACATGATACTATACACACACACACACACACACACACACACACACATATCCTAATGACTCCACCAAAAAAAAAAAAAAAACAACACTAGAAATGATAAATGATAAATGAATTCAGTAAGGTTGCAGGATTCAAAATTAATATACAGAAATCTGTTGTATTTCTGTACACTAATAATGAAGTAGCAGAAAGAAAAATTAAGAAGACAATCCCATTTACAATTACCCCCAAAGAATAAAATACCTAGGATAAACGAACAAAAGAGATGAAAGATCTATACTCTGAAAACCATAAAACATTGATGAAGGAAAATGAAGACATAAATGGAAAGATATTCCATGATCATGGATTGGGAAAATCAATATTATTAAAATATTCATACTACTCAAAGCAATCTACAAATTTAATACACTTCCTATCAAAGTACCAACGGCATTTTTCACAGAACTAGAACAAATAATCCTAAAATTTGTATGAAACCACAAAAGACCCCAAATTAGCCATGAAAGCAATCTTGAAAAAGAAGAACTAAGCTGGAGGTATCACAATCCCAGATTTCAAGTACACTACTAAGCTGTAGTAATCAAAGCCGTGTGGTACTGGCACAAAAATAGACACATAGCTCAATGGAAGAGAACAGAGACCCAGAAATAAACCCATGCTTATAGGATCAATTAATGTTGACAAAGGATGCAGAAATATACACCGGGAAAGACAGTCTCTTCAATAAATGGTACTGGGCAAACTCGACAACTACTCACAAAAGAATAAAACTGGACCACTTTTTGTGAAATGTGTAAGCCCGAAGATTCACAGACATGTACCCTGGGGCAAATAATACATTCTATGTTAATAAAAATTAATAAAAAAAAAAGAAACCAAAGAAAATGCTGTTCAATAAAAATAATATATCTAAATAAAGTTTGTAGATTGGCTAATAATAAAAAAAAAAAAAAACTGGACCACTTTCTTACACCATACATAATAAATTCAAAATGGATTAAAGATCTAAATGTGGGACCTGAAATCATAAACTCCTAAAAGAAAAGTTATGCAGTAGTTTCTTTGACATCTGCCATAGAAATATTTTTCTAGACATGTCTCCTCAGGAAATGGAAACAAAAGCAAAAATAAACTATTGGGACTACACCAAACTAAAAATCTGTTGTACAGCAAAGGGAACCATCAACAAATCAACAAGGCAACCTACAGAATGGGAGAAGATATTTGCAAATGCTATATCCAATAAGGAGTTAATATCCAAAATATAAAAAGAACTTAAACAACTCAATACCAAAAAACCCACAAATAATCCTAATAAAAATGGGCAGAGGACCTGAACACTGTTCCAAAGACATATAAATGGCCAACAGTCACACGTAAAGATGCTCAACATCACTAATCATCAGGGAAGTACAAATTGAAACCATGATGAGATATCACCTTATACCTGTCAGAATGGTTACAAACAAAAACATATGATATAACAAGTGTTGGTGAAGCTGTGGAGAAAAGGGAACATTCATTCACTCTTGGTCGGAATGCAAATTGCTATGTCACTGTTAGACGGTATGGATGTTCCTCAAAATATTAAAAATGGAATTACCATATGATCCAATAATTCCACTATTGGGTATTTACCCAAAGAAAATGAAAACACTAATTCAAAAGATATATGTGCTCCTATGTTTATTGCAGCATTGTGTACAATAGCCAACATGTGGAAGCAGCCCAAGTGTCCATCAATAGATGAATGGATAAAGAAGAAGTGGTATAGGGACATCAGGGTGGCTCAGTCAGTTAAGCATCTGCCTTCAGCTCAGGTCATGATCCCAGGGTCCCAGGATCAAGTCCCACATCAGGGAGCCTGCTTCTCTCTCTGCCTGCAGCTCCCCTTCTGCTGCTTGTGCTCTCTCTCTGACAAATAATAAATAAAATCTTTAAAAAAAAAAAAAGGTGGGGTGGGTATATATATGTGTGCGTGTGTGTGTGTGTGTCTCAGTCATAAAAAAAATGAAATTCTGCCATTTGCAACATGGATGGAACCAGAGGATATAATGCTAAGTGAAATACATCAAACAGAGAAAGACAAATGCTGTATGATTTCACTTACGTGTGGAATATAAGAAATAAAACAAATCAACAAAGAAAAAAAAAGAGACAAGAAAAAAAAAGAGACAAAAAAGAAACCCAGACTCTAAAATACAGAGAACAAACTGGTAATTGCCAGAGGGGAGTTGTATCGGAGGTTGGGTGAAACAGAGGGGATTAAGCATACACTTGTGGTGATGAGCACTGAGTAATATATATAATTGTTGAATTATTACAATGTACACCTAAAACTAATACTGTTAATTACACTTCAATTTAAGTTTATTAAATAATTTAGATAAATAAAAACATTCTACCAATCTCTGTTTCTTAATTGGTATATTCAGACTATTTACATTTAATCTAATTAATTATATGATTGGACAAGAGT
>CM053611.1:51468507-51506530 GCA_028646535.1 Procyon lotor
ATATGTTAGGTTGTTTGATATTGTCCTACAGCTTTAAGAACTCAGTTCTTATTGTTTCTCCCCTGCCCCATTTTTCTTTGTATTTTAGTTTGGGGACTTTCTATTGACCTATCTTCATCATTTCTTTTCTCGGGTATAGTAAGTCTACTGATGAGCCTGTCAAAAGCATTCCTTATCTCAGGAACTATGTTTTTCCCCCTAGTATTTTCATTTGACTATTTCTTATAGTTTCCATGTCTTTGCTGATATCCACCTTCTGATCATGTATATTATACACTTTTTCCAAAAGAATCTTTAATTTTAACATAGTAATCATAGTAGCTTTAAGTTCCTCGTCCAATAGTTCCGAGTCACCTCAGAGTCTGATTGTGTTTATTATTTTGTCTCTTGAGAGTGACTTTTCTCTCTTGCATGTTTGTAATTTTTCACTGACTGCCAGACAGCATATGGAACCCAGAAGAGGCTGAGGTAAATAGTATCTATCCTTGAAAAATGGAAATGGACACACCTTTTCTTCTGCTAGTCTGTGTATGTGTCTGGTGGGCAGAGAAGTGATAGAGGGCCAAGGAAGGTAGTTGACCTGGTCAGGAGTTGAACTGGGTTTGGGTTCTGTTGTTGCTCTGGTTATCTTCAATACACCAATTGCTTCATTCTCCTCTAACATTACCTTGTATTTATGGAGAGGATGACTCTATGGGATGATTTTCTCAACATTCCTGCTCCATCTTAAAGGACTTGCCTTCCCCCAGAAGACTGCTGCTGCTTGTTACTCAGTGCTTTCCAGTCTATGGGAGTGGTAGTGGGGGAAGGGAAAGGAGGTCTGTTTATTATCTTAGTCCTAAGTCCCAGTTTTAGGATCTCAGAGGTAAGACCTTCTTAATGATCATTCCTCTCACCAGGTACAGCAGCGTAAGAAACCTCTAATGTCCTGAGTGCCAGATGGCTTCTTGTCCCTTCTCTTCAAATGGAGGGGGTTTTGTTTCCTCTTTTACCCACTCCTCAGCTACCTGGGTCTTCACATTCCTTAGAGGTTTCTGTACTTGCTGTTCTCCCCACAGTGTCTTAAGACTTTCATTCTTCTAAGAGAAAATGATCCTACCAAACTTCCAGACTTTTCCATAGAAGTAGCTGCTTCCCTTCTCTAAGCCTACATCACTGAGGTAGGCTTCCCACAGGCTCCACCCTGCCCCAATCTCTCTGTGAATATTGGTAAAGGGCCTATAGGTAGATATGGATTTTCCTTGCTTAGGTGATACCCAGGTGTTCTATACTTTCACACAGCCCACCCCTAGCCTTTAGCATTTTGTTAAAATATTTAAGTAAACTCTTCTAATCTAATCTTTAAATGCCCCTCCCTGGAGACCCTCTACTTTTCTTAGACTTCAGGCTAGTTGTTTGCCCTGTGAACTCAATTTTCTGATAGATTTAAGAAAATTTATGACTTTGTCAATTATTTGTTTCTTATTGGTAGAGTGAGACTAACACTCTTCCTAGCTTTCTTCATCCTATTTGGAGACCAGAAATTCTAAAATTTACTTTTGGATTGCTTACTGTTTATGCTAAAATCTCCCACTGAGTCTCTAACTTTGAGTAAAGGTCCATTACATTCAATAATATTGTTAGAGGGCCTTTTGCAAAGGAGGAAAAAGGAATGTGCTGGGAATGGAGCAGTAGAAAGACGACAACAGCTGACAGATGATTCAGAAGACAAAAAATTGTGTTGACAGTAGACATTTGCAATCAAGGGTGAAAGGCAATCACCAGGAGAATCCAAGCATTTCTCATACTGGAGAGAATTTGGAGAAGATCTTTGACTTTTCACAGTTCTGTGTAAAGGAGAGTTCAACTAATTTTAGGTGGCTGTTAAAAGAAAGAATGACTGAGACTGGGTGTTGTTATTGGCCTTGGACTACTTGAATTATAGGGGTATAACCAAATCATTACAGTTGTTTGTCATCAAACCTAAGCAAAGTAGCTGTGGTCCAAAGATGGGAGATCACACTTTGTATAAAGTTAGCACTAAACTCATGAGTTTATTTAGGCTCCCAATTTTTTTTTAAGATTTTATTTATCTATTTATTTGACAGAGAGAGAGATCACAAGCAGGCAGAGAGGCCGGCAGAGAGAGAGGAGGAAGCAGGCTCCCCACTGAGCAGAGAGCCCAGATCGATGCGGGGCTCGATCCCAGGACCCTGAGATCATGACCTGAGCCAAAGGCAGAGGCTCTAACCCACTGAGCCACCCAGGTGCCCTTAGGCTCCCAATTTTTAATAGATTCTTCAATAGAGTTATCTGAATCTCACCATAACAGAGAAAAACAGGCTTAGAACATTTGGGTGACATCTTTCATTAAAATAAATAATTTAGCTTTCTGTTTTATCTTGTTTATTGGGTATTCTGATAAGGGAACATGAGGTTTAATTTCTATCATAATGTCAGGGTCGGGGGGGAAGGAATCAAATTTTAGAGGGCATCTCAGCACCTGAGTAATTTTTTCCAATCCAGCAAGATCAGATAGTCTGATTTCCTTGCTCAGTGTTTCTGGTAGAAAAGGCAATTTTCAAGACTGAAATAGCAATTTCTTAGCCATCACTGAGGCTCTTAAAATCCATTTTTTAAACTCCCATAGACTTCCATGTGTAAATGAAAGAAGACTCCTGGAAATACACATTTTTCTATTTTGAGAGATAACTCATTCAAGCATAAAGTTAATACAATTTATTACACCAAAAGTAAAGTTGCATTAGAGTGAGCTCATAACAGATGAGTAAACACACTTCACAAGAACAGGGTTGGCATGTCTGCTCTCCTGAGTTTGTCTCCTTCAACTTCAACGCCTCCTTAAATATCTCATTCCCAGATCAGCCCCGCTGCCATAGGACAGAGCTGTCTTTCGTAGAAAGGTTCTGAAACACCTTTAGACCCTTGAAAGTTCAGAGCTAACCCTTAGGTGGGCAACCAGCCTTTGATTATTCTGAGGTAGACAAAATATTTCAATCAGTGCTTTGAAATGAGACTGACAAATTCAAGTTTAAGGGCTCCTGAGCCAGGCTGCTCAGGTTCACACACTAGGTTTAGTGGAGACTTACTAGTTGTATGACCTCAGGCAGTGCGGGTAATTTCCCTTGAGTTTCAGTTGCTTCATAGTAGAATGAAAATGATAATAATAGTGCCTAACTCATGGAATTGCTGTGAGGAGAATTATATGCAAAGAACTTAACACAGTGTCTGGCACACAGTATACATATGGCAAAGGTTGGACATTTACCACCACACCACCACCACCATCATCATCACCAGCACCACTACCACCACAACTACATCAAATATCAGGCCAACTTGCTACCCATTCTACCAACTCAGTTCATTCATTTGACAAAATCTTATGTCCCAGGCTTTGCTCTAGGAGCCTGTAAATAGCAAAATAAGAATATAGGCTTTGTTCCCTCTGCCACCTACCAGCAAGATACTTTATCTCCCCAAACCTGGAATCTCTTCAATAAAATGGAACAAATCAGGACCAGGACTAGGATAAGGTACATTAAAATACTTGCATAAACCAAAGAGTGAGTGCCTCCTTAAATTTTGTACCCTAGACATCTGGCGTGCCTCACCCTCATTCCAGCCTCTGGGAATAATAATAACTACTTCACACAGTTATTGCATGAATCATAGAGTTGAAGAAGCAGGGAAAGGGTAATTACATTTGCCTGGCATGAGAGTGGCATTTGAGAAAACTTGTCTAGGGAGGGTCTACAGACTGGGCTTTAAAAGATAAGAAGAGGGGCACCTGGGTGGCTCAGTCGTTAAGCGTCTGCCTTCGGCTCAGGTCATGATCTCAGGGTCCTGGGATCGAGCCCCGCATTGGGCTCCCTGATCGGCAGGAAGCCTGCTTCTCCCGCAGCCACTCCCTCTGCTTGTGTTCCCTCTCTCGCTGTGTTTCTGTCAAATAAATAAAAATCTTTAATAAATAAAATAAATAAATAAATAAATAAATAAAAAATAAAAGATAAGAAGAAGGGCGCCTGGGTGGCTCAGTGGGTTAAAGCCTCTGCCTTCGGCTCAGGTCATGATCTCAGGGTCCTGGGATCGAGCGCCGCATTGGGCTCTCTGCTCAACCAGGAGCCTGCTTCCTTCCCCCGCCCTCTCTCTGCCTCTCTGCCTACTTGTGATCACTTTCTCTGTGCCAGAATAAATAAATAAAATCTTTTAAAAATAAAAATTTAAAAAAATGAAAGATCAGAAATCTACTAGGCAGGTGTTGAGTTCTTTCCTGTGGGCACAGCAAACAGTGAGTGATTCATTGTCCTCGGAAATGACCTGTGGCTTGGAAGGAAATGATGACAAAAGCTAAAACTGTTATTTGTTCAGTACCTACTACGTGCACAGCGTGACTGGGCATTTTGCAAATATTGTCTTTAATCCTCACAGTAGCCTCAGAAGGTTAATATCACTTCTCCCCATTATACAGCATAACCTCAAAGAGCTCAGCCCAAGGAGGCAAAAAAGTTACATAGTGTCTTACTTTTCTGTTGCTACTATGACAAATTGCTTTAAATTAGCTTAGAGTTCTAGAGGTCAGGAGTCTGACACAGAACTTACCCTGCTAAAATCAAGGTGACAGTAGGGCAATGTTCCCTGCTGGAGGCTCCATTTCCTTGTCTTTCAGCTTCTAGAAGTTGTCCATACTGTTGGCCTGTGGCCTCCTTCCTCTCTCTTCAAAACCAGCTGGTCAAGTCCTTCCCAATATTATCACTCTGGCCTCCTTCTGTACTCATGCTTCCTTCTGACTCTGACTCTCTCTTCTACTTTTTAAGAACCCTTGTGAATATATTAAGTCCACCCAGATAACCCAGGATAGTCCTCTTATTCTAAGTCAATTATCAACCTAATTCCATCTGTAACCCTTTTTCCCTTTGCCATGTAAGCTGGTATATTCAAAAGTTCTTGGGATGACAACATGGGCATGTTATCCATGTCTCTCCTCCTCTTGTGGGGAGAGGTGGAAGGGGGTACTTATTCTGCCTACCTCACAGGGTTTGTTAATGGCAGAGCTGTTAGGTGAGGGTGAATCTGGATTTCATCTTGGGTTGATAGGGAGACATTAATGGTTTTTCAATACTGGAGTGGCCTAAATAGATCTGTACTTTACATAAACAATCCTTGACTCAGAATGTAGCAAGGAACTAGAGGAGAAGAAAAAATATTGGCGTTAGAGAATCCAGTAGGAAATAATGACATGGGGGGTGGGGGGAGTGTGCCTGGGTGGCTCAGTGGGTTAAAGCCTCTTCCTCTGGCTCAGGTCATGATCTCAGCGTGGTGGGATCAAGCCCCACATCAGGCTCTCTGCTTGGCAGGAAGCCTGCTTCCCCCTCTCTCTCTGCCTGCCTCTCTGCCTACTTGTGATCTCTCTCCTCTCTGTCAAATAAATAAATAAAATCTTTTAAAAAATAAAAATAAAAAAAGAATTAATGACATGGAAGTTACAGAAATGGCGAAAAGGGAGTAGATGGAGGATATTCCAGAGGCAGAATCCTCAGGGTCATGACCAGTTGTATAAGGAAAGGAAAGGAGGGAAAAGACCCAAAGATGAATCCTTGATTTCCTAGCTTAAGCAACTGCAAGGATTGTGGCTTTTCTTTACATTTCTACTTACAATTGCTTTGCAATACATTCATTTGTTTCAACCACCCACTTATTCCCCAAACATTTGTTCAGTGCCTATTATACACCTATTATTATAGCACTTGAGTTATATCAATGAACCCAACACACAAAAATTTCTGCCCTCTTGGACCTTACCTCCCAGTTAAGGGACAAATACATAAATGATCATCATAATTAATACGTGTAGAGTATATTAAAAAGTGGTGAGAGCTACTGGAAAAAAGCAAAAAGCAGGGTTAGTGGTAGCAGGAATGCTGAGTGTGGGAAGGTAGTCCAACTCCGACAGGATGGTCATAGTGAATCCCCATTAGAAGGTAACATCTGTGCACAAACCTAAAGAAGGTCAAAGAATCATCCCTAGAGACATCTGGGGACATGCACTCCTGGCAGAGGAAACAGCTAGTACAGAGGCCTGACCATGGGAGCACGCCGATATGTCTGAGGGAAAGCAAGGAGGCAGTGTGACCAAGCAGAGTGAGCAAAAGGGCAAGTAAGAGGTGATGATTCTTCTCCTGTCCAACAGGCAGAAACCGGGCTCTCGCAAGAAGGGGAGAGTGAGGAGAAAAGGAGCAGCATAAGCCCCGTGCCTGGTCACAGATGGGAAATGCTCCATCCGCACCCGGCTACTCACTGTCTTTGGAACCTTAGTCACCCATGACCCCCCTTGATATGCAATGTCAGCAAGGGGGGGGGGGGGCTAGAGTTTGTTGCACTCTAGCTATCTGAGTTATCTCATGCGAGCCTCTAAACAACGCTGTGAGGTCAATCGGGTGACTAGCCCCATTTCACAGGTGAGGAAAATGCTCGAGACCACACAGCTAGAAGGTGGCAGACAGGGATACAATCTGAGACAGTCCCGCTTCAGAGTCTGCTCCTTCCCCTCCCCTCCCCACACCCTGGACTGCACAAGGCCTTGAAGAGCATCAGAAAGAAGTCTTTTCTATCTAAAACCATCTCCTCACTAATCCCTAAAATCCCATCATTAACACTTCATTCCTGTCACAAGCGCTGTCAGAGACTTAAATGGGTGATATGAAAAGCTCCTTGCACCTTTTGGTGAATGAGTCCATCCATCTACTCAATAAGAGTTATTGATCACCTACTAGGTTTTAGGCTCTGGGCCAGGACTTTCCTCCATGGTAGGAAGGACTTGGCAGCAAGAAAGCATTTGCCAAAGAAGAAGAGTGGGGCCGTGAGGACAAATTTCATTTATTTGAAGTTCTGCCTCAGGAGATGGCCACATTTATCACTTAGTAACCATTAAGTCACCACCCTGTGTGATGATGCTCATCCTTTCTGCTGGATAACTCTCCCTCCACAGCTAATTGTCTTACATCTATAGTCTAGTTCTTGTCAGTTTTGTCACACTGTTATTACATACAGTAATGGTGTGTAAGATATTAGCCTGTCATTATATATAAATGTGTCTAAGGAAAACTCATTTCCAAGAATCATTTTTGAAAATGAATCCAGACGAGAGGTAAAAGCTTATTTTCTATCTCCAAGGACAACATAAAGTAACTCTGAAGCTTGTAGGAGAATCAGTTAAGGTGGACTCCGGTGCCCCTAGGAATACAAAGCCGCAAACACAGTTTTGGGTGTTATGGAAAGCCCAGGAAAGAGTTAAGCTGCAGAGGAGAAGCAGCTTTCTTCTCTAACTGTGCCTTGCCTTGAGGGGATGAACAACCCAGCCCTTTCCCCACTTACCATTCTTCTATTTATTTTATTATGGTTAATAACACGTGACCAGAAAATCATTTTTATCATTTTCCCTCTGGTGCCATTAAGTTTAATTTCCTTGTTTTAATAATACACCACCAGTGACTCGCCTGATATAAGAACTTTTCCCTTCCAGTTATCTATTAGAGTAACATTTTAATTTATTACAAAATGTACATTTCATGTAACTTTCAAGTCCCCCCACCCCCACTGTGATGTCCCTAAGGACTGGTCTCTGTGTTCCTGGTGCCTTTCCAGTATATTTGTTTCTGACAGCTTTCACCACTGAGATGTAAACATTGTAAAAGGCAAGATGTTGTGTGTCTTGTGTCCCTGGAACACTGCTTGTGTGTGGCAGGTGCTCAGGAACGCACGATGCTTGATGGACAAAATGTACACCTTCTCGGGGTGCCTGGGTGGCTCAGTCATTAAGCATCTGCCTTCGGCCCAGGTCAGATCCCAGGGGTCTGGGATCGAGCCCCGCATCGGGCTCCCTGCTCCGCGGGAAGCCTGCTTCTCCCGCTACCATTCCCTCTGCTTGTGCTCCCTCTCTCGCTGTGTTTCTCTCTGTCAAATAAATAAAATCTTTAAAAAAAAAAATGTACACCTTCTCAAACCTCATGCCCTCTCACCTCTGACCCACCACAGAATAGTCAAACCTTCTTTCCACATGAAGACCTGGTCTCTAAGATGGCATGGAAATGGGTTCTAATCACACCCAGAAAACAGATTAATCTTAGGATACCTACAAACTTTAAATACAATAAGCGTGTGTCAAATACCTGCTGTCTGTGAGGGGGAGACATTATTCTGGGTACTGAGGGCAAAGTAAAAGTACCTTGGCTAGTGGGTCTGCCCTGCAGGGGCTTATCGTCTGGGAGGGACCCAGTGATGACCTGCAGAGAGAACTCAGAGTCACCTCAAGCCCTTTCCCCTCCAAAGTTTTCTGGAATCCTCACTGGTGCCATTCATCTGGCACTTTCAAATAAAGATTCAACTTAGGGGCTCTGGAACCAGACTGCCTGAGTTCTGGTCCTGACTCAACCAAGTACTAGCTCTGTGACTTTGGGTAACTTACTTACCTTTCCTACACCTCCATTTCCTCATTTGTAAAACAGGAATAAAAGCTGGATGAATCCCATGAAGCTGTTGTGATGACTGAATGAGCTCACGTACGTAAAATGCTTAGAACTATACCAGATCCAGACTAAGCATTCAATTAATATTAGCTATTATGTGGTTTATTATTGCCACTTTGTTATCAATTATATTTTGTATGGCTATCTTGAGCTACTAGTTTTTACTACTGTATATTTAAATAGAAATATTTTTATTGTTCTTTAGAATGATACATGGTTATAAAAGATTTACATTATATAGAGAAAGGAAATGTTTCTCTATAATCTTACCCCCAAAGATATAACCATAATTCACAATTTGGCAAAACTCCTACCACATAGCAATTCGTGTATTTAAGAATGTGTAGATATATTTTCGACATAACTTTATTATAATACACACACTGTTCCACAGAGCCTGCTCGTAAAACTCAATGTATTGAGATAATCTGTGTAAATATACTAAGATTTATTCCAAGATTTATATAACTATTATTGTATTAGCAGACATTAGACCATTTACTGGTGAACACTATAGTGTTCACAAAGATTTGGGCTGTACCGTTCAAGCTAAAGCTCATATTTTTTGAAGAAAATGTCACTGAGTTCCCAAAGAGCTCTGTAGATAGGAATTTCCGTGTATAATGACTACTTTGTTGCCCATTTTAAGAGAAATGAACAAGCAGCAGAAACAAGCTTCAACTGCAGAAAGTTCTATTTCTAAACTTTTTTTTTAGACTTTATTTATTTGTCAGAGAGAGCGAGCACAAGCAGGGGGAGCAGCAGGCAGAGGGAGAAGCAGGCTCCTCACTGAGCTCAGAGACTGATGCAGAACTTGATGCCAGGACCCTAGGATCACGACCTGAGCCGAAGACAGATGATTAACTGACTAAGCCACCCAGGCATCCCTCTAAGCTTTTTTTTAAAAAAAAGTTCTAAAAAATGTATTGACTAGCATGACATAACTATTTCTCAGGGTTGTTGTGAAGACAAAATAAGGTAATGCATACAAAGGGCCTGAACCCATATAAATGCTCAATAGTTGCTGCCTATCGTTGCTATTAGGACAGCAATTAACGGGAAGAATCTAGACACCATCTGTCTTTGATGCCTTAGCCACTGACCTACGTCATGTCTCTGGTAACCATCTTGGGTTCTAGAATTTTATTCTTTAATGACTAGGTATTGTACTAAAAGATAAACTACAGCAGAGAAATAACAGAAATAAAAGGATAGAATAACTACTCACCCTGATCTTTCCAGGCACTAAAAATTACCTACGTGATGGGTTTTAATTAATAAGAAAGGTTAAAAATAGTGTCTATCAAGTTTGTGTCCTCCATCTATTGACCTGTAGGAGTGGCACTTTCGATTAGCATTTCATTACCTCATTCAGCTTGCCCACGACAGAGAAAGATGAGTTAGGAAAATGGACATGGGAGAGGAGCAGGAGAGAGGATACTTATTGAATAAGGCTCAAGTTCTGATTTTTATATCAGAGTCTTTTTATTCAGGGTTCCTCAAGCTTGGCATTATGGACATTTGGGGCCAGATAATTCTTCGGTGTGGGAACTATTCTATGCATTATACTTAGCAGATCACAGACCTCTACACACCTGAGGCCAGGAGCATCTCCCCCACCAGGTCTGACACCCCAAAATGTCTCCAGACATTGCTGAGGTTGCCTGGGGGCAAAAGAGAGCCATTGATAAGTATATATGTACTTATTCTTTATATAGCATGTTACACTTTGCATATGCATTTAATATTTATAATTGTTGCGTGAGTATGCTGGGAAGGTAGTGTTCACTTTACAGATGAGGAAAACATGATCTTATAATACCAAACGCTGTGAAATCAAAATTTAAACTTTGAACCACTGGGATGACAGGAGTCAGACCAGAAGAAAACAGTCAATGTTTCTTGTGGGGTTTTTTTGTTGTTGTTTTCGTGTATTTTAGTAAAAAGTCAAAGCTTTTCCCCCTTACTTGACTATCACAGAGGGGATGTTCAGGCAGCCAGCCTCAAAGCAGACCCCTAAACAAAAGACAAGGGTAAGATGCAGCTACTTAATTCAGAGTTAATTTGGGGTTCAATCTATTAGCTGCAGAGGTAAGGGTTTGAAGAAAAATTTGATGGCTCTTGCAAAGGTGGAAAATGGGATAGCATATGAATAAATGATTCTAATCGCTGCAATGATCTTTAAGAGGTATGAGCATTCCGTCTATAAAGAAAATCTGACCATTAATTAAAATTGTTATGGAGAGACTTGGAGAGGATTAAAACAGATAAAAGCCATAGCAACAACAGGCCTCAAGACCAATGTCTTGGAAAATAAAGAAACTGCCTGAAGACAGAGACTCATAATCTACAGACATTAAAAGAGGAGATGTTTCTAGATGCCAGGAAGAGCTGGAGTCCCAAGGAAATGGGGAATAAGAAGAAAAAGTCTAGGAAATTCACCAAGGTCATCGACTCTGAGGCTGAACCCCTAAATAGCACAAACAGACGTGTATCAATTCACACATGTCATTTCACTGGTTGTGTGGATATCAACGCAGCTGCTCATTTCTGCTTATATCTGCTGAGGCTTTTTTACTACATCAGAACTCAGGTTTGTAGACAGTGAAAATGTCATCACATTAAAAACAATCTGCTTCACATGTGTGAGATAATAGGATTTGGGGTTAATGAGCTCATGTCTGGGATATCGATCCAAATGTGAATAACTTGTAATTGGCCATCACTCAATACCAGCTCATAACTAGTCTGGGCTGTATGAATGGGATGTTTCATTCACCGAAATAACTACAGAACCACAAAAACCATAACTTGCTCACAGACCTGGCCATTTGTCAAACAGCATCTCCCCTCTTCTCCTTCCCCTCACTCCCCTACTTTCAGTTAAATACGAAATTGTGAAGAGAATATAAGATACTAGATTGACCCATCATAAATTACTGGCCTGGCAGGCCCCACGTGTGGAATAAAAAAGCCATGATTTAAGACATAACCAAGAGCCCTTCTTTTTTTTTTTTTTTTTTTTTTTTTACCAGGAAGCTTCACTTTTATTATTTTGCTACCATAAACCCAGGTTTTGAAAGATTTGATCTCCAAATAATAAGGTGATCTAAAACAAAGATGTTTTTAAGATAATGCCACGCCCAGGTCTAGTTTCCTACAATTCTATTTATAGCACCACTCTCTTGGGTCAAGATACTCCCTATAATCATTATCCATGAGCCAAAATATTATCCATGAATAGTAACATTAACAAATTATCAGGTTAACCATCAAGCTATGGATACGAGCACTGGTGAGGTAACCAAGGAAAGAATTCAGAGAAATAGGAAGTGTCAACCTCCACTCAGTGGAGGCTGGAAATGTCAAGACACCCTCATGGGCGCCCTGAGGAGCCAGGGTCCTGAGGCTGAGCAGCAAAGTGTAAAGGACAGAGTGTGGGTCTTGGAGTTGGGTTTGAATAGTACACTTACCATGCATACAATGTGTGCTATTTGAGCGAGCTCCTAAAGATCACTGAGCCTCAGTCTTCCTATCTCTGAGTAGGCTAATACCTGCCTTAAAAGTTATTGTGTGAATTGAGGGGCTCCTGGGTGGCTCAGTGGGTTAAAGCCTCTGCCTCCAGCTCGGGTCATGATCTCAGGGTCCTGGGATCGAGCCCCGCATTGGGCTCTCTGCTCAGGGAGCCTGCTTCCCTCTCTCTCTCTGCCTGCCTCTCCGCCTACTTGTGATCTCTCTCCTCTCTGTCAAATAAATAAATAAAATCTTTAAAAAAAAAAAAAAGAAAGAAAAAAAAAAGAAGAAAAGTTATTGTGTGAATTGAAAAGATGGTGTTTGTTAAAGAACTTGTCGCTTAGTATGTACCCAATGAAAACTAGTTCCTTTATTTACTCCCAGGGCGCTCGTCAGCCCTGGACTGGATCATGGCATAATCACTATTCATCTTGGACTGGCAAAGGGTCAATATCTTAAAATGATTCAAAGAAAAATGGGCAGCCCATCTGTGAATAGACAGCTACTTGGCCATCCAAGCTTACGTTCATCCCTACTTTATATAAAACACTTAATATGCTACATAAATTCCCACTTCTGCTGCTGTAGGATTGACTGGAACTCTGAATTTCTAGCTCCAAAAATCACACTCTGATTCTGAGACTGAGACTAAATCAAGAGCCTGAGGTGGGGTTCACATTCTTCTGCACAAAGGCGAACACTAGGGGGAGACTCTCTCCTTTCTCAGCTAAGAAAGGTTTGTAAATCCCCTTGCTCAGTCACCATCCCAATACTCTATGAATATTTCATGATTAGTATCAAGTAATCGGTGAACAGGTTTGGGGAGGCAGCAAAGACCACTTATGGGGTGGGAAAATGAAACCCAACAAGGTAACAAGAAATTATTTCCCTAAAGTCATTCAGGAAGTCTTAAAGTTAAGATTAAGAAACCATAGCTTATAACCCTCTACTATTACCAATTACCCAGCAGTATGTTTTTGTAATCACAATATTTGATTTTTCTTGGCATAAAAGTGATGTTTTCTTGGCTAACAAGATTAGTGATCACCTATTAACATTAATAATAACAATAAAACATAATACCTTAATGTGTACAAATCTTCATGCATACTTCTGTTTTTTTAATTCTTCCAACAGTCCAGTGAGTAGATACTTCAATCCACTTTTCTGTTAGCAAAATTGAGATAGAGAGCTTAAATGAGTCAAAAAGCAGCATAGAACAGTGGTTAAGAGTACAGACTGCAGAATCAGATGACTGGGTTCAAGTCCACCTTTACTACTCACTGGCTGTGTAACCTCACAAGCTAATGAACCTCACTTTCCTTGCTGTAATACTAAGAGTAATCGTAATACCCCCACAATTTGGTTTGTTGAATTAAATGAGTTAATACAGGCAAAACATTTAGAATAGTGCTTAGCACTTTGTAAGTCCTTAATATGTGGTAGCCATTACATGACCCAAAGTCACAGATCTATTTGTTAATTTATACATTACTTAATAGTCACTGTGTCAGGCACCATCTCAGGCGTTGCGGGAAAGTAATGAAAAAGATCTTGTAGTTTGGGGCGCCTGGGTGGCTCAGTCCATTAAACATCTGCCTTTGGCTCAGGTCATGATCTCAGGGTCCTGGGATCGAGCCCCAAGTAAGGCTCCCCGATCAACAGGGAGTCTGCTTCTCCCTTTCCCTCTCTGCTCCTTCCCCCAGCTCAGTTCCTCTCTCTCTCTCTCAAAGATTAATTTAAAAATCTTTGAAAAAAATCTTATAGTTTACTGGGAAAGATAGACATTATATGATTCTCATGAACATGTGGTAAGTACTATGACAGAAGAAGCAGGAATCATACAGCACCCCGGAAAGAGAGGCTAGGGCCAGGTAGGTGAACCCAAACCAGACCCCAGCTGCACTTGAAACATGAGCAGCAGCAAAGAGGGATTCTCATCAATAGCCCTAAAGCTCCTTTCACGGCTTATGGATGAAGATGACTAAGAGTTTTCAGATCTAATCCTAATTCTGAAACTCTCTGGACAAATCAGTTGACCCCTGGGTTTCCATTTCTATACAAATAAAATGCCAGTCTCTAATAGTTGCTCTGGGAAAGGAATTAAAATTGCTGTGTGGGCTTCCATGATTTGTGAAGAATCTATGAGGGTGTGAAAATCTGGCAGTGAGATCAATGGGTAGCTGTCCGATCAACTACACAGCTTTCCTTGGAGAGGTCATGTCAAAGGGGTACACATGGAGGAACGCGAGGGGCTTTCTCCGTGGCATCCCAGAGCCAGAAAGTATCTTTGGGTTCTTGCCTGCTAGCTTCCAAGTCTTGCTGCTAAGGATACCTTTTACTAGTTGTCTATCATGAGCTCCCTACTTGTAAATACTTGAGTCACCATGATGACCATATAAGTAAAAATCGATACATTTTCTTCACTTAGATGCATTACCGAGCATTTCATACACGAAAGATGAGAGTATTACCATTCTGAGTTGATATAATCCAACCAAAATGAGAAAAAACTTTATTAAACCCTCATTGAAAAGAAATAGGAAGAAACAGTAAAGAGTAAAGGAGTGGAATAACTGTCAAGATTTTGACATACGTCTTTTCCATCTTTATTTTAGGCACTGTTTTTCTTAAAATAGTCGAGATCATAAAATGGACATTTCTTGAGGTGGGGGTGTTGAGTACCACTTATCCTTTCCAAACTCTGCCCAGAACCACAACCTGAGACCCCCGACCACCCTGTAATACCCATGTCATAGCACTTCCCATATACTAAATTCATCTTTTTACATGTGATTCTCATGTTTTTACATGTGATTCTCTATTGGGACTGAATGTTCGTGTCAACCCAAAATTCTTATGTTGAAATATAATCCCCAGTGTGATGGTATTTGGAGGTGCAGCCTTTGGGAGGCAATTAGGTCATGAGGGTAGAACCCTCATAAATGGGATTAACACCCTTTTGATGGAGACCCCAGAGAGATCCCTTGTCATTTCCACCACGTGAAGCTAAAAAAAAAGATGGCTGTCTACGAACAGGAAGTGGGTCTGCACCAGACACTGTATCTGCCAGCACCTTGATCTTGGACTTCACAGCCTCCATAACTGTGAGAAATAAATGTATGTTGTTTAGAGGCCGCCCTATTTATGGTATTTTTGATATAATGGCGTGAGTGCACTAAGAATACCCTCTATGCTACAAAACCATGTCTTAGTCATCTTCATACCCCTGCACTCTGCAACTTACCTGGCGCATAGTACACATTCAACCCTTTTTTTTTCTTCTGTACTGAATTAAACTGTTTAAACTGAAATATTGAAACTCTATGACTGCCTTTGTGCATCGCAGACGACTTGGCTTAGTTCTCTAAGCTCACAGATGAAAACCCTGAAAACCAGAGAGGTTAAGGGACAGAGGTTTCCATATATAAGACTGAGGGATTGCCAAAAAGCAACCGATGTTGATAGAAGCTGGCATTTTCTGGAATTCCATCACTTTAAGATAACTTTATGTTTTAGTGGCCATCTTTCATGCAACTTGTACAAGTGGGATAATACCATAATATTCTTTTTTCATCATGAAGAGTTTCTAAAAATGTAGTGTTTTTTTTTTTTTTAAAGATTTTATTTATTTGATAGAGAGAAACACAGCGAGAGAGGGAACACAAGCAGAGGGGATGGTAGCGGGAGAAGCAGGCTTCCTGTCGAGCAGAGAGCCCGATGCGGGGCTCGATCCCAGGACTCCAGGATCATGACCCGAGCCAAAGGCAGACGCTTAACGACTGAGCCACCCAGGCACCCCTAAAAATGTAGTTTTTAAAACTTCCTCCTGCTCCCTGTCCCCCACCCCCACCAGATATCCCTCTGCTCCATCCTGAGTCCCATGTAATCAGCATTAATGTATAATTTCATGACATTTCCATGCTGCTAGAATCATAGACAAACATAAATACATATATAAAGTAGGGTTGTTATGGTTGGTTTTTCAAAAATGGGATCACACTGTCTACATGCTTTTTGCACTTAACCATACGTTGCGGAAATATATCCAAGTCAACTGTTTTGGACTTACGTCCTGCAAAATGGGGTCAGGAGTTATGCTGTCTGTACAGGCTTCCACATGTGTGGGTTGGACATTCTGTAAGCTCCTGAATGAGTTTGGCTACAGTTTTGCAGGTAGGAAAGGCCAACCCATACAGAGAATCAGTTATCTATCCCTGTGAGGGCAAAACACTGGCTCTTCCAGGATGGAAGGGACCCAACATCGTTGAGGTGCCACCAAGGCACCGGTGGTTTCCTTGAGGAATAGTGTCCATTCTTTTCCTTCCAGGCCCCTGACCAGCCAGCTGGGCTCTGGCCACAGTCCAGGTTTCTAAGAGCCTCCCTAAGCAGTAAACTTGCCCCATCCCCTGTGGTCTTAGCCAGTGTTAAATCTCACATCTTGAGATAGTTCCCTCAAGTCTGTGAATTCTTGCTCATCCAATGTTATGTCTTGTCTCCTGGATTAAGCCCCCATCAAAGTTTATTCCCAGGCATACTGCCCTTGCTCCTGCCAGCACATGCTAGTTAGTCTTTGCAGAGAGGACTCTCTTTGCTCTCTTATCAAGCCTAACACATCCCCAGCTGGATTCTTCTGGGAGTCAACCCTAGTTATGATCCTGGCATTCAAGAGAGGCAGCAGGGCTAACTCCTTAGAGGGATGCCTCCTGCCTCGGGGAGGCGAGCCTCTGCAGGGCCTTCCTACATGAGAGAAGGGCTCACTCTTCATACAGAGGGATGGGCTGAAAGTCTGTGGGTTCAGAGGAGTTTACAGAGCCACAATGCCTGTGGGCATCTACCTTGATGCCCACATCTATATCCGGGTCCCAGGCCTTCCAGACCAGGAACCTGACCTTAGCATCCCTGGCTTGAGAATTTAGGGGTATCTGGAGCTTTAAACTGAGTCCCACACTTGCTCCTCAACTACATCCAAGCTTTCACTGAGGAGGTAGGGCGTCTTTGTAAACTCCCTCAGGGAGTCCTGCCAGCTCTCCCATTTAGCCTTTAGAGGTGTATTAACAGCTCTCAGCCTTTCATTATCTCTCTGCAGGGCATTAATACAACCTCTAAACACCAACCCAAACCATTGCCCTTAAATGCATTTGTTCCTCAACCCCCCACCCCAGCCCATTGCATTTCAAATATCTGAATCATCAGGGATATATTCCCACCCACCCAGGTCACCAACAGTGAAATTTTCAGCAATTGGGCTACTGCTGTATGCCATTGGTGGCCTATGTATTACATGGTATTAGGCAGAAAAGAGTAATGCTCCCCACCCTGACAAAAAAAAAATCATCAGAACCTGTAAATATGTTTTCTTACATGATAAAAGGAACTCTGTAGATGTGATTAAGCTAAGGATATTGGGATGGTGAGATTATCTTGAATTGCATATTGGTGGGTCCGGTGTAATGACAAAAGTCCTTACAAATGAAAGAGGGAGGGGCCCCGGGGTGGCTCAGTCTGTTGAGCGACAGACTCTTGGTTTAGGCTCAGGACATAATCTCAGGGTCCTGGGATGGGCCCCCATGGCAGGATCCCTGCTCAGTGGGGAGTCTGCTTATTTCCCTCTCTCTGCCCCTTCCCCCCACTCACTCTTTCTCTCTTTCTCTAAAATAAATAGATTTTTTTTAAAGAGGGAGAGAGAAGTGTCAGAATCAAAGAGAAATTGGAAGATGTTATGTTACCAGCTTTGAAAATGGAGGAAGGGACTATAAGCCAGAGAATACCGGCAGCCCCTGGAGGATAGCAAAGGCAAGGAAACAGACTCTCCCCTAGAGACTTCAAAAGGAACACAGCCCTGCCCACACTTTGCTTTTAACCCAGTGAAACCCATTTTGGACTTGTAGCTTCCATAACTTAGAATAAGTCTGTGTTGTTTTAAGCAAATAAACTTGTGGTTGCTTTTTTAAAGGAGCAATAGAAAACAGTTACACACAGGCTGAGGTCTTCCTTGCCAGCAGCAAATGACCCAGCCCAACCACGTCTTACTGCTTCCCCAGACCACTCCTAGTACAAGGATGTGTCTAAGTCCTCTGAGAAGCAGCTGCCAAGACAGAATTAGACTTGTAAATAATTTATGGGAGGGAATGCTCATGATCATGATGCAGGTTGCAGATTATAGTGCAGGTCTGGCACCCATGTGAGGAAAGAGGGAAGGGAAGGTTGGGAAGAAAAAAACCTCAAGTTGCAGTGTAGCTTGGAGAAGTCTCATCCAGGTAATTGGAGGGCCCCACCATAAAAGCCGTCCCTCCCAGGGAGAATGTGGCCTCAGCATGAGCACTGTGGTAGATCAGTAAACTTCTCACAGCAAGTTATCTTAAAGGGAGATCTAAAGAGCTCATCTGCATAGACACCACACCACACTCCCCTACCACCACCCGGTCCAGGCAGTGCCAATGAACCACAGGTCCCTAACTGGGACGGACTCTTACCCACTGGGCCTCTCACATGGCCAAGAAAATCTCAGAGCCTGTGTTCTCTGCAGTGGGCGGATCCACGAGCCAGAGAGGGGCGGAGCTACACACGCCCAGGTCCTGATCCTCAGATTCCCCAACGAGACCGTTCCTTGCTCCTCAACTGTAGAAGAGAATTGGGGAGATGGACAGAAGCCAGGATAGCTCCCCAAATGAAACTCTCTCCATGTAGAAAGAAACGGTAGAGGAGGGAAATAATGTGCCTTCCTGTCAGTCTGTTAGAATAAACGACTTCCAATTTTATGGCCAGATTGGTTTTAAATAAAGTTAAAATATTTTACACATCCACCAGGAATGGTGAGAAGTTCATCTTCTACTTTCACACAGCACAAAGTGGTATCTCTGTTTTTGAATTCCACCATTCCGATGGGTGCCCGATATTTCATTTTTATTACATCTTCATTTGCATGACTGCTGGGAAGATGGGACGTCGTTGCATACGTCACGTCTTTCGGTTGTGTTTCATCCATTTTACTGTTGGGTTGTTTAGGTTTCTTCTGTTAATGTGTTTGTAGAGGTTGTGTGTATAGGATAGCTACTAACCCCTTACCTGCCGTATGCATGGTAAATATTTTTCAGATTATATATTTTTGGGCCATATTTTTTAAATGAAGTGTAGCTTACATACAATATTACATTAGTTTCAGGTATAAGCCAAAGTTATTCACCATTTGTATACATTACAAAGTGATTTGGGGCCATTTTATGGTCTCTTTTATCAGATAAAACATTTTAGGTTTTATAAAGTCAAATAAATACACTTTTCTTTTATAGTTTCTGGGTCACTTCTCTTTGTTTGATCTCCCTGTTCCCACATTTTAAATAGAGTCTCCTAAATTTTTTCTAAGATTTTTACTATTTTATTTTTACATTTACTGTTTTATCCATCTGAAATTTGTTTTTTATATTATTGTTTCTTTTCTTATCACAAAATAATACATGTTTCTTGTAGACATTTTAGGAAACTTCAGATAATAAACAAGAAAAAAATTCTAAATTACTCTTAATCCTCCACCTGCCAATATGCAGCCCTGTGAATGTTTCTATATTCTTTCAGTCTTTCTTTCTATGCATTGCACACAATCCAAAAAGTATTTTTTAAAGATTATATGGTAGATTCTGTTATGTAACCTGCTTTGATTATTTAACAATACAATTAGAATAATTTTTCACATCATGAAATAATTCTCTACAACATATTTTTAATAGCACAGGAATAATCCAATAACCCAATAATGCAATGTATAAATGTACTATCAATTGTTTAACCAAATCCCTGTTTTGGAACATTTATATTGTCCTCAATTTCTTGCCATGAAGACGAGATGCCATGATGCCGCCTCTCATTTGTTAGATTACATTTTGTACTTTGTCAAAGAGCTCACTCTTCTTCGAATATGTTTGTTCAATCGTAATAGCATCTAAAATAACTTGCTTAAAAATCAGATAAGGAGAGGAAAAGAAGACCCATCGGCTTTTCCTGGGTTGCTGTGTTGAGACACCCCTGAACTAAATAGAAGACTTGAAGCTACCTTTAAAAAAGAACTGCGATTGGTGGGTTTAGAAATTATGTTCCTAAAGAGCATCCGCTACAAAGAGTCCAGAAGTTAAAAAATAAGCAGTAAAGAGAGAACAGGTGAAACCATCAGATGGATCAGAAAATCCTGAAGCACCAGCAGCCAGGTGAAGGATCAATAGGGTAACAACGCCAGTTCTAGTAATACCACCACCACTTCCACACCAAGAAGCCTTGCCTTCAAGCGCTTTTGGAAAGAGATGGACATAAATCAACAATCATTCCATTTCAGGATTTTACTAGAATCTTAAGACGAAGAAATGAGTAGTAGAAAGTCTAAGGGTGAGTAGGGGGAAAATGAGCATAGAATATGACTTATGATTTGGGGATTTTTCTGCCATTGTTGTCTTCCACACTCCATCCCAAACAAGAAAATGTAAAGAAAGGTATTATTGAACTGTATACAATAAGCCACGGACTGTGAAGTTAGAAGAGAATTTACAACTCAGCCGGTCGGACTCCAGAATGTACTACTGGGAAAACTAAGGCCAGAGAATGAGAAGTGACTTACTAAAGATCAGTCAGTGGCCAGCTGAGCCGGGAAATGCAGATCTCCTGCTGCTTAGCACAGGGCGCCCACCACAGAAACATCCCAAATCAAGAACGCGGCCATACTTGTTCATATGCCATGTGGTCATGACTTACACATCAAGTCAGGGAGGCAGCAAGATGAAATCTACACATAGATGTGTAACCACAGTCATTTGAGTACTGCTCAAACAGCAATCAGTCCCCTGGCCGTCCTGTGCCTTCAGTGTTCACATGGGAAACTCTCTGAAAAGGAGATACCAGGTGAAGTCAGGAGAGGAGCTCACCCCCACAGCCCTACTTTGCTAGGATAGCACCACAGCCGCCATTTTCCTGGTGCCAACACTGAATAGGAGTGGCCTGATCTGATTGGCTCTTTCTTCAATGCATGTCCCCAGCGTAGAAGACCCTTCAACACTATTCTTTTGAGAGAATTTGTAGTTAACAGCAAAGTGGAAAATGTTCAACACAATCAGATCTAACACCTTCTGAGTAGCAAATTAAAAATAAATGACATTAAAAAGGACATTTTTCAGTTTGTTTTTTTTTTTTAAGTTTAAGGTTAAAAAAAGTTAGAAAGGAGAAAAGTTGGTTTAGCCTAGAGCAAAAATTCTTGACTTTTCTCCAACACAACACATGTCCCATCTGTAGCGGTCACAACAGGCTATGAGTTTCTGCACAGAATATGGTCTGCTGGATATAACTTCTCCCTGTCTTCCCTACTGCTACTGATAAAACACCATAATTGGGATAATATTTGGGTATTTTAGAATAAAATCTGACCCAGTAGTCTGGATACTCTTTAATTGAGAAGCTGAAGCTGTTTTGACTGTGTTCATAATATGCACTTATTGTTACTAGTAATGATAATAAAAATGGCCAAAATTATTAGCTGGGAATTAACTGCATGCAACTGTAGTTATTTTCATAATAATAACCATAATAGTTATTATGCGGTAATATAAAAGTGGTAGTCACTTGGAGGAAATCTTTTTTTCAAGTGCTCACAACAGAGCCCAGCATACAGAACACTCAATAAAGATTAGGTGATATTATGTTTGTTGCTATTGTTGTTGAAGACAACTATTAACTACAATTACATGTAAATATGTCAAAATCAGGATAATCTATACCCATAAAAGCAGAACTTCACATAGCAGGTGCCTCTGGTATCCTTGTCACATGTTCTCTGCCCATCTCTAATGTCAGCTATGGCTACAATGGACAGTTAAATTCAAGCCCTCTCAATCAAATGGGATAGTGCATTCAGCATTCTGCACTATGCCTTGGAGTTTCCTCACCTGGGCCTAAGAAGCAAGCCTGGAAGTAGAGAGGAGGAAAAGCTTGTGAAGAAACTCTCAATTGATGGAGGGCAGGAGCCACTGTCTTTCAGGACAATTACCCGAAGTGTTCTGTGAGCTACTCAGGTGATCTCAGCAGAACTGCCTTCCCCACAGTGCTCCCCGCTGATTACTCCTCCCCTGTCCTACTCCCCTGACTCCCTCACTCCTTCTTCCTGGGACCACCTCTCAAATTAATCACTTGCACCCAAATCCTTGTCTCAGGCTCTGCTCTTAAGAGAACCCAAATTTAAGCATTTCATTCCCTAAGTCCAGGTGATTTCCAGAAATATAAACTAGAAATAGTTTGCTCCCCAAACAAGGCAACATCAGATTTTCGTTTTGGAGTAAAAATGTTTTAAATGGAAAAGAGAGCCTTATTGGGACTTCTGCAAAATAAAGTTCATAATGTTTTATTGTGTGAAACCATAAAGAAGTTTTGGGAAATAACTGTAAAGAATTAGAGGCAACAAAAAGAAAAGCAAATATTTTCAGTAACTTTGATCTATATTCCCATGCTCTGCATAGATGAGCCAGGTGATCATTGGCCCTTGTTCAGTTCTTTCTAATGCAAGGCCTTAAGAACATTTACTGTGTAACTACTTGGATGTCTGATTAATTCAACCCTGAGCTCTTTGGCTGAATGAGGTCCTGGCAAAGTTCCAGAGGCTAATGGATAATTTGTTGCAACCATATCATAGGCATTTGGCTGCATGTCTAATGACGTGGGGGTAATAGCCAGCATTTGTTGGAATACTTAAGGCCCTTAATGATTGTTGTGACACAACCAAGTCAGAATGTCATAAAACCTGAAAGAGATCAAGTGACCAAGAGAAAACACTCAAATCTTTTCACGTAGAATTGCCTTGAGAGTATTGACCATATAAAATTTAATTCAACAGGTACGTTTAGAGCACTTACTATGACACGGCAATTAACAATGATAGAACAGTTTCGCATCTACTGTCTCATTGGAGCCCAGTGGAACCTGTTAGATGAATGTTATTTACTTTCTCCACTTCACAGATAATGCAAATGAGACTCAAGAAAGTGGTCACAACAGGAGGGTGCTCCCGGAATGCTGATGAACTGAATGACCTACCAGAGAGAGATTAGACCTCAAACATGAATCCAGATCCTTTTGTTTCCCCTTCATCACTCTTTCCCTTACTTTCTGCTGCTTAGTTGGATAGGACCAAGTACCACCTCAAACAGGAAATGCAAATGATTAGTCCTTGCTCTCTTTTGTAAGGACTCTTATCATTGAGGATCAAGAATGGTGTTGTACTGGATTAAGTGAATTGACCCTGTGACATGAATTTACAAGAGAGAGAGAAGAGCACTAGCCAGTGGGGTTGGGAAGGCTCTCTGTAGGGGAATGGGAGTAGGATTGGTCTTGAAGAGATGATCAGGGTTTTCATGGGGCAAAAATAGAAACTGAAAGCCTTGCCAGCAGCTAGGAGGATGCTGAGATAACAGCTTCAGATTTTAAAAATCTCAGAGGTCTTGGGGCGCCTGGGTGGCCCAGTGGGTTAAAGCCTCTGCCTTCGGCTCAGGTTGTGATCTCAGGGTCCTGGGATCAAGCCCCACATCTGGGCTCTCTGCTTGGTGGAGACTCTGCTTACCTCTCTCTTTCTGCCTGCCTCTCTGCCTACTTATGATCTCTCTCTCTCTCTCTCTGTCAAATAAAGTCTTGAGATAAATAAATAAACAAACAAATAAACAAATAAATAAATAAATATCTCATACGTCTTGGTGACTCTTTGGTGACATTCTGAAATATCTGTTTGCCATATTTCCTAGGTCAGAATTTATTATTAAATAATGGTTTGTTCTCTTCTCCACATATGTCATTTCTCTTTAGAGATTCATTTTCTCTTCTGCAACTTACCTGAATAAAGCCCATACATCAGAACGGATAAATCAAGTGACACAGCTACTAGCCACAAGTGCATCAAACATGTGTATCATTTTCCTCATCTGTGAGATGGCAACGATGGAGGAATCATATGCATCAATGAGGATTTTTGCTAGTGATTATTATCCATGCATTTAACAAATGTATTTAATGTCTACTACTTGCCAGGCACAGAGTTAAAGTAATAACATAGACCAAGCACCCGTATCAGTTAGGAACCAACATGGCTCAAAGTAAAGGAAATCCCCACTCCAGTGGCCTTACTGAAGACAGTATCATGATTTTCACTTAACAAGAAATCATGAGGGAGGCAGCCAGAGCTGGTACCTCAGGACATGCTGAGATGCATCAGGATACCCAGTTTCTCTCTATCTTTCTGCTCCGCCTCCTTAAAAGGAGGCTCATACTTGGAATTTCATACTTGTAACTCATACTTGTAATTTCATGATCATAAGACACCTAGACACCTATTCCAGAAGTCTGCCCAAGACCTCTGGGAAGTCTTTACTTTCCTAACACAGGCATTGCTCCTTCCTTCTTCCCTCTTTCTCCTTCTGCTTATTTGGAATGCAGATATGATTGCAGACTTCTGCTTACATGTTACTGACCAGAGCTACAGTACATGGTTACCCTTAGCTGCAAATCAGAATGTGAGAGTAAGCATTTTTAGCTGGACATATTTCTATCCTAAATAAAACCTGCAATCTGTAAGGAAGAAAGGGCACTGTGCAGTTCTCTAGCAGTCTCTACCACAGCCTCTGCATCGTGGAGCTCATATTCTTGGCTAGCGGATTATGTCCCTAGGGCTCTATGGTTGCAGCAACTGGAGCCAGGAGAACAGGAATTTTTGGAAGGATGTAACCCAGTTCACAGAATCGAAGGGAAATTAGAAGGTCAGGTCATAAAAGGACAAGAACTGGAGCAGCCTCTGAGTGGTCTCACTTGGTGGCAGTGGTCCGACAGACAAACCCAACCACAGAAGAAGTGGAACCGAGACTCAGGAGAAGAGTCCAAGTGCTACCTTGGGTCCTAGCCATCCCACCAAGTCTGCACACAATGGGAAAGGTGACTCCTCAAAAGGAAATTGGGGAGTGCTTACCAAGAAAAAGACCAGGATGCTGAGCAACACAACAGGTCCAGGGCATTGGCCGAGGGGCTGCTATTTGTGAAAAGATTTAAGTTTTCCAGTTGACAAGTCCTCAAGTGCTATTAAGCACCGTAAAATTCTTAATATTGTACCTTGATCTTAAAAACATATCTTTGCTCCAATTTTTTAATACTTCAGAAAAATCCAATTTTCACTTTTCAGAACTGTAAAAAAAAAAGTTTACACTTAAAAAATGGACAGCAGGAGATTAGATGGTTTTGCTATTAAGACTGTCTTCTGGTTACATTTTATATATAGCTGCTTCTGAATGTAGGTTAGGGAGCTATTAAAAAATTAAATAAGAGAACAGCATCGCCTCTGCTTTGACTTGAAGATGTTCACAGCAGAGCAACATAAAGTCAGATTTTTACAGTGTTGTCTGAAAAAAAAAATAACCATATACAGAATAAGAAGCCCATAGGCAGATCAGACCATTAAGAACTATTACCCATATTATTACTGCTAAAATATTTATATGTTATAATTTTGTAATAAGGTATTTCCAAAGAAAACAATGTTGGCATAAAATGCTGTTATTAAAGCCATTCTAGCACAGTGTTGTTTGAAAAATCTCTGCAGAAACAAAAACTAAAAACACCAATTTTTTATAAGTTTGGATTTGCCCTCCTAAGCCCTTTTTTTCTGACCCTTCAGAATAGTTACAGCAAATGATGACCAATAACATTAAAACATAAGAGTGAAATTTGTTTACAAAAAAACCCAAGAAAATTAACATAGATCCAAGCACCATTGTTATTCACATTCCTTTTATGTAAAATTACTTCAACTTCAAATTGAAATTTTGAGATTTTCATTTGGTTATTCAAAAAATATTTATTTAACCTGCCTAGTAAGACAGACACCAGTACTATTCAATAGTCATTCTCCTTTTACTATCTACTAATATAATTCCATCTTTTTCAAGATATCATTGTGTAACTTCTCAGACACACTTGCAGCTAGGGGTTGCCATGTGACCAGGTCTACAAAAGGATGGGGTGCCTGGGGGACTTACTTGGTTAAGCATCTAACTCTTGATTTCAGCTCAGGTCATGCGTGATCTCAGGATTGTGAAATCAGCCCCACAATGGGCTTTGTGCTGAGCATGGAGCCTGCTTAAGGTTCTCTCTTTCCCTCTCCCTCCAAATCTCCCTTTCCCCCCTCCCCTCTCTCTCTTCCTCTCTTAAAAAAGATGTATATGAAAGAGTTATGTGGGTTTTTTTAATTATTATTATTTTAAGGCAAGAAACTCATTTGGTAGTATCTTTGACTTTTCTGTCTGAAATGCAGATGCTATTCCTGGAACCATGGCAGCCACTTTGCAACCATGAGGAGAACAGAAAAAGAAATAGACCACCAAGGTTGATGATTCTGTAGAGATACTGTATCAGACCTGGACTGCCTATCTTCAACTTTTTTACTATGTGATAAAAATAAACCCATTTTTGGTTCAGCTATTGCCATCAAGTTCTGTTATTGCAGCCTGATGTATTATAACTGACTTATATACTAGGTATCTAACACTGTGTTAGACCTAAGAAGGATAGCAGTGAACAAGATGCAGTCCTTAGCCTCAGGGATCTTATTATTTAATGAGAGAAATGTTCCACCAATAACTACAAAATTAACTAATTACAACTGCTATGAAGGGTAAATACTAAGATATCTAAACTAGTCTGGGTGAAGATGGTGGTCAGAAAAGACCTTTCAAAGTAAGTGACATGTAAACCAAGGCTCAAATAAATAAGGATTAACTGGGCAGTGACAGTTGAGAAGAACATTTCCAGGAGGGGAAAAATCGTCTCTGTGAGTAAAATACAGAGACTGAGGGGACTAATAACTCATGAGGCTGTAGTGGTAGTCAGATCAGAATATGCAGGGCCTTTGGGCCACGATAAGAAATTTAGACCTTAGAGCAATAGAAAGTCATTGGTAGATGTGAAGTGATCAGATTTCAGTTGTAAAGAGAGAATTCTGGTTGCATGATGAAGGAATGGGAGAAGAGCAAGACTGGATGCAGAGGGTAAGAAGCTTCTTGAAGTAGTCTAATTTAGGGGTCAGCAAACCACTTTCAAGGGTCTTCTTTCATAAATAAAATTATAATGGAACTTGGCTACACCCGTTTGATTATGTATTGTCTATAGTTGCTCTCACGCTGCAATGGCAGGCTTCAGCAATTGCCATAGAGACATGGCCCACAGAGACAAATGGATTTCGTATCTGGCCCTTTACAAAGCGAGTTTGTCAAGTCCTGCTGTAGGTGAGAGAAGATAGTGGTTTAGACTTGTTCCCCAGGGAAGCAGAAAAGTAGCATGATTTAAGATGTATTTGAGATTTGCTGATGGGCTAAATTCAGGAGCAGAAGGAGACAGATGAACAATGACTTTTAAACATAAGCACCTAAAAAGATGGAAATGTTGGTTTTAGAGAGTAAAGTTCAAGCATTCTGTCTAGGCAATCTTGAGTTTAAATTTCCTAGAGGCACTGAGACATTATTAATATCATTGTCCTTCTCTTGTTAGAATATGGAAGTCCTGGGGCGCCTGGGTGGCTCAGTCGTTAAGCGTCTGCCTTCGGCCCAGGTCAGATCCCAGGGGCCTGGGATCGAGCCCCGCATCGGGCTCTCTGCTCTGCAGGAAGCCTGCTTCTCCCATGACCATTCCCTCTGCTTGTGTTCCCTCTCTCGCTGTGTTTCTCTCTGTCAAATAAATAAAAAATCTTTAAAAAAAAAAAAAAAGAATATGGAAGTCCTACAATACGGGGGCTTTCCTTGGGTTCCATGTTGTAATCAGTTCCACTTGGTAAGAACCATCATACTCTGTAGGTGGGGAGATGGGGTAGTTCGGTGATGGGCATTAAGGAGGGCACGTGATGTGATGAGCACTGAGTGTTACATGCAACTGAAGAATTATTTAATTCTACATCTGAAACTAACTGTATGTTGACTAATTGATTTTAAATTAAAAAAATCATTCTACTCTGGCATATTGATTCTTTCATACAGAAATTTCTCCCAAATATAATTCAGTCCATTTTAATAAAAAAAAAACATAAAAGTTAAAAGAAAATAGAGGCAAATAGAAGAAAATAAAGTTTTCTAATGGTTTGAGAAGACATCTCGTTCCTTAGTTGAGCAGTTAAGCCTATCCCACAATTATTATTTACACATTTTCAAAACTTCTTTTCACACAACCACATTGTCCCCAGTATTTTCATGCCATTAAATACTGTCATACTGATTTCACAAAAGTAACAAAATAAGGAGCCTGTTGAGGGTAAGGTATAATTTGATGAGCTCTCAAACAGAACTTCTGGGGTAGATCTGATTAAGCCCATCTTCTATAGCCTTCTAAACCTTATCAAAATGTGGGACATAAGGCTTGACAGCTGGGGGGAAAAGTTTTTAATTGTGGACGTTCAAGAAAATATCAGAAGTTTGGTTGTCATATATCTCTATGCCAGATCATCAGGCATGGGAAGCTCACCCAAATCTCCACTCGTCCCTTTGGAAAAGGTCAAGCCTCAAGCACAGAAGGGAAAATAATCAACTGTCATGGGAAGTGTCATGGCCCAACATTTGAAATAGAACACCTTGGTGCTGTTCTTTGAATTTTCAGAAGTGTTTGGCAATGTGGATATGCAACGTGTTTGATGGGACCTCCTATTGAGACCATTAGAGGGAAAAAAGCAAATCTTCCCAAATGTCATATTCAGGATGATATTTGACCTGCACTCTTTTCCTTAGAGCTCCTCACAGCTGTTAAGCTAGCTTGGAGAGCTGCAGGAATCTCTTCATGCTACCTCACAATGTTTCATTGTTGTATAATTGCTCCCTACCAAAATAGATGCTTTGGGGAGTTCATTTTTGTTTTGGGGCTTTTTTTGGCAAAATATGCTAGAAATGTTCCTCATACCTTAAGGATAAAACTATTTCTTTTGAAATGAACACATGGAGATGTGGGGAAGAAAGTATCTGAGACAGAGAATATAGAATTTATGGGTTTAATGAAATGTGAACATTGGAAAAGACAAATATCCCTTCTGAATCTGGCATTAACTCATTAGCAAATGGGGTTAATTAAGAAGTATTAGGGTCAGATAAGCCCCTATAAATTTGATAGACCATTTCTTTTTTAAATTACTTTTTTCAAGCAGAGCAGTTTTTTTATTTGGTTGGTTTTGGTGCTGTCTTCCCCGGTTGAAACAAGGTGTTGTCAGCCAAAGAGAAATGAGCTAATGCTCAGAAAGCAGAGTTTCCTCCTTCCCTCTGGAATCCACCTGCTCATGCCCATAAGCCCAGCTCCAGGTGGGATAGCGTTTGGAGCAGCAGCTGGAGCAGAAGAGACATTGGAACAGTGACACTGAGCCGGTTTCCGTTCTCTCATAATTCCATTCATACCCACTTTCTTTAGGAGGCTTGTAAAATGTTCTTTTTTTAATTGAACTATAATCGACAAGCAGTAAAAATTTGTCTTAAAATGTACAGTTCTAAAAAAAAGTAAGATAAAATGTATAGTTCTATATATTTTGAGAGGTTTCTCCAGTCATATAAACTATACCACCGCCCCCCCCAGAGTCAAGACAGAGAATATTTTCATCATCTTAAAAATATCCTTGCATCCTTTTGTAGTCAATCCCCTACCCCAACCCCAGCCCATAGCACCTGGCAACCACAGATCTGCTTTCTATTTCTGCCTTTCCCAGAATGCTATATAAATGGAATCAAACAGTATACAGCCTTTTGAATCTGACTTCTTTTACTTTGCAAATGCTTTTGAATTCAGCAGTGCTGTGTATGAGTCCGTTCCTTTTAGTTGTTGAATAATATTCGATTGTGATTATACGGATGTCCCACAATTTATCCATTTGGTATTTGTTTTGAGTCTGGGATAATTATAAATAAAGGTCCCATAAAGTTTATTGTGTGGACTTAGAAGAAACTGTCAAACTCTCCCTGAGTGGCTGTACCACTTTACATTCCTACCAGGAAACGTCTGAGAGGTCCAGTTACTCAAGAGACTCATCTGCATTTTGTATTGTCAGTTTGTTGTTATTTGAGCCTTTATAACTGGGGTGTAGTGATATCATATTATGCTCTTAATTTACATATCTCTACAGGCCAATGATACTGAGCATCTTTTCATACTTATTGGCCACGTATCTCTCTTCTTTGATGAAAAAAAAGTTCACATCTGTTGCCCACTTAATAGTTTGTTGGCTTTCTTATTACTGAATGTTGAGAATTCTGTATTTTCTAGTTACCAATCCTTTATCAGATGGACGTTCTGCAAGTATTTAATCCCTGTCGGTGGACTGTCTTTACATTCTCTTCACAACCACACTTAACGAGAAGTTTTGATGAAATCTGATTTATCCATTTTTTTTCTTTTATGGATCATACTTTTCATGTCCTTTCTAAGAAATCTTTGCTGAACCCAAGGTCACAAAGATTTTTTGCCCATGTTTTATTCTAGAGATTTTAGAGTTTTAAATTTAAATTTAGGTCTTTGATCCATTTTTAGTTCACTTTTGAATACAGAGTGAGGCACTATCTGTATGGATGTCACTTTTTACAAATGGACGTCCAGGTACTCTGATACAATTCATCGAAAAGGCTAGCCTTTTGGTACTTTGTTGCATTGATATTTTGCTGAAAAACAGTTAACATTTGTGTCGTCATTTTCTCTGTTCTCTTCAGTTGATCAATTGATATACGTATCTATCTTTTTGCCCATTCCAGGCTGTCTTGATTACTGTAGCTTTATAGTAAGTCTTGACCAGCTAGGGTTAGTCCTCCAACTTTGTTCTTTTTCAGAATTATTTTGGCATTTGCTTTTCCATAAAATTTTTATTTTATTTATTTGACAGAGAGATAGAGAGACAGCACAAGTAGGCAGAGTGTCAGGCAGAGGGAGAGGGAGAAGCAGGCTAACCACTGAACAGGGAGCCCGATGTGGGGCTCAATCCAAGGACCCTGGGATCATGACCTGAGTCGAAGGCACCTGCCCAACTGACTGAACCACCCAGTTGCCCCATGCTCTTCCATATAATTTTTAGAATCAACTTATCAATTTCTACAAAAAACCTCTTGGGATTTTGGTAGAAATTAAACTTATGTATCACTTTGAGGAAAATTGATGTCTTAACAATATTGAGTCTTCTGATCGATAAAGACACAGTGCACTCCATTTATTTAGGTCTTTTATTATTTCTGTCATCAGTGCTCTTTAATCTTTGGCATACAAATTTTGCACATATTTTATTAGGTTTATGTAGTCCATTATGTAGTCCATGTTTTGGATGCTATTTTAAATACTTCAAAAAATTGGTTTCTAATTATGACTTTATAATATATGGAAATACAATTGATTTTTATGTGTATTGCTCTTGTATCCTGAAACTTTGTTAAACTTGTAAGATTTAACAGCTTTTTGGTAGATTCTATGTGATCTTCTATGTAGACCATCGTGTTATCTGAGAATGCAGTTTTAATTTTTTCTTTCCAAAATGTATGCCTTTTATTTTTTTTCTGGCCTTACTGTACTTGTTAGGACCTCTGGTGCAATGGAAAGCCTTCCTTGCTCCTGATCTTAACAAGAACATCTAAAAGTCAACTACTATTAAGTTGTTATTGTAGATCTTTTGGGTAGATGAAGTCTATCAGATTGGGAGCATTCCCTTTGATTCCTAGTTTGCTAAGAGTTTTTTGATGAATGGACCCTGAATTTTTTTCAGTCTTTTTTGCATTTATTGAAATGACCATATGGTTTTTCTTTTTTAGACTATCCACATAGCGAATTACTTTGGTTTTCAAATGTTGAGCCAACCTAATATTCCTGAGATAAACCTCGTTTGGTCATGCTTTATTAGCTTTTTTATATATTGCTAGATTCAATTTGTGAATACTTTGTTAAGGCCTTTTGCATCTGTGCTCGTGAGGAACAGTGGATAGCTCTCAAGATAATACGGTCTCACAAATGAGTTGGGAAGTATTCCCTTCTCTTTGATTTTCTGGAAGATTTTTAAATAAAACTGGAATTATTTTTTTTTAATTTAAAGGTTAAGTAGAATTCACCAGTGATACCATTTGAACTGAGAGGGGACTTAGGGTGAGGAGAGGTTAACTATAGATCTAATTTATTTAATGGCTATAGGCCTACTCCATCTATTTTTTTCTCTACTGAGGTTTCTTGAGTTTGCATTTTTCTCTTTTTAACTTTTTAGCCATTAGTTTAAGTTTTTTTCCATTGGTTTTTGTAAGTAGATAGACTAAAGATTTAATTTCTCTCTCACTGGAATAATTCCTTTGAGAAATTCAAGCTTAAAAAAAAAAACCACCACCGCAGGGTTAGTCTATGTGTCAAATAAGACAAAATAGAGACTAAAAGCAGCTGCATAACCTGTCAATGTGAGCACCTTCTTTTCTGTTTAAAATACTCCTGGCTAAAACTTACAACTGTGGTGTGAAACATATGATTAGAACAACTTCTGCTTCCTAGACAGGATGAGCAAATCAATTAATTAACAACACTGATTAAGACTGTCTACTTTGTACAAGACACTCTGCCGCATACAAAGCAAAGGAACCACTTCTACATAGTTGTCATCTTTCCAGGTAACCAGCTGGAAAATATCCATAAAGCCAGGTATGATTAAGCACAAACTGATATAGAGTGAACTTTCTATTAAAATGCTGAAGGAACAGAATGAAGCATATTGGAAATTTTATTTTAAAAGGTGAGATTTGAGCTGGATTTTCAGGAGACAAACATGTCTTGGAAATAGGGATGATATTTCGGAAGAGAAAGAGGCTATTTATTTTGAGATCTTTAGCAAAAGATGAAGTTGGAAAGGCCCAGGGGGTGAGATTGCTGCAATAAGACTCCTGGGCAATAGCCTAAGAAGGAAACTAGCATCCAGACCAATTCTATGAGGCCCTCTTTCTTCCTAGTTCCCTGAAGATTAACATTAGAGCATGGAGATTACTGGCCCATAATCAGCCATGTCAATAGCTATGGGGCATTTGAACTCAGGAGTAAGATCAGAGCCCAGGCCTCCCACTACTTCACCAGCTAAGAAGTTCAGCAATTCCCAACCAGAGATTCTCCACTGTAGTGTTGTAACCCACTGTGAAGTGGATTGTAAATAATGTGTTGTTAGTAAACATATGTTTATCCATTTAATAAAAAATGTATTAAATTCCTTGCCCCATACCACACACTGTTAAAGTGCCACAGATACAGCGGTAAACAAAATAAACACTATCATCATGAAATTTATTTTCTAATGATGAAAACAAACATTGAACAAATCAATGTAAGTGTGATGACAGGTGTTTAGAAGAATTTGAAAGGGGACCTCACCCAGTCTGGAGATCTCTGTAAAGAAGTGGCCATAAGCTGAAATTTGCAGTCGTTAGCTAAATCGTGTGTGTGTGTGTATGTTGGGGCTATTCCAGCAGAAGAAGGAACAATAAAATTTCAGACCTTATTTCATAGGAAATGGGAAGTGAAGTGATTGTAGGGTATTTTTAGTGAGGAAGTAACACATAAAATTCTTTAGATACCTATTTCCACAAGTTCATTTTGACTGCATTGTGGAGAACTGATTATAGTGGGGCACAATTCCAGACACCATTGTGGAGGGAACTGCAATACCAAGGAGACAGAAAGGGTGACAGAGGTCAGTCTTAAGAGCTGGCTTGGATTAGATGTGGGAGCTGAGAGAGAAAAGAACCAAGGACAAGTCCTGGATGTCTGATATTTATAACCAAGTAGCTGGTGATGTACCATTTGCCCAACTTAGGAAAAAGCAGAAAGGGCAGGGGTAGCACTGGGGAAGTGGCAGGTAGGTGACAAACTCAGCTTCAGAAAGTCAAATAGGATGTGTTCAGAGCAGTGGTTAAGAGTATGGCGTATGAAGGCAGACTGCCAAGATTCAAATCCCAGCCCTACCAAATAATAGCGTATGACCACAAAAAGTTATTTATCTCCTCTCTGTATCTCAGTTTCTGCATCTATAAGATGGGGATAATAGTATCTACCTCATAAGATTATTAAAATTAAAATAAGCTATACACATCAAGATGTATCTTAGTACAATACATGGGCTTGGTAATCGTCAAAAGATTTGACCTATTATTATGTGACAGATATATTCAGTATACAACTATAAAAAAAAAAAAAAAGGTAGGGTCATTATAGAATTGAACTTCCTACTCTCATGTGTTTGAGTGAGAGACATGAACACTGGGTTGGAAGCCCTTAATGGGCAGTGCAAGAACCTCTGGAGCTCTCTAGACCTGTGGCAGAGAGGCTAGCAATGTTTGGGAAGAGCCCTATTCCATTCTGAGTCCTTGAATAATTACAACAAGCAGAGCCTTCATGTCGACCTTCAGCAGAAATATAGCATAAGTGAGAAATACATCTTTGTTATTTTAAGCCACTTAAAAGTTGAGGATTGTGGGCGCCTGGGTGGCTCAGTTGGTTAAATGTCTGCCTTCAGCTTGGGTCAAAATGGCAAAATTTCAGGGTCCTGGGATCGAGCCCTGCGTCAGGCTCACTGCTCAGTGACGAGTCTGCTTCTCCCTCTGTCTCTGTGATCCCTCTCCCTCTGTAATCACTTTCACTCTAAAATAAATAAATCTTTAAAAAAAGAAGTTGAGGTTTGTTACTGCAGCATAACCTAGTCTGTACTGACTGTAACATCAGTGAGCTCTTTAATTATGCAAATGAAAGCTTGAGATGCTGTGGGTCTAAAGTAAAAGACTATATATGTTTAAACAGACTTGTATTTTGTAAATTATTTCCTTTGGAGATGGGTTTCCTTTTAAACGTGGGTCTGGATTGTGCCTTTTAATCTAAAGAAGTAACTGCTTGTCTTATAGAGATCTGTGAACTTCTGATTGAGTAGTGGCTACTGGGACATTAGAAACTGAGACCACAGGAAGAACATGCAGTCACAGTCTTCAGTTCATATCAGAAAAAGCATAAAAAGAAAGCAAATTGGATTTGGCCAAATTCAACTCACTTGATGTTATTTAAAACTGCTCAACTCAAACTTTGAAAAATTAAAAAGAAAGGAGCGGTCCTTTCTTTTGCAATTTGGAAGAGAAAAACAAAAGGAAGTAACATTCCTACATTTGTTTATCCATTGTATGAATCTGGACAGTTGGGCTCTTCTATGGTTTCTTTGAAGGCAAGGTCCCAGACGTGGACATAAATGATATTTCTCCTAATGTCAGGGGAGTTCCCACTCAGTCACCCTGCAAAGATCCCAGGACTGAGAGTGACTACTGGGAAGGCAGACATTACTATAGATGAAGACAGAACTCCTTCTTTAAGCTTTACTCCTGTAGGCTTAGAACTCAAAATATCCCAGCTGCTTGGCTGGCAGTAAGGGGAGCTGGTATCCTCAGGAGGAGAGGCAATTGGCAGCTAGTTGGAGAAGAAGCCCTACATCCAGGGAATCAGTAAGTAAGACACCACCATATGGTGGTAGGCTACAAGGCACAGCTTTAAGAGCCTCCATATTTAATAACCAGTTGTAAGTTTCTTTGCTGTAATTTCCTTTATTTTCCTGAGCTTTCAGTAGTTTTGGTTAACATCAAAGCCTGGTCTCCATAGGGTTGGGAAGAATTAAGGAAACAGTAAGTGTCTGTGCTTAGTCCAGTAATAAAGGAGTAACTCATCTTGAAGTCAGCATGGCAGGGGGAGCATCAATTCTTGGCCACTACAGGGTCAACAGGCTGGAACTTATGAACACCCAAGTACATATACAGAGCTGGGAGCCCACGTGAAACCTCCCCTGGAGACTCGCTGAAAGAAATTAGAAGGAACCTGAGAAGGGCATCCAGTCTCACGCAGGTGGAGACTATCAATCAGGGGACACTAGGTTAAATTGTGAGCTTATTTGCACCAGGGAGGCCATAGGAACATGGGTCACAAACAATAATCCAGATTGTATGCTTCCTTAGGACTATGATGCTTGTGGGAGTTTGTCTGCAAAGTAGAAATCACTGGGACATATGTTGGGTGAAAAAAAGTTGAGACATTCTCTTCTAGGCAATGGGTGGCCTCTGTGGGTTTTCAGATGGGGACATAAGGAAGTGAAAACAAGATTTTGAATTTTTATAATATTCTAATTTCATTACAATGAGCAAAGGTTTGTTTCTCAATGACTATCCTATTAAGAAAGTTGTAAATATTGTAAGGGAAATGTGTTTTCAGTGGAAATGAGACCGTGTAAATCAAGCTTGAAGCTTGTGGATTTAGTTAAGTGGGATGTAGGTGAAACAAAATCTCAATAAATCAAGAAACTCAATCTTAATGTAAGCAGTTCATTAATTAAAACTCACAGCTAAGTATAAGATTTACACAATTCTGAAGTGACAATACTGAAATAGCATCTGCTTCTAAGCATCTGCTTACCAAGAAAGTGCTCTTCTTTCTGAACAATAGGATAAATCATGATCCTCCCATAATCCTTTTAGGATTGGGAGTATTTCCCAGGACATTTTCAAATGACCTAGGCATGCTCATTTCACTCCAGTAACAAAATCCACAGCTATAATTTGCTCAGTTTACAACTTTGATGTAGCCATCATTTGAGTCTCACATTGTAGATGTTTAGGAAGGAAGATTAAAGCTGAAGGGGGCTGAGGAAGCTGAGGGGAAGGAGCAGGTTTCTCCAGAGTGAGGGTGCCCAGGTATGAAATAACTTGAGGGCAAAGAGTCAACGATATTAAAACTAGAAAGGAAATGAAGAAAACGCCTGATGCAGAAGACAGTGCTCTTAGGGTGGCGTTGCATTCTATATGCATTTAACTTCCTAAAGGTCAACCACATGTGATCAAGGAAACGACACAGATACAGGAAAAAGAGACTTCACTTAACTTCAACAGGGAGGACTCATTCTGCAAGTGATTCCCACTCAATGAACCATGTTACGTAGTAAGATCGAGAGGGACAACGTGAATCTGGTTTTCCCTTAGCTTTCAAGTGTCTTTCATGATGTGTGCATCTTACTGTACTAAACATGAATCAAGGGTTTAAAGATGTGTAATTTTTTTCACAAAATTCTTCTTAAACTCAAACTATTTTATCAGGTTCTCAGTGGGATGGGAGTCAGAGATGGGATGATAGGAAATGGGGAAATCCTGACAGTGGATTCATTAAAAGCTGTAGGTTAGTCTCTGTCTCGGCTTTGGCTCAGACAGATAAGCCGAACCACCAGGAATGGCATGGATTAAGGAATGTAAGGATTAGACCTTCCACAACTATGGACATTGTTAGAAAATTTATGGAAAGCTGTCACCTTGGCATCTGGTCATGGACCTGAAGTTGCTGTGGGTCAGCAAGACTAGTGGATTGGAACCCATACGGGTAAACTAGAACCCAAAGGGTAAAAAGGCACCCACATCTGTCTTTCACTACTTCCAGACTTGATGAGGCTGGTGGCCTGTAAAAGAGCAGGGCTTCGTCATGGAGCTGCCCATGCACTTGGTGCAGGATGTGTAGGACCTAGAGGAAGAGAACTGTAGAGGCTGAAGGAGCCTCGGGACCAGCTGAAGCCCCACAGCCCACAAGGTAAGGCTGTGTATAAGTGACAGCACCAACAAGCTGCTATGGCAACCAGTGCCTTAGGTCAACCTCATGCGCTCACGGCTGCCGCCTCCCTTTGAAATTAGGCAGAAATTCTTCCGGTGGCCAGCCCTAATCCAGAACATCCTCTTGTTTGAAAAAATTATCAAATATAAGCTTTTCCCCATATGTGTTATTTAAAAAAAAAAAAACTTGAAAATCCCCTATTTGTTGCCGCTGATCGGCCAACCCAACATTTGATCTTCCCCCAAAAAATGTTTCTATTTAATTTAAGCCTGGGTAGTACTAAAACTATATATTTCTGATCTTTTTCGACCTACTAAAGTATTTGTATTGGTAAAATTTTCAATATTCAT
>CM053611.1:51506630-51521595 GCA_028646535.1 Procyon lotor
GCACTGTATCAGACAATGGAAATATAAAGGCAGGGGCTCACCCTCGGGCATTTCACAGTCTCATCAGGCCTCAAGACACAGGGGCAAATAACTACTATGGTAGAAGTGCTTTTATAGAGATGGGCATACAGTGCAAAAAGTGAGCAAATACATTCTCTAATTAGAATCCTAAACTACCCAGAAGAGATGGCTGGAGTTCCAAGCTCGAGTGGTATGTAAATGGTAAGGGTCTGATGATTTAAATTCAAATGCCCATTCTGAGGAGTGAGGAGGAATGGGTGGGAAGTTTATAAGGCTCCACTCCACTCGTAGTCCAACTCCCTTACAGTCCAGGTCCACCCACAGTTTAAGGAAATCATTGCTTGTTAACATACCTGAGCCTGTAGAACCGGAAAAGTCACTTAGATATGATTTTCCCAACTGGACTCAGAAGGCATCCGTTTACTCCAGTAAAATATTTCTCAGATACTGTAGTATTTTATAAGTACATTTAAGAAGAATAACTGAGTTCAAGTCTATATTGTTATTCACTTATTTGACTAATCCCTACAGAGTATCTGTGAAGGCCTAATTGTTCCTGATTGGTTACCAGGCCAGAAACAGGGACCAGTAATTGCTAATATCAAGGTGAATGTTAAGGAGATTGAGTCAGAGGACAAATAACTTCAGAACAATATGATGATATCTAAGCAGATAATTAGGGCACCATATATATCAGGAGCGGGAGAGTGTTTTTGGGACGTGGTGGAAGAATCATTAATTTCGCTTGAGGGGAGTTTGGGAGACTTTCAGAAAGGACCTATTTTCACCAAATCTTGAAGACTGACTGGGGGAGTCCACCAAATTCATAAAAACAAAAGGCTTCCACAAATAGGAAAATTGGACCACGCATATTTTAGGCAACACATTTAGTGACTTCCTAATCATCTTCTTTGAGAAGTGACTGACTCTAAAAGTAGCCATTGTAGCAAATTCTCCAGCATTGCTCTGAGGCTTCTTTGGACTGTTGTGGGTCTCCAAAAGATCTGGCAGCAAGTGAGACATCCAAATGCATATACTGAATCACTGTGTTAACTGACTAAAAATATAAAAAGTAAAGTGATGGCTAAAAGCACAAGAGCAGGTCAAGTCTGACCCACCTTAAAACACCATTCCTATTTCTTGAGTAGTGAAAGATGAGCTTCTCCAACATTGCAATTTGGATCCATCAAATCAACAAATACTTACATGATGGTTACTCCATGCCAATCACGTTGCTAGTCTTGATAAGTATGGAGCTTCGTAAAGAAAGAAAACTTTATAGGACCAATAAAAAGGATGGTTCATTTCTCAATTATGTTTCCCACCTAACAACTCATTCATTTATTCTCCTATATATCTTGTTCCTGACTTTGTGTTCTGTAAGGCTTTCTTATAAAGAAAAATCCACTGGACTTGAGTCAACTAGTGAATGGCCTTCCTCTGACATAATTATCTTTTAAATTTTTATCCAACTTCCAGTTTTAAAATTTCAGAAGCTCACTAAGTACGATTCGGGAGCATTAACTCCTCAGGCACTCATTACTGTTATCTGCCATTTTGTCTTCATTAAAATTTCCATTAACCTTTAATATCCAAAATATATAAAGAACTTATACAACTCAATACCAAAAAAAATAAATAAATAAAATAATCCTATTAAAAATGGGCAGAGGACCAGAATAGACATTTTCCCAAAGACAACATACAGATGGCCAACAGATACATGAAAACATCCTCAACTTCATTCATTATCAGGGAAATGCAATTTAAAACCTCAGTGAGAGATCACCTCACACCTCTCGGAATGGCTAGGATCAAAAAGACAAGAAATAGCAAGTGTTGGTGAGGATGTAGAGAAAAAGAAACCCTTGTGCACTGTTGGTGGGAATGTAAATTAATACAGCCACTGTGGAAAACAGTGTGGACATTCATCAAAAACTAAAAACTAAAAAATAAATAAAAAACTTAAAAATAGAAATACCATATGATCCAATAATTCCCCTACTGGGTATTTGCCCAAAGAAAATGTGAAAACTCTAATTCAAAAAGATATATGTGCTTCTATGTTTATTACAGTATTATTGACAATAGGCAAGATATGGATGCAACCCAAGTGTCTATCAATAGATGAATGGATAAAGTGTAGTGTGTCTATAGGTAAACACATAATGGAATAGATGAATAAAGATGTGGCATATATGGAATGGAATATTAGTTGGTTAGATGGTTCCAAGAAGGGAGGGGAAAGGGGATGGGCAAAATGGCTGAAGGGGAGCGGGAGATACAGCTTCCCATTATGGAATAAGTCTGGAAATATAAAGTACAGCATAGGAATAGAATCAATGGTAATACAACAGCATTGTGTGGTGACAGATGGTAATTGCACTTGTGGTGAGCTTGGCATAATACATAGACTTGTCGAATCTTATACACCTGAAACTAATGTAACATTGTGTGTCAATTATACTTGTTTTAAAAATGTAAAAAAAATTCCTTGTCTCCATCAGCATATTGATTATAAATTGCAATTGCAATCAATTGTCTATTGTCTACAAGAAATCTTGCTTATAACTTACTAAACAACTAAGTGATTTTTGCCCTTTTATCCTGTTGGTCCTTGAGAGCTAGTTTCTAATGATCTCACAACAGGTTAATAGCTTCTTATCGAAAGTTAGTCAAAGTAATTTTTGTAAAACTTTCCAAAAAGGTTTGGTTTCCAAATACATAGATCAAACTCTACAGTATAGTCAACACATAGTTACTCAGATCTAGGCACAGAGCTAGGCACACCAAGGCACATAACTGAGAGAGTAGCTAAATTAGGCAGTGCCTAAAAGATCTGTTCAGGGGCTCCTGGGTGGCTCAGTGGGTTAAGGCCCCTGCCTTGGGCTCAGGTCATGATCTCAGGGTCCTGGGATCAAGCCCCGCCTCGGGCTCTCTGCTTGGCGGGGAGCCTGCTTCCCCCTCTCTCTCTGCCTGCCTCTGCCAACTTATGATCTCTCTGCTCCCTGTCAAATAAATAAATAAAATCCTTAAAAAAAATAAAAAGAAAAAAGATCTGTTCAAAGTTCCAAGTGAGACACATACATGTGGAAATTACAGAAGCTATTATTTGCATAACATATTGGAAGTTGAATAGCCCAATAGAGACTCTATCGACTTAAGTAACTTTTCTATTAACAAAGGAAATGTATTTCAACTATTTGAACTTGTGGTCAGAGATCTCATTACCAGAGGTGAAAGTACTACAAGACTTAGGAATGTATTCCAGAACATTCTTTCCCTGTGACAGAGTACTTCCTCTTACCCTGAACTTTGGGCACAGTGAGAGAAAAATGCCTGGTCCATTTTGGCCTTTTTAAATGGTACTTTTGAATATTTTAGGAAAATTACCTAAATTGTGGCAATAATAAATATTAAGAGTTAATATTATTTCCACTTTACAGGTGATACAATTAAGGTCCCAAAGGGCTTAAATAATTTGCAGAGGACCTATAGCTAGAACGTGTCAGAGCCCAAAATCAAACACTAGTCTGACTTGTGAACCCAAGTTCCCAACACTCTTCCAAACTCTAGGGGCTGACATTTTACAGCGCAGACATTACCTATCTCCTGGTAATGGCTCCAGTCTGGTGCGTGAAGTCTCAGAGATGCCAGGGTTCCCTCCGTGTTATCCGCAAGAGATCTGGATCTGTCATGGTGCTGCTTTCTCTTCCTGGCAAGCAATGCCAACCACTGAGTTCTTAGAAGTTCCAATAAATAAAATCCTCCTTTCCCAGACTCAGGTATGGAAACAATTTAGCAGACAGACTCAGGAATCAGTCAAGATTGAAATATCAGTTTTACTACCACTAAGACTGCATTAGAGGACGAGACTGAGACGTGTAATCGAATAGGCTCCCTTGCAGCTCTATGCCCCAGCTGGGACTCACGATCCAAGGAAGATGTGGGGCTGAGGGCAGATGCACTTATTCAGGGTTGCAACCCTGCACTGCTCCAGGGGACAGGAGGAAGAAACCAAATCTGTAATGCTCATAGCCTTTTAATAGATTAGTTCTACCCACTCGGGAACCAGAGATCTAAGGCTGTTGTCTAACAATTGGGCAGTTCACCCATTCCACACAAGGAGAGATGAGCAAGAGCCCCTGGGGAGTTGCTTTAATGGAATGGTCTCCAGTAGAAATCTGAGAAGTGAAGGAAATGAGTTCCCAACTCAGAGGAACTTCTTTACACCCCTTCCAGTGGTTCAGTGGTTTTTGTGAAAAATATATTTTCACGGGATTTTCTTAAACCAAACATTAATATACTCGGGGCACCAGGGTGGCTCAGTTGGTTAAGCATCTCACTTTGGCTCGGGTCATGATCTCGGAGTCCTGGGATTGAGCCTCGCATAGGGCTCTCTGTTCAGTGGGGAGTCTGCTTCTTCCTCTCCCTTGTGTGTGCTCTCTCTCTCATAAATAACCTTAAAAAAATTAATAAACTAAATCTTTAAAAAATATATATTAATATACTTGCAAAGGAAAAAAATCAAAGACTTCTTATTGTTCCAAATGGTAAACAGTATCACATGCCAGCAGACTTAGTAATGTGTTTAAGAAAGAAAGAGAAAATCATCTCCACCTACAAAGACTTTATCACCCATTGGTGGTGGCCAGGGACGGAGTATGAGGTTACATGAAAACATGCATAAACCAGGTAGTGTTGCAAAACTCATGTGCCCCTGAGATCCACTCTGCCCGGCTCCATGCCCCCTGGGAGCCTGCTCTGTCTGGTGACTTCAACAGGCCCCTCCTGGTCCCACGGCCACTGGTTGGGTTCACCAATGGAGAGCACTACCGGATGCTGGAGGGCAAGCAGACAGCAAAGTTGGCATATTTATTCCCCTTACCACACCCCTACACCCCAGTGGTTGTGTGGGTTGGCCATAGCCCTCCACTAAAGGCCACACTCGTGTCCGGGGGTATCTCTGAGTTGCAATGACTGTTTCCATGTGGGGCCCCTTCAGCCTCAGTGGAGGAAACCACACTCTGGGGTCCTGCCTCCTATTTGTTTCCCTAGCCTCTGACACACGTCTGGAAGTAGTTCTTTTATTAAACACTGTCCACATTACCCCCATTTGATCGTGCAATCTCTTTCCTGCCCAGGACCTTGACAGATAAATACATATAATGATAAAAGTAGCTCTTTGCAGCTCCCAACACCCCCCATTTTTTTTTTTTTTTACATTTTGAATCCAAACACACCCAGACTCCTGCAGTAGCCCTAAATGACCATTCCCATCTGCCAGTGCCCCTGCTCAGCCTCCCTGTTCCCTACACAGCACCCAGAGGTCTTTCCAAAATGCTAACAGAATCAAGACACTCCCCGCTTTCAAATCTTTTCAGCGGGGCGCCTGGGTAACTCAGTTAAGTGGCTGCCTTTGGCTCAAGTCATGATCCCAGGTTCTGGGATTGAGCCCCACATTTGGCTCCTTGCTCAGTGGGGAGACTGCTTCTCCCTCTCCCTCTGCCTCCTTGTGCTGTCAAATAAACAAACAAAATCTTTAAAAAAAATAAAAATAAAACCTTTTCATTGACTTCACATGACACTCAGAATAAAATCCAAATACCTTATAGCCTGCTGGGATCTGAGCCACCCTCCTCTCCTGCCTAACCACAGGTCATCCCCTCTTGTTCTGTCCACCCGACTTGTATCCACCAAGGTCAGATTCCCCCCCACCAGGGTCTTTACAAATGATGAAGTCCTAGCCCCATCTCTCTTCTACTTAGTCCCTGCTGATTGCTAACACCACTTCCTCAGGAAATCCTTCCCACCCGCTCCCCAACATTCCCACAATGCTGTGTTCCCCCTGTACACCCCACCCCCAACTAGATCAGATCCGCTTGTTATACTAGATCAGAGCTCCCTAGGATTTTTCTCGTAGGCCTGTACACATTTTTAAATTACATGTGTGATTTATTTATTTTTTTTAGACAGCTCTTTTTCCTTCCTGACCATCAGCTCTGCAGGCAAAGTAGAGGGCAAAGACCGGAATTATTTCGGTCAACATTTATCATCCCATGCTTCGTACAAGCCCAACACAAAACATTCAGTAGATGTCTATTGAATCAATGAGCTCACTTAAGTTCATATCAGCCTTGGTGGATGGAAGGTGGAGGAGGAGGGAAATCACAGGACCATATGTGAGAAGGCCTGGGGTGTGGATACTGACACAGGGCCTGACGACATGGGTGCGAGCACCCGGTGAGCCCCTCAAAGCCCCCACTGCATCATACCTAAGATAGCGATACTCATTGCACGGGGCGCTTGTCCTGTGAGAGCATTGTCTAGTTACGAGAGCTTATATACAAATTGTAAAGTGGAAATCACTCCCCATTCCCCAAAAGGAAAGGCTCCTCACCTGAGTACAAGGAAGCACACCATTAATCTCGTTCCCAGGAGGGGAAAGCAAGTGGTTCGAGGCAGCCAGTGTTTCTGGCCAAGGGTTGCGGGGGGAACCAGGTGAATTTAGTCCAGAAAGATTCTGTGGCAAATACGATGCATGCAGAGATCTGGACAGAGGGGTTGGTGATTGTGAGCAGAGAGGCAAGCACTTTAGCCTGCCCGGAACTACTAAGTCAAAGAGAATGTTTCCTCTCCTTAAATAAACGTATGCTACGGCTGCAGTGGGCTGGATTTTTCCTTCAATGAATTCAACTCTGTATCAGGGGGAAAAGGATAAGATTTTTAAAAGAAAAAGAGGATGGGACAATGTTTCAGGATTTTTGCTGTGGTTCCTCCTATCACCAACGCATTTTGTTTCCTGTTTTTCTCACATTTGGTGAACAGTATTTATTTCCTCAGAGATGAGAAGATTCAGCTAAAAACCAAGGCTTTGGGCTTCAGACACTTTACTTTTTGAATTGTATAAACCGGAGCCCTGAGTAAACTCTAGGCATAAGACAAAAGATTTTAGAGAATGCATAGTGATCTCAAAGTAGGTCTGGGGGAGGTGGGGTTTGGAGGGACCAACAGAAAGGGGGGATTGTAGGGAAGTCAAACAGCGCTATTCCTAAGAGGTCCTGAACCTCCATCCCAGCCACACTCCGCCTTCTGTGACTTGCCTGAGCCCAGATATTTGGGGTGGGGGTACGGAGGCACACAGTAATGACACAGCTCCAGATAGGCTCTGAGACACCATGCACCCCTTTCTCAGACAGAGTCCAGAATTCCCTATGGCAGCCTGATAGGGCAACAGAAGACAGATCTGCCCGGGTGCCTAAGCCAGAATGTTCTCTGGTCCTCCAGAGCAGGGCAGATGCAGACACCGCCCAGGCAGCTGCTCGCTGGGACCTGCATGGACCCACTACGAGGCTCGATGGGAACAAGGAAGTCAGCCTGGATGCCCAAGGGGATTACCGACAGAGCTGACATCAAGTCAGGCCCCTCAGGGGCCACCAGAGCAACACCCAAGAGCCCCTCAAGACAAGGGGCTGAGTTTCTGAGATTAAACTTCAGTTGGGTTACAGAACAACCACCAACAGCTTATTTCTATGGACTTGAGTGAGTAAACTGAAAATCTACCCTGCCCACTTCAGAAGTAGTAGGACAGCGGAATATATGGTAAGCAGTCAATGACCGGAAGTGTGGACTGGGGGGAAAGCATGGGGCCCCACCTCACCTCATACACATTCTCTCTCTCTCTCTTCCAGGGGCACTCTTCTTCATATCATATTGATTTCACCTCCTCATTTAAACAAACTCACACAACAGGGACTTCCCCGCACCTCTCTCTCAGCGCAACCCCCCCTTTCAGCATCGCCTGTAAATTATGGAGGTTTATTCCAATGTCCCTCCGAGCCTCCACAGGTAGTCTTTCATGTCAAATATTTTTTTTCATGGTAATAAGAAAACAACTCTAGATGTGTTTAACACAGCAGCCAAGGTGTACCCAAGGGGTGTAATTAGCACTTACCACGTTAGAAAGAAAAGGCAAGAGATAATGCTGCACTGCTTTCCTGAAAGAAAACTGTAAGGTAGGGTGTGGGGGGAGAGGGGGGCTTCAAAAATCGTCTTTCTTCCTAAGGTACTCAGAAAGGGTATTTACCGTGGTTCTGTTAATTATGGAATAAAACAGGGGGTTACGTAGAAAATGCCAGGTACCCAGTCACTCTCTGAGGGAGAGAAAGAGGCTGCCTGTGGACTGCAAACAGCGTTTACAGGAACCAGCGCCACTGAGGATTTCAAGACTCCTAGTCAGGTGCAGGGTATGATGACAACTGATACTATTAACAGCACTTGACTTGTTTTTTTCTTTTTTATAAATAAATGTGGGGGTGTGTGGAGAGGTATCAGAGACTTCTGGGCTTGGTTTCCATTTCACCCACTCCTCCTGCAGGAGTGCCTGAACACTGGCTCTTTGCCTTTGTAATAAAAGGATTCCAAGCTCTGTTGTTTAGTTTTGTCTTGTTTCCCTTCTTCAAATTATGTTTTTAAAGGTGTCATGACTCATATTCAGAGTGTTTCTAATTTTGCCTGATTAGTGGCACCTTTCAGTCAAGGCACGCTATTCTTAGATTTAAGTACTCCTTCCCTAACAAGATGTTTTAAAACTTCATTTTTCATTAGATGAAAGGATCATTTTGTTGACCAGGAGTTTAAAAAAAGCTACCAAACAGGTCGTGGGTCATCTTGAACTCAAAAGCTCAGATTTTTAACCTCACACACACATTTTACCAATTTTATTAAAGTCCAAGGCACTGGAGAACATGGAGTGAATTTCAGAACCAAAATGATTTTATTTGATTGAAATTACTTATTAATTTGTTGCAGCTGGGTAAAGGATAGGGCCTTTTCTTTGCATCTTAAGAAATACAGCGAAAGCATTAAAGAGGATGGATTAGGGCTTAATGCTCTAAATATTAAAAGACCTGCCATTTGGGTTTAAATCACTTCAAAGCTGGAGATGGTTCTAGTTACAGGAGCTGGATTTGTGCCCTGTTTTTTAAGAGGTCTCAAAAATTGAAGGTGGAACCAGAGGGTCACCCTTAGCAGTCAGAAAACGAGGTTAGACAAATCTAAGAATTACGTTGGAACCACCTTCAGTGAAAAGATGAAGCCTTAGAAGACTGTACAGAGGACGATACTACATCACAGGGCAAAGAACTCAATCACTTAGTTCTGAGCGAGCAGCATTCAGTATTAACCAACCGCGAACTCGAGTACTTAACAAGCAGTGGGATGGTCTGAATGAAAGGAACAGGAAAAGTAAATGGAACAGCTCTGGGGAGGAAGAAAAAAAAAAAACAATGATAGCTGTCAGGACACCAAGTCCTGCCTATAGCATGAATATGTATGTCATTTCCGGATCCTCTCAGGAGCAACCTGTTAATATTTTTGTTATTTCAGTTCTTACTGCCACATACTTGACCTAAAAAATTAAGTTAAACTGGAAATGATACTACCCAGTCTTAACTAATCATATTAGAGGTTAATAGGGGGGAAAAAGTGACATTTGGAAATCATCCAGGGAATTTCCTGGAAATGATCAAAATACCAAAATTACTGTTTTTCATTGATTCTAGGATTAATTTTCCCCAACATTTTACTCTCTGAAATTGGAATGTGTCTAACAATCAACAATGCCTTACAATTATAAATGTCAGCAATCTTTTTCTTAGTACACAAAATAATCATCTTAAAATTGGTATCTTACATTCCACAAAATATGAATTTTTAGTCATGATTATTCTTATAGGTAAAAGAAGAGAACAAAAACCTCTCATAACTTTCTCAGCATTGATAGTATTCACCTAAGTTATCCCGAGTTGCCTGATTTTCTAGCGATGTACTACCAATTATTATAGCCATTAGCCATGTGTAGCTCTTTAAATTTAAATTTACTAAAATAAAAACCAGTAAGTGATACTAGCTTAGTGATACTAGCCAGATTTCAAGCACTCAATAGTCACCTAGGCCTGTGGCTGCCATATTGGACAATGTGGAATTATAGGACATCTTCATCACCCCAAAAAGCTCTACTGAGCAATGCCAGTCTAGAATGCTGACATCATCTAATAGTTTTGAGCAACAGTACACGAAGGCTGCAGAAATTTTAGTGACTGTCTAGGGCAGCATTTTACTATTTCATTTAGAGGTTTGTTTTACTCTATAAAAGGAAATTTTAAAGTTTCATATTTTGTCCCTATCTGTATAGATTTCAAAATTATGTTGTCGGTTTGTGGTAGTTATTATGTTGGCAAGGTTTAAGTGCACACTTATCAATGAAATAGGATTATCTAAGTTATTATGTTTATGGAATTTTATTAAGGACGAGCATCTAGACCACAGTGAGATACCACCTCACACCAGTCAGAATGGCTAAAATTAACCAGTCAGGAAACAACAGGTGTTGGCAAGGATGTGGAGAAAGGGGAACCCTCCTACACTGTTGGTGGGAATGCAAGCTGGTGCAGCCACTCTGGAGAACAGTATGGAGGTTCCTCAAAAAATTGAAAATAGAGCTACCCTATGACTCAACAATCGTACTACTAGGTACTTACCCTAAAAATACAAATACAGTGATCTGAAGGGGCACATTCACCCCAATGTTTATAAAAACAATGTTCACAATAGCCAAATTATTGAAAGAGCCTAGATGTCCATCAACAGATGAATGGATAAAGAAGATGTGGTATATATACCATGGAATACTATGCACCCACCAAAACCCCAAAATCTTGCCATTTGCAATGACATGGATGGAACTAGAGGGTATTATGCTAAGCAAAATAAGTCAATCAGAAAAAGACAATTATCATATGATCTCACTGATAAGAGGAATTGGAGAAACAAAATGGAGGATCATAAGGGAAGGGAGGGGAAAAACAAAACAAGATGGGACCAGGGAGGGAGAAAAACCATAAGAGACTCAATCTCAGGAAACAAATTGAGGGTTGCTGGAAAGGGGAGGAAGGATGGGGTGGCTGGGTGATAAACACTGGGGACAATATGTGCTATAGTGAGAAAAAAATAAAATTTAATTTTAAAAAAAGGAGCAGCATCTAGAGGTTTTTGTATAAAGGTATAAATGGAAGAAGAGGGAAAATATTGTGAATAGGCCCCAAACTTTACTATAAAAATGAAAATCTTTGACAGATTTAGGAATATTGATTCTTTAAGTATCTTTAATACCTTTTCAACTAAAATTCTTGAAAAGTAAAAAAATAATTAGTTAAAAATCTTAATTAAAAAGTTAATTCTAGCATGGTCTTTGAAATGAAGCAGACCTAGGTTTGAGTCTTGAATTTCAAACTCGTTAGTGTGGCCATGGTCAAGTTGCTTGACTTCTGATTCAATGTTTCATGCATGAGACAAGGGATAATTACTTTATAGGGCTATTCAAAGAGCATTCTCTGATAATTCAAGCATTATCCACAACACACATGGAAAGCATTCAATAAATACTAGCTCCCCTGATCAGTCTGTTAGAATTTCAGTGACCACATTGTGGACATGTTGCAGCATGATGGTGTGTGATATGTGCAAAAGTATAATCACACACAAAGTGGTGGGGGTGAGGTGGGGGAACTTGCTCTGTCAACCAGGCAAGACAGGGCAGACTCACCCAAGGAAATGACACTTGACTATATTTTGAAGGGTGGCCAGGAGTTCACTGTATTGAAGGCAGCTGAGGTTGGGATTTTTCTTGCCAGAGAAAGCAAGCAGGGTGGCCCAGAAGGTTGAGAGAACTCTTGGCGCTAGGAGGAAAGGATTTGATTTGGGCACAGGGTGAAGAATAGAAATTATCAAGGGCTGAGGCTATGGAAGTTTGTTGAAGCCAAACTGTGAAGGGCCCTAGTATCACCTTAAAGATTTTATCAAGACTTGAGGCAGATAACCTCCTGCAATTGGCCGGATGAGACCGGAGCAAGACTCCAACTAGAGGAAGGGAAGAGGAGTGGTCTGCACTTACCAATGCAACTTTCCCTACCCCTTTGCTCTTGAACTCACGCTATCACACCACCACACCTGCTCTTGTAGGCTGACTAGTGAGCTCCATGTTGCTATGCCCTGGGAATGACGTCAGTCCTCATCTTACTTGGCCTAACAGCATCACCTGATACAATCACTCTCTCTTCCTTGAAATGTTTTCTTCACTTGGCTTCCAGGAGAGCACACGGTTTTGCTTTTTCTCCTACTTCACTGGCTTCTCTTCAGAGACTCCTCTGATGGTTTTGCCCCATGGCCCCAGCACTTAACATTGGGGCCCGAGGGCCCAGCCCTTTGGGCCTCTGGAATTTCTTGTGACTCCCTAGATGGACTCATTTAGTCTCATGGCTTTGTGTACACATTCTATGCTTTGTCAGATTTAAATCTCCAGTCCAGCTCCCTAGCTGGAAGTCTGGCTGAAGTCCACCTGTGCCCATCCGGCAGCCCATTCATATTCCTCACTGGGATTTCTAAAGCATCACTCACTCAACGTGTTCGAAACAGAAGTCTTGATCTGCCATCATAAAGCACTCTTCCTGCAGTCTTCCTCATTTGACTTGATGACAGCTCCAGCTTTCCACCTGCTCAGATCGAAACCTTTGGAGTTATCACTGACTCCTCCTCCTCTCTCATACACCCAGCCCACCTTCAATCTGTCAGTCTCTCTTGTTGACTGTGCCTTCAGAATAATTCCAGAATACCTCCACTTCTCACCATCTTGACTGCTACCATTCCACTTGAGCAACCACCACTTCTTTCAAAAGCTTCCCAAATGGTCCCTCACCTCCCACCCACCCTCCTCTCCTCCTCAAAAAAAAACACCCTCCTCCACTTTACTCTCAAAACCACACACAGATCAGGTCACTCCTTTCAAAATCTTCCAGTGATTTCCCTTCTCCATCACACAAAATTGCCTTTGTGTCCCAACAGTCTGCCCAGCGAATTCCTTCTCTGACCTCCTCTCCTTCTCCTCCCCTTGCTGACTCCACTCCCGCCACACTGATCCCCCTTCTATTTCTTGACCCTGACAATCATGCTCCCACCTCAGAGTCTTTCGCATTTGCTCTTCCCGCTGCCAAACATGTTCATCGCCCTCCGCCGGCACCAACCTCAGAGCTGAGTGGCTGACTTCCTGACCTCGCCTAAGTCAAGTGTTTAGTCAAATGTTATTTTCTCAGTGAAGCCTTTCCTGTCCTCCCTATTTAAAATTGAACACTGCCTCCCAACACATCCTTCTTTGACCTACTTAATTTTTCCCGGTAGAACTTCTCACCCTTAAAATACATCATTTATTTGATTTATTATCTGGCTCCTCTTGCTAGAAGGTAAACTCCACAAGGATGGGGATATGGGTCTGCTTTTGTTAATGGCTAGATCCCCCAGAGTTTAGGACAGTACCTCATACATAAGTGCTCAGTAAATATCTGTTGGACAAACTGGTGCACGTTTGCCTGATGGGGGGTGGAGGGGAGGCTGAGGGTGGTGGAAGAGGGGAGAAGTTGTTCGTGAGTTCCTATAACAATTAGTAGCATCTCCCATGTGCCAGGCACTGTGCTAGATGCTGAAATTCCAAAGGACACCAGCAGATGGGAGTATGGCAATGCCAGCAACCAAGAGAGTGAATCCAGAGGGCAAAGAGTAGTGCTCGGGCCACTTGTTGAATCTGGGGGCTTATGGAACATCTGGGTGAAGATTCCAATCATAAGCTGGACCAGATTCCAAAATCCACTTCTCCCCACCATGTAGAAGCCAGACTAAGAGGCAAGGTTACAGGATCTCCCTAGAGCTCTAAGCTACGATGCCCACCTGGGCATCTTCTGTGCGCTCTTCAACCACAAAGAATAAAGGAAACATTTATAATATTCGCCTCATAGCATTAATTGACCTCGTATGTGGAAAGTCCTTAGCTTCCCAGATGAAAGCATTGCAGAACTACAGTTAATCTTGCTGACTCAGAGGGAAGGCTGGTGCCCTGAATCACCAGTGTCCTGAATTATCATGGCCCTTACCACGGGCATCTGGATATCTGCCCCCATGTTCCTTCCCAAGAGTTGACCCAGCCCCTCCCTAACCTCCCAGTGAAATCCAAATGCCCTCAGAAAGGGAATCAAGTATAATTAATAAAGAGTAAAAATTTGCTATAACTATATACCTCAGGAGAGGAAAAAAAAACATCACTTCAAATAGTTTAGTCAAGAGAAAAATTTCTTTGTACCAAGAAAAAAAAATTGGATTATTTCCAGTAATGCAAGACTTCAAACAGGGAGTGAGAGGGAGGGCAAGAAAGCCTGTTTTCTCACTCCAGAGGGCATGGTGGCTAAGGAGGTGAATAGTTTGCACAGAGGACTAAGGATAGCTTGTCAACAGATGACTTACCTATTCTAAGAAACAATTATCTGCAAAAGCAAATATAAAAGAAGCAAATGTGCTGGATCATCCTTACTGACAAAAGAAAAAGGCAATTTTGAGGATATGTTTTCCCAAACTTGAAGGCTATTTGCAGCAGGAAAGCCTATTTTGGAGGAGGAGGGGGTTCACCGAGGGCAGGTGGGGGAGGGCGGAGAGAAAAAAAGGTGTCTAAATTCTGGAACCTTTTTATTAAAGCTTGTTTTTCTTGCCTGAATCTTTCGGTTCCTGTGTCTGTGACAGTATTCATAACTCAGCCCCAGTGTGCCAACAAACCCCATATGTTTCGGTTCGCTCCTTATCTTTTAAGCCAAGATAAGGTTGAAATGAGTGTATTGCAAGAGATTTGTGATAGAGCACACACGCAAACACACAGTGGCACGGGGTGGGGTGTGTCTTACTCATACTTGTTTTCTTCAATACAAGATGCACACAAAGAAGGCACTCAATAAAAGTTTCTTAATTAAATGTGCCTGCCCTCAAAACAAACAAACCAAAAATCCAAGTCCCCAGTGGAGAAGGTCTTCACTTACAGATGGAGAGGAAGGAGCTGGGAGTCAGATAATAG
>CM053611.1:51522095-51628521 GCA_028646535.1 Procyon lotor
GTGTGTGTGTGTTATGGAAAGTCTCTTGTGACCCACCTATTTCAAACTTTATGCTTATTGACTTTATATCTCTAATAATACAGTGTAAAGTTTCTCTAGCTTCTGGAAGGAGCCATATCACACTCTAATTCATCTTACTGTCAACTAAAATTTCTCAGCATTGGTGTTGTTTTTAGAGGTGCTGGAAATGGTGCAATAGAAAAGGCAATAGAATGGGGTGAGAAGACGAGGGTATAATCAGAAATAGAGGACTACATTTTAACTTAAAATAACACATGTAATCAATTATAGAACTAAAAATAACATAACTAGAAAACACCGGGGAAGAGGGAAAGAGGAGGTGATAGGAAAAGTGAGCTAAGCCTCTATCCTGCATAGTGGGGAGTCAACAGGGTTGTCTAAGTGATAAATTAAGGAGCAGAGAGGCAAACAGGATATTCTGAGTTATGGGATAGTTAGCCAAGTCTTAAAAATCAGAAGCAGACAGAGGGTAGGATAAAGGATGGGTGAGAGATGCTCGATTTTCTTCATAATTTCTGCTAAATCATCTGGCATTTTACCAAATACATATAAACATTAATTAACATTGAAAACAAAAGAAGGATAGAATAAGAAAATCAGAGTAGTCCTCTGTCACTAGCTACTGGTCTGACTTGAATAAATCACCTAGTGTTGAATTTACATTTCTCATCTGTAAAATAGGTTAAGTCAGTGGTTCTCAATGTTTTTAAAATAAAGTATTACACAGAATCCTGATGGAGCTCCTCTGATTGGGGGCGGGGGTACTAGGAGTTAAGCCCTCTATTTCTCTCCCTTACCCTTTTCCTTCCCCTCCTCACCCTCACCCCCACCACAGGCAGGCCTGAGACACCTCATCAGACAATTGCAAGAATCTAGTTAGAAGGCTCTTGGTTTGCAGAACTGTTTTTCATATTACGGCTATAGCCCATTAATTTAGTGGCTTGGAACCAGTATGACACTAAAATAGAGTAGGACAGAAAAATTAGAATGCCACCCATGATATTCTTTTGCACATTTCCATGGTATGTATATAGGTATTCACTACTTTCCTGGCTGGCTGGGTGGAAGGAAGTTTCTAGGACAGCTTGTCCTGTTGAAGACCTCAACAGCAGGGCAGGGAAGACGTTTGATGTCGGGAGACTGGTTTAAAAAGGACGGGGTTGGTGGGGGGGGGTTCCATGTAGACAGTGCTGACCAAGCCCAGACCCCCACTCTTCAGCTAGGCCCCCCGTATAGAACCACAAGGGCACTGCGTGGAAGAGGCCGCCTCCCCTGCACCCCCCCCCCCTCACGTAGAAGCCAGGGGTGGGGATGGGGGTGGGAATAGGGACGGTCCTTCCTAATTCACCCACAATATGCATTCTGATTATTTTTGTAATGAGACCATTGAGTAAAAGGGGCACCACCTTAAAAAAAAACACGAAGAATGTAGAGGTACGTTGCGTTTCTTAGTATCTATCACCATCCAATGTTTACATTGTTTCTCCCAACTCGAACATTCTTTGATTCTGTGACTTCTCTAAACCATCCATCCTCTCTTTGGACACAAAATTGTAATAAGCAGCACAGACCGCAGTAGAATTCGTACCTTCTGCCAGCGATTCCTCAAGCTTCCACGCGCGGCATCGTGAAGGCACCCAGTCCGTCTGCAACTCTAAGTCCCGCCTCGGGAAGAGGAGCAAGAGAGGGCACTATTTAAAACGCCCTCCAGGTGACTCTAATACATACTCCACGTTTCCCTCCCCCCCGCCCCCGAGTCCCCATCCACGCAGGCAAGAGCAGAAATGCGCTGTTAATGCAAATAGTAAAATGCGTTTGGGGCGAACCTAAAGAACTGAGCCTCAGCTGTTGATTAAGATGATCAATGATTATTCTTAATGAGTGAACTTTTATGCTAAACTGTTAAGAAATTTCCCTGGTAGATTTCATTTTTATGAATGCCAAAATAAAAATAGTGGTCTATATGTTTGACCACAAGCTCAGGAAGGCAATAGGTTCTCAAAAAATAAAAGAAACTAGAATGCCCCTAAGGGAGGAGGTAGTTTAGGTCATACCCTGGGAGGCTTCGTGAACCCTTGAAAGGACACGAAATTTTGTTTGGATGTACATATGTACATTTTGTTCCCTAGGGTAAGAGCTCTTCTCACTTTCATCAGCTTTTCGAAGGAATATGGAATCCAAAAAAGGTTTTAAACACCATGCGTTAGAGAATCACCTTCGTTACAAGCACAAGAGAAACCAGTCTCCAGGTGAAACAAGTTTTGACGTTACCGTAATCAATAGAAGCCTTGTTTTTCCTCTTTGGAAAGGCCTGGAGAAAGCCCGCACATCTGCCTTCCCTGAGGGTTCATCAGTTCAGAGCAGCCAGCCTTAGATGACATAGAGCCAGCCGAGGGAGGCCTGGGCACGGGTTACACCTGCCACCACCGGCAGCGAACCCCGCGCCCGCCCGGATGAGAACACCCTCCACACATCATCCACAGACCGATAGGGGGCAGCAGGGCACAGCGAGAAAACAACAAAGCCACCTTTATGATTCCAGATTATTCGCTGGGTATTTCACAACGTAAGACTATCTAAACTTTACACGAGGTGCTCCCTTCCCCGTGTTAAGAAAGTATAGGTAATATGCTGGTTTCATATCTCATACCTTGTAGTAACACCCAGACAAAAATGCCTCCACTGTGTAAATTGAAATGTTAGCTTTTTTTTTTTTTTTTAACTACTAAAAACTTCCAGGGTATCTAGAAATACACCTTTCCAGAGTGTGGCCGGTCAGAGGGTTTTGTTTTGTTTTTTTTTTTTTCCATCTCGAAGCATTGGGAAAAACACATTTCTATCAGATGCCAGAAAAAGAAGTTCAATATATCACCTCCTGTGGCCAGAAAAGTAGGAGCCTGCCTTTCCACAAACACAGAATTCAAAGGAAGAAGGCTATAAACAACTATCAGATACAGAGTGCCTTGAATGTCTGTGACAAGTGCTGTTTTTTTAAGCACCTACCGCTGAACAACACCTTACACGGGACAGAGAATCATGTAGATATGGCTCCCCCGTGCCACAGCACCCCAGCTCCCTCAAACCTCTCTGAGATTCACTTTCATCCTCTGTAAAAGAAAATAATAATATCTGTTGCCTCGAGGCGCCTGGGTTGCTCAGTGGATTAAAGCCTCTGCCTTCGGCTCAGGTCATGATCTCAGGGTCCTGAGATTGAGCCCTGCATCGGGCTCTCTGCTCAGCGGGGAGCCTGCTTCCCCCTCTCTCTCTGCCTGCCTCTCCGCCTGCTTGTGATTTCTCTCTCTCTCTGTCAAATAAATAAACAAAATCTTTAAATAATAATAATATCTGTTGCCTCATGTGGGCACTGGGGAAAATGACAGATTGGAAGATAGAAAGCTCTCTGTAAATATAGCTGCTCAGGGCACGTTGGTTCCTTGTCCTCACCTTATAGCCACCCTACTGTTCCCAGGAGCCTTTTAAAGATTGTATTTATTTATTTATTTATTTATTTATTTATTTATTTATTTATTTATTTTTCTTTAGCGGGAGTGAGAGAGAGAGTGGGGAGAAGAGGAGAGGGAGAGAGAGAATCTCAAGCAGCCTCCAAGCAGAGCACGGAGCCCAACTCAGGGCTGGATCTCAGGACCCTGAGATCATGACCAGTGCTGAAATCAAGAGTCCCACGCTTAACTGACTGAGCCACCCAGGCGCCCCTCATAGCAGCCTTTTAAATCCCATTTCCAGGAATGACAAACTCTCAGTCCTCCTGAAACATGCCAGGAGGAGATAGGTAATTGTGGCCCAGTTCCCTTCTGAGACAGATACTCTTTCCTAATACTGTGCATGGTTCTAGGAACCTTTAGGCAGTTATTTCAAATGCACCTCCATGCTTGCAGCAAAATAGGCAAGACTGAGTCTAAGGGCAGGATGGTACTGGAAACAAGCCAGGTTTGTGCAAGAGATTTGATCAGACTGACAAAGCTTGGGGTCTGAAGTCTTGGGTGTCATCAAATAGTTGGCACAGCGGCCTTCATAAAGCAACCTCCATGACTGCGTGATGTGCAGGGACTGGGAATCCACCAGCCAGATCAACAAATACTCGACATTTCTGAGGTCTGTCCAAGGGCACTAGAGGGCTCACCTCAGGATGAGGGTTCAAGGCTAGCTGCAGGGATGGCTTGGGTCTGTGCTGGGGCTTTGGGGCACTGGATCTTAAGTAGAAGCTTAATTCTCTAAACGTTGGCCAGGGTGAAGAAGAAGTCGGCCAAAGGTTGATGGGATGCATGAGGAGCACTTTAAGATTGATAGAGTGAAGGGCACCTGGGTGGCTCAGTGGGTTAAAGCCTCTGCCTTCAGCTCAGGTCATGATCTCAGGGTCCTGGAATCGAGTCCTGCATGGGGCTCTCTGCTCAGCAAGGATCCTGCTTCCCCCTCTCTCTCTGCCTGCCTCTCTGCCTATTTGTGATCTCTTTCTCTGTCAAATAAATAAATAAAATCCTTAAAAAATAATCTATTAAAAAAAAAAGATTAATAGAGTGAAACAGAGGCCAGCAGTATGTTCCTTAGAGCCCCTGAGGGCACAGTGGCCAAACCCAGTGGTCCTCGCTGGAGGGTCCCACACATCTGGGTTCCACGTAACAGAGATGGGAGGTTATGCTATATTCCCTCTGAATGTGAGAGAGGGGAAAGAAGGGCAAGCCTCAGACCTCCTATGTATGCTTGCAGAGTGGGGAGGGCAGAGACCACAAGCTGGCTAGCTAGCTAGCAACTGAAGGGAAGGAGAATGGCAAGGGAGAGGCAGGGATACAAAACAGGGGGAGCAGCCTCTCCCCCAGAGCACATTTTCTCCAGGTGAATCTTCTGCAACCTTTTTATTAAAAGTTCATTTGTGGCCATGATGGCTGTTAAAACTACCCTAGAAGATATCAGAACAAAGAGTACGAAGCATATGTCAAAGCATTGGTCAACAGAGACTCTAGGCTCATGTCCCCATTACCCAGTGGAGCAGACCCCCTATCCGGACACCTGCCCACCCCTTCCCTCAGGCCCAGGCCCCTACTCTTGGGATCTGACCACATCTGGTCCTGATAGATGGAACCCCTAAGTACCGATAGTCTGTGCTTGCTTTCCAAAAGGGCATCAGTGGTCCCATTCCTGGTGCATATCTTTGAATTGCTGAATGTTAGGAGGACAGCCAACTCTGGAATAATCAAAAGGAAATTAAGAAGCTCAAATTAAAAAAAAAAAAAAAAGAAGCTCAAATTAGCTTATTTGGGGTGAGAATCTATTTTCCTCAGTTAGACTTTCTACTAATATTTAGTTACTTCCAGATGTATTAGTTATGGATCACCAGAGAAGGGTTGAAGAGAAGGTAGAGAGGTCGAGAGAGAGACTTATTATAAGGAACTGGCTCACATAATTATGGAGGCAGAAAAGTCCCAAGCTCTGCAGTCAGCAAAAAGGAGATCTAGAGGAGCTGGTGGTGGTGGTGGTGGTCAAGTCTAATTCTAAATGCCTGAGAACCAGGAGAACCATAAGTTCAAGTCCAAGGGCAGACGAAAACCAATGTTTCAGCTCAACAAACAGAAAGGTGAAGCTCCCCCCTACTCAGCCTTTCTGTTCTTTTTTTTTTAAGATTTTATTTATTTATTTGACAGAGAGAGAGATCACAAGTAGGCAGAGAGGCAGGCAGAGAAAGAGGGGGAAGCAGGCTCCCCGCTGAGCAGAGAGCCCGATGTGGGGCTCAATCCCAGAACCCTGAGATCATGACCTGCGCTGAAGGCAGAGGCTTTAACCCACTAAGCCACGCAAGTGCCCCTCAGCCTCTCTGTTCCATTCAGGTCTTCATTTGTTTGAACGAGAATAGCCCACCTGAGGGAGAAAAATCTATTTTCCTGATCTATCAGTTCAAATATTAATCTGATCCAGAAACACCCTCACAGACACACCCCGTATAATGTCTGATCAAATGTCCGGGTACTCTTTGGCCCAGCCAAGTTGACACATAAAATTAACCACCACAAAGGGCTTGATTGTCACCTTTCATTTCTTCTACCATCATCTGATGGCGGCATCTACGATTAAGAAGAGGGCAAAGTGACATCAATGAAAAGGTCAAGCTATAGGTTAGATCATCCTCCCCAGAAACTGAGAATTTCCCCCATCTGTCCATGTGGAAATATAGATTCCCTTCTTCGGAGGAGAAAAAGAAAATAATTGGACCACAAGCATGAGATGATTACATTTTATGTATTACTTTAGAGTTTTTATTTTTTCTGTTCAAAAATTTTACAGAAAACAAATCCCATAAACTGAGCCTGGCTGCTCAGTCAGGAGAGCATGTGACTCTCAATCTCAGGATTGGGAGTTCAAGCCCCATGCTGGGTACAGAGATTACTTAAAAAAATAATAAAATCTTCAAAAAAAAATCCTATAAACTTAACACCAGCTCTTTACAGTATTCTTTTTCTCTGCTGTGCTTGGCCAAGGGAGAGGTCCACAGTTTACAAAGATTTCTGCTACTTTTTGCTTACCCTTGGGTACGTGGTGAGAGACAGACCATGGCAGGGACTGGGTGCCAGAGGCCAGGCTCTGAATCCCAACTCCGCCACTGTGCAACCTCTAGCCAGTTGTTTTGCTGCTCTAAGTCTTCGTTTTCCTACTTGTAAAAATCAGAAGGAGAATGTATTTTTTCCTTCACAAGATGGCTGTGAGTCTCAAATGAACTAGTGCACGCTGAAAGCATTATGTATGTGCGAAATTATTATACAAATATTGGCTTACCTACTTGTCCTCTTAGTAGTGACTTTGGCTTCTGTCGCAGTGATGGCATCATGGTTGGTATATGGGTTTTCTGTTGCTATGGTAACCAATTACTACAAACTTAGTGGTTTAAAACAATACAAATTTACTTTATAATTCTGGAGATCGAAAGTCCACTATGGTTCTCAGTGGGCGAAAATCAAGGTGTCAGCAGGTTCCTTCTGGAGAAGCCTCCCTTCTGGAGGCTCTAGGGAAGACTCTCTTTTCTCGCCTTTTATAGTTGCTACAGGTCACCCACATTCTTTGGCTCATGATTCCATTTCTCTACCTTGAAACCAGTCGTGTCAGTTCAAGTTCTTTTCCCCCTTCCATTTCTTTCATTCTCTCTTTGGCTTCCCTCTGCCACTAACAAGGACCCTTGTGATTTCATTGCACCCACCCTTGTGATTTCATTGCACCCACCAGGAAAATCGCCAGGATAATCTCCCCATTGGAAGGTCAGCTGATTAGGAAACTTGATTCCATCTGCATCTTTAATTTTCTTTTGCCACATAACCTAACATATTCACAGGTTCTAGGGATTAGGATGTGGACATCTTCAGGGTGGGGGGAAGGCATTATTCTGCCTGCCACACTTGGTTTACTCATTCCCCAACATAAATTCAGATTTCAAAGTACTACACCTCTACAAGTCCATTATATCTGTGATCCCTGATGAGTTTGAAGTTAATCAATAAAAAATATGGTCGTCCTTCCAGATCTTCTCCAAAGGCACTCACTCCTATGCTTTTTAATAAAAAAAAAAAAAAAAACTTATTTAGGATACCTAAAAATTCAATAAAGAAGTTTTAAAAATAAGGAAAACATCTATAATCCAAATACTCCTAGCAACTGTTATATTTTGGCATGTTTCCTTCAAGTGTTTTTTTCACATTGTTGAGAACATAAATATAAATAAATGCTTGTGCTATTTAAAGTGGTTGCACCCATATTTCAAATTTACAAACTCTTGGTAAACATGAATTTTAATGGCTGCATAATATTTCATTGCAGTAAGGCAACATAATTTACTTGGATGCTATTGTAGAACATTTAGTTTATCTTAAATTTTAATTATCAAAATTAATGAGTGTTAAACATCTTTTATCATTTATATTTATTTGCATTTCCAGTTATTTCCTTAGATGAGAGTCCCAGAATTTATGGGCCAAAGGGAACAAATAAATTCGAAACTGTTGATACACGCTGTCAAATCACTGTCTTCAAATAATGGTTGATTATACTCCCTCCAGGAGTAGGCCAGTGCCTATTTCAACACCCCTGGTCTGCATTAGGTATTCTTGTTCTCCTCATTCTTTGCTAATTTTTAGTTAAAACTGACCGCTCTTTGTTTGTAAATGCATCTCCTTCCATACGTGTGAGTCTGAATGTCTCCGCATATGTGTACCCAGCATGTGTATTTCCCCTTTTGTGCATTGCCTGCTCGGGGACATTCATTCTTTCCAAATCCAGTAATGCTCATAGAGGTTAAATACAAGAACACTCTTATTTCAAAAGTCACTTAGAAATTCTTTCTCTATTCCTACTCAGCTTGAAGGTTCCTAGCCCTTATCAGGTTCTTCAAGGACCTCTGCTGCCTGTTTTGCCCAGAACGGGCTTTCTTTACCAGTTCTGAGCTGCTCTGTGGGTTTCTGACCACGGTTCCTCACATCAGTTCAGTTGTCAGCCCCAAGCGTCGGCTGGTAAATCTTCCAACAGATCCAGACACTTTGCTCCTGCCTGCTGCCTTCCCGCTCCAACTCCATCTTCTCATATTCCTTCCAGCATTTCCCTCCTACTTGCTCTAGTTCAATTTCTTGAGAGAATAAACCTTCAGTCACCTGTGGGAGCAGGGAAGACATAGCCGGCCAGCTGTGCCAGGTGGAAGGGAACTTCAATCTACTTACCTCTCCTGTAGACGTTCACTGATCCTCCTGGCTCAGCCCCATCCTTCACGTTTGATCCACCATATTCTTCTTCTGTACTCTCTACTCTGGAGGACACTCTTTCTCTCTGATTGTCCTCAGAAGTACTCTTTCTATTCTCTTTTCGTCCTCCAAAGCATTCCTTTCTCTCCTGCTCCTCCAATACACCCAGCACAATGTCTTAAATAAGTGTAGGCTTTCACAAAGATAAGAAGTACCACAACTTCAAGCCGTTTCTGTGTCCCTACCCTGTGCGATCCCACGTACTCCATACCCTGTCACCATCCTGAGGGAAGAACACCCCACGGGCCAGGCTTCCCACCTAAAGTGCGATGCTAGGCTTCATCCAGGCTCCCGACGTTGGTATTACAAAAGGTCTCACTGCATTTCATACACCCCAGAGAATGATTTCTTTCATATGCCAGGGATAGGACGTGCTATCATAAGAACACCCTCCAGTTATAACTCGCAGGGATTCATTCAGATCACAGACAAGAAACTTCAAAGATAGCCAGATCCACTTCATGCTGCTTAAAAAGCATTCCAGTCTCACAACTGCACCAGCTCTCTCAGAAACCATCACTGTTCTTTCCCGATTACTTATCTTAGTGAGGAAGTCGCTGTGTTTAAGTTGGAAGGTGGTAGAACTAGGTGCAAAGAAACAAGATAACCATAAATATCTTGACATTCAGATAATAAAATCTCAAAATGGGGGTCCTCTGACTGGTTTTCCCGTTTCCAGATTTTAACGTTCACATCAAGCCAGAGACGTCTCCACTTGCCTAGGGACTCCTACTCCCAGAGTTAATGCGAATAGTAAGGCCGCTCTGCTTGTAGCAGAGATGAACATAACCTCAGCAGAGTTTTCACCCTAAATGTAAGCCATCTTGTGAGACATTGAGCATAAATGAAGAATATGCCAAAGTAGTTCCTAGATATCCTAAAAATTCACCTTAAAGAATGATAATAATTTGGACTTAAGGTTGTATGTCAGCTTTAAAAATGATCAAAACTCTCTAATCCTGGAAGGAATAAATAATTGCAAAAGAAAACAAACAAAAAGGTAAATGGCTTCATGGGCGATAAAGCCATATGAACGAGAGGAGGATATTATAAATTCCTGCATGCGTTAAAGAATCACATTAAAGCGTGTACTAGAGTACATGATTACCCTCAACATTAGTCTTAAGCACAAAGTATATTAGATTTTTGCTCTTATAACTTGGTGCTGAGTCTATACAATTACTTCCTTTCTGGTCAACTTATCAAATTTACAGGAATGCATTTGAGAGGAAAAGAGAAGGGAGTTGTCATCAGTACCGGCAATACAGACAACTTCTTATCACTGTCCTAATTTCTAAATAAAACATAATTTTAAAGTCTGAACCTTAATCCCATTCATAACTGTTCACTTAAAAAGGAGTCTGACTATCATTTAAAGCACTTCCCGGGGCTCCTGGGTGGCTCAGTGGGTTAAAACCTCTGCCTTCGGCTCAGGTCATGATCTCAGGGTCCTGGGATCGAGCCCCACATCGGGCTCTCTGCTCAGCGGGGAGCCTGCTTCCCCCTCTCTCTCTGCCTGCCTCTCTGCCTACTTGTGATCTTTCTCTCTCTAAAATCTAAAATAAATAAATTATATAAATAGATAGATAGATAGATAGATAAAATTAAAAATAAAGCACTTCCCTCCCAATTCCACTGACAGGTACTAAAAATAAATCTCATTAGGGTCTGAGTATCTCCCCATGACTCTACTTATTTCTCCGGACATAGACTTGTCTTCTTCCCCTTGAACCTCAGAAGTTCATGCCCTAACCACCTCTTGCAGAATGGGAGGCAAGTTTTAAAAACCACATTTCTTCTATTTCTTCTCTATTTCTTTACGATTTATTTATTTATTTATTTATTTATTTATTTATTTATTTGAGAGAGAGAGAGAACACAAGCAGGGGGAGTGGGAGAGGGAGAAGCAGGCTTCCCACCCAGCAGGGAACCCTATGTAGGCCTCTATCCCAGGACTCTAGGATCATGACCTGAGCTGAAGGCAGACTTAATGATTGAGCCCCCCACGTACCCTCTATTTCTATTCCTTATAAAACTTTTGAAATGTATATGCTAAAGCTGATGGTGAACCCCTTGAACGGAGTATTAGGCTGTCTCTTTCAACTTCATTTTAATGGAATGATGTAAAATTCCATGATCTCCAAAGTTCTTCTAGGCAGAGAAATAGGATGTTTATGGTATCACTTTGTATGAATAGATTTAAGTAGAGTTGGTATGTATGTCCTAGCCTTCAGAACAATCTTGCATCTACCCTTAAATGTTGTTTAGGGGCAGGGCACAGAGCTGAGTTTACCAGTGGCCTTCATCACTGTATGAAAGTTCAGTGGAAAGATGTTCGCTCTGTTATTAATGATGACTATTAATGTGTCACTGGAAAAAAACAAGCTGCTGCCCAGGTCTGTACAACCAGCAGTAGGAGCCCTTGCTCTCAAGGTTCTCAATCAGCAATAGGGCAGGTGTGCCTGTCTACCCCATTTCCAAAACACCTATCAAGAGGAGAAGGGAAGAGAGGAAAAGAGATTTCCATTTTGCTTCTACTTCTAAATGCACCATCAGTCTTGAAGGAACAAGTGGCGGTAAGTTACTGAGGGGTGCCTTGTGTGCCAAAGTATGCCTCATCTCAGAACAAGACTAGTGATAGTTCTCTTCGGTTCAGGCAGGAACAATTCTCTGGGCAGAATTCTCTTAAGTCATATAAATGTCTGCATGTGTGCATACACATGCACAAAACACCCCACAATGGGGAAAAACTCTTCTCTAAGGTTAGGAGGGAAAGGAGCATTTTCTCATGACCAATTTCTATATGGGAATTTCCAGTGGTTACAACTGGAATTATTTTCTGTCAGGATAACTAATTCATTAAACAAATATTTATTGGGTGCTCTTATGTGCTAATTAATGAGCCTAACACTCTCCTGTAAAAATATTTTCTTCCTTAAAAAAAAAAAAGAAATGAATGTCATATTTTCTGCAAAAACATCTCCCACTCAGACAACAAACATAATCATTACTAATGAGGTGTCTTATTTCAGTCTACACACTTGTCATTCCAAATGGCCAATTGAAGGAAGATGGTCTGCTTCTAACCCACAAGATGATTTACAATTCCACCTAGTTTTGCCTCTTTAGATTATAATGGCTAGTATAAAACAGAGAAATTTCTATAATATCTCAGGTAATGAAACAATCTGTTAAATCTTTGTATAGTCCTGAGAGAAGAATAACTAGTGTTCCCATCATTTCCACACATTGTTCCTACTGTTGCCCTTTGAGGTCACATAGAACACTGGCATCCTCTCCTGTTGGAATTATAATTACAGTTGGCATTTATTGGATGTTTACTATGCAAAGAGCTTTGTGCTAAATTCTTTATAGACATTATGATGTTATCTCCCTCTGTAAACACAGATGCACACCATCCCTTTTTCCAGGCAAAACAAACCAAGATCTTACAGCTGTTTCTCATATGACTGTTTCAAGACCTTCCAACATTTTGATTACCCTCCTCTGGTCAGCTCCATTTTATCAACACCCTCCCCTTAAACTGTGGCATCCCTATCTGGTCACAATCTTCCAGATGTGAATTGAGCAATCCCAAATACAGAGGACTAGTATTTCTTTGTCTGGAAAGACCATTTCTCTTGATGGGGCCTAAGACGATTGGGGGGTTTTATTTGTTTGGTTGGTTGGTTGTGGGGTTTTTGGTTTTGGTTTTGTTTTTTGGCAAATCACATGACTTGCTCATGCTGACCTTGTTATCAACTAAAACCCTGAGACCTTTTTTTGCATAAACCACATTTCAACCAAATTTCACCATCCTGTGCAATTGATTTTTAATGCAAAGGAAATGTTCACTTTGTATGTATCTGTCCTTGTTAAACTTATTCTCTTTAATTTACTGTTCTTTCCAGGCTATCAAGATCTTCTGGAATCTTATTTTATCACTCAACATACTAACTTCCTTTACAGTATCTGAAAATGAAGACAGCATGTCTTCTGTTTTCATCTGAGCTGATAGTTTCACAAGTTGAATGGCCCTATGTGGCATGTCAGCTAAAATTTTCCACCTAGTTGATAATCAGTTCATTAGCAAGAGATCCTACAGGACTTCAGTCAGTTTTGAATCTGCCTAATTATTTTTGTCTTCGACATCCCTGTCTTCACCTTGTCCTCAGCTACACCCAGCAACTTTGTCAGATGCTTTGCTGGAATCATGATGCATTTTTCCAACCTACCATGAACAAAAAGAATAGGTATTTTAAGTTGTGCTTAGTGGACCCATATTGATTGCTGGTAATTGCAATCTTCTTTCTTTTATTTGACAGAGAGAGAGAGAGATCACAAGTAGGTAGAGAGGCAGGCAGAGAAAGAGGGGAAAGCAGGTTCCCCACTGAGCAGAGAGCCCGATGTGGGGCTCAATCCCAGAACCCTGAGATCATGACCACGACCTGAGTCGAAGGCAGAGGCTTTAACCCACTGAGCCACCCAGGTGCCCCTGCAATTTTCTTTCTTAACCTAACAAATAATCTATCTCAAAATTCACTACAGAATCTTGCCAAAAATCAATATAGTTTAGGTTTTTGTTCCTAAAATTCAATGTTCTTCCCTGCCCCCACTCATATGCACTTTGTAAATACTAAGACAATATTGGCTTACCTTCATTCTTAATACCTCTTTTTTTCTAAGATTACTGACTTTGGGGTTGGATTCTTATCTCCAGTCAATCCGCTGAAACGAAATACAAATTTATTTGATTCCCTGAATTCCTTTAAAGCAGGCATATATCTTTTTCCATTCTCTTGTCTCTTTAGGAGCTCAAGTCTTTTTTGATATTATTTTATTACTTCCAACTTGAATGTATTTTTCATAATAACCCCATGAGGTACATGGGTCAATTATGTTTATCCTCTTCTTTTGAAGTCTTTGAAACTCAATTAATTGAGCAGTTACTGAATAGCAAAGTTGGAATTTAACCCAATTGTCTTACCTCCAAATTCAGTGCTTTTTAAACCACTTTTGGTGTCTCTTTTTCTAATTAGCCATGGAAAATGTTGCCTTTTTAACTGGATCTATATGTTTTGTGTTTCTGAAAAAATTAAAAGTCAAAGCGAAGTAAACTTGGGCTTATTTCTCATTGTTTTTATGCCAGAATACATGAATCTAAATTTATTATCTGGTCCCTCAGATATGCCCCAGAAATTATGTACTATGTATGTTCTTTCTTGTTGTGTTTTACTTTTAAATGTCTTACTTTACATGTGTTTCAATCTTTTTTTTAACTAGCCCACAAATAAATCTTAAATAATTCATTTAGGTCGGCTCTTTTCCTCAGAGAACCCCAATACAGCTAGTAAAACAATATCCCTATTGTCAGATCCTTCCTTCCTATAACCTCAGAGAGAGTTTCATTCCCTACAGAGTTAAAGATGCTGGGATTGCTACTTAATCCACAAGCAGTTGAGTTGGTCACTCCATGAATCTGCTCTGCCATTCCTACCAGAAGAAAAAATTTACCATCCCTTAATAAAAGCAAAGCAATTTACCTATAAACAAGCAAAGACTACAAAGATAGATCAAAATCACAAAAGAAGACAAGCTTTACAAATAAAGGCAATGGCTGAAAATGTAACAAAAATTTATATACATGTAAATGCATGTAAAGGATTCATGCTTAAGAATATATTCTCTTTGGTTTTCATTGTTTTTTCTTTGTTGTATGTAAATTACAATTTTTTTGCAATTATACTGTTTGTGGTTTAGACCTTCTTAAATCTGTTGCTTGGTTTCTTTCGTTAGTTTTGCAAAGTTCTCAGCCATTATCTTTTCCAACATTATTTCTGACCCATTCTGTCTCCTCTCCTCAATCCTTCTGGGACTCCCATAATATATATATTACCTCTTCTCACTGTATCCTCTATATTTTTTAGCCATCCTTATTTTTCTCCATCTTCATTCTTGATATTTTCTTCTGACCTTTCTTCTAATTTTCTAATTTTCTCTTCATCTATGTCTTTTTATTAAAATAAAGAAAAAGTCTTTTTGTGTTGTTTATTGTATTGTATCTTATAATTTCCAGTTTTATTCTTAAATGTGCAACATTGTCTTACCTCCTTGAATATAGCAAGCATTTTTTTTTAAAGATTTTTTTTTTTTTTTTTTTTTTTATGACAGAGAGAAACACAGCGAGAGAGAGAACACAAGCAGAGGGAATGGTAGCGGGAGAAGCAGGCTTCCCGCAGAGCAGAGAGCCCGATGCGGGGCTCGATCCCAGGCCCCTGGGATCTGACCTGGGCCGAAGGCAGACGCTTAACAACTGAGCCACCCAGGCGCCCCAATATAGCAAGCATTTTTATTTTAGAGTCTGCGTCTGATGACTAAAGTATTGGCAACCCCTGGTGGGCCTTTTCCCATTGTCTGCTGTTTCTGTTGCATTTTGTTCATAAAGTTTATCACTTCATGTGTTGGTTTTTTTCTATTTTGTGCTGCATACTGTATTTATATAACTGTTTTAGAACTCATCTGTAGTCAACAATGATGGTTTCTTTTTCCAAAGTTTTATGTATGTTGATATCAAATAGCTGGAGGCATGAACAATTTGAGAATTTAAATCCAGTTTCAAGGATTGAAATGATTTAAAATTAACCTGAGCTGTTTAAGAATTCCTGTCTACTTTGGGTTTACCCTTATATTTTGAGTATGAACTTTCAAAATATAACCTAATTGAAGCAGTTCCACCAGAAGCCCCAACAACTTGGTAAACCTGACTCTAATCTCTACTGTAGCCCCACGAAGCTACCAAAACCTTTGTTTATGTTCTCATTGCAGAGAAAAAAAAAATTTTTTTTTATGAGGGGAGAGAGAGAGAGAGAGATGGAGAGAGAAAGGGGAAGAGGGGCAGAGGAGAAGAGATTCTTAAGCAGGCTCCACATTCAGTGTGGAGCCCAATCTCACAACACTGAGATCATGACCTGAACCAAAATTAAGAGTTAGACACTTAACTAACTGAACCACCCAGGCGCCCCTAAAGAAACACATTTTTAATATATTGATGATGATGGATATTAAGTACACTTGTTGTGGTAATCATTTTACAATATATGTAAGTCAGGGCATTATACTGTACACCTTGAACTTACACCATGCTGTATGTGAATTATATCTCAATAAAACTGGAAAAGATAAACATTTCAAAAACTTCTCAGCTTCTCAGGCTCTCAATAGCTCCTCCAGAACTGGCAAATTCCTCCAGAATTGGCAAAAGAAAAATGGCCCTGGATGCTGGGCTTATGTCCTTGTCCTTCTATTTCCTCCATATCCTAGGCTATAATTCTTTACTATCTTGTGAGATGTCTGATGTTTTCAAACAGATTTTTAAAAATGTTTTGTCCAGCATCTCTGGTTGTCCTTTGCAGAAAGTTGATTGGAATTACCTAGTCTTCCCATCACTGGAAAATAAGTCCCTAGGATTTTTGTTTCTCAGTGGATAGTGTTAATCACTTCTGTAGCCAAACATGAGCAATCAGGCTCATCTTTGAATTGATGGGCCTTTCCCTTGATGATACAACTACCGTGATAGAACAATACTATGAAAGTTCACCAATGTAGTGTATGCCTAATTGTGACTTTATGCCTAATTGTATTGTAAATGTAGCTTTATGCCTAATTGTGTAATTGTAATTGTAAAATTACAATTTTACATTTACAAATGTAATTTGTATTTACAAAAAATTGTAAATTGTATTGTAAATGTAGCTTTATGCCTAATTGTGACCCACCTTATTTCAGATAGGAGTCCCTAAATTTCATCTCAGTTGGCTTTACTTGATAAAGCCTCCTCATTTACTACTGCCACAGAAAATACTATTAAAGGCAGGTTGGTGTAGTGGAAAGAATACTGGAATTGGAGTAAGAAAACTTGGATTTGAAATCATTTCCATCATGGGTTTCCTGCCTTGGTTCCACAGTTTCTTTCACTATGCCTCAAGTCCTCCATGAGCATGCAGACCACAAAGGTACATAACAGTCAATTTTGGGGATCTCCTCAGTTTGTGTAAGCCTTAATATATTTATCTATAATTTAGGAATTAGAGCTATCTCATGTGGTTGTTGTAAGGAATAACTAAGGGAAGTTGTAGAGCACTGAATTCATAACCATGGGGCACCTGGGTGGTTCAGTGGGTTAAAACCTCTACCTTCAGCTCAGCTCATGATCTCAGGGTCCTGGAATCAAGCTCCGCATTGGGCTCCCTGCCGAGCAGGGAGCCTCCTTCCCTCTCTTTCTCTACCTGCCTCTCTGCCTACTTGTGATCTCTCTCTGTCAAATAAATAAATGAATTCACAACCAATGACACACAGGAGGCACTTTAATTGCTATTTGTTTTCCACTATAGTCTTGGTATTTCATGCAATAGATTTATCTCTAAAAATTTTTGTAAATCAAATCATGCTTTCAGGGTACTAAGGGACATAAGTTTCGAAGGGAAATTTATTTGAAGATGCAGGAAGAATCCTTTTTCTACAGAATATTAAGTCCATTTCACTTAATCTCTTGTAATCATATTGATTTTCATAAAATCCATTTGATCAGAGTAAGTTGTGCCTGCAGTAAAGGCACAAGCACTTCCTCTATTCAGAATGTCTTGGAAGCCTCACAGTCTTGATGACAACCCTTTCCGAGATTATAAACAGTGATGTGGTTCCATGTATCTATAACAGCAAAGAGTTGACCTAAGCAGGCACGGATGAGCTAAGTTAAATGTGAGGTGTGTGCCACAAGAATATCATATGAGACCATGAGGTTTAGTAAGCACTAGGAAAAATGCCTCGCAATCAATTTATTAAGGCCATAAGCCCAGATATTAATTCAAACATGATTTTTTGGTTCTGAAGGGTGAAATGTTTTATGACATTATTGCATTTCCGAAGATTTCATCATTTATTATGTTGACTGGAATTTTATCATTGTTTTAAGTAGCACTCTTTATGAGATCATTTTGTCCCTTTAGAATCTAAATCTGGGTAATGACTATGGTGTTTTTCAGTTTCCAGTTGTTTGTAGGTTGTCATTGTCTTAAAAAATTGTTTAAAACAGCAAAAACCCTTAGCATTCTAATGGAAATGTAAACACCCTGACTTCATTTTGATAATGTGCTAGTAGTGAGTATAAATGATAATAAACAAATGTGGAATCATTACTGCAACTCAGAAAAGCAATATTATGTTAGAAATTCTAGATAATCTTTTTGGAGTAGATGTAGACTTGAAACACTATATAAGCTCATTACTGAGAAAGTTCTGATAATTAGCTTCTTAGCAACACAGGGATTTTTAGGGCAAGTATCTGTTATATATAAATATATTTATATTATAATATTATATATGTAATATAATATTATAAATATATATATTTAAATGTTAAAATAAAGGAGAAATTTTGATGAAAATCTTTGCATATTTACTGTCATTTCATTTCAAAGTTGGCTCCAATCTACCGATTTTTTGCTTTGGATCCTTGAAATTATGGTAACTAATTTTAAATAGATTTCAATTAACAGTGGTTTATTGGTAACATAGGAGGTAGTAATAGCACAGGACATAGAGATGGACTGCAAAGGTTCAAATCCCTGCTTTACCACCTAGCAGCTGTGTGGAAGCAAATAAACCAACCCTCCTTAATTTGTCATCTGCAAAACAGGAATAATAGTAATAGCACCTACCTCATAGAATTTTGTGAAAATTAAATGAAATCAACCATATAAAGCACTTTGCATAGGGTGGCACATAGTAAGCACTCATTAAATAGTAACTATAGGCAGTATACCCTGAAGTATATATTAAATACAGAGTTCATGTTAGGAAGGGACAATGAAAGTAAGAGTAGACAACAGTCACTTCTTCAGCTATAATGCTCAATACTTGCGTGGGTCACTTAGGAAGTCCATTATATGATCTCTGCAACCTCAGCTCTACCACTTAGCAGGAAGATGGGATATTTATAAATAAACTTACCTAGAAAAATGAGACAAGGTAAAAAAAAAAAGTCAAATTCTAACATCAATGCAATTTTATACATGAAAATAAGCCAGAGTCTCATAGAATGTAAAAAAAAAAAAAAAAAGTTACAGTTTTTCACATGTTTCCAACTGGTTCCTTATTTAATCTCTCAAGGAAAGAAAAACCCCCCTCCTTAATGTGATTCTTTTTTAAATATCATACACAGAGCCAACATCAATAGCCAAGGGAGATATTCCCATTAAAAGCAGGAAGAAAACAAAGATACTTGATAAAGCTATCATTATTTAAAATTACTCTGTAAATTTTGGGCAATGTAATAAGATACAAAACAGAAATGAGACATAACAATCGGAAGAGCAAATAATGTTCTCATATTGTAGCTTATAAAGTTAGATGATATGAGAATGCACTGGGAAAACTCGAATTCACGAATTTTTGTGAAGTGCATGGGTGCATTCCATATCTAAAAGTCAGCAGGTTTCCTGCATAATATCATATTGTCTATGACCTATACTACAACGAGTTATTTATTCTCCCGCTCTGTTAAACTATCCTAACCCAGTCACTCGTATTTTCACTGTCCCCATTATTTATGAGATTTATGGTGACTGCCTTAAGCCAAAGCACTAATAAGAGTACTCATCTGGAAGATTGTTGGGGTGACTTAGGCTCAACAGGGCTAAGATAAGTTCTCCTAGGGAAATATATCTCACCTTCTTCAGAGGGCTGGGAGAGAACCAGGCCAAAGTGAGGCTGTCTGTCGTTTGCCCAACGAACACTTCCCAAGCATTTATGCCATACAACAGTGGCATGGACCCTGCCTTCATGGCGTTTTCAGTCTAATGAGAAAAAGAGAAATTAAATAAATAAACCCCAGGAAACATTCATGAAATGCAAGTTATGATGAGGTCTGTGAAGGAATAATAGAAAACCAGAAAGTGGCCAAGGATGGGGGAGGAGGAGGGAGGGTATATAATTTAGAATGAGGGTCAGGCAAGTCCGTCCGATGAAATGACGTTCAATTCAGACCTGAGGGGCCAGGAGGGAGCCGGTCAAAGAGGGGTGGGCAGCAAACAGCAAAAAGCTGGAAACCAAAGGCCAAAGAATGACGCAAAATAAAATTAGAAAGACAGGCAAGGTCTAGGTGATGCAGTTTGTGTAAGTTTGGGTGTTTTCTGCTGCTAATCCTAGAAAGACAAATTTAAAAGAGCTCAAATCTAGTATAACAAGAGTCCCAAAGGTACATGGTGACTGGAGTGGAAACATCAGCTGCTCAACCACCTTATCAAGGGTGAAGGTTCTTTCCATGTTGCCTCCTGCCATTCCTGGGAGTTACCTCTGCTTAGGCTGGGTCCTCTCCTGATGCTTAGATGGTTGCTGCAGTCCATTTTTTAAGAGTAAATAAAGTCTTCCCAGAAGCATTACCCTCAACCATTCCCAACTTTTCCCAGCAGGTTTGTGACTATGTCTCCTTAGCCAGATTTGTAGCGTAGCCAATGCTCAAACTACCACTGGCAGGAGGAATGCAATTACCACAACTATTTTGCCAGAATTCACCCGCTGGGGTCTGACATCACGCTTCAGGAACAGTGACACCTAAATGAAAGGTTCTTTTTTTTTTTTTTTAAGATTAATTAAATCTTTGACAGAGAGGGAGACAGCTAGAGCAAGAACACAAGCAGGGGGAGAGGGAGAGGAAGAAGCCAGCTCCCTACTGAGGAAGGAGCCCAATGCGGGCCTCGATCCTAGGACCCTGGGAGCGTGACCCGAGTCAAAGGCAGACGCTTAACCAACTGAGCCACCCAGGTGCCCCTAAATGAAAGATTCTTAACGTGCACCCATGAATACCTTGGGTAAGATAAAATTCAGGGAGATCTGTAAACTGGGTTTGGAAAACATTACATCTTTATTTTCCAATCATATCTCGCTAAAATCTTCTCCCCTCCAATTACAAAGCTGGGCAAAATAAACCCACAGTAGTAGTAGGAGCAGGACTTTATTGCCAATAGAAATCACAGGTATTTTCATATCACAATACAGTTATGGTTACATTGCTTTCCCTCATTCCCTATTTCACCTATTTTTGATGAATATATAGAAGGTAGTAAGCCAAAGACAACACCACAGTTCAATGTTCTTACACACGCTAAGCAACAGCCTTCACACTGAAAGATCTGCTGAAAATTTAACTTACCATTAATGCCTATATTTTAAATTTATAACCTTGTTATTTGATGCATTAATAAAGGGATACATGTACTACTATTCTATAGATCTGTTTTTGGTAACTGTATTTCAATATAAGCTGTTTCCTTTGTAAACCAGTGTATTTTATATATTACCAAAGGTTATTCTGAAAAGAAGTCTCTAAGTCATACTCGCCTGTCAACAGAGTCCATCCTGAACTAAACAAAATCAAGAATCTTCCAGCAAAATCAAAGGCTGGAGCAGGGTATGTGGGTAGTTTATGTCAGGCAATGAAAAGTGTCAGTCACTCATTACCTTACAGCCCATACTAAGGAGTATGAATTTTATGTCCAGGGACGATAAGAAACTAATGAAGTATGCTTTTAAAGTAAAATTTGTTGGGGTGCCGGGGTGGCTCAGTGGGTTAAAGCCTCTGCCTTCAACTCAGGTCATGATCTCAGGGTCCTGAGATCAAGCCCCGCAAGATCTCTGCTTGGCAGGGAGCCTGCTTCCCCCTCTCTCTCTGCCTGCCTTTCTGCCTACTTGTGATCTCTCTCCTCTCTGTCAAATAAATAGATAAAATCTTTTAAAAAAATAAAGTAAAATTTGTTAACAGACATGGAGAGAATTCTACGTAAGTGTAGAATTTTTACCCAAAATTTCTTTGTAATATTCCACCGAAAGGGCTTAAGTGAGAATTTGCTTTTTAGAGGTATCACTCCAGCTCACGAATGCCTTAAACAGAGAAAAATCAGAAACAAAGAGACGAATTAGGAAGTTATTCTAATGGTCCAGGCAAGAGCCGACAGTGGCTTAGATAGGCTTGTGTTAGCTGAGATGGAAAACAGGGGATGTGTTTTCTATGGCATTTGGAGGGGTCTTTATGCAGGAACATGAGGAGGAGTAAGATTCAAATTTTGTGGCCCTGGAATTTATACAATTTGTGAATGCTGTTTTTTAAAAAAATTGCAAATACAAAAATATACAAATATAAAATCAGGTACAAGATCTTGAAAGGGTCCTGGACAAACTTGAGATTTATTTGCTTCACAGTGAATCTGCCTCAGGCTCTAGGAGAGGAGAGCGGAGGTCCCGCCAAGATCTAATGTTTACAGAGCATTTACTGTTGTCAGATACTGGTTCGCACACTTTAAAGACACTTTAATTCTCACAAAAATCCTAAGAGATATTTTTATCTTCTCCATTTGACAGATGGGGAAACTGAGGCTCAGCAAGGGATCACAGCTAGCAATTGTAGAGCTGATATGTGATGCAGGCAGCCTAGCTTTTGGTCATGGTGTTACGCTGCTTCAATATATAAGTCTCAAGATCAGGAACTGAGAAAAAGGCAGATGACAATACTATTTACTGTATGACAAAAACTGCAAGATGAACAGTTAGGGGATACTTGACGAGCAAGAGGTTGGTTGGGAATAAGTTAAGCTTGTGATACTTACTAGTAAATGGCAATGTCAAGGAGGCTGTTGGCTATGTAAGTCTGGGCCTCAAGGAAGAGAACCAGAAGGAAGAGACACATACAGGAAAGTCACCAGCGTGGGAATGAATGAGATGATCAAGGAGTGTACTCCGCAAGTGGGAAGAGACGTGAAGGAGACCAAACAGAGGGTACAGTTGGGTGAGCAGAAAACTAGGGGAGGTCAGCATCACAGAAGCCAAAGGAGGGTGTGAAGAGCTACATAACTGAACATAGGACTGGTGACGGTGACTCCCCGGTCAAGTGTAAACAGAAATGAGAGGAAGAGGCCACTATTGAAGAAAATCCCCAACTCCTACTTTGAGGGACCTTCCTCAATAGCAAGTAGAGATAGATGGAGGAAGAGAAGCCTCTGAGCAAGCATTCTATAAATATAACAAATAATTCATGGGATAACTTGGCCACTGGCCAGATAGGAGGAAATTTTCAAGTTCATCTCAGATCCAACACTATTTGAGGAGAAGACCAGAGTTCCGGAAGATGGAAGAAATGCCTGACATAAACACGCATCTGACCCTCTTTCCCCACATCCAGCAGACCTTTATTAACTTTCAGTTTTTCTTTCAGGTGCATAGAATCAGACCAAACACATGATGCATGCATGGCCTGATGGAACCAGTTAACTCATTTATTTAGTTAGTGTTATTTTTTATTGGCTTAAATTTTATTATTATTTTTTTAGTTAGTTACTTTTAATAATGTAACGAAAGCACCTCCAAACCCACCACTCAAAACACAGGTTCATTAACCTTTGAAAAAACCATTCAAGGAAATCTTATGAAGAGATCTTGCTGGTATAGGGGAGTACAACAGCTAGATAATCGCGGACAGGACTTGCAATTAACTTTCAGGGCTACACAAGTAAGCAATCTTCAGTCGCATTAATAAGGTTGTCCATGCCAAGGACGGTAAAAGCCTTGCTGTAACCATCACTGGGCACATGGTGTCTGGTCTTTTATCATCAGTTCTAGGAGTTGTATTTTAAGGAGAACGTTGACAAGTCAAGTGTACCCAGAGAATATAATTCAGGATGGTGAGGGAACATGATGACTAAAGGAAGATCTATTTAGCCCAGGGCTGAGGGTGGTGGAGGTAGGCTAGGAGGACAAGGGGACCGGGTCCTCTAGAGCTGTTTCACGTTGTAACCCAGGGAAGAAAATGGGCCCAAGGCGCGTTTAAGTAGGAAAGGTGATTTGGGCTAAGTGAAATAAAGAATGTCCTGAAAATACCTAGGTTTTGATCAACAGCTCTCTGTCACCAGCGAAACTGATTCCAAGGCTAAGTGAGTGGCAGGGGTGCCGCAGAAAGAACCACTTTCATTCAGGCAAAGGTTGAGCCTCATCCACTGACCCTTAGCTTCTCCAGGCTTGGTTTCTTCTTCAGGCTCGGGTCTCCAAGTCTCTCTCCATAACCCCCTGCCACAACAAGTCAACTGCCTTCTTACACCTGTGCCCCACTGCCCTAAGCTAGGGTGTTTATCAACGAGTTTATCAACAAGTTTCCTCTTCTTAAGAAGGAAACCATGATGTCTCGTCCTTCCGTGTTTCGCCCTTCTGGATCTCTCCTCCTGGACCATCAGATCCCCAGGCTGATTTATGATGCCTTTCTATCCCAGCCCATGTACCTCTGGAACATCTCCCTGAACCCTCACCCTCCCTGAAAGTTATTGCCCTCCCCCACTAACTTGCCTTTACATCTCCGGTGGCCTCAACACATTGGTCATATTCGTTCAAAAATTATCAAGTTTATCTTATATTCCTTGGGTGCTCCAGCCATAGAATTTGGGGTATTTCTATGTCCTTTTTTTAACCCACTATCTTTCCTACTTCCTCTTGCCCACATAACCTTTATTTCTTGTCCTTTCTGTTCCCACTGCATCCCATTCTAAACTATAACACTCTTCATCTTCGAGTTATTATTTTTTTTAATATAGAAAGCAAGAGATAAAAACAGAAGTAGAGAACACAAAACAGGCCCTCCTTCCTGCCTTCTCTCGCCCTCCCTCTTGCTCTCTCTCAAATTGTAGAAGGAGGATAATGCCGGAGTGGGTAATCACTGAGTCTTTGGTCTTTGGGTGTGAAAACAGGTTCCACTCCTAGCTAGCAACGAGCCTTGGGCAAGTGACAGAACCTCTTTGAGCCTTAATTTCCCCATTAGTAAAATGAGGATAATAAGAATATGTGCATCAGAGAGGAATAAATGCATGTGAAGTGCGTCCACAGTGTCTGACATAGTCTGTGACAAGTGAATGTTTGTTATTACTAGTATCGTAGGAGGAAATTACTCTATGACTAAGTATAGGATATGGTCGTCTGTTGATTATATACATCACGTGTATGCATCCATTTCTAAAGACGTTTTCCCTTCTGTTGCCCAGCAAAGAAAATTTATTTATTCGTGTTCAACAAATTCCTACTAAGTAGGAATTCCACATAGTAAGTTTCATTCCTTGTGCTCAGTGGGGACTTGATTAAATAAACTCCTGTATGAATACAGTAGAATATGATGCCACAGCTAAAGAGAACTAGATATATTTATATGTATGATGGTGGGAAAACCTCCAAAGATGTGGGATTCAGTGGGAGAAAGAAATTCCAGAGCCATACCATTCCTATAAAATTACATACAGACACGTGCAAAATGCATATATATGGAGATATATATATGTATAGTATATGTTAATTACAGGTATACATTATATATAATCACATATGTGTGTGTATGTATGTGTGTGTATATAATGTATATATGTATATAACAACATATATATTACTCTCTCTATATATATATATATAATGTAAATGGGTAGAGGAAGTTCTAGAGTGGCAGACATCAAACCGAGAAGGAAACCAGACTGAGGAAGTGGGGAGTGGTTTAAAGGAATATTAGCCTTATTTGTGATGCTCAAATTTTTACATGGAGAAGGAATTCATATACTATCTAGATCATCTTTCTACAATAAAATAAGTAATCACAAGGCCCCTGCCAGTTTTCCTGCATGTTCAATTGCCCCTGGGTTCCTGGATTTCTGACTTTAAACAGGGATTCAGTTATCAATTAAAAAAAAAAACAAAAAAACAGAAAAGGAAAAAAAAAAGAAAGCCTAACCACAGGGAAGATCCCAGGCTTGTTATGTCTTCTTCAGTGCCTTGAAAAATAAGGCAGAGGTATATTTATATAATCACACCTACATGAAGTTCTAAATTTACTTATTTAGGAAAGTGCGCGCACAAACACACGGCCTCCGGGGAGAGCCGGTCTGGGGACCGAGAGGGACCCAGCCGCCAGCGCGCGCTGCCGCCGGTCCTCCCCTGCCCGCCCCGCCCCCGTCGGGAGCCAGCACCTGCCAGTCTCTCATCAGCTGGAGTCTCAACAATATCGGCCTGCGGGAAGCAATAAAAAAGTCCTACGTGGGCAGTTTTCACTTCCAATATGTGGGACGCTGAAGATCGAAGTTCTAAAGGGAGCTTTTCCTTGGGCTTGCTTTGTGGTCCTGGCAAATCAGATGAACTTGGAGGCATTGGTGAGGCAGAGAGGATGATGTAAAACATGGGCAATCCCTTTAAATAAGTATCTTTAAATGTGCTGAGTCCTCAGAAGGCAGAAGGGGCTTGCAATGGGTCCAACACAGGTACCTTTGTGAGTTTTTATACATACACTATGTTTATAGGAACATATCCTCAATTATGTCAGAGAACATAAATACTATGATGTATACACATTTTATGTACGTGCCTAATTTTGTGTAAACATGTGTCTTATAACATGCACATTTTAAACGTCTATTAAATGCACATTCTTCTATATTCACAAGTTTTTTCTCTTGTTAATGTCCGAAATATAAGATCTGTCCATAACTAACACGTAATGGCTATCAGCAGAGCATATTGGTATAAGCTCATAATTTATAATTATCCTGTTATGAGACTTCTTTTAAGTTAGTTAGTTAGTTTGTTTATTTGTTTGTTTATGTAATCTCTGCACAGAATGTGGGGCTCAAACCTATGACCCAGAGACCAGAGATCGAGAGTCTCATATTCTTCCAGGGGAGCCCACCAGGTGTCCCAGTGTCACGAGATAATTTTTAAATGGGATTGGTTTTGTCTGATTAAAACATCAAGGCCAGGAGGAGGGTGAGACACACAAGGGGCCGAGGGTGCAGAAGCTGAGGAGGCCCCCGGTCTCTGGCCACTGCGTGCTGCTTGCCTCCGCCTTGCCGCAGCCCTGATGAAAATGCCCCTGTTTCTTCCATCATCCTCATCACCACCCACAACAGTTACTAATTTAATTACCAAGCTATGGGTGCTGTTTATGTACTTAACATGCATTAACCTACCTAAAGAAATGTCTAATTTCTAATCAGATGTCTAACGTCTAAATTTCTGTCTGATGTCAGTAACAACGTGAATTATGAGCTATGGTGCCTAATAGGTAAAATGCTTCAAAAGCCATAACTAAGGTGCCCCAGTTAGACCAGATCTCGGACGAGAGCTGGGCAGCCAAATGAAGAGTCCAGCCCTCCTAGGACATGTGCCGCCTGTGTTAAAACCCAATGGTCTTTCCTCTCCGTTAGACATGGTAGTGCTTTTCTCTGAATATATGCTACATGAAGTATCCTTTTACCGATCTCTTTCTGTGCTGGGGCAGCTTGGCAGGCAGTAGGCTTCAACTCTATCAGCTTAGGTGTAACATGATTGACAGATTTCAAAAGGAAGAAGGATGCCTCTGTTCATTTCCTATATTACTTCTCCTGCTTTGAAAATGGGGGTAGATAATGGAACTTATGATAGTCTAACTGTACGTCAACACGATAATATGCTTATATTTAAACTCATACACAGGCCACGGAAGGGGGATTTACACAACATATTATCTAGTATCCAGCTACAGGTGATTTACTGCTGTGCACTGAAATGCGGTTGAAGTACAAGATGGATAGTAATATTATATTGTGGTGTATATCCTGTTCGCATCAGGCCTTTGTAATAAAAGCCGAACAGCAATCTACAGAACCTGTCTTAAATCTGCCATCTAAGATACTGATTGTAAAATAAAATGATCAAAGTGCAGGTTATCTCTCTACTGTCTTCCCCTGAGAGAGTGGTATGCAAAGAATTTCCTCCTTTTTATTTATTTACATTCAGTCAACAGAAACATAAATTAAATTAAAAACCTTAGTGTTATGTGGACTGAATAAAGCATACCTTTAATATGCTGCTAACTAGACTTTTTTTTTTTTAGATAGTACAGACTACAGCCTGTATTGTACTTTTACCCACTGCATCTTTTACTACATACTGACAACAAAATATGCTTATAAAAATAATAGAGTAAAATGAATTTTGCAAACCAGCTATTTCACATGCTACAATGCTGCTGAGAATAAACAATTTTTAGTGGGTCTTTATCTTTGACACATGAAATCGGGCATTCCTGCAAATTGATCTCATTTTAAATAATTTCTTGAGGCTGCAGTGGAAAAAGGCCGACACAAACAAGTTAACATTGCAATAAGAAATCACAAATGAATCTTAAGCAGACCTTTTTGCCTTTACAGGCAAGTAATTTAAAGAATATTAAAGGCCAAAACTTTCCTGTAAAAAAGGATGTCCTTGTGTGTTATATAATGTAGAGGACAGAAAAGTATGAAGTCTGGAGTTAATCATCCTATCTTTGGTCTGCATACACAGACATAGATTTGGGTTAAAGTGAAGGTAGAGAGAATCTCTGGAATTTCAGGAAAGAGGTCCCAGCACTTTGGTCGCATTTCGGCTATCCTGAGGACTTAGACACTCTCTTCTCCGTGCTTCCCTGGCTCCTGACACAAAACCCTACTTTGACACTGATCTAATGAACTGTAATGATTTGCTTATTATATATTTTTACTTACACATATAATGTAAACTATTAATATTAATATAAAAATGTATAAGATTTAGCTGGCTCTCTTCCCCGACCATAACCCCCTTGGGAAGAGAAATTGTCTTACTTATCTTGTGGCCCCAGTACCTAGTCCAGTGCTCAGCACTGAGTAGGCACTCTAAAATGCCCCGTTAGACTGATAGGGAAAACAGTAACGTGACTTGAAAGAATGAGAGAAAAACATGGGGGAGGGAGGATGAAATATAGGCACATTTGATGTATCCTGTGGAAAAAAGAGCTGGTTATAGGTAGATTTGACACGTGGAGCCTTTTAGGGTCAACTGCTGAATATAGTTGGGCCAGTCCTTTCCCCCATTCATTTATTCATTCATTCATTCAACAGATAACTACTGAGTGCCAGTTATGTATCAGGCAATCACTAGCTAGTGCAGTAGCCTGATACCGTGTCATGGTTTCCTTACAGATATGCCAACAAAGAGTCAGAGCTGAAGTTCAAGTTTAAGCTCAAACTAATCTGTGGAGGATTTTTTATTTTACCATTTAAATATATCTTGCCCTTCACTAAGTAGCTTCATTCTCTGTAAATCTCAAGGGTTTTCCTCTAGTATACATTTAACAGCATAACCAGATCTTCTTAAGATCCTGGTTTAATTCTTCAACCTTGCACTCATATGCTAAGTGCCATTCACAATTATCCTGAAATGGGCCTCATTTCTTTAAGAATTTCATATCAGAATGGAGACCCTTGGGCAGGTTACTTATTTTTTTCTGTATTTGATTCTATGCCGAATGTCTCATTTTCCTTCAACAAATAATGCCCGCCTCTAATATGGTAAAGAGAAAATGGGAACAAAATTGGGTTATCTTGTATTCTCAGTTTTAAAAGATCATGTTAGAATGACCATTAGCATAGTTTATAAAAACATTTACCTCTTCAATCAATGACAGAGAAAATCCCAATAAGGATTTAAAAGAAATCCTGTCCACGAAAATGAAGGCAGATGTCTTTTGAAACTATAGAAAGCCTTTGAGTTCTTTCTTTTCCATTTACACCTAATTTCTGGATCCAAGGGCAGGCCCTTCAGTAAAACACAAGTATAGAAAAATGATACTGCAGTTTTCCTTAAGGTAAGAATAAAGGGCTTTTTTTTTTCCCCTTGCCATTTCCCCTTATTAAAGTGACAAAGGCAGCTCTTTTAGAATTCTGTTAAAAGCAAGCTTGTTTGCTTACAGGTCAAAGAAGAGAAACAGAGTAACCAGAAGTAAAAGAGGCCCATTTGTTTTATCCGAATTTCAGCCAGGACGGAATTGTTCCTTTCAGTGACCTTTCCCGTTGGAGATGTCATAACTGGCAGCGGAGTCAGTATTCTCCCTTAAAAGTCCATTCGTAATTGACCATTTCACCATCAAAATAGGTAACGATCTTAGCATTAGTTCAATCAGCACTTAAAATTCAATCTTACGTTCCTCTCTTGTTAATTAATCCTATCCTATTTTATCCTTACATTTTCTTTTTTTTTTTTTTCCCTTTACATTTCAGTGCCTAGATAGGAAGTTAAGGCTTGGTGTCCTTTGTAGACTATCTACCATGCTGTTTCTGGCTACCGCTTCGCCGCACGATACACTCCATAAATCTTTCTTCATAAATCAGTGCGTCCCTTCCATTAATCATGTTCGTTATGTATCTCTGGGTTGCAGCCAAGACTGTCAACATTGTTGGCTTATTTAAGTGCTCAAAACTGAGTACACTTGACTGAGAGTACTTTCAGCCACACTTGTGTGGGAGACTACAAACTTCTTCCCGGGTGCTACCGCGCTGCCTCAGAGAGTCCTGCCGGGTTCTTCTTTCCGGATTCGCTCTAAGCTCGCCTACGCCTCTCCGTCATAGGTTGCTTCGAGCAATCCCACTGCTCAAGATCCTCTTCTCTTCTCCCGTGGATGTTTCTGATGCGATTTGTGCCAGATATTTGCTTCCATCTTTCCGAGAGCAATTTCATGGCTTTTCATCCATATTTCTGACTTGTTCTGGTCTTTGTGAACCGTACTGCTGTTCATATCCGGGCCATTTATCAAAGCTTATAACACCTCCTGATTTAGTCATCTCAGCGACTGTCGTTAGCATTCTGTTCATTCCCTCTTCCAGATAATGGATTGCATAAAAATACAAACTATGGTGACCCACAAAGAGACAAGCCCTCAGGACTTTGCACAGCGCTGCTCCTGCTACTTTTCCAGGTGTCCTTTCAGCCCCTCCAGCTGCATGGCTCTGGTATTAGCAAGGCTGCTGGGAACTAACATATTCGGGAACACCATACAGCATGGCAAATCCAGGGTTTTGCTCAAGTCTGAATATAATGCAAATGTCCTACGATGTTCCCGTCGCTGGCCCATCTCCTCTCCATAAATAAACCTCTGTAAAATCCGATCTTGCTTCATGGGTGCGTGGGTTGGTTTTATTTTACAGTTTCATTTAGTTTGGTTTGGAGTTTGTTTGGGTTAGATTTTTAAGCATCCCTCCCTCAGATGAGATTAGAACTTGATGTGACGCATTTTGGTTGTGTCAAATGCACATCTGGGGAGCTTACAAGTATTCCAGAAATAGCTCACAGACTTGGAGCATCTCCTTCAATTGACAGATCAGAAAGCTCCCTGCACAGTTGCTGGAGTGGAGTTTTACCCTGCGGCTATTCTTTTTTTTTTTTTTTAAGGTTTTTATTTATTCATTTCAGAGACAGTGAGTGAGAGAGAGAGCACATGAGTTGGGGGGAGGGGCAGAGAGAGATTGAGAAAGAGAGAGGGAGAAGCAGGCTCCTCCCTGAACAGGGAGCCTGATGCGGGGCTTGATCCCAGGACCTTGGGGTCATGACCTGAGAACCGACACAACTGACTGGGCCACCCAGGTACCCCCCGCCCCCACCCTCCTGTAGTTATTCTTAATGCTTCTCTCTACCAATTCTACGCAAGAGTTTGCTTTAAGACTTCAAGCTCACTGGCTTTATCTCCCCACCGTCACAAAGCTGGCCAACTTCTGGGAGGAAGAAAGCTTAGGGATGGACGCTCAGCAGTCACGTGTCCCATCTCCAGGGTTCTGTGATTGGTGCCCCTGGGGCTAGGCAATCCTAAGGCACTCTGAGTCTTTAGCTGTTATGTTGATAACCCTGATTATGTTATAAGGAACAAATAAGATAATTGATATAACTGAGTAATACGAATTTAATATTGTTGAATAGAAAAAATATAGCTATTTGTTCCAATTTTTTTTTATTTTTCCCTTTTAGCAGTTTATGTCACATGGCTAAGAATTTTGTTCTTTCCAGTTTCTACTTATCTTTAATCTTTTCTTGAAAAAGAATAAAATTAGGGGTGCCTCGGTGGCTCAGTTATTACGCGATTGCCTTCAGCTCAGGTCATGACCCTGAACTTCCAGGATGAACTTCCAGGATGAAGCCTGACCCTGAACATCAGGCTCCCTGCTCACTAGGCAGTCTGCTTCTCCATCTGACCATCCCCTTTCTCACGCTCTTTTTCTAATTCTCTCTCTCTCAAATGAATAAAATCTTAAAAAAAAATAAATAAAATAGATGTCTTCTAAAAAAGAATAAAATTATAACTATTCTTCAATAGATTTCTTCTGAAGAAATCTGCAGATTTCTTGACAGAGTCCCTAAGAAGTAAATTTTGTATGACTGTTTGTTTAAATGTCACCATATTTGGGCTTTTCACTTCCAGTATTTACCATGGAGCTCTTCCCTCCACATCTAGCCTCTCTTGCACATCCTTTCAGATATTTCTAGGCCACACTTCAAGCTACTAGACAATCGCACCTATTAGGAACATAGACAAGAGCCAGGAACCACTAAGAATAAGAGCTCTAAATAACTAAAGTAGATATTACAAAGTCCATCCACTAAAATGCATGTATGCTATTCAGAGGTGAAACCCAAACTCAGAGCCTATTAACACTTGATATATTGTTCTGAAAAACAATTTTAGTTTTTAGCTGTTTTCTAAATCTAATATATTAGGACAGTGAATTGAACTGGAGCAAAGAGTTTCTTCCTCCAGGTTAGCATTCTGAGAGATATCAACAATGTAATCTACAGAGGAATCCAGAAAAACAAAGCTACTAAAAATTACTACATAGTGAAATCACTAAATTCAAGACAAACAGCCCAATGTCCCTTAGCTAACTCTGATGGTACTACTGGGCCACGTCACTGTCCAGTTGGTAAGTACAATTCATAATGATGTGTCCATTGTATTCATATCATTTCCTGGTAAAGAGTATAACACATTTTAGATGGACTTCTATCTAACATATTTTTTTAATTTTTGCTACTTAAAATAGCAAAGTTATTCTTAAAATAACTGTCTGGAACAACTTGATCTGCAAAAGATAGCCAAATGTCTCTGTAAATGGCTATATTTTTTCATGTTCTCTTTGACATATACACACCAATGCCCAACCTTTTGAGAATATAAATTCCTTTATAGCAGGGACTGGTTTTGTTCCACATGCTTTGGAAATAGAATGCCTATCTGAGCAATAGGAAGGGTTTAGAATCTGAGACTTTTAGAATGAAAAGGGTCTTGGAGAGCATTCTCTTCCAATTCATTTGTTTTATGGAAGTGTTAACTACACGCACAAACATTCTCTTGAAGTGAATACAGCATCTTTCCCCAAAATTGTACGAAAAAAACTTTCTTTTCTAAAAACACTCTATGTAAATAAAATATATATTTAGAGTTTTATAAAATACAAACAATAACATGAAGACTGCCGTGCAACTCATTTTTCACTTAAAATTCTTTTTTTTTTTTTTAAGATTTTATTTATTTGACAGAGAGAAACACAGCGAGAGAGGGAACACAAGCAGAGGGAGTGGTAGCAGGAGAAGCAGGCTTCCTGCCGAGCAAGGAGCCTGATGTGGGGCTTGATCCCAGTACCCTGGGATCATGACCTGAGCCGAAGGCAGACGCTTAATGACTGAGCCACCCAGGCGCCCCTTCACTTAAAATTCTTAATATATTTTTTAAAGATTTTATTTATTTGACAGAGAGAGACACAGCAAGAGAGGAAACACAAGCAGGGGGAGTGGGAGAGGGAGAAGCAAGCTTCCTAATGAGCAGGGAGACCATCGCTGGGCTCGATCCCAGAACCCTGGGATCATGACCCGAGCAGAAGGCAGATGCTTAACAACTAAGCCACCCAGGCACCCCAATATATTTTTTAAAAAAGTGAATCTGTATGCAGTGAAAATTATAATATAGTAGATACAAAAGCTAAGCTCTCTCATAATATTACTTAAAGTTTATTACTGTGAGTTATTAATAAACACAGTATACACTTCAAGATTCACTTCAGGCTGTACAAGTGCTTCTTTTCAAGTTGAGGGATGGAATAATCTCCAGAAGGGAGTAAAGAATATGTGAAGAGCAAATGCTTTCCCTATAAAAATACCCTTAAACACAAGGCCCTTCAATGCTTTAAGGTGAAGCATAGAGGCAAAGACTATCAAAATTGTATTCTTAATATTCTTACTAATAAAGGTTACTATAGTGTCAGAACTAAGGAGGATACCCCAAGATTGATTTAATATGTTGTTTGCAAACTGCAGGTCCAAACTGATAAGTGGATCCTAAAATCAATTTAGTGGATTACAACCAGTCTTTTTAAATGAAATAGAGTAAAATAGAAAACATCAGAATGCATTCCAATTCATAAGGATAAAAATTATTTTCTAAAATTCACTGTATGTGTGTGTGTGTTTGTGGATGTACCAGACTGTGATAGAAATGTATTTCTTGCTGTGGGTCACAGGCACAAAAGGTTGAAAGTTCCTGATCTGATCTAGCCTCTGGCTTCCAATGAGGTGTAACTGTAAGTGTTTTCAGAGAAAAAGACATCTCTGCATTTGTTGCTGTCTTAAAACAGGCCTCTTCCAAAGAACCAACTTCACTTTGGCTCTTTATTTGAAGTGCATTGTCAAGTTCTCTTTCCATCAAGATTATTGGAAGGCAGGCTTACTTCCAAACTTACTTTCTTTGCAACAGAAGTTTACCCAGCCAAGTAATTGATTAAAACCCAGTAGAAATCCATCCTAATCATTAGCCATCATTATGATTTCAATTATAGGAGCAAAGTGGTAACAGGAAAAACTTCGCTACAAATGGAAAGGGAGCTCGCATTCTTTGAACGTGTTTCTTTCCTCTAGAATCAGTGAGGCAGAGGCTGCTGACCCATGCCCAACCTTGAGGCATGTCGGGAGCAATGACGGTTTCAATTTGGTTGTACTGAATGGAATAGGATGATTGTACTTGACATTTTAATGAAGACTACATCTTCCTTTGCCACAGTCCTTCCTCCTTCTCACAGGGCTGTGTGCAGAAACAGTTACAGGAGAAAGAAGATATATCTAGAAATTTCTGTGTTTCTTTGTGTTTCACTGGCTTCTTACTCAAATAACAAGGTAGTGGAGTAGAGTGTGGGTGTGAGGGTCAAGATACGCGTGTTCTGGGTTGAAGTAGAGTTTGACTGTAATCTGAACAAGTCTTCAAATCACTCTGGGCCTTTATGTCTTTGTTTCTAAAACAAGATCTGTGGGGTGCCTGGGTGGCTCAGATGGTTAAGTGACTGCCTTCAGGGTCCTGGGATCAAGCCCCTCATCAGGCTCCCTGCTCAGTGGGGAGCCTGGTTCTACCCCTCCCTCTGCTGCTCTCCCTGCTTGTGCTCTCTTGCTCTGTCAAATATATAAATAAAATCTTTAAAAAAATAACAATAGAAAAAAAATAAGACCTGTGCCAAGACAGTTTGGCCATGAATGATAATCGTAACAACACCTATATTGCACTTACTGGGTCTGTCTTCGTGTCAAGCATTTTACCTCAATGACTAAGTTAGTCCTCACCACCCTAAGAGGGAAAAAACAATTCTCCTTATTTTGCAGATAGATGTAGATATATGAGAAGCAGAGAGGTTAAATAACTTGCTCAATGTTGTACAGTTAGGCAATGGGAGAGCTGGGATTCAAACCTAGGCTGTGTCCAGGTGCTGTGCTCTTCACATCATGAAATATAGCCTCAGCCAAGACCTTTTTTATCACTTATTCTCGCCTCAATTACTCTTCCAAAACTCATGTTACTAAAGATATTTTTTACTGAACTGTAGTTATTAAGCAGTATGTCATTTTCCATTTCTATTAATCAAAGAAATATTGAATGGTCCATCAGAGTTTCTGAATGAATGAATGAATGAATGAATGAACAAACAAATAAATAAAATGAATTACTATTACATGGACAGAATTCGTGCCCCCCAGTTCATTAGATTTCCAGGATTACCTCTGATCTTCCAGTGGTTCTAGGAGTTCTCAAGAAGATATCCTTTCAAGGTAAGCAGAAGGGGGTAGCAAAAAAGCCTCATGACACATGTCAAATGAGGTTTTTGATCCAGATCTATCAGTTCTTTTAAAAATACGTTTCAAAAAACCACAATTAAATATCACTCCACATCCACTAGAATAGCTATGATTAAAAAGATAATGAGAATTGGCTAGAAGGTACAGAAATTAGGGAGTGTAGTATGTTGCAGGTACTTTGGAGAACATTCTGGCAATTCCTCAAAAAGTTAAATGTTGACATACCATATAACCCAGCAATTCCACTCCTAGATATATACCCAAGAGAATTAAAATCATGTTCACATAAAAAACCTGTAGGTAAAGTTCATAAGAGCATTATTCTTAATAGCCCTAACTGGAAATAACCCGAATGTCAGCTAATGAATGGATTAACAAAGTGTAGTATATCCGTACAATGGAATATTACTCAGCCACAAAAAGGAATGAAGTGCTGATACATGTTATATGCTACAACATGAATGAACCTTGAAAACATCATGCTAAGTGAAAGAAGCCAGGCACAAAGCTCCACTTATCATATGGTTCCATTCACATGGGATGTCAAGAACAGGCAAATCCACAGAGACAGAAAGTAGATTAGTGGTGCCAGGGGCAGAGAAGAGAAGAGAATGGGGAGAGACTGCTCAGGTGTGTGGGCGTTTCACTCTGAGGTGATGAAAATATTCCAGAATTAGACAATGGGATGATTGCCCAACTTTGTTAATGTACTGAACACCACTGAAAGACTGAATTGGATGGTATGTGAATTACATCACAAATTTTTAAAAATTCAGTCTTGATACTGTAGGGGAGGACAAGTTTTCCTCAATCTTCTTAGGGTCCCTGGCTGAGTCTGAAAATCAAACTGACAAAGATAGGTAAACAGAAGAAATTCACATGAATTTATTTAGTTTACCTGACACAGGAGCCTTCCTAAGGACATGAAGACCTGAAGAAGCAATTAGACCTGTGTGCTTTTATGCCAGGTTTGATGGGGGAATATGACAGGGCAAGGAGAATGAGGTGATGGTAGTAAACTAGGGCAAACTGAGCAAGAACTTTTAGGATTCTTCTTAGTGCCCCTTTGTCTTTAGAGGTAAAGATGCTCCTTTCCTTTAAAAAAAAAGTTGGATTAGTACTTTCTAGGGGCCAGTGGTAGGGGCAATGGGGAGTGACTGCTAGTGAGTTTCTTTTTGGTTATGATGAACACATTCTGAAATTAGATAGTGGTGACAGTTGTACAACTCTGTGACTAGACTAAAAACCACTGGACTGTACACATCGAAGGGGTCAATTTTATGGCATGTGAATGATATCTCCATAAAGCTATTATTTAAAAAAATATACAAAAATATGTACTGAGGTCCTAGCTGCGGCAGCTCCTCTTCCAGGCGGTGAAGGGATTCAGCAGTGAACAAAGTAGACAAAGCACTTGACCTCATTGAATTTGCAATTCTAGTAATTAGGTAAACAAGTGGAAGCGATCTTCAGGCTCCTGCAGCCCTACCTTGGAGCGAGCAGGGGGTGGGGGGGGTGGGGAGGTGGGAGGGGGGTGCAGTCAGCACTCAGTTTCCCTCCTGTGGACTCCAGGCAGGCACTGGACCAGTACAGCTCTGGGGCAACCCCTCACAGCGGTCCTCTCGGGGCTCCTCTCAGACCCCAGGTAGAGCAGCTCCGTGGCCAAGGCTTCAGTCCAGGAATCCATTTTGGGCACAGATGTCAGAGCTCTTCACTGACCAACACCCCCCCCACACACACACACAGCCTCCCTCTCTTCCCCTTCACTCTTACCCTTGTTCATTTACTTGACAAATCATTTAACAAATTTGTACTGGCGGCTAGATTCATTAGAATGCTTTGGGCTAGAAGACACAGGCATTTGACTTTTTAAACAATAAGAAAAATTATTATTTCTGTACTTGGAGGTCCAAACTCTAGGCGCAGGGCTCTGGCTCTGTTTCTTTGCTATTCATGTGGCTCTGCCCTCTTCAGTGTGTTGTCCTTGTCCTCTGGCAGCTGCTAGGGCAGCTGGTAGCAATGCGCAACATGCTTTCTTGGTTATATCTAGCAAGAAAGAAAGGGGTGGGGGAACTGTCCCCAACTCTAGTATAAAAATCCATCTTTTCAGTCTATCAGAGCCAACTTAGACCAAGTAGCGACAGTTGGCAGCAGAATGTCACATGATCAACTTCATTCCGGACCACTTAGGGCCCAGGGGACTGAAATTCCCATGGTTGATTTAGGGCTGAACCGTGGAGCTGGGAGAGGAATCAGAGGACTACATGAGAAGGAGCAAGGGGTTCAGTCTGATTTACTGTTCATTATAAACCATTGAACTGTCTATTCCTTCAGCTCATTCCAGGTACTTAGTGCTTTCCCGTGTGCTAGGGATAGAGGTAGTATACCTTTCAATTCATGAAGGACTATTTTTACAGCTAAAGCTGCCTCTACATCTTCCCCCAAAGAACCATGTGTTCTCTCTCCAAGCGGTGGCATTTCAAGATCTCTTACACCCAGATGGGGTGATATTTGAGAGCAAGTACCTGACACTACCAACGTCACACCCTAGAATCAGCCACTCATTCTGCTTTGCTTATAGCCAACCCTGCACATATCCTACAAGATCCTCATGAGCCCAGGTGTGTCCTCTTGGAGAAGGTTCTTTTACTTCTGCTCCCATCTATGCAATGTGCTATCAAATGGATGCCAAATTTTCTACTGGAAAGCTTCATACTTCATTCCCAGGAAACTGAATTAAGCATTGGTCAAATTATCCGCTGTTTAGAAAGTTCTTTGGATTTTTGAGATATATTTTAGAAATACGCAGATTTTAGAACTTACAGATTATTCGTATACCACTAGAAATTCTTAAAAAAACACACACACACACACTTTAGGCAAGTCATAGCCAATTGATACTTTTATGTTTCTTAATTCTTACACAAAGGAGAACTTAAGAGGGTCTTTAAAGTATAGAACGACTCCACCACCCCATACATACCTGCCACAACGTCAGCACCTACCAAAAATGTGATTTCAGGCAGCATCAAGAATGAATATGAGCATTAATTCTAAACTCCACATGGGCTTAATCAGAATCAAGGCCTAATCTGTATGCTTTTGTAAGCGCAAGGCAAAGAGACTTGCCAATGTAGCTGAAAGGAGAAAGGCCAACTGGATGGAAGAGACCCACAATTAATGGATTAAATTTATAAACAGCAAATGCAGAAATTCTGGGCTCTCAGAAAAGAAGTTCTCAAAATAATCCTGAAGGCTAAAAACAACTGATACTATTATTAACAATACTAAGTATTTGATCATGACTTATTATTTGTAAAATTATTTTACTCACATCATCTCATTTGGACATCCTAACAATCCTGTTAGATGGAGGGGAGGTATTTTCATTTGATGGATGAAGAACATTATAAGACAAAGTTTAAGGCTGTGTCATGAGCCCCAAAGATGGCAAGTTCAGAAGATAACACTCACTGCCAGGTTTGACTATCTCTGAGCCACACCAACTCTGACTTGCCTTCTCCGGAGGGGGGCATTTACATTTCAATGTGCCCAGTGCAAAGAATAAGCTCAAAATTGATTCTTGAGTGGCTAGATGAGAAGAATGGATGAAAGGAAGAAACAAATGGATGATCTGGATCAAGTTACAGTGAAAACCAGAATTAAGGATATGTTTAGGACTAGGGAGAGTTAATTAATATAAGCTGCCTTCAAGCACATACGGAGAATTGAATAAGGGCAAAGTTGAGGAATATTGCCCACTGATTTAAAACTTATCTTCTTCAAAACGTATACTGTAAACCTTGGTTGTTGCTTTCCTCTAAAAAGATCTTTAATGCCTCTATTATTTTTTTCATTGAAAATTACCATTTGTTGTGTTCACTCAGTGCCAGATACTCTGCATAAATTTTCTGGTCTAACTCTCACAGTTACCCAGTAAGTGGGAATTTTTAACTGTATTTTGTAGATAAGAAAGCTATAGTTTGGAAGGGCTAAGGAGGTCTCAGCTCAGACAAAAGGAAGTCATGGAGCTGGAATTAGAAAGGAACATTACCATAACTCAATGCCTTTCTGCTGGGCCAGGCTCTCTTTTTGGGAGACAGGTTCCTTAATAAACTTCTTCTAAAGAGCAGATGCAAAAATTATAGTTCTTAGTAGCAATAGCATTGACTATTATACTTACAAATACATGAAATTTATTTAGCAAAACTCAAATCTCAATGGCAACTAGGAAATGCAAGGTGAAAAACAGTAACATAACATAACATAACATTTCCCTGGTCATTTTATGTGATCAAATATGTGCAGGTTAGGTCCACACTTCTGTGATTAGTATTGAAAGTATTCAAGGTTTTAGGATTTTAATTACGTGCTTCCAGAATATCAAGAAGTCCTGCAAATATTTTATTATCGAAATGCATGTACCCTTCCCTAGTAACTGATGATGTGCTTGTTTTTTCCTGATGCGTAAAACTTAGGAAACCACCTGAGAGATTTTTCATACTGAATCTCTTGTATTAGTAGTAAACCTTAAAAAGCCATTGCTTGTATTATCAGTAGTACTTCTAAAAAGATACAATCAAACAATAATTTTGGTGCAGAGGGGAATTCACACCGTTCAGCGAAATTGTTCAAAACCAATCCAGAGCCATCATCTGAAGTTGCCCAAAATCAGGCATAAAAGCATTCCAGGTGTTCTGTAGCCACAAAAACAAAACAAAGCACACACATACACACAAACCAGGGTGCATGGCCCTGCCCTCCAGAAGTTTAAGTCGTTATGGAAATGGGAAAGGCAAGCAGACCCAGCCATATGTTTAGTAGATCATTAGCCAGACTCTAGAGGATACGGTGGCATCAGGAAGACAAACAGGTTACTGTGAATACTTTAAAATCCAGATTCCTTGAGTAGTAAATGTTGCCCACCCCCTGTAGCCTGGTTAGTGAGCTCTTCAGCAGATGGCTGATTTACCTTCCTTATTTCACTCTTGCCGTTAGCCTAAGAGAGGAAGAATTCTCAATTTCCAAACCAGATGTGCATGGCTTTTTAACTCCAAGAAAATACACCGAGAAAGAGCCGGCGACTTTCTCGTTAGTAGTCGATGTTATAGAAATGAAGACTGGGGTTTCTTTTGGCAGCTAAAGATGATGAGATTTCTATTCCATTTGAAAGCCTTGAAGATTCCTAACTCTGCTAAGGGAAAGAAGACTGAAGAATAATACATCTTCCCGTGGAAAATTCGGCCAGAACACTTTGCTCGCCAGTTCACCTGGACCTCTTATTACTAGAAAGAGCTGTGAGTTGGGGCCACCTCAGAGGATGGTGCTTTTCCTTAGGAATCTGATCTGCCCCAGATAATTTGCATAGGCTTTACTTCGAAGGAAGAAGATGAGTAATAAATTTAATTAGCCAGTGCTTTTCTTGAAATGAATCTGAAAGCAGATGACAGATCTCCATAATCAAACTACCACCCACGCTTGAATTTTACACTATTTTCTTAAAAGGGGAATGTACTGATTTGTAACTGTAGTTGCTTATAAATACATGCAGTTATTTTTATCTTGTTTTCTGTGCTGGATGTTGCTTTTGCCTATATATAAATTAGTGAGAAAGAGCTGCCTTTGCAAGGGAAAATTTATAATTCATTGCTGATGTGTCCTACTAATCACCCAGAATAAATTCATTCGTGTGCTGTCAACACTGAGAAGGGCTTCTCCTGGCCCAACACATACAGCATTTTCATTTTTTTGCTCCAACTGAACTTCAGTTGAACTTCAGAACTTTAATGTGAGATCTTTACAAACAATGGCTAACTCATCTGACTACAAAGTTCTAAAAATATTTTAAGGATGGTTTAAGTCTGGCCTCCCACCACTTACAATGTCATGCTATGTGTGGTATTTCAAATAGAGGACAGCAAAATAAAAATGTTATCTTCATCTATCCTGCTTACTGTTTAGGTAGTCTGTCTGACTTCCCCTTTGATTTTATTAAGATGACTCATGCAGCATTTACTAAGTAACTACTATGGGCCAGGTGCCAGGGATACAAAAATGCATACAAAAATGCATAGGGCCTAATCCTTCCCCCTAGGAGCAAAAAGTCTAGTGAGAGAGGCAGACAAGTAAACACATAAGTAATTATAGTGTGCTCTGAGATCCCAGGAAGAAACAGTGAAGTATCTTTGTAGACAGGAGTGGGGAGATCGGGGGGAAGCCTTCGTGGGGACTAACATTCAAGCAAAGCCCTGAAAACAAAGCAAAAATTCAACAAGTGCAAGATGAAAGGGAGGTGTGACCAGGGATGGTCTGGGACCGCTGGTGTTTGCTGAGGTTGGAACACAAGGTGAAGATGAGTGTTTATTAATGCCACATTGGATGTATCTATAAAGACACAATTGTCATAGTCTACTAAATGTTACTTAAGTTGTTGGCTATGTCTTCGTTTTCTAAAGAACTCCAATAATGCAATGCCACACACAAAAGAAGAACTGTAACATTGTTCGCTGACAAAAGGCAATGAAGAACAATTCCCAAAAATAAGCATTCAATTCAACAAATATTTGTGGGCTGTCAGGATTTTTATTAATTTGTTTATGACAATTTTATATTTCTATCTACATGTATATATTTATAATATTTAAATATAAAAGCATTTATTTAATATATAATTTCTATCTTTATAATAGCTCCTAAAGATAAATATTTAATGTGTAATGTATGTAACAGTATAATGAATATGTAATAAATAATAAAGAAAGGCTGGGTTGGCTTTATTTGGCACCCACTCTATTCCAGGCTATGTTGTAGTCTTTGTGGAGACAGAAGTAAACAGATGGGATCCCAGACCTCATGAGACTTACATTACAGGGGGATGAAGGCAATCAATAAATGCAACATAAAACCAAAATAATGTCATGTTTAAGAGGCTTGCGGAGGTACGGAACCATTAACCACAATAAGAAAGGGAAGGGTTTGTGTCTCCTGATGCTAGCTTGCCCTCTAAAACCAGCCAATCATTACAAACTGTAAAAATATTGTGTGTTTTAGATTCGTTTTTAAAGTTTTCATAGTAAATACATTTTTCCATATTTATCATGTAAAATGTAAACTTGGATAGCAGTGTTAAGGGTTCATTTCTTAAAGGGAGGCAGTAGACTGCCATGCTGGCCTGTGAAGAGCCAACAAATCACCCAAGTTCACCTCTTATAGCTGAGTACCCTTGGACAAGTTAATTAACCTCTCTACATCTGAGGTCCCTTATATGTAAATAATAAGAGTTGCTCTAGAGTTAAAGGGAGTTGCTCATGGAGTTGCTGTAGTATTAAATGATCTAATACATGTGGATCACTTAGAACATCACTAAGTACCCAACAGGCACTCAATAAATACCACCCACCATTATTATCAAAACTTTTTTTTAGACAGGCCAGTGATTGAAGTAAGTTCAAGTCTCAAAAGAAGTCATGAACAAAACAGGTTTTGGAGGACTTTCTCTTGATTCACAGCATATACTATGAGTGGCCATAACATTAAAAAATAAACTACAGAAAAAAAAAAACAAACCCCAGAAATAAAAAAGAGGTCTCTTGTCCCAGCAGAGATTTAGAGGCTAGTTGGCCAAGAGTCTGGGGGTTCTTCCCATAGCTACAACATGCCACCTCTCCCGGACAGAGGAGTAAAATCAGTCTTCATTATGGTAATAGGAAAGCAAACTGTTTCCTACTTTCATAAATGGTGCATCATTTCCAGTGGATTTAAACTAGCCCTCTGCAATTAGCAGTTGTTTCTCTGGTGGTTTCAAAGCTGCCCGATCCTCTTATAACACTTTATTTCTCTTTATTTCTCAACACATGTTGAGAAGCCAGCGTAATAAGGTGATTTTTCCGATAAGCTTTCACTTAGTCAACTTTACTCATTCAAGCCAATAATTAGTTTTTCTCTTCCTAGGAGAGCTGGAAAGGCTTCACAGAGGAGATGATATTTGAATTAGATCATGAGAGAGATAGGCTATAGGAGTATATCTTGTGGAGAAGGGCAGAACACACAAGTTCAGGAAGTGGTGATAAGTTTGGGATATAACATCTACAAGGTTTCAGATCATATTTCACTCAGGAATGAACAATATTAGTAAAATGAGTCATCTTTTGCTGGCAGTTGCTAAAATAACTTTTCTTCTCTGTTACCACTGCCTCCCCCTCCCCCAACATGGATGCGTACAAATGGACGTTCATACACACTCATAAGCATGGAAGATATGTTTTACGTTTGAAAGAAGAAAGGCAGTGTTTGGTGGGGGAAAGAACGAAAAATGGAGAAGAAAAAAGCATGTAAAAGAATCTAATCCTTTTAAAACAAATTTTGTGCCCTCCATAGAGAGAGAGAGGTAAAGATAAACTGACGGATCTCTTCAAGAGGGACCTATGAGATTCTGGACACAAAGAAGGGCCATAGATACAGGCAAAAAAAAAAAAAAAAAAAAAGCACAGCAGAAAGCTATAGCCCTTCTTCCCCTTCCTGCCCTCCTCAATTAAGACTTCAGTACCAACTGGTGCCCAAGGCAGCTCCCAAGGCTTCCAACCACTTAAATAAACAGAGCATCTCAGTAAAAAGTTGGATGTTTGCTGTGCAGATGTAGCTAAAGACTATCTCCTAGCTCCCTCTTCCACTCAGACTGCTGCTGTGAAGCTCCCCCTATAAAGAAAGTCTGGGGAAGAAAACAACCTGGGAAGTACCTGGCACGGAGAGAACATCACTCTTCTCCAAGGGCCATGTTAGCAGTGGAGCTTCCCCAAGTGATTTCACATGATCGAGTACTAGGGCCAGATGGTAAGTGTGAGCACAGCTGGCAAAACAGACCGTGTGGTGTGAGCACTTGTGAAGCATCATGTTGGAAATTTCTAGAAGTAAATGGAGGTGCACTTTTGCATGTTTTCAAATACAATGGTTACTGAAGAACTTGTATCAAGAGTGGGAAGGGCGTTGGGTCCGCAATTTTCTTACCTTGATTCAACATATCTGTATGGACTGCCATGTGGTAGGCACTATTCTAAGCACTGACGATATTCCTGTCCTCATGAGGCTTATATTGGAGCAGATAATGGATAAAATAAAAAAGTAAATTATAAGACATGTTAGAAGATGAGAAGGGCTAACATAAGAAAATAATAATAAAGCAGAGGAAGGAATTATAAGGGTAGGCATTGCAACTTTAAATGATAATCAGGTGACATGTGAGCAAAGACTTGATGAATGTAGGAGAGTGAGTCCCGCCAATAACCGAAGAGAGAGCATGTCAGGCAAAAGGACCATACAGGACAAAGGCCCTGAGATGGGCTGTGGCCAGAGTGTTTGAAGAAAAGCAAGGAGACCAAGTATGGCTGTTGGAGAGTGAGTGGGAATAGGTGGTGGGTCCTATTATTCTTGTTGTTACATTCCGTAAAACCTTTGATATTTCAAGTCATTTGAATATTTTATAGCATTTACTTCGACTAAATGTGGATAATATAATCAACATAATCCACTTAGCCAGGCATACATGAGTTGCAATACTTTGCAATTAGCTGAAAATAAACAAGGAATGAGGGTGCTACCGTCATTCCCTTTTACATCATGGAGCAGTCATTCTTCCCTCAGGATACACCACATATTATATAGGTTCTGTGACCATCTGACATCACGTCAACTCTGAGTGTTTGTATCAGTTCATAAAATGATATTAATAACAAATTTTTTTCATTCGAATAAGATGTTAAGTATTAACACAAATTCAAATACATTCTTCCAGTCTGCTCATACCCCCTGCCCACCCTTATGAGCTTGGGTGCCACTATGGCACCTCTCTTAGAGAAGCAGAGACTGATGGTTCTCAGCTCGGGCTGCAGTGTGAGTACTGGGAAACTTCTTTTGGGCTCCAAGGAAGGAGGGATTCATCCATGAATTACAAAGGATAGGGACCAGGAAAGTGACACAAAGGACACTATCTAAGAAGGAAATTAAAACACAAAATAGGACAATGTGTCTAAAGAAGATGCCAGTCCAAAGGTGCAAGGGCAAGCATGGAAAAATCCAGAAGGAGATAAAGAAACAAAAACTATGAAAGTGGTTTATTCTTTGCATGCATTTCAAAAAATACCTAATCCCTGAGAGATTCAGAGCGTAGAGTTTATGCCAAAAAGAAAAGATTTTAAAGACTTCTTGATCAATCAAAGTCAGTTTTTTCCTTCACCACTCATCCCCACTCCCACTCCCAGACAAGGTGCCTGTGTGGCCCAAACTTTCCCAGTTTTAGCAATGAAAATCCCACATCTCTGGGACCCTCTTCACTTCAGGAAAACCATGACAGTTGGTCACCCAACTGTCAAATGACATAAATGATTCACAGAATTGGAATAGGGGGAGAATCAGAAGAGAAGCAAAAGAGTTTGATGCTGATGTGGGTCTTGGAGAACTAGTCTCTATAAAGGAAGAATAATGGAAACCTAAAATAGTTTTGAGAAATCCAAAAGCAAAGGGGACTTGTGTTTTCACTGTGAAATAAAACCTAAAGAAGTGATAAAATGCCTTGGTAATGCAAAGCAACATGGTGCAGAACCGAAACAAAAACAGGTTTGTGGTTAAGTCTGTGCTAAGAGAACCTGAGACCACCTGAAACAGTTGGCTGTTTTCTGCATGACACAGGAGTAATGCTATATGTTTTCTACATACCCAAGAGGAGCTTGAAGAATCAGATCCAAGAAGCCTTGAAATTGCACATAAGGAAGACACAACAGTGACTTGTATGGACTAGATGGGGAGGGATGACTTATCAACCTCAATGGATAGTCAAGGACCAGCTGGGTAGATAAGGGATGGCCCATGACCACATAAGCCCCTTGCCCTCACCCCCAAAACCTTGACACCACAAAGCTCCTGGAATTTAGATGCAATCCTGGGTGAAGATAGGGCAGTAGGGAAAGGGCATATCTGTGATTAAGACAACTCTGAATTCACTTGAGACTTCTTTCCCCACCACCTAGCATAAAGGGACTTAAAATACAAATGAAATTCCATTACAGAAAAATCAACTTATATTCCTACACACTTGAGTCTGTCCTAAAATTTATAATTTTTCTCTTTCTCTAAAATACATGCATACACGCACATCTGGAGGCATATACACCAAATGATAAACAATAGTAAACTTTGGAGAGGAGATTTGGTTGATTTTGAGGACAATATAATTTTTTACTCTTTATGGTCTGAATGCTTAAATTTTTACTAAGATGAATTTTTCACTGTGTAATTAAAAATAAACAAAGGAAAGAAAATATGGGCTTTCCCATAAGGATGGCATGTGCTTACTTTATTACTGTAGTGCTGCTTATGGACAGATCAGGACAAACAGAGAGTGAGGCAATGTAATATTCAGTCTGAGAAAAGGGAAAAACCCAATGAGAGGCAATGAATAGAATGTGACATGGACTGTAGAGATAGAGAAAAGCTGTATTTTTGTTGTATTGGGTGTTTGGAAGTTTCTGTAGGCTGATAGATGAGAAAGAAAAATAAACAACTTTTATAGTAGAAAGAAAAATAAACAACTTTTATAGTAGAAAAGAATGAGGTTTACAAAGCAGAGAATGGTATGACTCAAAATCAACATTCACTGGCCTCTATCAGCTTCATCCTCAGCAGCCTTGGGGCAACATTCGACACTGGACCAGCCCTCCTCCCAGAGCTGCTCCTCTGCCAGCTTGGGATTTGTCTCACCCTTTTCTCTCTCTGGGCTCTCTCCTGTGGCAGCTTCCAAACAGCCCCATGGGTTTAATTAGCACTTACAAGTAGATGATTCCCAAAGTGATATCTCTAGAAGTGGCCTCTCTCCTGGGTCACATTCTTCATATCAAATTCCCTGCTAACATAGCATCCCATCCTAATATATAAAAATACAGAATCCATAATTCCCCTCATCTTCCTGTTTCCATTTCTATTAATGATACTACTATCATTCCCCAGCCATGTCATTTTGGATCAAAATTTCTTTTCCCCTCTTCATCTCTTTCTCCCTTCATACACTCAGTTGCTCAACTCTGTTGATTTTCCTTCGTGTATTTTCAGCTTCTCTCCATTTGGGACCTTTTCAGCCTACCCTCCTACCTAGACAACTAACCTCCTACCTAGACTACTGTAACAGTAGTAGTTTTCCAATTTCTGGTTAGTTTCCTCTCCAGAGACAAGCAGAATGCATTTCACACAATGCCAGAATCTCCTGGAAGCACATTTATTCAACACAAATTTATTGAGCACATGTCCAAACACCAGGCACTATTCTAGGCCAATGTGAACCAGAAGTAATTAAGACAATGTTCCTACTCTCATAGAGCTGACATTCGAGTGGCAAAAGATAAAAAACAAGTGATATTAAGAAGTGCCATGAAAGAACAATAAATTGGGAGGACAATGCATTGGAAGTGGAACTGACAACTTCTCAGACAGTGGTAAAGACAGACTTCTCTGAAGAAACTACTGTTAGCTGAGATCTGACTGAGCTGATACTTGCCTCTCAGAGCAAAATATTTCAGGAAAAAGAGCTACAAAGTGAGAGATGAGTAAGCAGGGGCCAGCTCACAAACACCTTGTGGAAGTCTGGATTTTATTTTTGTGAAGGAAATCCATTAAAAAGTTTTAAGCAGTTGACTTATCTGATTACCCTAGGAACTATGTGGAGAATGCATTGTAGGGCCTGGGGTAGGGGAAGATGGAAGAAAAGAGAAATTCAAGAACTGCTGAAGTTGTCCAAGTGTGAGATGATGGTGGTTTGGACCAGGGTGGCACCAGCAAAAACAGTAAGTGCTTTGGATGCAGAGCCAAGAGGAATTTGATAAATGGGCCTACTGGGAAGTATGAAGAAAATCATGGATTCCTCCATGGTTTTGGCCTGAACAACCATATGATGAAGGTCTATTGACTAAGACTAGGTTTGGAGGGCAAGGGCAGGGACATGTAAAGTTTGAGATGCCTATTAGGCATCTCTGGTAAGATGATATTTAAGGATACCTGCTTGTATGATTTTTAGTTTTTTTATTTTGAAAAATTCCAAATACACATAAAAAAATAGAGAATAATATAGTGGATTCCCATATACCCACCATCCAGCTTCATCAACTATCAATATTCAGCAAATCATGTTTCATCTCTCTCCCCAACATACAGTTGCCCCATCTACCACCTCACTCCACCCAGTTGGTGAATTTCAGAGTAATTTCCAGATATTAGAGCATTTTATCTATATTTTATCTATGTTTTATGCAAATGCTTTGGTATATACCTAATAGATAAACATTTCTTACAATATATCTAGTCATTATTCAAATTTTCCCAATTGCTGGAATAAAATAGCCCAGAAATAAACTCTTGCATATTGGTCAAATAATTTTCAGTAGGGATACAAAGACCATCCAATGGGGAAAGAATAGTCTTTTTAGCAAATGGTACTGAAAAAATTGGATATTCACATGCAAAAGAATGAGGTTGGAACCTGAATTAATACCATGTACAAAAATTAATTCAAAATCGATCAAAGACCTAACCTTAAGAGCTAAAACTATAAAGGTCTTAGAAGAAAACATAAAGGAAAGGCTTTCTGACATTGAATTTGGCAATGATTTCTTGGATATGACAACAAAAGAAAAATAAACCAATTGTACTTTATCAAAACTGAAAACTTTTGTATATCAAAAGACAGTGTGAAAAGAGTGAAACAGCACCTCACAGAATGGGAGAAAACATTTGCAAATCATATATCTGATAAGGAGTTAATATCCAGAATATGTCAAGAACTTCATTAACTCAACAACAAAGACAATCCAATTAAAAAATGAACAAAAGGACTTAAAAAAGAAATTTTTCCAAAGAAGAAACACAGATAACCAATAAGCATAAAGATGCCCACCATTACTAATCATTGGGAAATGAAAATCAAAACCACAAGGAGATACTAGGATGGCCATTAACTCAGAAATAAGTGTTGGTGAGGATGTGAAGAAGTTGGAACCCTTGTGCATTGCTGTTGAGAATGTAAAATGGTATGGCCCTTGCAGAAAACAGTATAGTGATTCCCCCAAAATTTCAAAATAAAATTACCATATGATTTAGTAATTTCAGTTGTGGGCATATACCCAAAAGAACTGAAAGCAGAAACTCAGTTATCTGTACACTCGTTTTCATAGCAGCATGGAAACAATGCTGGAAGGGTGGAAATGATACAAGTACCCATAGATTGATAAATGGATAAAGAAAATAAACAAAATGCATTTTATTCAGTCTTTCAATGGAAGGAAGTTCTGACACATGCTACAAATGGATAAACCTTGAAGACATTATGCTAAATACTCTATGTAGTCCACATAGTGCATTTGATTGACTGGTCTTGAAAGTCTCTATTAACTGAAAACAATTCCCTCTCATCTACTGCCTTTTTTACCTTTTATTGCTGAAGAGACCAAGTTGTTTGATTTGCATTAAGGATTGGTTGATTGCATTCTTATGGTGTCATTTAACATGTTCTTCTATCTCCTATATCCTGGTAGCTAGATGTAAGGGTTTGATTAGATTCAGGTTCAGGTTTTTTGGGAATGATACTTTCTATGTAACTTCCAAGATCCAATAACTTCCCACTGGATCACATCAGGAAGGAACTGATGTCTGACAGCTATTCTTTTTCTGATGTTAAGATTGAGTGCATTCACATGTTGTAAGCCTGATCCAAATATTATAAGATTCTCCATCAACCTTTTACCCAATAACCCTAGTAGCCATTGATGATCACTGATGACATATAGCCATGTAATGCAAAATGGTGATTTTCTAATTCTATCATTCTCTCAGAACTCACTAGTTTGTGTTCTGCTATAGAGTCAACTTTTTCATCACAATTATTTGGTAACTCTAAGATAGTTTGTCTAAGAAGTCAGAAAAAATGCTTGATTCTTTCCTTATTTCTTTTTTAGAATAACAAGTTAGTGCCTAGCAACTTTGAAAGATCACCAATTTGGTTTTTTTTAAACATGGGTTGTTGATATGCTTGATTTTTTTTCAACTTGTACTTATTATTCTTTTTGAAGTTCATATGGTTCCATCTGTGGCCAGTAGGCATCCCTTCAAGTTAGCTCCTGAGTCTTTTTAAAAGTCCAGTAGTCTATATTAGTTTCCTTTCTGACACCACACAATGTTCCAGGCTTATCTTGTATAGTTCCTGCATCAGACTTACGGAATCTACAACTTCTCCCAGGAGCGTTAGGAAATAGTATTTAGAGACCACAATCTAAGAGGCAGGGATACTAGTTGCTACTGAGACTGTTTCTAGGTCTTTCGAAGTACAGAGCTAGGAAATCAGTTTCATTGTTTTTGGTGTTTTGTTTTTAAGAGAAAAATATATCATGAGTATATACCATCTTTCCAAAATACAGATCTTAATTTAACTTCTCTAATTTTATATATGTATCTCTTTTATCCTAAAAATATTAGTTGCTAATGACATATTATTTATCCTATAACATACATGTTTTCAAAACTGTGTTAATACTAACAATATAATTACTAAGTATAATTTAAGATTTCTTTGCAGTTCTTTTTGTCCTTAGAATATATTTCACTAAAAATGTGTTTTTAAATTACGTGGGTTCTAAAGTGACATGAAATAATCTTCTATGTTACTAAGACACAAATCCACAAATTTTAAAGACATCTGTTTTACTTTGCTTCATTTTTTTCCCAATTTTATGAGTCTGCCTTCTTTGTTGTTTTCATTTTTATCTAATTTTGTTTTAAGGCAGGGTAAAAACGTTTGCATGGTTCCAAGGTCAAATTATCAAACTATATTTAAAGAAGTCTAGAATCCACTTTTACCCCCATCACCCTGTTACCTCCGTCATCAGACAACCATTTATAGTAGTTTATCCTTCCAATGTTTTACTAATATATGCAAATACAATTATGTATTTATATTCCCCCTTTCTTGGATAAAAAGTAGCATATTACAGACACTGTTCTGCCATTTATTTTTGTCACCTAAAAATATCCACAGGATGACATAATTTTCATTTCTTTAAACTATTCCCTGGTCCTCCATTGTGTGACTGTACCATAGTTTCTTTCAACTAGCCTCATTGTTGGACATTTGAATTGTTTTCTATTTTGTTATTACAAATTAGTCCTACTATGAATTGCCTTGTACATGTCATTCCATACTTCCCAGTGAATCTTTAGGAGAGATTCCTTGAAGTAGGATTCCTGGATCAAGCATAAATGTTTATTCAGTATTGTTAGATATGGACAAGTTCCCTCCACCAAGGCTGTACTCCCAGCAGCAAAGTACAGGAAGAGTACAGTCTTGTCAACAGAATGCAACTGTTAGGGTCCTTAATTTTTGCCAGTCTCACAGATGAGTGATGGTATTTTATTTTTAAAGATTTTATTTATTTGACAGAGAGAGAGAGAGAGCACAAGCAGGGGCAGTGGCAGAGAGAGAGGGAGAAGCAGGCTCCCCACTGAGCAGGGAGTCCAATGCAGGGCTGGGTCCCAGGACCCTGGGATCACAACCTGAGCCTAAGGCAGAAGCTTAACCCACTGAGTTACCCAGGCGCCCCTGAGAAATGGTATTTTAATGTAGTTTTAACTTTCAACTCTTTTATTATGAGCAAGTTGGAGCATCTTTTTCTATCTTTAAGTGCTGTTTTCATTTCTTTTCCTGTGAACTGTGCATATGTATTTCTTGACCAGTTTTAAAAGGTTGGTTGTTTTCATCTCAATTTGTAGTTCTTTAAATATTAGATATGTTAACTTTTTTCTGTGAAAGAAGCTGTAAATATTTCCCCCGTGCCACTTGTATTTTTACTTTACCTCTAATGGCTTTTGCCATGCAGGATTTTTTAAAATATAGCTAAGTTACCAAACTTTTCCCTTAATTTGGGAAGTTTTCACTCACTCGTATGTTATGAAGGATTCACCCATGTTTTCTTCTAGTATTGTACAACTTCATCTTTTACATTCAGAGCTCTTACCTTTTCAGAATTTATACCAGTATACAGTATGCAGATGAATCCATTTTTATCTTTTTCATATAGCTATCCAGTTGTCCCAGCATCGCTGTTTGGAAAGTCTCTCTCCACTGATTTCAGATGCTGCCATTATCATGGTCTAAATTTCTATGTGCAATTAAGTTTATTTCTGGATTTTCTATTTGTTTCCATCATCTTGTCTGTTTATTCACTTGCCAATATAATTTTCTTCTAATTATAGAGACTTTGTAATATGTTTTAACATCTGGTTTAAGATATAGCCCCCCATCATTGTTTTTAAGGTTCTTCAGTCTATGTTTAATTGTTTTTACAAATGAAATATAAAAATCAATTTGTTCTTTAGCTTCAAGGGAAAAAATGTGTATTACCAAAAAATATTTTATAATATTGAGTCTTCCTATCCAAACTCATGGTATGGCTTACTATTTGTTTATGGCTACTTTCGTGTCAGTGGGGTATATTTTAAAAATTCTTCACAAATGTTTTCGTCATCCCTTATTCAAGGGATGCCTAGGTACTTTTGCTATTTTTGTTGCAATTATAAAAGGAGTCTTTAACTTCCAATCAGTTATTTTTATATATGAAACCTGTTGAGTTCTACATAATGATTTTATAACCTGCTACTTTACTAAATTCTCTTAAGTGTTTTGCTAGTTTTTTTCAGCAATTTTTCAATTTTCCAGGTCTATAATCTGTAAATAGATATGATTTTACCTCTTTCTAATTCATATGGCTCTCTCTATTGGCACTAGATGACAATTTCAAAATGGTTTTAAATAGTAATAATGATACTGGTCATTCTTATCTCATTCCAGATCTTGGCAGGTGTTTTCTCATTAAGTATTGTTCTGGTTTTGGAGATGCAACACACATAATTATCTGGGGCATTTTTAATTCTGAGTAAAGCTGTCACTAGCTCCTTATTGTAGCAGAGATGGTACTTCAGAAACAGAGCAGAAATCACCAAGAGTGGTCACTTTTAAAATGTTAATGTACATATACATATGTACATTAATATATATACATATATTACATAATGCACAATACATATATAGATATGTTAGTGTGTATATAATGTACATATCAATTACCGGGGGAGCTGTCTAAGTACAGATTCTAATTGTGCAGATAGGATAGGGGCTGCGATGCCCTATTTTTACAAACTCTGGGGTGGGCTGAGATGCTGCTGCTTAACAGGGATCACACTTTGAGTAGCAATAACCTAAAACAAAGAAATCATTTTCTAACTTTGATTTTCAAAATAAATTTTAAAATATTTCAAAGTTGAAGAAACAATCAGGAAAATTCTGGTTTTAAATTTTAAGAGCTAGGCAGTTGAGGAAGGATAGGTTCCAGTTAATTGTTTGTTTGTTTGTTTGTTTGTTTGTTTGTTTCGGGAAATCTCCCAAAGCTGATCTCTTAACTCTCTGTGGACCAAGTCTGGAGGATTAAAACAGATCTTCTCATAAGCCACAGAGTAGGAAGATGCAGGATATAACAAAAGGGTAGCTTCCTGCCACATAGGAAGAGGAAGAAAGTGCTTCGTGTAGCAGTACGGAGGAGTCTGAGGAGATAGAGTTGAGATGCTAAGTTCTTGCAGCCCCAGCTAGAAACTATCCTTGGCCATGGCATGGGAGATAGAAGAGTATAGACAGCTCAAGGGAGAAGCCCAGAAAAGGAGGAAATGAAGGAGCAGCTGCAGCTCATTAGTCTATTACAATAAGAGCCTCATAGGGACAAAGGCCAAAGTCTAAAGCCCCCGCAGAATGAGACCTTTCAGCAGAGACTAGATGGGCTTAAAGGACTTAGATCAAACACTCTTTTCCTAATTCCAGAACAAAATTTGTTGTTGGTACTGGGTCTGAATTTAATAGGAAAAAAAACACTAAATGAATCTGAAACAGAGTAAGTCAATCTATTTATCCATCCACCTGTCCATTCACTCTGCAAACTGGGTACTTCTTATATGTCAGTTGTTAGGGACAAAATAAATAAGACCAAGCTCCTGTCCTCATGGAGCTTAAAATCAGTAACATCTAACTTCTATCAGCAATGGTACTTTACACAGGGATGTCTGTCTGAAAAATCTGCATGTACATACTCATACCTGTTCCTGGTAATCTGATTCAATGGATCTGGGAAACACCAAAGAAAGTATATTTTTAAAGTATCCATTTATTTCTGATTCTGAATTGTAATTAAGACATTTTTTCAGTACTTATATCATTAGAATAATTTCCCAACAATCAAAGCCACAACTATAGTGAAGAATATATGGTAGAATATCTTATATTCTTTTTGAGTTTTAAAAAATAATTTCTGGAATATATGAAAATTGTTTTTTAGGACACTTCTTAAGTTAGTCATACTCTATTTTGGATTATGTTCTAATTCATGGGACAAAGCTTCACAATCTTTTAAATTATAACCTTTCTTTATATGTACAAATTGAGATTCAAATACAGGCTATTTTTTTATTAGGACTCTTACTTATAATAATCTAGGCCAATTAGTATTTGCATATTTAGTAATGTGAAAAGGTAGTTTTAGGGTTGAAATAGTAATTCTATGAAAAAAAGTTATATAGATAGTTATATTTGTGATATAAATGTGCGTGTATAAATATATGTAATTGCCCTATATTTTCAAATTCTAAATCCTTATATTGAAGTTTAGAAAATAAAACTATTTACAATATTTTCTTATATATAAAAATATACACTCTTCCACTAAGACATCACTTTATTTTCAAAGATTTTCTTTTATTTTAAAGAGAGCTTGTGTGCAAGTGGGGGAGGGGCAGAGGGAGAGAATCTCAAACACATGCTATGAGCACAGAGCCCCACATGGGGCTCCATCTCATGACCCTGAGATCAAGACAGCACTTTAATCCAGACTTCCTCCTAGAATCTTTTCCAAGTTCCAACTTCCCACCCCCATTCATACCCCAAGCTTTGATTATGTCAATAATGGTTGAAACTCCATTGTGTTACCTGAGCATAATTGCCTGAAAAATTCTGAAGGAAAACGATCACAAAGACTTAAGTGAAGTCTGATATTCTCAAGATCTTTTCGAATGCCATCTCCCTATTAGTTAACATATGCTGTTATACTTCTTGCCAGGTTACATTGTGAAATTACCAGTTTGAGAATCTGTCAACAAGACTGTAGGTAGAGCTCCTTGATCTTATTTATCTTAAGTCTGACACATCAATAAATCAATAAATGCTTAACAAATAAATGAATGATTAAAACCACACTTTAGGGCTGTAATTTAACCAGCAGCATTTAGACAACCTTGGTCTTTTGTGCCTCCAGTTGTGTTTATAATCAAACTCAGTTCTATAGGGCTTAGGTCTCTTACTTCCCTGGTGAACTGCTTCTTTATACCAGAGGCATAGAATCCACTGGACTGAGTATTGTAAAGGAGAGCAGTAGAGAGAAGCCTCTTTGAATCCCAGGACCTGCTCTCAGGAAACCAATGAAACCACAGATCTAAAAGCCAGTTAGAGTATCTCTGCTATCAGAAAAACAAAATAAAATGTGGAAATTTTAAGAGGCATTGTATCAAGTGCCTTTAAAATACCTTTTTTTTTTTTAAAGATTTTATTTATTTATTTGTCAGAGAGAGGGAGAGAGAGAGAGCACAAGCAGGCAGAGAGGTAGGCAGAGGCAGAGGGAGAAGCGGGCTCCCTGCTGAGCAAGGAGCTGACGTGGGACTCAATCCCAGGACCCTGGGATCATGACCTGAGCCAAAGGCAGCGGCTTAACCAACTGAGCCACCCAGGCATCCCCCTTTAAAATACCTTTATGCTTATCCATTAAGCTAACCCCATACTACTTTCCCTGGTCAGGCCAAATGGCTTTTCTTCAAGTTACCTTTTTCTAATCTAGAAGTTAAGAAACTTTCTGAGATATATTCAACTGTTCTTTATCTGAATTGCTTGAAGAAGGAACAATGGAGTTAGGTATACCAAATAAAATTAAGACCTAAGTGCTGGAGAAATAGAAGGAAAAGTAGCCAAAAAGACCTGCCCAAGCAAATCTTTTCCACAGTTTCAAGTAGATATCCAATTGATAAGACTCTTTTAACTCAAAATCTTAGAAATAACTCAAGCACTTTTTTTTTTTAAAGATTTTATTTATTTATTTGACAGAGAGAGATTAAGATCACAAGTAGGCAGAGAGGCAGGCAGAGAGAGGGAAGCAGGCTCCCTGCCGAGCAGAGATCCTGATGCGGGGCTCCATCCCAGGACCCTGAGATCATGACCTGAGCCGAAGGCAGAGGCTTTAACCCACTGAGCCACCCCGGCGCCCCATAACTAAAGTACTTATAAAAGAGAATTAAAATGACAATGTAGGTGAGGAAATATGGCCAAAGAATTCTGAGCAATCCTAGAGATGTAGGGGATCAAGGACGGAATCTGGAAAAATAAACTAAGGCATGGAAGTGCAGGTAAGCCATCAAGTCCCCTTAACTCTACACTAAAATCTGTAAATGCAGAGTCAGCAAGAATAATAGGAAGTAAAGCTAAATTCTATGCCAAAGCATGAGTCTGACTCTGCTGGAATTTGGCATCCTTGGACCCTCAGGTGTTTATCATAGTAGAAAGAGACTAGGAGGTGACTGCAGGTTAGCCATTATCCTGCTGCAATGCTGGAATCACCAAATGCCCTCCTTAAAACATAAGCAATTTAAGTGATTTAACAGGGCTTCTGGGGGTCATGGGTGGAGAAAGGAGAGTAGAAGCTATTATGGTAAGTAGCAGATTACATATAATGTATACCACACAGACAAGCTTCACTTTTTAGCATTTTTGGTATTTGGTAATGTTTACATTTTTTGTGACACATTTGATATGGAAAGATCTCCAGAGTACAGAAATATTCCCCAGACACAAATCTATTTCCATTTTGCATTTTGACCAAGGTTTGAGAGAAAAACTATCCAAAAATAACTATAGAATATTCCTCGATGCCCATGCTTTGGGCAGTTTTACAGATGAATTTATTCAATAAAAATTTATGAGATACAAGACTAGTATGATATTAGCTGATACTAAAAGTACATGGAAAATATCAGAAGAGGGAGGGAAAGAATTCAATAAGGCAACTTGATTGAGCCGTGGAATGAGAATAGGATTTGAAATAAAAAGATTTGGGAACAAATCCCAGTTCTGGGGGAAAATAAGATAATTATACAATGTCATAAAATTTTGTGAGACTCAAATAAGATACTGTGTATAGGAGTGACATCAGCAAGATGGCAGAATAGAAGTTTTCAGGCCTCATGTCCTCACAAAAATTCTACTTTGAAAACCACCAAGAGATAAGAGTACCTTCACAAGAGCTCCAGAATTCAGGTGAGATTATAGCACTAGGGTGGAATATGGAAATGAGAAAAGATGCACTGAAGAAGCTAAAAGGGACAGTTTCATTTTATTTGCATCACATTTTCCCTAAGGCCATGCATTACAGTGCTGAGAGAGATCTTCTGTGCCTAAAAGTCCTCTCATGGAGAAAGGAGAGTGAAAGTGTCTGATTTTGCCATGGAACCTGGAACCAGGTCCACTCCAGTGAAACCCAGCACAAGGAAAGCCCCTGTAGACTTTGGCTTCAGGCCCACCCCAGTGGACCCCAGGGGCAGGCTTGTCACTGTGTACTAGGCTCCATGCCTCTCCCCATGGACCTCTACTCCAGACCCAGTGGTCCCCAACTGGTCCCTATGAGCCTAGGTACCACATCCACCTGCATGCAGACTCAGGCACCAGGCACACCCTATGGTAAAGGGTTTTCCCTGAAGAAGCTAATCTTTAAAGAATGGGAAAAGGTGATGACTTCTTCAAATATGCAGATACCAACACAATGAGGCTACAAGGACCACAAAGATTCAGGGAAACATGATACCACCAAAGGAACAAAATAAAGCACCAGTAATTAGCCCTACAGAAATAGAGATCTAAGAACTGCCTGACAGATAATTCAAGACTATCATCTTTAAAAAGCCCAGTGAGCTACAAGGGAACATAGATAACTAAATGAAATCAGGTAAATAATACATGAATAAAATGGAAGTTCAACAAGGAAATTAAAATCATAAAAAAAAAAAAAAATCTGAAGTCGAAGACCCAAAGACTAACCTGGAAAAGTCAATAGAGAGCTTCAACAGTGGAAGAAAGGATCAACAAACTTTTAGACAAATCATTTAAAATTACCCAATCATAAGAACAAAAAGAAAAAAGGGTAGTGAAGAAAGCCTATAGGACTTATGAGACATCATCAAGAAGCCCCAGAAGAAGGGAGAGAGAAAGGGCAGAAATCTTGTTTAAAGAAATAATGGCAGAAAACTATCCAAATCAGGGCAGGGAAATGGACACCCAAATTCATAAAGCCCAAAAAATCCCAAATATAGTGAAACTATAAAGAGATCTACCCCAAAACTTATTATAAATGAATTCTTAAAAGTCAAAAACAAAGAATCTTGAAAGCAGACGAAAAGTGACTCATCATATACAAGTGAATCCTATAATACCTTTACAGCATAAGCGGATTTCTCAGCAGAAACCTTACAAGCTAGGACAAAGTGAGATGATACATTCAAAGGGCTGAAAGAAAAACAATATTACCAACCAATAATAGTACACCTGGCAAAACTCTTCTTGCAAATTTAAGGAAAAATAATGACTTTCTGAAATAAAGAAAAACTGAGGGAGTTTGTTACCACTAGAGCTGACCTACAAGGTCTGCTAAAGTGAGTGCAAGTTGAAACAAAAAGGATGCTAAACAGCAACATAAAAGCACATAAAAGGATAAATTTCACAGGTAAAATCAAATAGAGAGACAAATACAGAATAATATAATACTGAATGAATGTGCATTAATCACTTTTAGTCATACTATAAAAGTTAAAAGACAAAAGTATTAAGAACTATGACCACAAAATATTGGTTAATGAATATAGAATATAAAAAAGGCAAATTCTGACATCAATAACCAAGTGTGTATGGAGGGGAAGAAAGGTGTCCAATTTTTTATGCAAATGAAGTTCGGTTGTTATCAGTACAAACAAGATCTTTGCAACAGTTAGTGTTATACAAGCCTCATGATAGCCTCAAGAAAAAGCCTACAACAGATACAAAAAAAATGAAGAGGAAAAAAAAAATCGGGGCGCCTGGGTGGCTCAATGGGTTAAAGCCTCTGCCTTCGGCTCAGGTCATGATCTTAGGGTCCTGGGATAGAGCCCCACATCAGGCTCTCTGCTCAGCAGGGAGCCTGCTTCCCCCTCTCTCTCTGCCTGCCTCTCTGCCTACTGTGATCTCTCTCCTCTCTGTCAAATAAATAAATAAAATCTTAAAAAAAAAATCAATGTGTATTACTATTTAAAAAAAAAAATCACCAAATCAAAGAAGAGAAAAAAAATACAGACAGTAAATAACTTAAAAATGACAATAGAAACTCCTTATCTATCAAAAATACTTCAAATGTAAATGGATTAAACTCACCAAAAGAGTGGAGAGGTAGAATGGGAAAAAAAAATAAGATCCAACTGAGTACTATCTAAATGAGGCCCCACTTTAGATTGAAGGACACAGGTAGGCTGAAAGAGAAGGAATGAACAATGATATTCCATGGAAATGATAACCAAAAGAGAGCAAGAGTGGCTATAATTACGTCAGACAAAATAGACTTTTAAGTCAAAAAGTGTTAGAGGAGACAAAGAAGATTATTACATAATGACTAAAGGATCAATTCAACTGGAAGATACAATCATTATAAGTTTACATGCACCAGTTATATCCACCCAACATCAGAGCATCAAAATTTATAAAGCAAATATTGACAGACCTGAAATAGGAGAAATAGATAGCAATACAATAATTGGAGACTTCAGTATTCTACTTAAAATAATAAGCAGATTATCCAGACAGGAAACTGATAAGGAAATAGTAGACTTAACTACACTATATACCAAGTGGATCTAAAAGACATAAATAGGAATTCCATCCAACAGCAGAACATACATTCTTCAAGTGCTCACAGAACATTCTCCAGGACAGATCACATGCAAGGTCATAAAACAACAAATTTAAGACTAAATCATTTCAAAGAACTTCTCTAACTTCAATGGAATGAAACTAGAACTCAATAACATTAGAAAATGAAAAAGATCACAAATACATGGAAATTAAACACTTTTAAACAGCCATTGAGTTAAAGAAGAAATCAAAAGGGGAAATTATAAAATATCACAAGACAAATGAAAACAAAACCACAACATATCAAAATTTAGCAGATGCATCAAAAGCAGTATTGAGGGAAAGTTCAGTGATAAATGCCTACATTAAAAAGAAGAAAAAGGTGCCTGGATGGCTCAGATGGTTAAGCTTCTGACTCCTGATTTAGGGTCAGGAAATCAAGCCCTGTGTCAGGCTCCATGCTCAGGAGGAAGTCTGTGTCTTTTTCTCTCTCCCATTCCCTCTACCTCTGCCCCTCCCCGCCTCATTCTCTCTCTCAAATAACTAAATCTTTTTTTTTTTTTTTTTAAGGGTGTGTACAGCTGGGTGGCTTAGTTGGTTAAGCATCAGCCTTCAGCTCAGGTCATGATCCCAGGGTCCTGGGGTCCAGCCCCACATCAGGCTCTCCACTCAGCGGAGAGCCTGCTTCTCCCTCTCCCTCTTTGCTCCCCCTGCTTATCCTCAATTTCTCTCTCTCTGTCAAATAAATAAATAAAATATTTAAAAAAAGAAAGACCTCCTATAAACAACCCTACATTACACATTAAAAAACTAGAAAAAAAACAAACTAAGCCCAAAGTTAGCAGAAGAAAGAAAATGAGAATAGAGCAAAAATAAATGAATAAAAAAGTAGAATAAATCAATAAAATGAATAGTTGATTCTTTTAAAAGAAAAAACAAAATCAACAGACTAAAAAGAATCAAATAAATAAAATGAAAACTGGAAGAGAAGATAACCAATGCCACAGGAAAAAAAATTATAAATTATGAACAATTATGTGTCAGCAAGTTGGACAACCTGGAAGAAATGGATAAATTTCTACAAATATAAAATCCCCTAAGACTGAATCAAGAAAAATTAGAAAGCCTGAACTGACCAACAACAAATAAGGATATTGGATCAGTAATAAAATAATCTCTCAACAAAGAAAAGCTCAGGATCAGATTACTTCACAAGCAAATTCTACCAGACATTTAAAGATTTAGTATGTATTATTCTCAAACTTTTTCAAAGGATAGAAAAGAACACTTTCAAACTTCTTTTACAGGGCCAAAATTACTCTAATATCAAAGCCAAAGAAAACTACAGGTCATCATCACACCTGATGAACGCCAGAGCAAAAACCATCAACAAAATATTAGCAAAACAAATTTAACAACACATTAAAAGGATCATATAGCATGACCAAATGTGATTTATCCCTGGGATGCAGGGATGGTTCAGTATAATGTGATAAATCTCAGCAACAGAAGAAAGAGCAAAAATCACGTGATTGTGTTAATAAATGAAAAAAATACATGTGACAAAATTCAGTACTCTTTTATAATAAAAACTCTTAACAAATTAGGTATAGAAGGAACTTAACCTCAACACAATAAAGGTCATGTATAAAAATCCTACAGCTAGCATTATACTCAATGGTGAAAAACAAAGCTTTTACTCTAAGATCTGGAGCAAGGCAAGGATACTCACCATTTGCCACTTCTTTTCAACATAGTACTGGAAGTCCTAGCCAGAAGAATTAGACAAGAAAAAGAAAAAGGCACTTAAATAGACTAGGAAAAAGCAAAATTATCTCTGCTTGCAGATGACATGATCTTGTAACTAGCAAACCCTAAAGACTCCATAAAAATTGATTTAAAAATCAACATAAATCAGTTGCACTTCTACATACTAACAACAAATCATCTGAAAAGGAAGTTGATAATCCCATTTTAAAAAATATTAACATATTTAGGAATAAATTTAAAGGAAAAATTTATACACCAAAAACTAAAATGCTAATGAAAGAAAATAAAGCAGACACATATAAATGAAAAGATATCCCATGTTGATGGGTTGGAAGAATTAAAACTGTTAAAATGTCCGTACTACTCAAAGTGATCTACAGATTCAATGCAATTCCTATCAAAAGCCAAGTGGCATTTTTTCATAGAAGTAGAACAAACAATCCTAAAATTTGTATGGAACCACAAAATAACCCAAATAGCCAAAGAAATCTTGAGAAAGAACAAAGATAGAAGGATCACACTTTCAGATTTCAAAATATATTTCAAAGCTACAGTAATCAAAACAGCAAGGTACTAGCATAAACAGAAATATATAATAAACCAGTGGAACAAAATAGAACCCAGAAATGAAGCCATGCATATATGGTCAACTGATTTTGACAAGGGTGCCAAAAATGTGCAATGGAAAAGTATATTCTTTTTAATGAACAGGGTTGAGAAAATTGGACATCCTCATGCAAAAGAATGAAATTAGACCCTTATCTTACAACATACACAAAGATTAAGTCAAAATGGATTAAACTCTTAGACAATAAAGTTACTGGAATAAAACATAGGGAAAAAGTTTATTGACATTAGCCTTGGCAATGATTTATTGGATAAGACATAAAAAGCACAGGCAACCAAAGAAAATATAGACAAGTGGGACTACATCAAACTAAAAAGCCTCTGCACAGCAAAGGAAATGATCAACAAAATGAAAAGGCAACTTATAGAATGGGAGAAAATATTTGCTAACCATTATCTGATAAAGGATTAATACTGAAATATATAAGAAACTCAAACTTAAAAATGGGCAAAGGAACTGAAAAGACATTTTTCCAAAGATGACATATAAATGGCAATAATAGGCTTATGAAAAAATGCTCAAAATCACTAATCACCAGGGAAATGCAAATCAAAAACCACAATGAGATATCACCTATTACCTATTGGTAACAAATATTAGTGAAGATGCAGAGAAAAGAGAACCTTTGCATACTGTTGGTGGGAATGTAAATTGGTGCAGCTCCTATAGAAACCAAGTTCCTTAAAAAACTAAAAACAGGGGCACCTGGGTGGCACAGTGGGTTAAAGCCTCTGCCTTTGGCTCAGGTCATGATCTCAGGGTCCTGGGATCGAGCCCCGCATCAGGCTCTCTGCTCGGTGGGAGCCTGCTTCCCCTCTCTCTCTTCCTGCCTCTCTGCCTACTTGTGATCTCTCTCTGTGTCAAATAAATAAAAAAAATCTTAAAAAAAAAAACTAATAACATAATCGTCATTGATCTGGCAATCTTATTTGGGGTACACAACCAATGGAATTGAAATCAGTACCTTAAAGAGGTGTCTGGACTCCCATGTCCCATGTCCATTGTTCACAATAGCCAAGATATGGAAACAACCTAAGTGTCCATCCATGGATGAATGGTTAAAGAAAATGTGGTATATACATATGGTAGAATATTATTCAGTCTTTTAAAAAATCCTGCCATTTGCAACATGAATAAAACTGGAAGATATTATGGTAAGTGAAATAAGCCAGATACAGAAGAACAAAGACTTACATGATACCACTTAATACGATGAATCTAAGATCGTCAAACTCAGAAGCACAGAATGGAATGATGATTGCCAGAGACTGGGAAGATAGGGAAACATAGAGGTAGTAGTCAAAGGATATAAAGTTTCAGTTAGTTATGAATAAGCCCTAGAGATCTACTACAACACAGAGCCTATAGTCAATAAGCCCTAGAGATCTACTACAGCACAGAGCCTATAGTCAATAGTATTATATACTTTAAGATATGCTAAAAGGGTAGATTTTAAGTATTCTTACAAAATAATAATAACAATTATAAAACAAGAGGCAAGGAGAAATCGTTAGAGGTGATAGGTTGATGGCATAGATGGTGGTAATTATTTTTAACAGATGTATACTCATCTCTAAACTCATCAAGATATATATATATATATATATATATACATATATATATATATATATATACACTGCCTATATATAAATTAATATAGGGCAATACAAAAAAATTAATTTTGAACTTGGCTATACAGATCTTTGTTTTCAACTGTACATTTTATGAAATGTAAATAAAGAGCAAGTATATCCAACAAAAATTTTGTGTCTTATAATTGAAAGGTGCTGTAAGTAGAAAACATACCAGGTTTTTCAAGATTAGTAGGAGAAAGAGTAGACTATCTCATTGACAATTTAATATTGATTACATGTTCAAAAGCAAATATTTAAATATATATGTTTAAATAAAATAGTTGAAGTATACATATTTTAAAACATTTTTATTTATTTATTCATTTATTTGACAGAGCAAGAGCAGCTCTTGCACAAGCAGGGGGAGCTGCAGAGAGAGAGGGAGAAGCAGGTTTCCCTCTGAGCAGGGAGCCCAATCAGAGGCTTGATCCCAAGACCCTGAGATCATGGCCTGAGGAGAAGGCAGATGCTTACCCAACTGAGCCACCCAGATGTCCCTAAAGTATACATATTTTTTAGAAGATACTGTGTGTGAAAGCATCGAAGACTACATTTAGTATAGGACAGCCACTCAACAATTTTTGTTTCTTCCTTGGCATTGCAACTTTTGATTAGTCAATTAACCTCTTTGAACTTTAGTGTTCTCATCTCAAAAACCGAAAATACTTTGGGTTGTACTAAGAATCAAATGAAAAACATTCCAAGGCACTCTGCAAACTGCAAAGTATTACTCAAATCTTAGTTACTGATATTGTAAGGAATGCTTGGCATTGTGTCAAGATGGGAGCAGGGCCCACACCTCCCGTCACCAAGAGTAAGGGTAAGTATTCCCTGACTCCTGGCGGGTAGAACAGACTGGAGCACAGGCTCCTGCCTGGACTGTAACAACCCAAAGGCACAGGGTCAGAGAGTCATCACAGCAGCTGCAGTGGCCTGGCCCAGAGTCTCTTGATGGCACACGTGCAGGGCAGTGCCGCCAGCAGCCTTGGCCACGTCCAGTGGCCACTGTGCCCGTGGCAGTCTCCTAAACAGAGATAGCCTGTGGCGGGATCTTGGCCATGCCTCATCTTGCTTGGAACCTGCTCAAGTCTGGCTCCCCAACCTTCCCCTGGATTCTTTTTGCACTTATATGCAGAGGACGTCTCAATTTTCACAATTTAAAAGTCCCAATTAATTCCCACACCATCACATAAAAGATTCACTCCCTGAGCCCAAAGAGCTGGTCTAGATTTAATATTCAAATTGCCAATGATAGCTTTATACATATTTATTTAGTATATTGGCTAAAACCCAAAACAATCAGGTATTTTTACTTTAAGATGGAAAAAAAAAAAAAAGGAGTTGAAGGTTTACGTAGTTAGATGCCCATAATTTCTGTAAGCCCTACAACCAAATAGTGGCAAAAACTTTCTAATTAGGTCAAGTGATTGTGTTCCATCCTCTTCAGTGAATGAATTCTAGAAGAAAAAAAAAAACAAACAAAAGACAAGCCAGTCCTTCTCAGACACCATAGGGAAGATATCTAAAATTAATTTCTTCTACAGATGATTTTCTTAATGTCTGGGGAATAGTGTTTCCTAGCCTTCTTCCTTTTTCATTATCAGCCTCTAAGGAGAAAGAAATTTAATTTAAATTCTCCATAACCAGAAAAATTAAGTACTAAGAAGTAAGATTTTTGTCAGGTTAAAAAAAAAAAAAAGATTTTTGTTAGGTAGGGTTGAACCATGGAGGACCACCATGCTCATATCTAAGTTTTTTGCCCCAGAAGAACAAATTTTCACCCCCTTCCTGGGGGTGGGGGACACCTATTGCCTTCGTTGAAAATGCATGCTTTAGAATTATAGTCTTAGATCATACACTAAGGTTAGAACAATGACTTGGTAAGTGTTATTAATACATCTTACTCAATCTCTAAATAATTTATTTTGGGTCTTAGTCAATTGAGTTTATTACAGCTAAAAAAATTTTGTCAGAATTAGTTTTGTCTTAATGCCTACAATTCAAACTTTGCCTCTAATTTACACTCTGATAATACACTGACTTGTAAGAAACAATAGGAGAGTTTTAGTTAACCCGAGATTGAGTTCAAGTTTAAACTATACAACTATATTCTAACAGAGAGAGAGAGAAAGAGAGAGAGAGAGAACATTGTGCTGTGTAGGATGGAAAGGCTAGGTAGACTCCATAAGTACCCCATATCCATCCCTAACTAATTCAGGCCCATGAAGTGAAGAGGCAGGACCACCTTCTTGTCCTATTCTACAAATTCTCCCCAACTCACTTAATCATGCCTTTGGTTTTAACTATAACCAAATTGCTAAGTACCCCAAATCTCTATCCCTAATTTACATCCCTTTCCTTACTTCCAGATCCATCTATCCAATTTCTTTTTTTTTTTTTTAAAGATTTTATTTATCTGACAGAGAGAAACATAGTGAGAGAGGGAACACAAGCAGAGGGAATGGTAGCGGGAGAAGCAGGCTTCCTGCCGAGCAAGGAGCCCGATGTGGGGCTCGATCCAAGGACTCTGGAATCATGACCTGAGCCGAAGGCAGCCGCTTAACGACTGAGCCACCCAGGCGCCCCCATCTATCCAATTTCTAATATCTATACTCTGATTTCCTCCAAGCGTATTCAACTCAATGTGCCCCAAACTGAATTTGCCCAATTGCTTTCACTTTATATTACCTAGATTAATAAATTACAATCAACTTCCTCAGCCATAAATCTGAGAGTCATTCTAGATATTTTTTTCCTGCTTTTCTGACGCAAACTCCAGTTCCCACCAATTTTAACTCTCAAGCACCTCTACCACCCTTGTTCCAGCCCAGATCTTCTCTCTCCCTACCATAGCCTCCTATAATATTTCTGCCTCCAGTCTTGCCTTCTTTGACTTCTTCATACTTCTTACTGAATACTCTCATTATAATGAAAATGGAAACTGCACACCCCAGTTCAAAATGTTTCAATGCATATGCCCTCCATCCTTTTCCTTGGTCTCATGCTTAGGAGACTTCTGCCACAGTAACACGCGTTCTCTTTTAAATTGCCTATCACCCCAAACTCACATCTTCTCATGAAGCCTGAGTGATCTGCTTGGTCATTTTCAGGGAACACACTGGCTCAGCCTTCCAGAGTCAGCCAATCTGCTGACATACCCCATTTGCTGCTTATCTATAAGGTAATTTTTTAGGGACAGGCTCTATCCCTTTGAGGAAGGGGTGTTGCAGGTTAGGACATGAATGTAATTCAGAAGGAAGTATTAAGAAAATGTAAGCTTCATCATCTAATCCAAATTTATCTATAATAAAGGTACTTTCCTTTTGTTGCCCCAGACAAACTGGGGGACTACACCAAGCTTTCACACTTCCTTTCTTTGCACATGATATTCCTTCTGCTGCTTCTGGATTTGGAAAACTCTTTTCATATTTCAAGCCTCAGCTAAAATGCTACCCCCAGACTGGCTGAAGGGTTCTTATTCTGCTTCCATTGAAGATTATCTGTATATCCATATAGAAATTATAAAATTACATTGTAATTATTTGTCTGAATATTTTACTGTAGCTGGTAAAGTCCTTCAGACCAAGAAATTTACCTTAATTCATCATGAATTGCTAGAACTTAGCATAGAATGGTATAATAGATCATCTGTAAGTATTCATAAATAGGTAAATAAATAAGCTTACCATGTACTCTCATCCCCAAAAAGAATTGGAATTAAAAAAAAAACATGTTGGAAGCATAATGGTATGGGTACTAAAACTGGATTAAGAAGTGCCACAATTCTTTTTATAATGTATGCCAACTTTAGTGAAGAGAGAATTATTGCTCTTTAGATGTGTCTTAACAGGATATAACCTAAAAATAAGATCATCTCTATTTATAACCCCTATTCTATAAACTCCCCAAGTAAGAAATTATATATCAAATACCTAAAAAAGGAATACAAGTCTTCTAGATAAAATCAGTCTTACAGAAAATTGTACACAATTGATTTTCAAGCTTTCATTACTTGCAGCTTATGCACTACAAAAATGCTGATCTCACCATTTTATAAGAGTCAGCCACAGGGAACTGTGTTTTGTACAGAGCATGGCACCACTATAATTCCATAGGATAGTATCCATAGGATAGTATAAATACTCTTTATAGTATTATAGAGTCAGAGTAGAGGTATCTATTAACATCAAATGTTAACCCTCTCAGAACCACTCCCAAACAAGAACTGAGCTATCTTGGAAGAACACTAAAATATTTTTACTTCACCTCTTTGCAAACTTATTGAAGATGGGACTTTAAATACAAGTGGAAGATAATTAGGTAAAGAAACCAGGAGAAGGAAAGACAAATGTCAGAAAAACAAGATGAAATCCTCAGGAAGAATAGGACACAAAATGTATGACATTCGAGTCTACACCATTTCCTAGGTTGCATATAAATTTGGCCTCAGAGTTTGGCAAATTCATTCTTATCAATTTGCATGTTTTGCATAAGCATAAACATAAAGTCTCAGGTGCCTGTGTGGCTCAGTGGGTTAAAGCTTCTGCCTTTGGCTCAGATCATGATCTCAGGGTCCTGAGATTAAGCCCCAACATCGGGCTCTCTGCTCCGCAGGGAGCCTGCTTCCCCCTCTCTCTCTGCCTGCCTCTCTGCCTACTTGTGATCTCTCTCTCTGTGTCAAATAAATAAATAAAATCTTTAAAAAAAAACATACCAAAGTCTTTATTAAGCTTCTAGCTTAATAATACATCTTAGTACATAGCTTATTCACACCAAGGAATATAAATAAAAAGTCATAAATCATATGTAATCTTAACATTTCTTCTCATAAAATGTAAAAGAATCTATAGTGAGATGGTAAAGTCCAAAGCCAACCCGCACTTCAACTACAATTTTAGTCTGTGACATCCAGACTTAGAATTTAACAAGGGAGTTAGTATGGATTTTCAAATGGAATGTTTAGAAGCCCATAGGTCAATATTTTAGAGGGGGAGAAGAGGTTCTATCTCTCCCAAAAAACAGAAAGGTCATAGTCTCACCTCAACTAAGAAAACCATATTTGTAATCTTAATAAAAGCAAACAAATAGTAAAAGCTCAAAACTCTTCATTGAGGGTTGTTTATGAATCATGTGAACATCGGAAATCTTCAGGTATTCTTTGTTTAAATGATTATGATACCTAGATGTGTATTATTAACACTCTAGCTGCAACCTGGTGTAGGGTCTACAAAGTTTAGGGAACTAAACCTTGGTTTACAAATTTAGAAAAGTCAGGCACTTAGAAAATGAATAAAATCTATACCTATGACTTACCAATTCATACCTTGTATGGCTTTGCCCCTGAATCTGCCATAACCACTGGACAGTTAAGTCAGATTGAGGTCTTTCCATATTTTTTTCAGATAATGAAAAATTTGTAATATGATTTAAATTTCATTACATCCCAGGTGACCTCTTCTAATTCCCCTTTCATATGTTACCCTACTCTGATTTTTTACATGCTACTTTACTGTGGAGTTGTCTGCAGGCTAAGCATTCTTGCAACCCAGGCAGTAGGAGGAAGAATTTGCTAGACTACTGTGCAGTTTGTATCAGTTTGAAATCAGTAGTCACCTGATAACAGAAGATGGCAGAAGAAATCTCTCCTTCAGAGCACTTGAGAATGATTTTGTTAAAGTTCTTAAAGTTTTCAGAAAGTAATTTGTATCATTTGCGGCTATTCATTTCATGCTACTCCTTATCTTCTTCTTTTTTTTTTTAAGATTTATTTATTTATTTATTTGACAGAGAGGAGAGAGATCACAAGCAGGCAGAGAGAGAGGGGGAAGCAGGCTCCCTGCCGAGCAGAGAGCCCGATGTGGGGCTCGATCCCAGGACCCTGAGATCATGACCGGAGCTGAAGGCAGAGGCTTTAACCCGTTGAGCCACCCAGGCACCCTACTCTTTATCTTCTAATGTCCCTTGGTCTAATCACGAATACAGACAGACTCTGAGGCGAAAATAATGAGGTGGAAACCATCACTTTTCATGAAATCTAAAATAGTCATGGTAGTTAGGATATAGGAACAATAATCACCCTAACCTAGTTTCTAAAAAACATAATGGATAATTCCCACAGATTGACCCTATGTTCTTCCTTTTAACTCCAACAGATTAGGTTACCAAATATGAGGAGAAAAACTGGGGGCAGAAATGTATCTGTCTTTTTAAAATGCTTCCAAAAAGAGCTCTCTCATACCCCAACAATGCCATATTAGGAAGGTTCCATTGAACATACCACTAGTCCTAGCACTGAGGTCCCCAGAAGCAACTTAAGCAATTAGAGTATGTGGAATAAATAAAAGTTGAAAGGACATAAAAAAGTGCCATATATCAAATTAGACAATGTGTCCCTTGACAGGAACTATGTAAGTATGAAGGTAAATCAAATTCACCTTGCCAAGAAAATAATCAGAACCACAGAAAACTTCCTGATATAGAAGTCAGGGAACTTGTCCATGCCCCCTGAGGTTAACAGTTACCCTTGACTAAAGGTTTTTCTCTGATAGCTAGAGATAGAAGTTCAAAATACATGAGAATATAGGAAGATGAAATTCTGAAATCCAGGTCTATTTTGGGCATATGATATTAAAAACCAACAGAAAACTCAATGGATAAGGAACCTTACCTTTAGAATGATAACAAGTTATGTTCCAAGAAAGTCAACTGTGAAGGCACTCACTCTACTGTTAAGTCATGTGGAGAGAGTTTACTGAGTCTGAAAGGATAGTCAGTGAACTGATTCCCAGGGGCCCCCAGGGCTGGAATTCACTGGCTCAAAGTCTAGTGTCTGTCTTCCTCTGCTGGCCTTGCTCTGGGCTCCCAAGCCATTCTAACCAAAAGAAGCTATACCATGTAGCTCAGATTATACCTGGAATGTTAAAAGACTGATCTTTGTTGAGGGATATGATCCTGATGCTACAATTACAAATGAAAACTATATTGATACTATTTTTCATGTCACAGTAACAAGTATCTCCAAGTTTGATAATACACTGTATTGTGTATTGGAGTTGGGGGTGGAGAGAAAAACACATCCTCAAACCTTGCTAGTGGGAGTGTTAATTGGTACAACACCTATAGAGGTCCATTTGGCAGTAGCTGGCAAAATATAAAATTTATGGGTAACCCTCAAGGGTCTCCTCCCTCTTTGGGAGCTCTGTACTATCATTCAATAAACTTTACTATAGCTCAATAAACTTTATTTTGCTCACCGCCACTCTTTGTCTGGTTTACTTCTTCATTCTTCAACATGGCATGATCAAGAACAGCAGGCACTAAAGGAAAAGAAATTCTGTTACAGTACCATACTGTTTTGTTTACTATAGCTTAGTAGTATAACTTGAAATCTGGAATTGTGGCTTTCCGGCTTTGTTTTTCATTTTCAAGATTGCTTTGGCTACTCAGGGTCTTTTGTGATTTCATACAAATTTTAGGATTATTTGTTCTAGTTTTGTGAAAAATGTTGGTATTTTGTGAAATTCCATTTTAAGACTCTATATAGAGTTTGAATAAATATTAAGGGAGAAGTTTAAAAGAATATACATGAAACTGTTATGTGATTTCCTCTGAAAAGAATATTAGAAGAAAGGTAATAAGGGAGATTCCTGGATGGCTTATTTGGTTAAGTGTCTGCCTTTGACTCAGGTCATGATCCCGAGGTCCTGTAATCAAGTCTGCATTGGGCTCCTTGCTCAGCAGGGAGCCCATTTCTCCTTCTGCCTACTGCTCCCCTGCTTGTGTGCTCTCTCTGACAAATAAATAAAATCTTTTAAAAAAAGTTAAAAATATATATATATAGTTCATGTATCTATTGCCCCCAAAGTTGTGCCTCTTTAAATTTATCCTACAGTATACTTGCACACATGGTAAATACCACATGTACAGTGTTACTCACTGAAGCATTGTTGTAAGAATCTGATTAAATTATAGCATGTTCATAAAATCAAATCCTATATGACTATAAAAAATGAGGAAGCTATTTTAAATACACACACACACACACACACACACACACTCACACACACACTGGAATATTACTCAGTCATCAAAAATGAAATCTTACCATTTGCAACAATGTAGATGGAACTAGAGGATATTATGCTAAGCAAAGTAGGTCGACCAGAGAAACATTATTATCATATGATTCCACTTATATGTGGAACTTAAAAAAACAGAAGATTATAGAGGAAAGGAGGGAAAAATAAGACGAAATCAGAGAGGAAGACAAACCATAAGAGACTCTTAGCTATAGGAAACAAATGGAGTGTTGTTGGAGGGGAGATGGATGGGGGACGGGGTAACTGGGTGATGGTCATTAAGGAGACCACTTGATGTAATGAGCACTGGGTGTTACATGCAACTGATGAATAACTGAACTCTACCTCTGAAACTAATGATACATGGTATGTTAATTGAATTTAAATAAAATAAAATTCAAAAAAGAAAATAAAATATCTATAAGATACATTATTAAAAGAAAGAGGCAAATATAGAACAGTGTAGAGTATGTTCTATTGGAGTTAAAGATATTTATATATGTATACACACACACACAGTTGACATGAACAATAGGAGTTAGAACTGATTGGGTCCACTTATATGTGGATTTTTTTTTTTAAATGCAGTACAGTACTGTAAATGTATTTTCTCTTCCATGATTTTCTTAATAACATTTTTTCTCTAGTTCAAAATATAATAAAAATACATATAACAAAATATGTGTTAATCAACTGTTTATCTTATCAGTATGATGTCCAGTCAACAGTGGGCTATTAGTTGTTAAGTTTGGAGGGAATCAAAACTTATAACCAGATTTTTTTTTTAAAGTAGGCTCCGTGCCAGCATGAGGCCTCAACACCTGACCCTGAGATCAAGACCTGAGCTGAGATCACGAGTCAGACACTTAACCGAGCCACCCCGGTACTCCTCAAAAGTTTTACTTAGATTTTTAACTGTGCAGGTGAATGGACGGTGGCACCCCTAACCTCTCATTGATTAAGAGTCATCTGTATTTACATTCCTCATAGTAGTAAACTTTTGGAGAAATAGGGAGGTACTAGGCAGATGGGGCAAAGGTAAAAGAAACACTCTTAATCTGGCTTAGGAATTTTCCTAATTATGACAGACCCCATCCAAAAAAAAAGTTCAGAATCACAACTAACCTTTATGAAATTCAAGATTTTTTCCATTGTTATTCATAAGTAAATAAATTTGTCATTTTTAACTTAAGGAACTGCCTTATACTTAAGCCAGAGAGGTTTTACTAAAAGTATAGTAGTACTTTTTTATGTCTTGTGATTTCAAATGATGTCCCTATATTACCTTTCAAAATATGAAAGAAGTTTTAAATTTCATTTTTAAAAATTAGTGGGAAAGTTCTAGTTCAAGGTGATTGCAATGGACCGAATGTTTGTGTGTCCCCCTCCCCACATTTATAGGTTAAAATCCTACCCCCTAATGTGATGGTATTAGGGGGTAGGATCTCTGGAAGATTAGTGACCCTATGAAAGAGACCCCAGAGAGCTCCCTTGCCACTTCCACCTTGTGAGGTCACAGCAGCAAGACCACCATCTATGAACCAAGAAGCTGGACCTCACCAGATATCATATGAGTCCAGTACCTTGGACTTTCCAGCCTCTAGAATTGTGAGAAATAAATTTCTGTTATTAATAAGTCACCCAGTCTATGGTATTCTGCAGGTACAAAGATCAAGTCATTTGGATGGAAGGGCAGAAATTCTGAGAAGCAGCTAAGTTCCCCATCCCCTTCTCATATGTATAGAGGACAGCTGATCACAGCATTTCACGTCCACTTGGATGTGGCTATTGAGATTGGAGGAAAAAGAGAGAAAAGAGCCCAAAGTAACTTTGGCTTCCAAGAATAAAAATAGAGAGAACATACAAGTATGTGTGCATAGGTCTAGAGGCTCCTAGAACACTGACTGGCTGAGCTCAGAGTCAGCTCCACCCCAAAAGTAAAGGCCTCCTTATTTGGCTTATTGCCTGCCCATCCCTTGCCCATGAATTTAAAGGATGCCTGATCCACAGGAAACAGCCTTTACCCAAAGTCAGACCTCCATTAAGGGAGAGGGTTTGGGGGTAATCAGAACTATACAACAGGTCTCAGATCTATACAAGCTCAGACTGCCTACCTATACTAACCAACATGGTCCTTTATCCTTAAATATAAACAGACAGCCAAATATATGAGAAAAAGTTAAAGCATGAAAGAAAAGATCAATGAGCAACAAACATTTGATCAAGAAGAAAGAGAAGATGCAAGAAACAGAAAAGAACTTTCATACATTAAAAATAGTATTCCCAAAGAGATTTAAGAGAAAATTGAAGAATAGAAAATAGGCTGATATAAAAAAAGATCAACAAGAGGTGCCTTGATGGCTCATTCAGTTGGGCATCTGATATTTGGTTTCAGCTCAGGTCATGATCTCATGGTTCATGAGATAGAGACCCAGTTGGGCTCCAAGCTCAGTGGAAGGTCTGCTTGTCTGCTTGAAGCTTCTCTCCCTCTAATCCTCTCTGCACACATATATGCAAGCTCCCTAGAAAATAATCTTTTAAAAATATAATTTTAAAAGATCAATGAGAAAATAAGAGGCCTTAAAATATGACTGTTAAAAGAAAAAAAATAGGTTAGCTAAGTAATAGAATTAACAGAATGAACAAGGTTGAAGACTAAATTAGTGATCTTGGAAATAAAGTTGCAGAAATGATCAATATAACTAAAGAAGATAATGGAAAGAAGAAAAAGAAATAATAGAGCAGAAGGTCATTGAGAGAAAAACTAGAATTCTCAGAGTGAAGTTCACCAAGTAGTAAGGAGTATGAAAGAAAAAACATACACAGATATATCCTTATGAAATTTCAGAATTTCAAGCATAAACAGAAAAGGTGAGAATATCCCAGAATGGTTAAAAGATAAAAATAAGAAAGTAGGCTGTCTACAAAGGAAATAAAATTAAGTATCTAAATAGCAACACTTAAGTTTCTATAGACACTTAAAAGATTTTGAATCTAGGATTCTATACTCAGATTAATTTAACTATTCCTCAAGAGTAAAGGAAAATAATGACATTTTCAAGCCTATCATAATGGCTAATATTTATTTCACTTACCATGAACCAGGTACTTTGTAATTATTAACTTATTTAATCCTCAGAACAATCCAATTAATTTCATACAATTTTCATCCCTGGTTTCACAAATGAAAAAAGAGAGGCATAGAGAGGATGAAAAAGTTGCCCAAGATTGTGCTACTCATAAGAGGCAAAGCTGGACTTTGGACCCCCGAGTCGGGCTACAGAGTACACACTCCAACTTACCACACAATAGTGTCACTCCATTGTTCAGGCACTCAGAAAATTCAAGTACCACATAGACTTCTCAAAAAAAATTTTTACTTGAGGATATACTTTGGTAAGACAAAAAAGAAATTCAAGAGACAAGGGCAGTGACCTGGGAATCAAGAGGTTTCAGGATGCCAAGGAAATAAAATAGAAAAATTAGAAAGGAGATTCTATTGTACAGATGGTATAATTAAAACACAGAAGCCCCATAGTAAAATGATGGCAGGTATTTTTCCTGCCAAGAAGAAAAAAGAAAGGCAAATGGAAACTTAATCTTGAGCCATATTTTGGAGTGGAAGAAAAGAGAACATTCTCTTGGAACATTCTCATTCTGAAGGGACAGAGTTGGTCACACAAACATTTCTTTCTATGTGAGTCCAAACACTCTAATTGCTTCTCTGATATATGATATTTACATACTCGATACTGTAAACAAACCTTACTGGTTTTCCATTTTTAGAATTATAGGAAAAGCATGGAAAACAAGTGTATTTTCGATAGAATAGAAAGAAAATAGAAGCCTTGTTAACATACAAGTGACTGAATGATTAAGATTAAAAAAAGAAGGGACAGGAGAGGTATATGCAAGGAAAGTAGAGAGCTGAGCTTATCTCTTCATTTTATAGAACAAAGAGTTACCTTTTTTAGAGCAAAGAGTTATTAAATACAAATATAAAATATCACAAACTTACAAAGGTAAACACTTGGAGGTGGAAAAGGAAAGAGGAGGGATGATGAACATAAGTGCTCCAAATTCTTTACCTCTCATAGCATAAAGTCAATAGGTGCTCAAATTTTATAAACTAAGAAGCAAAGGCACAATTGAGTTTATGATAACTACTAGATTAAAATCAGAAATAGCTAAAAGGAGCTACATTTGAAGAGTGAGGGTTTTGTCGCTGGTTTTTGTTTTTATCATATACATGTACTACTTTAAAATCAGAATTGGGTCAATGCGTGGATGGACAGATAAATGGATGGAAGTAAATAGAGGGGTGTGCAACTTTTGGGGAGAAAGGATATTTAAGCAGAAACCGGGGGAAAGAACAAGAGTTATTTAAATAAAAAGAAGGAGGAAAGATGGCCCCAGTGCAGAAGCAGTTCACTGGCTGAGAAATGTAGAAAGGGAAAATTGAAATGAGGCTGGAGAAACAGACAAGAGCCAAGACCTGTGAGCCGTGTTAAGGAGCTCAAAAGAGAAGCTAAGGAAGTGTTCTACAAAGGAGAACACGATAGTCACGGGAATCTGCCCCTCAAATCTTGGAGAGAATCGGCTGCAAGGAACATAGTTAACTGATAGCTTCTGGCTACCACACTTGCATCTACCAATCTTCACCCTGAGGTCGGTCACACTTACCCTGGGCTGCTCCCAACCCATGAATGAGCACCATTTCATGGAGGTCTTAGAGCCACACCATTACAGCCCAACATGGGACTCCTCTCACAGGAAATCTGTATTCTCGGGCTTCTCATCAGACTCCTCCCTCTTTTCTTTATCTTTCACGGTATCCTCCCCACCCCCCCACCACCCTACCAAATAAATCTCTCACACTTCTAGGTCTGTCTTGGCATCTGCTTCCCAGGGGACTTGACCTGACCCAGAGAGTGACATGGAGTCTCATTTTACTATACAGAGAGTAGAATAAGCATAGTGAGACAGAATACGGAGGAGAAATTAGGAGGCTGTTTCAGAAATCCAGGTGAGATCTTATCAAGGCCAGGACAAAGAGAGTGGAAGTGAAGAGAAGTGGATGGTTAAAATGGTATACTGAGATCAGAATTGATAGGACTCGAGTTATTAGCAGGAAAGAGAAAAGTCAAAGATGGTTCCAAGTTTCTGCCTGGGCTGGTTGTTTTCACAGACATAAGAACCAGTTGGTTGTGGGGCACCTGGGTGGCTCAGTTGGTTAAGCAGCTGCCTTCAGCTCAGGTCATGACCCCAGGGTCCTGGGATAGAGTCCCGCATCAGGCTCCTTGCTCAGCAGGGAGATTGCTTCTTCCTCTGCCTCTGCCTGCTGTTCCCCCCGCTTGTGCGCTCTCTCTGTGTGTCAAATAAATAAATAAAATCTTCATAAAAAATTAAAAAAAGAAACAATTGGTTATTTGTTACCCCAACTCTCATCAAGAGACAACTTTGGAACCAATGTGCCTAGGGCCCAAGAACTCATTTTCTTTTCTCTGAGCTGAGGTACTTCACAGGAATATAATGGACACCAGCTTGAAGCAGGAGTTCCTCTAACTGTCCCTGTAGGACTCCCTGTGTTCTTCATAAAGAGAGAGAATGGAGGGCTCTACACAGGGACCACCATGGCATTAAACAGTCACAATCTGGAACCATTATCCACATTACCTACTCTCTAGAGCCTCCTGTCTCAACTTGATGGGACACAAGCTTTAACAAACTATACCCCAGAGGCCCTATAACTTTTCTGAATCCAGGACAGTGATGAATGGAAGATGGTCTTCACAACATGATTAATGCCATTTGCAACGACATGGTTGGAACTAGAGGGTATTACGCTAAGTGAAATAAGTCAGTCAGAGAAAGACAATTATCACCTGATCTCTCTGATATGAAGAATTTGAGAGGCAGGGTGGGGGGCCATCGGGAGATGGGGGAGGGGAATGAAACAAGACGGAATCAGGGAGGAGACAAACCATAAGAGACTCCTAAACTCATGAAACAAACTGAGGGTGGCTGGGAGGTGGGGGGGTAGGGATGGGGTAGCTGGGTTATGGACATTGGGGAGGGTTGTGCTATGGTAAGTGCTGTGAAACGTGTAAGCCTGACGATTCACAGACATGTACCCTGTGACAAACAATACATTATATGTTAATAAAAAAATAAATTTAAAAAAATAACATGCTTAATGCATGTGAGTGTACTCTAATGGTGCTTGGTCTATGAAATGGCCACAGTATCTTCCAGGTGACCTTTTAGGCCAAGAGAGAATATTTGGGGTTTTTTTTGTTGTTGTTGTTGTTGTTGTTTTTAAACATTTTATTTATTTATCAGAGAGAGGAGAGAACACAAGCAGGCAGAGTGGCAGCCAGAGGCAGAGGGAGAAGCAGGCTCCCTGCCAAGCAAGGAGCCCAATGCGGGACTCGATCCCAGGATGCTGGGATCATGACCTGAGCTGAAGGCAGCGGCTTAACCAACTGAGCCACCCAGGCGTCCCAAGAGAGAATATTTGACTTAACATCTTATGAACTTCTGTATTTGAGACTACTGTTTGAATTTATCTGCTTTATTCTATCCATTTAGAGGGTCTACATGATACAAATTACCAAGAATTTTGGAACAGAAATTGTTTCTTTACCTACTCTCCAAAAAATCAAAGATTCCCATTTCCTGGAATTTGACCCCAGGAACTATCAATGCCACCTTATATGGCAAAGGGACTTTGCAGATATAATTAAGGATTTTGAGTTGGGAAAATTATCCTGGATTATCTAGGTGGGCCTAACATACCATAGGGATCCTTATAAGAGGAAAGCAGGAGAGAAGATATAAATGTGACAACTGAAGCAGAGAGAGATTTTAAAAATAAGGACACCTCATGGAATATCAGCAGCCTCTAGACATGCAAGAGGCCTGAAATAGGTTCTCTCCTAAAGCCTCCAGAAGAAACCAGCTCTGCTGACACCTTGACTTTAGCCTCGTGAAACTGATTTTGTACTTCTGGCTTCTGGAACTATAAAAGAATAAATTTGTGTTGTTTTAAGTCACTAAGTTTATGGTAATTTGTTTTAACAGCCATGAGAAACTAAGGACTAAAAAAACTAAAAAACTTATTTACCTCTCTTCTTATCTTGTCTTGCCCCAGACTTATCCTACATGGTCAAAACAGATACCTGCAGCTCAATGCCTCCCAAGATGACTCAGTTCCAGAAATTTCTGCTACTGCACCTATTTCTCTTGATACCTCAGCTAATATCCACTCTGGGAACATGTCAAGATTACCATCACCTAAGATTACCATCACACCAGGCATCTAAAACTTCCAGGTAGTCCTAGATTGCTCCATGGTATCCTCTGCCCAGAATGCTTTATGGAAAGCAACTCATTTTTAGCTGACCAAGGCAGTCTGATCAAAGTGTGAATAGCTTTGCATTGAGGCCAGGGGAGGTGTTACACCTGAGCCAAAACTCCACCTAGGCCAAGACAATGAACGTAGTTTGTAGAGGTTCCTTGTTGCATCCTGTCATAGTAATATTGGGATCACTTAAGAATTGGGATCAGACATAAGTTTCCCAGATTGGAAACTAAAGATCTATTTACCAAACAGTGGTTTGGACTTCAAGACAGGCACAAGTATTGTAAGCACAGGCAGTGCATAGACTCCCATACTGTGTCAAAACTGGAGTTCATCAATTATTCACTCAACAAACCCACATGCTGGAACAGAGGCTACAAAAAACCCAGATGGGTTCACATTTCTCCATGTGTTTGTATAAGAGCTGATCTAAGACATTTAAGAAAGAGATGAGAACTGGGATTATTTCTGATAAGGGGATCTGTTAAGCTCCAATCCTCCGTATCCAGCCCACTAGGATGACTTGTATCTTCTTCAGAAGGTCTCTGAGTAAGTCAAATCCTTTTCAAGAAATGGGAAATATAGTGTCCAGACCAGTTCAGAATGCTCTAAAAGGCTGTCCATGCCCAAGAGCCTATATTGGAATCCATTCCAAAAAAACCCCATACTTTTTATTGTTTAAAAAATATTAATAATGTAGCAACATGCCCTAAATATAAATTTAAATAAAAAATTAAATATAAAATTCCATGTTATCACTAATCTTATGTTTAATACACATGCATAGATATATATTTGCATATATGCACATATAATATGCTCTTCCATAATACATAGTATATATACATATTATTTTAACAGTGGCTAGCTCAGGATGGTGGGATTACAGGTAATTTTTTACTTCTTTGTACTTTCATAGGTCTCACAGATTTTGTTAATAAACAAATTTCTTTAATTCAGAAAGTTAAATTTTAAAAAACAAGAAATGAAAATAAAATAATGAAACATAAAAATTAAATAATTTTAAAAAGATTAAAATTCTGAAAGTCGAGAATTTTAAATGATAGGTTAAAAATAAATAGGTTTTATCTTGGCATAGGAACCATAGTTTAAAAGTTGAAACATTAAAGTAAATGATAAAAAGCAAAAAAGGTGCACGTAAAAATCAGAAAACAAAATATCATAAGAATATAAATTAGAATTAAAAATCCCTAAACTCTCTGGAAATGGGGACCTATGGTGAAGTAAGCCAAGGAGAAAACAAGATGACAAGAGATTAAATAGAAGGTAACGGAAGAAGAAATAGAAAAAAAGTCAAAGAGCAGGCATTGTGGCAGGAAAAAATTGTTACATGGAGTCAAGATGCGGAGCTAGTCAAGAGTACAAAGACAAGTGAAGATAAAAGAGAAAGGAGAGAATTAGATAGTAAAGAAACTCAACTCTAAACCGGCAAGGGGTCTCAGTCCTCGGCAAGGTGGTCTGGTTGAAGAAGCCCTCCTGGGAAAATCCTCTCCAGTGCTATTATGCTCTCCTTGGACTCAAACCTTAGGGAAAGGAGCCACAAGACACCATCCTCTTCTCTTTTGCCCACAGTTGTATGTTTTCCAACTTTGTGGACGAGGGCCATGGCCCTCACAGAAAACAGTCTCCACCTCTCAGAAACCTCAGCACCTGTGACCATTCAGTCCCTGGAACCTACTGGCCTCTTACATGCCATAGCAAAGGAATAGGCTTCCTCCAGGACAACCATTTATAACTTTGTTTTAGGTCATTTGTTTATTTATCAAACACATATAGCTTACTGTCTGGTGACTTGCCACTCTTCAGGGCAGCCTTCCCTTGTAACCTGATCTAAAGAAGATTCCCTGTATCACTTTCTCTTATAATATCCTGTTCTTGCCCTGCGTAGACTTTTCGTAATTTAGAGTACTGTATTTCCTCTCCTAATATCTATTTCTCTTAGATTATAAGCATCACAAGAAGAGAGATCACATTCCTTTGTTAACTGTTAACTAGAGAATACAGTATCTGTACATAGTGCTCAACTATTATTTATTGGATGGATGGGTGGGAGGATTAGTGTGTAGATATATGGGTGGTTATGTGAATATGCTATCTGTATTATTTACCTTTGTAGCACAGCACTTCCTATAGTGCTTGGTACACAGTGTGGTTCTATAAATCTGTTGGCTATATCCTAGGCACTAGAGATGAAACAATGAGAAGATCACTGTTACATCCTTTCAGAAGCCCAATTTTAGGGAAGTAAACATATAAATTAATAATTACAGAGAGGTGAAATATACAGTATGTTAGAAATACAAACCAAGCACTGCAAATAAGACGGAGGAGAATGTGCTTAACTCCTCATGGAGTACAAAGTAGACCCCTGAAGGAACCTATACTTGAGCGGAGTCTTAAAGTATGCCAAGAAATTTTCTGAATTAAGAACAGAGGAAAAGCAATCCAGAAGATGATCTGTAAAGATAAAGAAAGGATCATCTAAAGGATCATGAGTCATTCAACGTGGCTGAAACACAAGGCGCAACCGCGTAGCAACAGATGAGCCTGGAACAAGGACAAAGGCCAGGCTGCACTCAAACATTTTAGCTTGGTCTTGTAAGTGATGACAAGACTTGGGATGACAAGGCTGAGAAGAACATGATCAGATCCGCATTTTAGAGAGCTCACTCCAAAGTACAGCTAATAATAAGCCCTCCTGAAGGGCAAGGAGGAGTAGACAACAGTTAGAATTCATGTGAGAAGTGATAAGGACTTGAATATGGAAGTGGCAGTGAAAAGAGGTAAATAATGAGGATATTAAAAAGAAAAAATAGGCAAAAGGAGAGAGTTATCAATGGGATACAGAGATGAATGGAGAGGGAATCCCCTGGATGAGTCACAAGTTTCTGACTTGAGCACTTGGATGAACCACTGTGCCAAAAATTAGGAGGAGAAAGAAGAGGAGAATGTTTGAGGATATGTTGCCTTTTAGGTTCCCCAATCGGGAATGATATAGTAATTAAAAAGAGAAGTCTAACTCATGGTCTTAATCAGAAGTGAGGAGGAGATTTGGCAATGATCTGTTCACAGTTGATAATTAAAGATAAGGGTAGACAGTTGCCTGGGGAACAAAGAAGGGAGAAGAGAAAGGGACCGAGTGTGGACCCTTGTGGAATATGTATGGTTCATTTCAATATTAAATTATGGCTTATTTGGTGTGATTTCTTCCACTGATTTAATCTTAACAACTTAGTTCTTCACTCTGATAAGAGAATTCCATGATTTAATTTTAGCAACTTATATGCAATGTTGACACTGTTGTTATTTACAATAACTCAAGGCTAATCTTTTTATATGTTTTAATTATTTGTTTGCATAACTAAAACATAACATATTGCACAAATCATGGTCATTTTATATCTTTCCCTTAACTAAACTAGGTTGACACAGATGAACCTTGAAATGATTTCCTCCATGCCTCTTCTTCAACTTGTCTACTATTGTTTTTATTACTCAAATATTATCCCAACTGTGCCCTTCTTGAGAGAGAGAGAGAAAGAGAGAGAGAGAGAGAAAGAGAAAATCACCTGGCAAGTTGCCATTTCAAAGTTCTTAAAGAGCTGCTAGAACAAAAATCCACAAAACAGCAAATTAATAGTCATTAGCATATTCATAAACTGAGACATAAGGTCAAACTCCCTATTTTCATTCCAAAGAGTCACTTACTTATGTCATTGATGATGGTTTTTGTTGTACAGCCAATAGATTAATGCCCATGTGATTTGGATTAATTTACAGAGGCATTTATACTTCAAAAAATAAAAATATCCAGAAGAAAAATTTAATAGTTAAAGGTACTTGCTAAAATACTGCAAGGGTTTGGGCAGTTCTATAGATAGCTTCAGGAGAAAATTCTGTTGTCCTTTAAGAGCCTCATAATCTCATGAGAAAAACTTCCTTCCATTTGCTCATGTTTGTAATAAAGATTGTGGCAGTGTCGTGAAGTACTTTCCTAACTACTGTAATGGCATTAAAACAGTCAAATCACCATTGTCTTTTGTACTAGGAGTTTTAAAAGAAGCGTGGAGATCAAGTTTTGTTTGTTTGTTTGTTTGTTTGTTTGTTTTTAGGGGTTTTTTTTGTTTGTTTGTTTTTTAGCAAAAGGCACAAAACACCTTGATGTTAGTTTGGAGAAAAATTATATAAGAAAATCCATGAGGCATCTGCAAATGCTCTTGGAGGGGTTCCTGGATGGTGCGGTTGGTTAAGCCTCTCACCCTTGGTTTTGGCTCAGGTCATGATCGCTGAGTTGTGAGACTGAATCCCTTGTTGGACTCCACACTCAACACAGAGTCTACTTGAGACTCTCCCTCTACCTCTGCTCACCAACACCTGCCATGTGCTCTTTCCCTCTCAAATGAATAAGTCTTTAAAAAGATAAAGATTCTCTTGGACACTGAAAGTCAACAGGACATGTACACAAATCAGAAGGCAGGGCCATTTTGTGTATATCATGTGGCACCTCCAAAGTGAACCCAGTATTTAGGCCAAGTGGTAGCTACTTAAATGATTTGAAAGTCATTTATATCTGCCTGATTAGAGAAAGGGATGATGGGAATGAGATGATGGGAATGATTAGAGAAAGGGAATGGGGATGAAGGGAAAGGGCTTTTTCTTGACCGTTTCATTTCTCGAATCCCGGCCTTCCCTGAGAGAAGTCAACAGTAGTAGATAGAAATATTCCTCAACCCCACTCTTATATAGTCCTAGGCCATATAAGATCCTTTGTGCCTCATAAATATAAAGCCTTTCTCCTCTACCCCTTAATGTGATTATCTTCAATAAAACAGATTTTTTTCCTCTTGGAAAAATATCAAGACCCAGTTATTTTTAAAAATGACTTTGACACTGAGACATATTCGCGGGTCATAACAAACATATTTCTGTCTTGGCACTTTGCCTGTATTTCTCCCTTCATCTGTTTCTCTTCTCCTTCCTGCCTCCAGGAGCTCCCCTTCCCACTATAGTTGTCATTTGGGGCCGGTGGGAACGCCATCAACACTGTGCAGCCTTCCTCCATTCTCACCTCTCACAGCAGTTGCTCTCTCACAGGTGATTGCTCTCTTAGAACGGGGTTGCCCTGAAGATTAAATGAATTAATCTATTTAAAGGGTTCACAACCCTGCCTGAAAGCAGCACATGTATTATGGGAGTGCTGGCTACATCAGCTGCATCACGGTCCTCAAGTGTCTCTGAAACTCCTTCTACAGACTTCCACTGTAGCATGGCTTTTGTCCTATTGCTAAGCTTTCTCCTCAGCGTTTACTCAGAATTCACTTTCTCAGTGAGGCCTTTGCAGTCCACCTATCTAAAATTTCAAAAACACCTTTTCTGATTTTCTAAATCCTTAGTACTCCTCACTGTATACCATACATTTCACTTCATTCTCTTGCTATCGAGTTCATTGGATGTCTCCCTCATCAAACTGTAAACTCTATGAGGGCAGTAAACTGTTGTTTAATGAATAAAGGTGTTTGCAGAGTCTTACCATATCCCCAGAGAACCCAACAGAGCATCTAGCACTTGGTGGATCAGGTGAGTAGCAGAAAGATCTGGAATCCTGAGACCGTTCCAGAGAATGTCACATCTGAATAGAATGTACCAGAGAGAAACAACTCAGCCAGCTACATCATGAGGTCACTAATTGTTAGGAGAGCAAAACTTCTCAACATGGACCTGACAACTTTACACCTTTTGATATCGTTACTAGGGAGGACCCGGGGTCCCAGGTACATTGTTCATATTTAATAAAGGACCATTCATAAAGATTACTGATGCATAGTATTTGATAAAGATAAAGCCAATGCACTGTTTGCTTTCAACATAAAGTTAGATAAAAACCCTCCTGTTACGATACTATACCGTGGGTACAGTTTTTAAAAACACAATCCAGGGCCATTCTCACTATACCAAATGGTGCTTCTGTGGTACAATCACCTCAAAGGTCATATCATAGAATGTTGTGAAAATGGCACAGGTAGGTGGTAGACGGCACTTTTAGAATTGAGAATCATCATTTTTGGATGCCCATACAACACTTTCCATTCATCAAGAGATTTCAGGGGAAATCTTTGGGGTAGGTATCACAGAATAGCTGCTGCACGGAAATAGTATGGAGGAAAGCAGCGTTTGTTGACTAGAATAAAATAAACCTACTTGAAACTTGGGATTCGAAATGCCAGCTCACGTACAGGTGTCTGCCGTGAGCAGGCTCAGGTAGGGTACATTCCTAGTCAGGAATGTTAAGTCCTAAATAATTCTATCCTGAATAATACAGAAATGGATAGAAATAACCCAACAGCTATGGAAGACCAAACGTCCTATTACACAGATCAAAAAGCGGCTTTGACTCTCAGCCCACTTAGTGGCTGCTGCATGACCTCAAATAAGAAACGCAACCCCTCTGAGCTTCCATTGCCTCATCACAAAGTGAGGATAACATGTTAGTGCAAATTCAAACATAATCTTATGAAATACAGTGTGTGAAAAGATTTGGTAAACTTGCAAGGGCTGTACAAATGTATAGGTTTTGCTCTCGAGAGGTCTGTGGCACCTAGGCCCTCAGTCAAGGAGTGACCTCTCTCAAGCTTGTTTCTATCTGATCTTACATCAGTTCAAGATTGAATTTCTTACCTATTGAAGTTATTGCTTTAGACCTTGCCTCTGCCTAGCTCTTTCTTGGACTAGTAGAATTTTATTACTTCTCTGGCTTCCATTTGACTCGATTTAATTTGGGGCCTATGCTGAACCTGACACTGTGAGGGTAGATTAAGAGCACACTCCCCTATCCACTGTAACCCATCCAGTAATACAGTATTTGAGGGTAGACGACAAGGTGGCATGGAATTACACTTCTTTTTCAGAGAAATAAACCAATTCCTCCCAATTCCTTATCTTTAAGAAGACGTACCTGAAAGAACATCCAATTTCTCCTCAGGAAATAATGCAGAAAACATTATTCCTTCTGTTTTGCTCTCACTTCAGCACTGGGCAGAATGTGTTCATAAACTAAAATAAGAAGGCACCCTTGTTTGCAAAAAATCTTAGTAGAAATCCAGAGAAGATGGCTAATGTGAGCAGGGAAAGTCTATGCCCTGGTTTCTTCTTCATATAAATAATAACATCCAACATTGATAGTGCTTACTACGTGCCAGAATCTTTAGGTATATTCTCATTTACTCATTTATTTATCTTTATCTTACAGAGAAGGAAACTGAGGTACAGAGAGATTAAGTAGTTTATATGAGGTCAAACAGCGAGTAAGTGACAGAACTGGGATTCAAGTCCCAGAACCAGGATCCAGAGTCAATGGGGTTAACTTTGCTATACTATAACTTAACTATACTAAATAGTTAAGATTGCTATTTGCTAGTAATCACAAATAAATAGAAATTGTACTAGTATCCATTGTTACATAAAAATCACTCCAAAATTTAGGGGCTTAAAACAGCATCATTGTCTCTGGTTTTGGAATCTGAATACGATGGAGCTGGAGCCTGGGTTTCAGAGTCTTTCACAAGACGCATGAAGGTGTCATCTGGAGATGTAATCATTTCAAGGCTCAACTGGGGAAGGTGCCACTTCTAACTTACTCGTAGAGTTACTAATAAGATTCAGATTCTTGCAGGCAGTGGGACAGAAACTACCCTAATTCTGTGCCAATATGGCAGTTTGCAGTGTGTACAAACTGGGAAGACAACAGAATCTAGCAAAAGGGAAGTCACAATCTATTGTAATGTAATCACAGAGGAGATAGCTTATCACTGTTGCCATAGTCTACTCATTCGGAGCAAGTCATTAAGGCCAGTCACATTCAAGATGAGAGATTACACAAGAGCATGAATACCAGGAGGTGAGAATCAGTGGGAATCATGTCCAAGCTGCTTACCTCCATAATAATTAACAGTGGCTAATGTTTATTGAGGGCTTCCTGTGTGCCAGGTAACAATCCAAATATTTTACCTATATTAATTCAGTTCATCTTCACAGTAAGCCCCAATCGACAGACAAGTTAGGAACAAGGAGTGCCTTGAGTGGCATTAAGTTACACTTAAGATTGTAAAGAGGAAAGAAGGCCACGCTCCCATATTCCATTAGAGAAAGTGTTAGAATGCTTCAGACCTATTCTCATAACCTGAACCTTACCCCAACCACGTGCTTCTTAATCTTTCATCTTACCCACAAAGTAGCTTTTCTAGCTAATGGCAAACAGTATTTTCTCAAAATAACTCCCCTTCTAGTTCTACCAGTCCTGGTGATGGGGAAGAAGAATTATTCTAAAATAAGTGAAAATTTTTAATTGTTACTTTTTCCATTATAATTTATAAAAATGAATATATCATTATATTAATTGAGTTTTAAAAACTAAGAATCCTCTTCAGTTTTTGGTATTAAAAGCTGTAAGGATTCAAGATATCCAAATGAATAGCTGTTTTAATTTAGTTTTAAATTTGTTTAGAACCTGTTTCTTATCAAAAAGTTGATGTGACTGGCTCCCAGTGGGCCAACCTTAAAGACAACAGAGCAAGCATTTCCTCTGAAAGATTCCAAGCTATATGGATTTGAGTGGAGGCGGGCACAAACACATTGATCAGACTGTCTCTCTCTGTGGCCCGGCCCTCCAAAGTAGAGGCCTGGGAAATAGGTAGAATCACTTGGGACAGGAGGGGCTGGAAGTCCTGTCCCCTATTATTAATAGAGACTAAAGCAGTTGCTCATTATGAGAGCTATGTGGAAGACATCCCAGATTCCTAGGCCACTGGGTGTGTGTCTATTTTCAAGCCTCTAATATTTGCAATGACACATCCTTTAAACATCTAGAAGCCAGTTCCTGGTCAAGTTAAAAATATCAGCAAATAAATATAGATTCAAAATCCTAAATAAAGTATTAGCAAAGGGAATTCAACAGTTTATCATTAAAAGAATAACAACATTTACCAGGAAGGGTTAATCCAGTAATAAGGAAGGACTATTAATGTACAGATCTTCCCTGATTTGCAATAGGTTTATGTCCTAATAAACCCATCATAAAGTTGAAAATATTGTAAGTTAAAAATGCATTTAATATACCTAACCTACTGGCATTGTAGCTTAGCCTAGCCTATCTGAAACATACTCAGAACATTTAGATTAGCCTACAGTTGGGCAAAGTCATTTATGCAAAGCCTTTTTCATAATAAAGTATTGAATAGCTCATGTACGTTATTGAATACTGTACTGGACATGAAAACCAAAATAGGTGTAAGTTTACCCTCATGATCACATCGCTGACTGGGAGCTGTGACTCTCTGCTGCTGAAGCCCAGCATCACAAGAGTATATTATACTGTATATTGCTTGCTGGGAAAAGATCAAAATTCAAAATACAGTTTCTTCTGAATATGTATTGCTTTTGTACTGTTGTCAAGTAAAAAAATCTTAGGTCAAATCATCGTTAAATCTGTGGCCATCTGTATTAATGATTCATCACACTAATAAGTCAAAGGAGTAATATTATTTCAGTAGAATCCAAAAAAGTTATTTGTTGGAATGTGGGAGCTTTTCATAATTAAAACTATCTCAGTAAACTGGGATAAAGGAAGCCTACTTTACCATGACAAAGAATATTTCTCTAAACTAATATCATATTCAACAGTGAAATACTAGAAGAATTTCCAATAAAGTCAGAATTAAGACAAGTATACTCTTTATCGCATTATTTTTTAAAGCACAAAAAATAAAATCTAAATGTTCAGCAATTGAGTAATTTATGATACACTCTTAATATAGGACACTATGCAACCATTATAATGTTGTACATGTAATACATGTATATGAATGAGATTCATGTATACACATATCTATATCTATACATCTGCATAGATAATATGCTTGTATACACAAAGTATGTGTTAATGTGATTGTGCACCAAAAGAATTCTGAAAATAAATACAATCTGTTAACAGTGGTTCCCTTAGAAGAGTGGGACTGGTAGAATTTAAGGGAAATTAGAATGGAGAGATCTTATGTAAATATAATTCTATGTAAAGAGTAATTCAGAAGTATCAATATTTTTAGAACAGGGAGATATATATGAATTTTTAAAAGAACAATTCAAAGAATATGAATGTTGAAGAAATAATGATATTTCTAATGGAAAAACTGTGTATAAGACAATAATCCATTAGAAAATTATTTAAATGATGTATTCCCCCCAAATTTTGACATATGTTGTTACAGTTGTATGATAGAATTATGGATAATATTTTTTCTTTTTGTGTTTTCCCAGTTACATTAATCATGTATTTATTTTGTAATTTGAGAAAAGAGTAAAGAAAACTATGGTAATGCTTAATTTATAGATTACACAAGACAACTATTAGAGTTTATGAGAAAATCTGTCGATCTTAATCGCGTTTTTAAAATGGCCATGAGGCCTCCTATTACTATCACAATCTTCTAAAACTTTTGGGAAAACTAGTCTTCCATTTTATTGCAAAGCCAGCTCCCTTTCCTGGGTTTGCTTAATTTGGTCATGTCTCTGATGTTCAAAATCTTGTCATCATTCTTCATTCCTTTTTCTCTTTTCCATGTGGAGTCACTCATTAAGTTCTCCTGATGAGCCTTCCTTCATTTCACACACTCTTTTCCATTCTAATCCCATACCACCACCTGGTCTAGACCCTCAATATCTCACACTTGGACCACTGAGACATCTCATTGGGTCTCTTTGTCTGCCAGGTTTGTCCCCTTTGTTTACACTTCTCCCTGTCTTCACCCCACATCCTTCATTGCCTGTTTATATCCCCTTTATACTATCCAACTGCTCTATTCCTTTTTTCTGTAACTTGCTACATTCCCACCTCCATACCTGTGCTCTTGGCATTTCTCCTTGCAATAGTATCTAAGTTCTACTCTTATTTTCCAATTACTCTCACCCCCCACCATGGTCTCTCTTTCATCCCTTTACATATCCAATCCTTCATTTAGTTCATATTTCTTAACCAAGTACTGTCTGCCAGTATGGACTAGTATGGGAGTATGGACTAGTTTTGCAAATTAGTGACTGGACCACAAAGGGTTATTAAACTCAAGTTCACAATGTTCTCTGCTTCAGCATTATTTTATATCCTCCAGCAGCCACAGAGGTTTTTCTAAGAACCCCTCACCTCTCTGTTTCCCTCCGACTCTAGGCTCAAGAAGTCTCTCATGTGATCAACAACTAATACATGTCTTATACATACACTAGAGGTTTTGCTAGATGGCACGAATGGAAAGGTGAATAAAACCTCCCTCTTACTCACCACGAGCTTTGGTTTCATGGGGAAGGTAAACAGGAGAAGAAATACAATAGCGACTAAAAGTTATTCTAAGAGAAAAGTACAGAAGAACAAAAGAGTGTGTTTAATTCTACCTGAGAAGAACAAGAAAGGCTTCACACATGAGGTAATGCTTGAGCCAACAGTAAGTAGAAAAGACGAGGACAGTGTTCCCAGCAGCAAGAATATCATTGCAAAGGCACAAAGCAGTAAATAGCACAGCTCAACAGGAAACCATTAAGTACTTCAATATGACTGGAGCACATGAGTCTGAGAGCTGGGCTGGGGCCAGATCTTATTTTGCCTTGTTTTGCATTTGAGGGAGTGAGTAAACACTAAAGAATTTTAAGCAATAAAGTAACATGATTAGATTTGTGTTTTGAGAAGTACCTACGTTGGCTATATGGAAAAATGTTAGGGAGGGGTGAGTGACCGGGCCCAGGCTAGGCAGAAAGTCAGAAGGCAGTGGTTATAGTCCAGGGAAGTAATAAGAACCAGACAAGTAATGATGGAGGAGAATGGTGGTGGGATGTAGAGAAGGAAATGGGTTGCACAGATATCAAACAGGTGAAATTAATAGGACTTATCTACTGGTGGGTTTTAGAGGAAGAGGAAGAAAGATAATAATGACTTCTGAGTTTCTGGCTTGATACTGATCTATCAACAAATCGCGGTATGTAAACAGAAAATTTTATTTTTTAAAATAAAGTATTTTAAACAGAAAATACAGGGGGAACTGATGCTTCCTAAAAGAAGGGTATACAATAAGTTTAAGTGGCCTGCTAGATTTTGAGGTAGAAGCTTAGAAGCTGTCAGAGGTAAAGGTCTCAAGTTCAGGATTTGGGGAGGGGATTAGAATTAGAGACTTGAAAATCAGAGCATAAATAGTGGTCAAGACCATGAGAATGGGTAATATTACCCAGAGGAAATGTATGTGATGAGAACACATGTTAAGGACAGAATTCTGGGGAACAACAACCATTAGAATAGCAGAATAACACGAACCAGGAAAGAACCTGGGAAGAAATGGTCACAGTAGGACAGCCAAGATAGGCTATTGTATGAATTTCCTATTGATGCTGTAACAAATTGCCACAACTTCAGGAGCTTATAAAAACACAAATTTATTTTACAGTTTTGTAGCTTTAGAATTCCAACCTATGTCTTGCTGGTCTAAACCCAGAGTGTCAGCCGAAGAGCATTCCATTCTAGAGACTCTAGAGGAGAATCCATTTCCTTACCTCTTCTGGCTTCTAGAGGTCACTGGCATTCCTCGGTCTTTTCCAGTTTTCAAAGCCAGCAACAGCAAGTCCAGTCCTTATCATATCACTCCACATCACACTTGCTTCTGCCATCCATCGTACCACCTTCTTCCAGGCTCTCCATTGCCTCTCTCTTTCACTTTTAAGTTCCCTTGTAATTACATAGGGTTCGCCGGGATAATTCAGGTTCTTCTTCCTATCAGCTGATTAGTCATTTTAATCTATCTGCAACCTTAATTCTCCTTTACCATGTAACCTGACATATTCACAGATTCCAGAGATTAGGTCTTGGGAACTGGGAGTGGGTACACGAGTCCGCCCCAGCTGTCGTCTCAGAAACCAATCAAACAAACAAAACCATTAAAGGAATAAAGGAGTAGATGGTTGTGATCCTGGACAAATTACTCAATCTTTCTATGTATCTACAAAATGGAGATAATAATGGTAACTACCTCATAGGATTGTTACAGGATTAAATGAGCTAACCTTTTTAAAGTACATAAAGGTGTGTCTGGCTTATAGTTTTTTTTTAAAGCAATTAGATTAAATAAGGCAAGAAATTAAAACTGGACTTTGGATTTGTCCATTAGGTAATTAGTGTTCTTTACCACTGCAGTTTCAGGAACATGGTGGTTGTGGCCAAACTAAGTAAAATAAAGGTTAAGACACAGGAGGAAAGAAGTACATACAATTATTTTGAGGAATTATTTAGGAATGTAAGGAAAAAGGGGGCTGGAGCAGTCTTTTTTTTTTTTTTTAGTAAGCTCTATGGCCAACATGGGGCTTGAATTCAATGACCCTGATCAAGAGTCCCCTGCTACTCACTGAGCCAGCCAGGTGCCCCCTTGGGGTGGTCTTGGATACCTGAGTACAGGAAATTAGAGGAGATCTGAACACACTTTTCCTGCTGTGGGGAAGGGACCAGACGATACAAAAGCCAAGTATATCAGAGAGGAAATAAGGGAACAATTGGTGTAGTAAAATCCCACAGGAAAAGGAATAAATGTGATCAACAGTTTAGGTGTAGGAGTTAACTTTGAACAGGAGAAGAAATGATTAATTTTCTGAGTCTAGAGGGAAAGCTGTGAGGGTGAATCCCATGAATTAAATATAGTTTCTTTCCTTGGTTATTGTCTATCAGGAATACTCACAGGCCTCCCCCTGAGGCTGTGACACCTGAACTAAGTTCTTCATCCAGTATCAGGATGCCACACTCTGTCAATGCAGTTTACGTCCTTCCACAGAAAACCTCTATTGGGTATTAGAGTATTCAAGTTTAGATTTAGAGTAAAAATCTCATTGCCCTTAGAGTGGTCAATTTCACAAACAATACCTATCCCTTTCAAAAGACCTCTCTGACCAATGTATGTATGCTACGCTGCCCCTCCCCACCTTTTTCTATTTTTCTGATAGAAACCAATCTAATTAGGTATAACTTCATGTTAACAGAAGAAGCCTCCTTTTATTTTTAACTTTTTATCATGGAAATTTTCAAACACACACAAAGGTGAAGAGACTAATATAATAAATTCCCATGTGTTCATCACTTCAAAAATTACAATCTGTGGCTAATTTTGTTCCATCTATATTCCCCCTTTCATTCCCCAGCTGCATCCCCCATATTTTAAAACAAATTGGGTTCCTTTAAAAATAGGACTTTAAAACTTACATACTTCATGTATCTATTTCTTTCATCAATCCAAAACACAAGATATGCCAAGACATAGTATATAGTACCACTTCATGCAAAGTTGAAATAGCATATCAAAAACATTAATAAATGTTATTTTAATATAAATTATTGTTATTTAATAATTATATTATTTCAATATTAAATATATATTCTTATTAATAATAAAGTATTAATAAACATTAATAAATGTTCTCATTTTAGATGTTAATTTAAAATTGTTTTAAAAATTATCAAGAACTGTGTAATTATTTAAAATTGTACAACTTCAGAGCTAGTAGGCAAGTAAGTATTTCTCATGCTTTTGTCACCACAACTGCTCAGCAGAAATGCCTAGCTGTCTATCCTTCAGACACTAGGAACACCCCAATTATATATATGGTTTGGAATTGAATAATTTTGGTGGCCACTTTGCTGCTTAACATTCACTATTATTTTAATGTAAATTTGTTTTCAATAACCAAAAACAGTGCCATCGAGTGCTGATGTTGGTGCTTGGAAACACTCCCATATCAATAACTTTGTAGGAAAAGTTAAACATGATAAATTGCTCTGAAGAAGGCCAAACTCTACAACAGCCAGTATTGTTTGTTGAATGTGCAGGGCACACTGCAAAATATTAGAGATGATACCGAGTCACTTAAATGGAACAGATACATCTTTAACCTTTAAAAATCCTCAAGTATCTGGGCAAGAATAATGGAAAAAATAATACTGGTGACTCAGCAGCAAGATCAATATCACTGTAATAGATTTATAAGCTCTGTTAAAGTGTTCCAGCCCTACCAGCCCCCCCCACCATTTATTTTACATTAATTCCTATTGGACTACTGTAATGATATTTAAGAATATATCACATGTATAAAATGCAACTATCCTGCTATCAGAATTAATGCAGACATCTGAATGTGTATTATACAACATTGTTTTGTAGAATCTTCAAGATAATCAAAGAAGAAAAGGAAAAGATTAAAGTTTTTAATTTTATTTTTAATTAAAATAGCTTTTCCTACTTTAATTGTCAGCCTTCTTTGCAATTAAGTGAAGCACTGTGACTAAGTTCTGGCCAATGGGATGTAAATAAAAGTATTATGTGGCAGTTTACAGGACTCTTTTAATAAAAGGTAGTTGGTATACTTCAGACAAATGTTGCTGGGAAAACTAGATATCCATGTGCAGAAGAGTGAAATTAGACCCTTGCCTAACAGCATGTACAAAAATTAATCCAATATGTATCAAAGACCTAAACATAAGAGCTAAAGCTATAAAACTCTTAGAAGATAACATAGGGAAAAAGCTTCATGACATTGGATTTGGCAATGATTTCTTGATTATGACAACAAGCATGAGCAACAAAAGAAAAAATAGATGAATTGGATTACGCTAAAATTAAAACCTTTCATCCATCAAAGGACACCATCAACAGAATGAAAAGGCAGCCCATGCAAATCATATATCTGAAAATGAATTAATACCCAGAATATATAAAGAACTCTTATAATTCAACAACAGCAACAAAAAAAATCCAATTCAAAAATAAAGGAGTTAAACAGACATTTTTCCCAAGGAGATAAACAAATGGCCAATAGGTGCCTGCAAAGATATTCAATATCACTAATCATTAGGGAACTGCAAATCAAAACCACAATGAGATACCACTTCATGCTCATTAGGATGGCTATTATCAAAAAATCAGAAAACAACAAATTTTGGTGAGGATGTAGAGAAATTGGAACCTTTGTGCTTTGCTGGGGGGAATATAAAATGGTACAGCCACTATGGAAAACAGAATGGCTATTCCTCAAAAAGTTAAAAATAGAACTATCTTATGATCCATCAATTCCACTTGTGGGTTAATACCCAAAAGAACTGAAAGCAAGGACTCAAACAGATATTTGGACACACATGGTTCCCAGAAGCCTTACTGACGATAGCCAAAAGGTAGAAGCAACCCACCTGTCTGATGGGTTGCTTGGGTACACAGATAAACAAAATTTAGCAGCCTTAAAAAGGAAGAAAGGGTGCCTGGGCGGCTCAGTCAGTTAAGTGTCCTACTCTTGATTTCTTGATTTCAGCTCAGTTCATGATCTCTGGGTTGTGAGACAGAGTCCTGCATTGGGCTCCACACTAAGCAGGGAGTCTGCTGGAGATTCTCTCTCTCTCTCTCTCTCTCCCTCTGCCCCTCCCCACCACTCTCTGCCTCTGTCTCTCAAATAAATAAATAAATCCTTTAAAAAAGGAAGGAAATTCTGACATGCGCTGCAACATGGATGACCCTTGAAAATATGATGCTAAGTGAAGTAAGACAGTCACAAGAAGATAAATTCTACTCATATGAGATACCTCAAGTAGTCAAATTATAGAGACAGAAAGTAGAATGATGGTTGCCAGGGGGTGAGGAGAGGAGTGAATGGGGAGTTATTGTTTAATGGGTATAGAGTTTCTGTTTGGGAAGATGGAAAAGTAATTCTGGAGATGGATATCAGTGATGATCGCACAACAATATGAATACACTTGATGCCACTAACCTAACCATACATTTAAAAATGTTTTAAATGATTGGTTTTATGTGTGTGTGTATTTTATCACACACATTAAAAAAATGTAGCTGGTACACCTTTTGCCCTCTCTTCTTTGTTCATTCCTCTTTTTTACTGGCTGGAATGCAAATGTGATGGCTGGAGCTCAGTCTTCTTGGACCTCATAAGTTGGACTTTGTGCAACTTTGAGGGTAACATTCACACAGAATATCTAGGCTTTTACCTAAAAGAGAAAAATTCTGTCTTATTCAACAACTGTTCTTTCAGATTTCTGTTGCTTGCAAACAAAATTAATTCTAACTGATGCAATAGATTCTATCTGTCCTCTATCTATCTATCTATCTATCTATCTATCTATCTATCTATCTACTTACCTACCTATCTATGTATCATCTTGTAGCCCAAATATTCATAAACAATAAGCATCAGAGTCCCGAGGCATATATTGTCTCAAAGTGAGAAAATTCCAATGTATGCTAAATTCTGAGTATCAGACAATCTGACAGGAGAAAAAAGCAATATAAAAATCCCATTTTTCAATTTATGTAGGTAATTATCTTGCATATAGTGACAAACATTGTAAAACTACAAAATGGTTCATTAACAGAGGCCCGGAATACTATGCAATTATTAAAAAGAACAAGGCAGATGTATAGATAAGCTAATGTCAAAACCACTTGTATAGCTCCATTTGTGTGAAAAAAAAAAAAAAAACCCTGACATGCATGTACATATGTGAGGAAGAGACATAACAGTAGCTAACATTTATAAAACACACACTATGTGCTAACCTCTGTCCAAAGAGTAACACCTGAATCATCTCCATAAATTCTTCATAAATTATCTCCATAAATTCATGTCTATGAGGTGTGAAACTTCACTGTGCCTGTTTTACAGCTGAGGAAATGGAGGCATAGACAGGTAACATAGTTTGTCCGGGGTCACACAAATATTAAATTTTGGAGCCAGAATATTAAGCAGATCTACCTTTGAGGGGTGACGGTAATGGGGAATTGGAGTGAGGCTAACGGTTACACTCCGATTCAGTTTTATTTCTTTATTATGAGCACATATATAACATTTTTACTAAGTATTTGGGGATGCGAGGAGAAATGCTGAAGAAATGTAAGGTGATGAAACCATGGTTATACCCTAGAGAATGAAGTATAGTTAAATTCAAAAGACATATTTAACATTTCTACAGAGGAAAAAAAAAGTAATCAAGAGAAACTTTTCAAATGGAGGACATATATGTCACAACTCAGGATGACAGCTCTTAATACATTTATTCCAAGCAAATAGTATTGTATAATGCAACATTTGTCCAACAGTACTTGGACACTGAACACTGCTTGGCAAACATACAAAATAAATACTATATTTAATAACTTGCCTAGAAGACACAAAATAATAAAAAGGAAAAATTAGATTAATGATATAAATTAAAATATCAGATTAAATAATGATATATACAAGGCACAACCTACTCTTGTAAGGGCTGTGTTTATCCAACTCTAGGGGACGGTAGCCCACTTTGCAGCGCCCTGGCCTTTGGTTGTGCTCTGACCACTCCCAGTGTCTGAATCTTTGACCCGAAGGCTCCTTCCCTCCACTCCTCCCCCCATCCCCGAAGATAGAAAATCCTAGCCCTTGCATCCAGCAGGCCAGGGTGCCAAGAAATCAACTCGCCTACCCTAAAAATTTTCATCCAGTGACTTATCTCAGGAGTTGGTGTATAAATACTGCAGCCTCCTTATTTCTCAGTTAGGGTCATTCTGAGGCACGTATTTTTAACTATTTCCCAGAATTTCCCCATAGAATTAAACAACAGCCAGTTACTAGCTGACTTGATAATCCACCCTTTATCAGCTATTTTCTTTTCCTGGTAACACTTTCCCACTTTCCTGCCCTATTGTTTTCCCTATTTTCCAAATAAACTCTCATTCTCAAATCCTTGTCTTGGGGTCTGCTTCTGTGGAAACTCAAATTATGATCGGGAAGGGAGGAGGGCTTCATTCTTGTAGTCTATTCTATATGAGTAACACATCCTGGAGTTGTACACTGCTCAACCTGTGGAACCATCCATGGCAGCTCTATAAATACATTAACATCTTCATTTCTACAGCAACCAGAATAAGAAAGAAGATGAAAACTTGCCTTTCTTTTCTTTTTTAACTTTTTAAATCCCAGTTTGTTAACATGCTGTGTAATATTAGTTTTAGTTGTAAAATTTAGTGATTCAACACCTAAATACAATACCCAGTGCTCATCATAAGTATACTCCTTAATACCCATCACCTATTTAACCCATTGTCCCACCTATCTCCCCTCTGTTAAGCAGCAGTTTGTTCTCTATAGTTAAGAGTCTGTTTCTTGGTTTGCCTCTCTCTTTTTTCCCCTTTGCTCATTTTTGTTTCTTAAATTCACAATAAGTGAAATCATGTGGTATTTATCTTTGCCTGACTTATTTCACTTAGCATAAGTGAAACCTTGCAAATGGCAAGATTTCATTCTTTTTTGTGGCTGAGTAATATTCCATCATGCACATATACCACATCTTCTTCATCCATTCGTCAGTCAATGGACATTTGGGCTGTTTCCATGATTTGGCTATTGTACTTAATGCTCCTATAAATAGCAGGGTGCATGCATCCCTTTGAATTAATATTTTTGTATCCTTGGGAAGATACCTAGCAGTGCAATTGCTGGATCATAGGATAGTTCTATTTTTAACTTTTTGAGGAACCTCCATACTGTTTTCCACCATGGCCACACCAGTTTGCATTCCCACTGACAGTGCAGAAGAGATCCCCTTTCTCTACATCCTTGCCAATACCTGCTGTTTCTTGTGTTGTTGATTTTAGCCATTCTGACAGGTGCGAGGTGATAGCTCATTGTAGTTTTGACTTGCATTTCCCTGATGAGTGATGTTGAGCATCTTCTCATGTGTCTGCTGGACATCTGTATGTCCTCTTTGGAAAAATGTCTATTCATGTCTTCTGTCCATTTTTTAATTGGATTATTCACTTGAGGGAAGAATGCCATTCCTTAGTCATGAATACGATAAATGCCAGTTGGAAATCACTGTTTTATATTCAAAGGGCTTTACAGGAGTAAGGAATTGTAACAACTAAGGAAAAAGAATCCACTGGAAACCTAGGATAAAAATTGTGTGGTTCATAGGTCACTTTCAACAGAGTAAATCATACCATCCGTTTTTAGCATTGTTATCGAGTGCAGTATTTATAGAGCATCTGTTTATAACCAGGTACCTGACTCTAATTTGAACACTTAGCACACTCAAATTCTTGAGTTCACCTGTGGAATTTGATCAAAATAAATTAAACAAAAAAACACTTAAATGGTTAAATCATATCTAAATCTTACCTTTGCCTAAAACCATTTTGGTGCATCAGAATGAATGTAAGTGCTGGGTCTTTACAAAGGTCTGCCTTATGCATGTCCCTATACAAAATACCAAAATATCTAAGATCCATATGTCTTATAGAATCATAAGGAGGATTCTAATGTTTGAAGTTTAATGTTCTGAAAGAATTTTTCCAAATATAGTTAATAAATTCAATCAATAAGCAAATAAAAAGAAACATACCAGATAGTAGCAGCATGAACCAGAGACCTGCTGATCTGTGTACTTAACAAATGCCAAGAACTATTCCACGTGCAGCATTGTGTCGGAGTGCTGTAGAGAATATAAAGAATAATACCATATGTTCCCTGTCTAAAAATTACTTAGAATTAGTGCTATTTTTGTTAGGAATAATATCACTGTAGACCTCTTTCTCAGAAATTATGCAAGCCAGATTAGCATGCTGAATTCTCCCTTTAAAGAGAAATCAATTGCTAATAGACAGTCTTCATACACCTATACAATTTAATGTACAAACCAAACCAAATACTGTGTTTGTGTGTATTTTTAGATCTCCGCAGATTAAGAAAAGAAATTGTACTTTCATCAGATACCTTTGGCTTGTCATTGCGCAATTCCTTTTCAAATCTCATAGATCTAATATGATTGCCTGTTTCATACTTGACATCATCAGGATGACAGTGGGAAGGAGCAGATTTAGTGTTGTTAGTTATTTGTGTTATTAGTGTGATATTGGGCCACTAAGTGGACATTTTCAGTGAATTTCTCCCAACTTTTCCTGAGTCTGAGGAGAAAGGAGGGAATTTCCTCCATGGTAGCATGTTTGGGGACAGTGTAGTAGTGTCTGTTTTCCTGTGAAATATCAAGTCACAGCTACTTTGAAGGAATACTTCAAATGCCAAATCAATGGTAAAGAAAGAACAGAGATGGAATTAAAACATCATAATAAAAATGTAGAGTTTCTTATAACACAGTCTAGGTTTGTGTGTGTATGTGCCAAAACTTAATATTTAAAAAAATATTTTACTTATTTGAGAAAGTGAGAGAGCAGGGTAAGGGACAGAGGGAGAGAGAGAACCCTAAGCAGACTCCCCGCTAAGCATGGAGCCTGATCCAGCACTCAATCGTATAACCCTGAGATCATGACCTGAGCTGAAATCAAGAGTTGGACACTTAACTGAGCCACCCAGGCACCCCCCGAAACTTGATATTGTTAAGCCTTCTTTAATACATAATAAGTCAATTTTTATTAAAATAGTGTGTATCAAAACTTGACTCTTTTTTGAGTATCTCTTTTGAGAGGTTTATTTTGTTGGGCTTTATACAAAATGCTACTTTTAAGCTATTAAGGGAGGTGAGACATATAAGACATATAATACACACTCTAAAAAGAACATTAACATTTATTGAGCATTTACTTAGCTTCATATGTAAAGCTCTATGCATTAAAATTCCATTTAAACTAAAACAATAACACCATATTGGGAATTTATATGTAGACTTAAATAGTACATGTATAAGTTTAATACGCATACAAGAAAAACATACTCAACAATAATATAAATGTCTGGAGAGAAGAAATCAAAGTATACTATTGTGAGGTTCTCAATTTATTATTCCCAAATGGAATAATAGGAAATTGATATTATGCTGAGAATCTTAATCTTGAAAAAACTGTACTTGGCATTGACCCTTTAAAGTCATGAAGAAGAACATTTATGGTAATCCTGAAATATATCTGAAATTTATCCTATTAAAATGAAAAATAAGGATAAAAATGACATTGTACAACACTTCAATTTCAAATACTGCTCTACAATTTATTAACAGCTACACACACTAAAATATGAAGCGGTACACTCAGGAATTAATCTTCCACATTAAACACACACACATGACACTCACACACACACATGCACAGAAGGTTTTGAGAAAGTAAAGTTGCTTGTCCCTCGAAGTTCTCCCTAGCCAATGAAAAAGTGTGACATTGACTTTGTTAACACAGAAGCAGAGAAAGACAGCTCCTTGCCATTGTCATGCCTCAACTTTAAATGAAAGGACTTGAAGTAGTCAACAGTGTTGAGTCTGGGTCCAAACTGCTGGGGAGCAAATCCCAGTTTCACCTTATGGGAGTGATAATAGGTGGAAAACTTAGCCATCTCTAAGTCCTATTTCTTCATCTATTAAATGGGGATAACCACAGCATCTACTTCACAGGATTGTTTTAAGTACTAAATGAGAAGATTAAAGTATTTAATATAGTTCCTGGCACATAGTAAGTATGCAATAAAAAATTAGCTTTGGTTACTGTATTTGTTGTACAGATGACCAGATTTAATGGAGAGGCAAAAAAGTCTCTTTGATGTATAAATAGAGTGTGGTATAGAAATATGAATATCCTTACCAGGGTCAATGGTGACAGACCTTTTAGTCACAGTTTTCGATCTATATTATTTTTTAAGATATTTATTTATTTTGAGAGAGAGAGCAAGAGAGCAAGTGGGGTGGGGAGGGGCAGAGAGAAAGGGAGAGAGATTTCCAAGCAGACTCTACACTGAGTGCAGAGCCCAACTACGGGGCTCAATTTCATGACCCTGAGATCAGGGTCTGAGAGAAAGTAAGAGTCATACACTCAACCATACCACCCAGATGCCCTTCAACCTTTATTATTTTATGTCCTGCTTATCCCTTCAACCAAAAACTTAAACAGGAAGAGAGAAAAAGTAAGGCAAAGCAAAGTTAGTAGTAAAATCAGTACTACTCACTCTTCATCCTGTCCTTGCACCTATATTATGTAAGGAAAGGCCTACATTTTTTTAGGCAATCCACCTGTCATTGAATCTGTCACTGAACTGTTACTACTGCCCCATTTAATAAATATTTGTTGGGAACTTACTATGTGCAAGGCAAAATTCTAGGTGCTGAGGACAATCTGGGCAAAATTCGTGGCTAATTTGCCCTTACTGGAATAGGAATGTATACTATAAAGTTAAAAGACTTAGAACGTACATTAGATATACACAGTAGAAGTAGGTGCTTAGGATCTAATGTGTGGCCGATGTAATTCAAACTCTCAAGAGCGTAAAATTCGCACACTTTTCTTATCAGTACAATACCTGCATCAGTCTATTAATGTATCACCGTATTATTTGGTCCTAAAATAGAATTTTAAAAAATTAGCTAGCAAACAAATAAAAATTTGCTGTGCATAGCCAGTTAAACTGGGAGAGAAGGCATCCCTGTACCCTAAGGATGTATGTTATAAAGATGAGATAAGCCTAAGAAAATATCCAATACTAAAAGTTATATAAAAGATACCAAAGGAAAAAAAAAGATACCAAAGGAGTGTTGATAATAATTAGGTTATTGGGAGTTCAAAGGAAAGTTTGTATGATCCGAATAGTATTCTGATACTCTACATTAGTAATCCATAAACTTTGAGGTAGAAGTGGGGCCAGACCCTCATGTCAATCAAATGAAAATTATACTCTCTCTGGAAAAAATGTTCACAAAACGTGCACCAAAATATCCACATATAATTATTTTTATTACATTGAATATTGCTTTTCCTTATATAACAAACACAAAAAAAATCTTTACTAAGATTTATGTCCTTCTTGTTTTTTTCACACAAAGATTAACAGTTTTATTCCAGAAAAAAAATTAAAAAGTAAACTAAAGGAAACAGTTAGCTTTCATTCTACTTAAAAGAAAATTTCATTGAGAACATTGTCTTCATTGCAAAGTTGACACTGAGGGATAGTCTTTACCCATAGCAACATTCTCGTCATGTGTAACATCTGTAACAATTTTTAAGATTATCAGAGGAAGCAACCTTCAAAAGATCTTTACATTGTTTCTTGGTTTTTGTGGATTACTGCCTTCAGAAAAACTGATCAAGCTTACCTTTGTTCACCCACCCACACTTTATTTGCAAAAACACATCCTCTATCACTGGACAGATTACATAGCTGTTTCTCTTCAATCTCTTCTCTCATAATCATTAGCAACACTTAAAAATTCACCTCAGTACTTTACCAAAGAAGACTTGAATGGGCTTTTCCCTGTCATACTGTTCTTAGAATGGACTTTGTTTTCTTTCCAAAAATAATAACAAAAGCAAAATGTTTAAAATTCAATCTCACTCTTCACGATTGTTCTTGGGGAGAGTCAACCAATTTCTGTGTAGTTAGAAGAATGTCATATATTCACATTTCATGACAAAATTATTTTAAGAGACTCCCTGGCTTTCCTAACAATAGGTAAGTCTTCTTCCAGGACTATGGACTGAGGCTTTAATGACAAAGCTTCAAAAATGAGAATCATTGATGCATGGAGCTTCTTTCTTCACCAAATACCACATATATTCTAAGTAGAGCATCCTAGCCTCTGTGCCTGAATGGGTTATAGGGGTTCCAAAAAATGATCGCCTCTATTGTTGGAGCAAGTGGACGGGAACAGTCTCTTCTGTAAGCAACCCTCTATGTTCATTCCATTTTACCATAAAAAAATTACCATTTTAGCATGTGCAATGGACATAATGGAAAAAGTTGGAGGCACAGTTGAAATTTTGCTTGACAAAAAGGTTTTCACCATTTCAAATATATTGATTGCTTTTAAAGTTTTCAAAAGGGATCCTTAAAATAGACTTTTTTTTTCCTTTGATGATATGTTATGCTCATAATAGATGGAAAGGAGGAGCCAGCTGTCCTCAGACCCAGCAATAGTTTCATTCACTGGCATGTTAAAGTAAACATCAGTAGCTGAAAAATTCCTCGAGGACCTGCTTCAAATAGTAGAAAAAACATTAGCAATTTAGGAGTGGATGACATCATCCAACAGAGATACTAGATTTTCCTCCTCAGCCTCAAATCACAAACTAACTGTACTAGTTCCAGGGCAGGTGACTTCTAAAGTTTCTGCAATGCTGTGCCCTTTTGATTTGAACTTCGTTGATCCTTCAGAGAAAGCCTGTTTTGTTCAGGGTACAACCCAAATTTGATAAAGTATAAGTTTTTTCTCAGTTCTTTTAGTTTCTCTCTTTAAAAAAACAGGCATAATTCTTCATTTAGTTCTTATCTGTGGAGGCTAGGACAAGAGCACTTTCAAACACTACTAACAAATTAACTTTTTTTTTAATTTTTTAAAAGATTTTATTTATTTCTTTGACACAGAGAGAGAGTTCACAAGTAGGCAGAGAGTCAGGCAGAGAGAGAAGGGGAAACAGGCTCTCTGCTGAGCAGAGAGCCCGATGCAGGGCTTGATCCCAGGACCCTGAGATCATGACCTGAGCTGAAGGCAGAGGCTTTAACCCACTGAGCCACCCAGGTGCCCCAACTAACACATTAACTCTTGATGCTTAGCTAATTCGAGAATTGTAGAAGTTAGTATATGATTTAAGAGAGGAAAGCAGAGGCATAAAAGGTTAATGATGACATGTCCAAAGTAATAGTTAACGGCAAATATTTATCAAGCACCTCTCTTCTTCGTATTGTATCTCTTACTATAGTTATATTTCCCCTGTTTTTAGCCTTTAGAGACTAGAGTGCCTGTCTATGTTTCAAATTAAGAATACATTTATGAAATGAGGTAATATGTTATTTTCTACTTAATGAATGCCAATATTTTTTTAAAAATTTGGAGCTTTGAGATGTAATTGACAAATAATTATACATAAGATATACAACTTGATGCTTTGATATACATTGTAATCACAATCAAGGTAATTAACATATTACTCAAGCATAGCTTCACAGTTACCATTTTTCTTTTTCCCCCGTTTTATTGAGAAATAATTGACATACATCATTGCGTAAGATATATAGCATGATGGTTTGATTTACATATATTGTGAAATAATTATAAAAGTTTGAG